>OU611921.1:6383758-7583758 GCA_914767705.2 Tenthredo notha | reverse complement strand
ATACGCCCCTCTTTAGACTCTTGAGAAGCCTTGAAGATTCTCGGCTTATCCTTTCCGGATATCAAGTAGTTATTCTTCTCACTTAATTTAGAGTCGAAACATGCGTTCAGGCATTTACAGTCTTCGGACGGTTTGCATAAGCATTTGAGTACCTTGTCGGTCTCACTCTGCAGAGAGATTGAATCAGAGTAGATGCTATTCAGTCTGTAAAATTCGTCTTTTTTCAGGGTACTTTCGTTTGAACAAAAACTATCCGTTCTATAGAGGTCGTCTTTCTTCAAAGTGCTTGCGTCAGAGCCAAAACTATCCTGTCTGGATACGTTATCTCGCTTAAGACCAACCACCTGTGAACAATCTTTGACCAGTCTTGTATTAGACGCTACATCTTCTTGCAGCAAAATTATGCTATCCAAACCCAGGTTCTTGTTTCCTTTAGATTTCTGATCACTTGATAATGATCTGAGTTTAGAAAGCTTAGAGGTCTGAGCCACAGATCCATTGTTCGATAAGCTCTTGTTGGACCCGGTGCTATCCTGTCGATAGAATGCATTTTTCGGCTGTTCTTTAGTAGGCGATATCTTAGTTCTTCTGAAATACAATCCAGCTGGTGATTTGGAACTGTCCGAAGAACTTTTACTCGAATTACTGTTGACAGAATTCGAACTACTGTATCTAGACAGAGTCCTGTTTTCTTTTTCTGGAAATATTTTACCCTTAAGAATTTGCCTGGTAGAATCCAAGCTGTTGAAACCACCGTCGGATTTCTTTTTCTCACTCGAATTTTGCCCGGATATATCTTTGGCCTTTGGTGTTACTGTAGAGGTATTGATTTGGTATGAAAATTTCTTGCCAATATTACACGGCGCCAAAGGTCTATCCAAATCGGCTTCGATGTTAGCTTGCCCGACGTATTTGATCTTTTCTATGGCCGGTACGCTCGGCACAGTCTCCTTGCTTTCGCTGAATTGTCTCGTTCCAGTTTCATTCAAATCGCTGAACTGTTTCATGTACTTTTCGTTAGTAGGAGATAACAAGTTATCAACATTCTCCCTAGTCAAGCTGTCCTCTCTTTTGATTTGGTATTTATCGCCGATACTACTCTTGCTATTCTGTCTGGAGTATACAGAGCCTTTTGATGTTTCGGGAGAAGGTAGATCTTTGGATTTAGATCTGCTGTTTTGTCGAGAGTATAAATCCGGAGGTATAATGATGCTGGGTTTTTCTCTATCAGGCAAAGACTCTTTAGATCTTGAATTCTGTCTTGAATATCTCCCCAAGTTGTTAGCCGGCGTATTTTCGCTCAGTTTCTTTACACTTTCCGGTATTTTTGGATTCTTGTTATTCACGGGGCTGATATCCCGCTCTAAGGTACTATCCTGGCATCCGCAGGAGCGTTTCTTCTCTTGATGAACCTGTCCTTCTCTTATGGGCTTCAATTGCGGAGCTAAAGTCTCTGGAGTAGTTGATTCGCTGCTGCTTGGACTGGGGCCAGTATAATGTCGAATATCGAAGTCTAAGTCCGAGGCCAATGGAGCGCCAACTGATAGATGCATGGCCAAGCCTTCAAACCACACTTCCATGACTTCGAACGGCGGCCTTTTGTCCGGGTTTAAATCGCAGCACAAGAAAGCTATCATGTAAAACGTCTCAGGGCAATTAGCACAGAATTTTTCTTTAAAGACGTTTTGATTCAAGCCAAAGTCAGATGATCTCGGAAGGTAATCCGGGTCGGCTTGAACCCTGCCTATTATTTCACACAGCACTATGCCGTAGCTGAATATATCAACTTTTTCATCGTACTTATTCCCTTTCATCATTTCTGGGGCCATCCAATATGGATTACCTACAACCGTGTACCGCTTCTTGCGTTCTAATCTCTTGGAACTTCTACCCTCGCCAGAATGTCGATTGTACTTTCGTTTGTCCGGCGAATTACTGTTCTGAATTATCCTTGCCAATCCAAAGTCAGCTACTACTACAGTCTTGTCTTCTCTCACTAGACAATTGTGAGAGTTTAAATCCCTGTGGATAATGTTCATTGAATGTAAATAGGCCATTCCAGCGGCGATGTCTTTTGCAAAAGATGTCCGCTGCTCCCATGGCAAAGGTTCGTTAGTGTCGTGTAGAAGACCGCGCAATGTACCACCGGATATGAATTCTGTTACTAGATGCAATTTCTTTTCCTTGTACAGTACTCCTATGAATCTTAGCACGTTGTTGTGATGTAAAGAACGCAAAACTGCAACCTATTCAAATATCAGATTTATATTTGGGAAATTTCTATTAGATTAAATTAGCAGGTGAAGATTTTAGTCACAAGTCGCTTACCTCTTTCAAAAAGTTCTTCTGAGCTTCTTCGTCGACTCTGTATAACTCCTTAAGCACCATTACTTCACCTGTGTCTCGATGAGTGACCTTGTACACTTGTCCAAAGAACCCTTTACCCAAAAGTTCTCCTTTAACTAGATCACTGGCTCGGAATATCCTCTGGTTTTTGGGCTCTACTCGGAATGATCTTGTGCGGCTTAGATCAGAAGTTGAACTGGTTTGAGGAGATCTGAAAGCAAATTGTCACATAGAAATCTGAAACTAATACATAGAAGCCAAAATTGCGTGTTTTATCACTTTCTGAGAAATTTACCCATCGAGTAATCTGGACATTGAACTGCTGCGCTCTTTATGCGTTGGATCTCGCGTTCTCCTCAGTTGCCTACTCCTTGTTCCACTAATGTATCCCTCATCGCGGCGTTTGAAAAGCCTTTCTTTACCCTCTGGGCTTGTCTTTGGGCTATGAGTACTTGTAAGAACAGGTGACGGAGCATTTGGGAAAGAAGGTCTTCTAGACACTGCGTCTGGGTCATGTTCAATGGTCAACTAGAATCGAAAATTCATCCATGTTTTATTCAGAATGGAAAGAAACGAATGTAACAATGATAGATTGGTGTGATCCTATACCTGTAGAACCGTGTCCGAATACCGTATGAGATTCTCTATACTTTCGATAGGTTGTTCTTTAACAGGCGTGCCATTCACCTCTAGGATTCGATCGCCTATATGAAGTGACATTAGATCACTAGACATGTTCAGTCTGCAACATTTCGTTTAAAGATTTTCAAACGGTTGATTATTTGACGAGGAACTGTTATCGCGTGCAAATCTTTTACATTTTGTACGTGCATGGGCTTTTTAGAAGTGATTAATTGAACTCTGTAATTCAGACTACTCTAGATGGACGAGTAATTGACTGTGAGACTCATACACATGGTGATTGAGCAGCTGTGTTAAGCAAAATAATTTTCCAATCGATGCTAGAAGTAGAGAATTTCAGTTACTTCTTCTACTGTCCAGTCGATGATATTCAATGCTAGATGATAGTCCAAGCGGTGAAATGGAGAATATTTAGTCTTGGATGTGACAATACTTAGAGATAAGGCAAAGATCTTGACAATGAACAACGACAGGGTGTGAGTCGGAAGTTTGATTGAAAAATACAGCACGAGAAAAGAGAAAGCAGGTGAAACAGTGAGTTTGTGAATAGACTGTCTTACTTGAACCAATAATCCAAATCTACTGTGGTTGAGATCTAGAAAATATAAATAAACGGTGTTTATGCTAAAACCGGCTAAATGACCAGAAACAAAGAATTTCTATGAGAGCAAATGAAAAAAAAAAACTATGCCATTCTTCGAATTCCTGACACGTTCTGGTAGAGAAATTCATTAGTATGCCTGATTAAGAACGATATTATTGGAAATAGACAATGTTGCTCCAAGTTGGAGAGTAAAATTTGTATAAAAGAAGAAAAATGAAAACCGGACAAGTCCACTGAACATAATATTAGATAAACTAATGCATGCGAGAAAATCTTCTTCATTTAATGCTGAATACTGTTTGATAGTAAAAGTAGAAAAATACTAATTCGTCAATTAAAAAGATGCAAAGCTCCGGTTTCTCGTTCTTCTTAGTTGGTCCTATATATGAACGTGTTACATTGGGTGAAAGATTGGGTGTTCGTTAAGGAGGGCCTGGACAAACTAATAAAATTAGAAGATATTTGCGTAACTTTTTCAGAATTCAAATTACACTTTCTCATAGCATGCGGTCAAGTCATTTCTGTAAGACCTTCCCTCGATTAAGCTTCCTACCAATATCTACACAGATAGTAAACTAGGAGGACTACAACGAGACTCTGAGTATTTGAGATTTGACTATATCTTGATATGTTATAATCCTAGTTACAGTATAGATGCATGCATTGCGTGATGATAAACTATCCAACTTTATACCAGTGATGGTTGAATCAAATGAGCCTATAATTGCGATCATATCAAACACCAAGCATTCACTGTGCAGAAAAAATAATACGACATTCATTTATTCAATTTGAATTATTAATTTGTTATGAAATACCTATAATTAGAGAAGTTGCAGCATAGCCTAAACAGAACCTCCATCACAGAGGCAGCCAGCTTACTCATTTTTCCACGAACGTTTCTGATTAACCTGCGTTTTCGTTCCGTTTTAGTTATTAGCAAAAATACAATAACGTAAGTCAGGGGGAGATCGTGATTACAATTAAATACCTACAAACCATATAAAGTCAGGCGTGCTCAAATGGCTGATAAATCTTCCCCCTTGACTTACCTCATACCTACTTTAATTATCATTAATACTAGATGAAAATTAACTGTTTACCTAAACAGTAGTCATTAGTTTAGTAATTTTAGTTATCTACGGGTTGCTGTTTCGATGTAAAATCTTGCCGGAATTACCCAATTATAAAAGCACTAGATTATCATCATCCAGGAAAGTTAGAATTTAAACGAATACTCTTATTTTTTTAACGATTGGCATGATAAGCCCAAATTGTTCTTTAGTCAACTAGTTTTGTCACAGTAGTCAGCCGATCTTTCCAAGTCTATTGAATTCAAGTAAAAATACTCAATGCAAGGATATGAATCAACCGATGCTTCAATTTTATACATTTGGATGTCTAATTGTTCAGAGAACAGAGTACCTAAAACAATGAACAAAACACAGATACCAAAATCCCGAAATCGTTCGGTTTATACAATATAAATTGTTGCACGATGTAAAGAAAGGTAGACATTTTAATGTGTTTAATTGTTTGTTTCACTCACTCAGAGATGCGCAATAAAGCTCCTCCGCAACTTCTTGGACTTGGAGATGTGTCCAAGGATAGTTTTATCCCTCTCTGTCTTTCCGGATCTTGATTAGTTCCATTTGTGTTCGGAGGAATCTCTACCAGTCTTATACTGTGTGGATTTCTTACGAAAGGGTAATTCGCGGTTTTGCTAAGCGGCTGCATCTGCCTCTTGTAACAAACACCGCAGTACAGCTTAGACCGTTCAACAAGGGCGTAGCTCTCTCCATCGCCAATGAAATTGCCGCACGAATTACACGCAAAACATTCAGGATGGAATTTGTGGTCCCCAGCCAGCATAACTGGACCCGTGATGACCTGAACACACCCTTGGCAGGCCTCTCCATAAGCGGACCAGTAGTCATTTTTACAAAAGAGCAAGCCATCTTTTTCAAAATACCAAGATGACAGGGCAGCGTCACAAGCTGAGCACCTAAATAGAAATATGGAATTCATTGATAAAACTACACAAGCTCACATTCCATCTAAAAGTTTGGATCTGATTTTTCAGTTATAAATGCTTTTTTTTTACTAAACATTTCTCTCAAGATATAAGTCAGGGTTTTCTAGGGGAATCCGCATCTAACTTGAATATGTCTCTTTTCCTCAATTTGCTTAAAAATAACTCCCCCTATAAGCTCTTCTCTTTTCCAGACCGTAACTAGATCCGTGGTGTAGTAAAACTTGATTATAAGACGGATATAACACGTGTTTCTTTTTCCTCCCCCAAAGTGTTGTGTTTCACCCTTCACATCTATAGTTCAATTCCTAAGTTTATTTTCCCAAAAAAAAAAGACAACCCAGCTTTTAAATTCAGGGAAAACCTCAAAGCTAAGGATTGACCAAAGGGCATTAATCAGGAATATCACATAAGGATGAACCAAGAGTCTTACATATCATCGCGCGATATAGAGCATGGAATTCCTAATTATAATCTTTTTTCACGCAATTGAAAGCCAGCAAAAAGTTCTTGCTTGGCAATAAGCCAATCTTATTCAATGTCTGCATAAAGTCTTACCGAAAACAGTCAATATGCCACTCCTGACTCAATGCCTGAATGAATTCGTCGTCGTCAATTGCGTTAAGGCACCCAGCGCAGACGGACGGACCTCCACTTTCCCCTCCGGTATCTGTGGCATATTGTTTGAAGCCTTTAAAAAATATTTCTTAGCCACATACATAATCTGAGCGAATTGATTAAACATTAGAAAACGGATTGAATCGCCATTTCTCATAATTATTTTAGTTCATTAGTACGAATACTTCATACTTTCTGTATAATCTATTTTATTTTTGAACAATTGACCAAATTCTGATGTTTCTAATCTGTGTGTCTTATAACTTGAGATCTAATAACTTGTATCGAAAGAAATAGTCACAAGTAAGTAGACAAATGAAAGTAAATAATATCTGAATCATGTCTTATGTCAATACGAGTTTTTCGATTGTCAATAGTGACTGATGATTGAAAAGTATGTCGTAGTAACGTGGTGTTCGAATTTGTTGTATAGCATCGTTCTGCCTTATGACATGAAGTTGGTATACGGTTGGGATTGTTACTGATTAATTAATATGCAAATTGAAGGATTACGCGGACGCAAAGAAGCTGTGTAAATAGAATGATTAATCGGAAACTTAGAACGAACATGGGACGCCCACACATTAGGAGGTAGATGTGAGATGTCAACTGTCAAATATTAGGGCTTGATGTAATCCGTGAGACACAATTTCGCCATTCGATGCATAAACGATGTCGTGTTATACATTATAATCTTACTTTTACTTATTGTTAAACATTTTTTTAACAAATAAACATACCATTTGTTGCAATTTCTTCCATCATGGCATCTCGTCTGTTCACGTTCCTATCCCCACCATTATACCACTAACCAGATCACTGATTCGTTTTTCATTCGTGATGAAATGGAAAAGATGCGCGCGTCGCGTTTACGATTCTACAGGATATTTTCATGCAGCTACAAGCGTCGCGGATACGGCATGTGATAGGATAATACCATGTTGCAAATGTCGTCGGGCGACCCGAATAACGAAGCTTTATCATTGGCTGGATCGTAACGCCCGCGCTAAACTGATTATTTGAAATCAATGGCGGGAATTTAGTTTTATACAATTTCTTGCGTTTTCTGCTTTTATACATAAATATATCAAGTTCGAACGGGAACATTGAGTAGTTTATTTTATACCCTGGGATTGAATAATAAACTAATTCTCTATATAGAGATAACAGTTTATTATTTATTAATATCGTAAATATCTAAAAAGATACAGATTTCTTTTTCCTTTTATGGATTTGAATTTTTAAACGTACATACATGTATTCAAATGTTGAGCAATTACATATTATGTAGTACGATGATCGATCAAGTGATAGCTATCGAAATTAGATACTTCAATACCGTTGTTTGTATAAATAAAAAATTGTATTGAAAAAAGAATTGTATACATAGGTATACTAGATGAAATCGTTTAATAAATTGTGAAACACAGTTTCAAACCAATTCTCAATGTGTTTCTGTTCTTTATTTGTAATTTATAATTGAAATTTGTCATTTGAAAGTAATTATTGTATTGAAATACCTAATCGGAGTTAAGAAAGTACATATTCATGTAAATCAGGGTGAAATTGGGTGTAGATATTGTGCGCAAATTGTGATATAGATTCTTTCATTGTTAATAACAATTGCGATATTATTATTAAATAATCTATACTGTATAGGTGTATATTAACAATATGACTTTTTTCAAAAATAATAAAAGATAATATATGCGTTTTGTGTAATGTTATTATTAAAAAGATTGCACCCAATCAATAATAATACACGCATCAGAAATTATCTAATCCTATTGTTATTAGAAAAGATGTTTTATACACCAAAGGCTACCATGTGATATGTAGACTAGTCTATAAGTATGCAGATTTTTCAAATCTACTTAATGTAGACATGAAACATTATTCTAATTGACCAAAATTTTTGGCACATTTTGAATGTGTTGCAGACCATTCTTTGCTTATTATTAAGTGTCTATAATTTTCAATGAAAATTAAATGAAAATTAAATGAAAATTAGGAAGAAATATATATTTTTTGAGAAAGTAAATAATAAACAATAAGAATTTATACATGAAAATGAATAATCATTCAAAGAAAAGAAAAATACACAAAATAATGGGTAATGAGATTTATGATCTGTGCAAATGAATTGCACCGCTTAAAAGTAGATAAAAATTAAATAACTAAGGAGATGTAATACTGATTACTGATTAACCCTGGGCATTGGGGAAATATTTAATACATGGTGCCTATATTTTTTTACTCTTGTAAACTATTTCTAGTCCCATTAGGAAGACCATCGACTATATATGGTAATATACCAATATGTAGGTACAGATCGATATTATATACTTTAAAATAAATTACGCTATTCTTATTTGAGTAATAGATAACTGGTATTCGGTATATAAGTAGTAGGTAATTGTAGAACATAGTACACACACAGCCTTTTAAAATGCGTATCTATGTTTTAAGGCAATATTAATTTCCTAATTCATTAACTCTCTTTTTTCTTTATTCTTTTTTCTTTAATTAAACTCCTTCCACCGTTTTATACTGATATTTTATAATTTGGCACAAAGACTTTTTCAAGTTCTCCATCAACTTTTTTCATTGAAAACGAAATGAAATTGTTTTTTTTTCAAATTATTTTCATTATTTTATATGTTTAAATATATAAGTGTGAAAAATTCGATGCATAAAAAGTGCAAGTGATTGAATTTTTTTCTTTTCTTTTTCGTGTAGTAAGTTTAAAATGCTCATAATCCATACGTTAATGAGAAACAATGTAATATAGAAAGAAGAAGGTGACTGAAGAAGATTTAATTGGTGTTGAATTCAAGAACCTTTAGTGATATTAGATTAAGAGTAATTATCTTGAAGAATCACCTCTTGAGAAAAATAGACAAAAATACTATCATACTATCATAACAAGGTGAAAGTTTTCGGAACAACCAGTTCACTTATTATTCGAAGTTTAATGCCACTATTTGTTAATACTATTAACTCTGATCTAGTATATGAAAAAAATATAACAACGTCAATAGTTCATCAGGAATTTTGAAATCTTACTGATTACATTTCACCATGTTCAAGATAATCCACGCAATCGTTTTTGGCCCCATCACCGCAAATAAAAATTACATATCGAATGTATTATTTGTCGAATATTCCACTTGATCCCAGACATGTAGAAATTAACCAGTAAGATTAAAAACAAAAAAAGTAAGATCTTTGAACAAAAATTCTATCTGAAATAAAACAGGTAGTTGTAAGCTAGAAAACAAGGGTCATAATATGGACTATAAATAATGGGCTAAGAATAATCAGAACAGTAATCGGATATCTTCTAATTCCTACTTGAGCTGCGGCGTTGGTTTTTGTCCAACAATTTTGTTCCGTAAAATATTGAAGTGACCTTGAACCTGAGAAAGCTGCGCCTTCAAAGAATCCGAAAGCTGTTTCTGTAGCTGTTGGACCTCCAGGATGTCTCGACGCAACGTTTGATATTCTTCCTTCACCTGAGTTACCGAACGTAACAGTCTGAGCACAGATATCTGTATTCAACACGTGAGAACGAGGTGAGAATGACATTGAGTTATGAAAAGAACACTATTATCATCTTATAGAATGCCGTTCCATCATTTCTTCGTAGAATTTTAGGATAAAGATAAACCAACCCCTTAGCTAGTAGCAAAAAACATGTGTGACATACCTCGTTGTCAGGGTCTTGAAATTCTTTCTCAAATGCATCGATTTGCCAAGTGATCATGTCGAGCTTGCCGTCTGCTTCTCGGACCTAGAATAACACGTTTGAAAGGAAATATCGAAGGTCAAAGACCGGGTGATGTTCGGAGGTTAATCTACTCGACACGATTCGGATAATTACACTTACGCTCTGTTCGAGATGCACGATCGCGGAATTCATTTTTTGGTAGTCGGTTTACGGCTGGAATATGACACTGATTATATATTCACGATATTACTTAAGTATAAGTTAGAATTCCAACGAATATTATTATACTATTTTAAGAGTCAGGTTCATTGATTGCGGGATGAGAATTGAGGACCGTTGCGAAGATCTGACTGCCTTTTGAAAAGAACTTTATTGACAATTTACTAGATGGCGTAACGGAGTCGAGTTTGTTTTAAAGCACTATGTATAGAATTCCTGCTGCTTTTTAAAGACATACACCTATATATGCATACACCATTCATCATACTTCATATTTTTAATGCCAAATAATACGAATACATCTACTTTATTCAAGAATTTTTCAATCTTTTCTTTTATAACAATTAACGAACATATTGTCTATTCAAATTAATTATTATATCAATAAACTATCATACTATTTATCAAAATATACCATTTCATGAACAAAACAAAATGCGAGAAAAACACATATGAAATCATATTGAATAGATAATCAAATTCCATTGACATAGGAACGTTTTTCTCGATAAAATATTTTGATATTTCCATTCTTCCGAGGAAAAAAATCTACCTCAAGTATATAATAGACGTTGAAGTATATAGGCTGGTAGAGTCTGTAAATATGTTTCACAGGTCAAGGCTGCGGAAGGTACTTGTGGTTGTAATGAGAATGATAAAAAAATTAGTATTCGTATCATTGGCAATAGATAAAGTCTGCAAAATCAGAATTTATATCAATGTAGCGGATGATTCCTCGCTATATCATATAATATAGATATACAACTCTAACAACTGACGGTCCGCAACCTACATTACTGAAATGTAAGCGAGGTAAGCGAGGAATCTCCGGTATATCATAGATGTATGTAAAGTTGCCTCGCACACGGCGGAAGATTACTGATTTACCTGGACGATCGCAGAGTTTTTTCGTTTTGCCTTTGAAACGTGAAATAAAATCGAATGCGAAGCTATAAGATTGAAAAAAAAGAATAAATAAATACAAAAATGATTTGCAAATATTTCAATCAGATACATAATCAGTCAGCTAGAAAGATCGAATTACTCACACGTTAATATACGCGAATATGGAAATGTTATAGAAAGCTTAATCAGTCACTAGACTTAATATTTCGATTCCTGCAACAAGATTTGGACAGTATTTCGTGAAACCTTCTGTCGAATGGTTGCGCTAAAAATTTCTCCTCCGACCAGTGTCACGTAATATAATTTTTAATACATATAGACACCCGACTGTCTTGGTTCATTACCCACGAGTTTCATGATAAGAATTCAAACTCACATTAAGTGTCGGTGCTATAAAACAGTGAAATCTCTTATTTTTCTCTCATTTTCTTGTAAGTACCTATACAAAATATGTGATCGTATTCAGGTAACGATTTATTCTTGAATTAAGGGAATGATTCTCATATTTTTTTATATACTATCTCGTGTGGTATACGTGTTTTAGATGCATGATATCGATCATATAATCAGATAATACTGATTGATTTGAATGTATTATCTGGTTAGCAAAATTATTTCTGACATATGAATTCTTATCAATTATTAATTGAATTATAATTGGTTCTAACAATATAAAACCGCACAAATTTTCAGAGAATCCTTTTTGCAGGAAATAACTGAAACATGCTACTTTTCGTAAGAAGCGTCGATGTATTCTTCCTCGAAATGCAGTAAACGCCTATAGAGAGAAACGAAAGTTTCTCGATAAAGATAACCATCGGTGTATAATAAGACTTTCGAATTTACATCCCGCGAAATATCAGCGGATTTTTGAATATAGTGATACAAAGTCTATGATTATTTAATCGACCTCAATTCTGGCAGGGTGAATGTGCAGTAACAGGTTCTCATCTAATGAATAAACGACCCTGAATCACCTAACTTTCTAATTATTGCGTCATAGCGAAATTGGTTGAAAATTTGACAATACACGTGTATATGGGGCATTCCACATCAATTCGACCTGGGTCTGACCCTCGACCCCTTGGATTCGGTTAGTAATTTTTCATATTGTTGAACAGAGTTAGCCGGCGTTCGCTTCTATCTGTTATTTGCGATTTCTTGTAATAAATTGACTCAGGAAAATTTAGAAAAAAGTCATCGTACTACCTTCGAAAGATAGAACAACCATATGAAAAATTACTGACCGAATCCAAGGAGTCAAGGGTCAGACCCAGGTCGAATCGATGTGGAATCCCTCATGTACAAAACACACTGTGCCTGAATTAAAATTTCCCCGAATAAGTGTTTGGATAAAATTGAACATAAGACTAATTACAGGATGCAATATGGCGTTGGTGAAGATGGCAAGCGTTAATGAGGAAATTAAAAAAAATCTTGCACTGAAGAAATCCGATTTAGATATGTTAAGAGATTGGCTAAAGAAGCAGCCTCATCTACCACCGATGTCAGACTCCGAATTAGTATTGTTTTTACACAGTAACTATTACCGGACAGAGCCCACAAAAATCACTATCGATACTTTCTTCACCGTCAGAGCTCACGTTCCTGAATTCTTCTCAGATCGAGATCCATTGGGATCTAAGGAGCTCCGAGAAATCATGAAAGTCGTGTGAGTATATTGTTTCCAATGATATCATCCAAAATCTATCCTCTAGGTAAACGGAATAGAATTCAAGGAGCCTTGAATACTTGATCCTTTATTGAAATCAATAAACGATTGCAAACGGAAGACTTTACATCCTCGTCAATCAGTGAATGATTTTTCTTACAGCTCCTACGTACCGCTGCCTGGATCCACGCCAGATGGTTACAAAGTGTTGTACATAAAAATCATCGATTCTGATCCTTCCCATTACATATTTATTAATGCCATAAAGCTCATCTGCATGTCTTTGGAATTATGGCTTTATACTTCGGGGACTAGTCCGGGACATATTATTCTCTTTGATATGGACGGTCTCGTATTCGGTCATGCGGCTCGTGTCAGTCCCATGATCGTTAAGAAATACTGCTATTATCTGCAGGAGGCATTACCCGTACGATTGAAGGGTATACACTTTATGAATACGGTGCCCTTCGTCGACGTGATAGTGAACATGATGAAGCCTTTCATGAAGAAGGAATTGATGGATGTGGTTAGTACACATTCGTATTTTTATTTTGACAAAGGCAGGACAATATCTGATTCTAAAACAAGATTTATAGGAAGTATAACATAGACAAATGTCTGAACGTTAATTCCAAGCTTATCACATCTCTTTCCAGTTCTTCCTTCACAGTAGTACAGAAACTTTGAGCAAAGTTGTCCCCATCGATCTACTGCCAAACGATCAGGGTGGAAAAGCTGGTCCTTTAAAGGATCTGTGGGCGGCTGAGGTAGCCAAAATTGAAGAACACCGTGCCTGGTTTCAGGAAGAAGAAATGCGCAAGGTGAACGAAAGCGCTCGTCCTGACAATGCGAAGAACGCTAAGGACCTTTTCGGGGTCGAAGGAAGCTTCAAAAAACTGGACATCGATTAATGCCAATTTCTTATGTCATATGGTGTAATCAATTCATCTAATCAGAAGTAGAATATAATGTAAATATCGCGTGCATACTCTATACCTTATTGATTCGAAATGCAATATATTTGACAAAAAAAAAACAGTAATGGCATGATTAGGGTTTTCATTCATTTTTTTTTTGTTTAAATTTTAAAATTAAGCAGCTGAACGATAGGGTTGTTACATATAGATTTAAAATGTGTGTAAATATATTAAAAATAGTTGTATAGTATATAATAATTCTTTGGGAAATCAGCTGTTGAGATTATTTTATCTTTTACGTAAAAACTGACTCGTTCTGCAAGATTTGATCCTTAGTACGAATATCAATAGCGACCGGTTTGTATGAAACAAAAAAATGAACAAAAAAAAAGCGGTAATGAAAAAGTAAGGAACAAACGTATAATAAGGTCGTATGGTATAATACACAACGCTAATTGCGTTTACTTAATAGAAAAATACTCCTTAGGTATAAAAACACAGAAAAAGGAAAAATGATCACAAGTAAGATTCTGTACCAATGTAATCAGAAGTGTGAATTACGAATTATAAGTGTATTCAAAAACTGGCGATTTATAAATAATTTTACCCTACACGTCCCGCAATCCAAACACCATCCCGAAATTCGACTACTTCAGATTATCGTTGAATTTCAGGCTTTATTTCTTACCCGTAAGTATTACTTAATTCTTGCGCCTAATATATCATTTGATACGATAATCACAGCTCATTAAAATGAACTACAGTTTATAGTTTTTTCTCTTCTTCTTTTCTCAATCTTACGTAAGACTGGTTATGAAGGATAACAACATTAGAGGCAATACTAGATGCATGGATATCCACATAAATGTATGTTTCGAAGCTTAGACTCTCGGTTGAGCTGCAGTTACTCGTGAAATACTGCACTGGATCAACGTCGTTCCAGATATCTATAACGTGTAGTGAATTTCTCAAATTTATATCCCCATGACATCTTCATACTAATTACCAAATCATCATATTATAAAATAGTGTGAAACAGAACTCTAAAAGTAAGTAATATTCGATAGTATATTAACATCATTATGACGAAATAGATGGTACTAAATGTCAATTGCATTTAACACATGAGACACATACGGGTTTTCCCTGGCCTACATGGACGCGGCACAATATCCCTTCTAAATGCAGCATGTTGCACAAAAGTCATTCAAGCGCAGGCTATGGTGTAATTATTTCTGTGAAAATGCGACGAATTATTTGAGCAAATAATTCATTCAAAATTTTTACACAACGTTTTATAGTTTGTTAAGAGTATTAGACATTAATTATTACCTATTATAGGACACTAATGGCGTTAGTGAAGACTGTCACCGTTGAAGAGGAGATGAAAAAAAATCCGGAATTGAAGAAATCCGATTTGGAGATTCTGAGAGAGTGGCTGAAGAAACAGCCTCATCTACCATCGATATCAGATTCTGAACTGGTATTGTTTCTACACAGCAACTATTACCGAATTGAACCAACAAAAACAACTATCGACGTATTCTTCACTGCCAGGACTCACGTCCCTGAATTTTTTTCAGGACGTGATCCATTAGGCACGAAGGAGCTCCGCGAAATTATGAAAGTCTCGTGAGTTTACAATTTGTAACTACGATTTCACCTACATCTGGCATCGAAGTAATAAAACGGTCAGAGTTTAATAATTAAGCATTGAATAATCAACTTTTCAATTAAACTATCAATTTATCTTATGAATTAGTCGATGTTATTACCGATGATAAAAAATTTCATAAAGTTGTATAAATCGGTGGAGATTTTTCCTGACAGATGTTCATTACCGCTGCCATCAACAACGCCAGAAGGCTATAAATTGATATTCAACAAACTCTTAGATTATGAACCCTCCCATTACGTACCTGCCGATGCTTTGAAGCTCTTTACCATGGTTACGGACTTATGGCTAACAACTGAAGGCACTAGTCCAGGACATGTTATCATAATCGATGTGGAGGGTTTTTCATTCGGTCATTTACCTCGCATCAGTCTAATGATAGTGAAAAAGTTACTTTATTACGTGCAAGAAGCTCTTCCAGTCCGACTCAAGGCAATACACATTATGAACACAATGCCTTTTGTGGATATGATTCTGAACATGGCTAAGCCTTTCATGAAAAAGGAACTCATGGATATGGTTGGTATTCAGTTATAAATACATGTGATTATCCAAAACCGTACATAATCAGCATAATTTTATGCTAACCGTGAGCCAAAAGCGATAATTTCAATTTAAATCAATCCTTCTTAGCTCCACTTGCACAACAATTTAAACAGTTTGAGCGAAAAGGTACCCACCGATCTCCTGCCAAACGATCAAGGTGGAAAAGCTGGCCCCTTAAAGGATCTGTGGGCAGTTCAGTTGAAGGAACTTGAGGATCACAGGGCCTGGTTTCAAAACGAAGAGACGCGACAAGTGGACGAATCTGCTCGTCCTGGTAAGGCCAAGAACGCTACAGACCTCTTCGGCTTTGAAGGAAGCTTCAAAAAGCTGGATATTGACTAATCTCAACTTTTGTATAGTCGGGTAAAAGATGGATGAATTCTGATTTACAACTTTATAAAACTTAAGCCAATGAAATGAGACGAATCTGATACTGTTACACTTCGACGAAATATCAGGAAAATAAAAAAGAGCAAACGTGATAGAATCCAAAATGAAAAATACTAATTCTCAATAAAAATCTGATAAACACATGAAGAATCCCAGTTTTATTATAAGTCAGAAACTAAGATCTGACTATTTGAAATATAATATAATATTAATAGAACGAGTGGAAATGTTGTTCCTTTAATAAAATATACAGTATTTCATGGAAAGTATACACGAAACCTTCACGCATACAACAACTGGAATATTTCATTATGATTATTTTTATTAACACATACGTCACATATACGTCACACGCATACAACTGTGATCTTTTTAGCCGCAAGTAAGCGGTAAATCCTAGTCGCTAGTCGCTAGAGCTATACGCATAGACATAGACATTTCATTTACATTGCCGTTTCAGCCTTAAACCTAGCTACTTGGTATAAATCGTTGATTTTTCTTATTCTTTGGAATAACCGTTTGATAATTGTAATTCGTGTTGTGTTAGTAGTAATTGTAATTGTAATTCTAGCTAACGTTAGTAGTACCAGTAAGAAGGACTAATCACATATCATTTAAAATCCAAGATTAATCCCCTCCTAAGGTAAGTTTCGTATTTTTAAAATTTCACATGTTATATAGAAATCAAGAATAAACAAGATTTTCTTAAACCGTCTTACCTTAAACTACGTACTTTTTCTCCTGCACTTTTGAACACCTCCTGGTAATTTAACATTGATTTGTTGTGATCTCGACCATTATTACGATAAGAAAAGTTTCCGAAACTATTCTTCGGTTTTTTTTTTTATTTTTATTTTTATTTTTATTTTTATTTTTATTTTTTCTTGACTTTAAGAATCACGGTTTCGTTACCAAAAGCTTAAGACACTATTGAGAATTAGGTGAACAGTTGATTGCAGGACATTATGGCTTCGTTGAAGATGATCAGCGTTGAAGAGGAATTGATTAGGAATTCGGAATTGAAAAAATCCGATTTGGAAATGCTTAAAGATTGGCATAAGAAACAACCTCATCTACCACCAATGTCAGACTCTGAACTAGTTCTGTTTCTACACAATAACTATTACCGAATGGAGCCGACGAAAATAACTATCGATACATTCTTCACAGTCAGAACACACGTTCCTGAATTCTTCTCAAGACGTGATCCAATAGGATCTAAGGAGCTTCGAGAAATCATGAAAGTCGTGTGAGTGATTCTCATCTATCGATTTTAGTCAATAATTATAAGATATCAATCATCATAGATACTCATATTTATAATAATTATGGCAGAAAATCGCGAATGTTTTTCACACTAGGTGCTGCATGCCTCTGCCATCAGCTACGCCAGAAGGCTACACAGTGATATTCACCAGGCTCGTGGATCCCGAACCGTCTCGTTACGTGTTCGCCGATGCTGTAAAGCTCATGTTTATGGCTATGGAATTATGTCTTTACACTAAAGGCACTCAACCAGGATACATCATGGTCATCGACATGGAGGGTACCGTACTCGGTCATTTAGCTCGCGTTAGTCCCATGGCACTAAAAAAGTTCCTTTTCTACCTACAGGAAGCTATTCCAATCCGTTTGAAAAGTATACATTATTTGAACACGGTTTCATTCGTTGATGTCTTTCTGAACATGGCTAAACCTTTCATGAAAAAGGAGCTCATGGATATGGTCAGTATAAATTCGTGATTATACTTGTCGAAGAACGGCCCAAAGGGAGAATCTTTAGCTAAGAAAATTGGAATCGTTATGATGCAAGCTTGATTCTTCATCTTTCAGCTCTTCTTCCACAGCAGTTTAAACCTCGTGAGCAAGCAATTCCCGATTGATCTTCTGCCGAACGAAGAAGGTGGCAAAGCTGGTTCTTGGAAAGATTTGTGGGCAGCTCAAATTAAGAATATGGAGAATCACCGTGGATGGTTTCAAAGCGAGGAAGCCCGAAAGGTGAATGAAGCTGTTCGTCCTGGGAAGTTCAAAAATGCTACAGACATCTTCGGCGTTGAAGGAAGCTTCAAAAAACTGGACATTGATTAATATTCGAAGTATGATTAGAGATGGAGTTTTTCATAGCAAATAAAACTATCATATGTGTCATTGCAATGATTTTTATCACATTTGTATTTGTTATCCATGAAAGGACTTAGATTTAACATGATACCTCATACAGTGTTCAAGTCTTGGACGAAGAAATAGCAAAAAGTTATATGTTATTCAAATATAAAACCAATTCTTGTAACTAATATGGTTTTGTTTCAACCCTGACCTTTAACGAACTCACCTTGGAGTTTTAGAGCGTCTATAATTTCAAGCAGGTTTTCAGTAGACTGGCATAAAGGAGCACTAATATATATATATATCAATCCAGCATAAAAACGACATAAAGGCCAAAATAAATTTTTGATAAATTTTTCATACGAAAATCGAGACGTAATTTAGCAATCAAATTTATACAGAAATATATGACTGGCAAATGATCGTGATTTTCACTCGCTTTCTAATTGAACAGTAGCTACTTACGACAAAACAGCTTTGAAGCATATATCGGATCATCTGAAATGTCTAAAAACGTAATTTGTTTACAAATAAATGCATATTCTTTGTTTATCCATCTCTATATCTACGAAAAATTTGATCATCGATTGTATTTTTGGCATTCAATGTTAATTAAGCTATAAAACGTCAAACAAGTATCTGATTTGCAACGCTTGATCAGCAGTTTTTGTTAATTTTTTTTTTTTTTGAGACGACTACTCGATGAATCGAATTGGAATTTGAGAGGTATCATTGTTTTGAATCAAAGAATCATAAGTGCCACCGTGACGATTAGCATCCAGTGAATGAAATATCCAAAAACAAGGAAATTATCAACGATTGGAAAACAGTAATCGATTTTCGACCCAAAACTACCCCCTTTTTTTTATTTTTTGGCTAAAGACTGTTACACGAATGTCTTTTTCGGAAATAGCTATCGGAAAAATCAAGCTAACGTAAATCGCAAAATGATGTTTTGAGAAAAACGTATTAGTGTACAAAATTTCAGATACAGTTTAAAACTAGATCTTTGACTAGTCGACGATTCTTTTATCGTACAGTATGCTTTTATATTTTGACAATATGAACCAAAAAATATATATATATATATTTATTGAAGACCTTGAACTTTTGAACAAAATGTAGTAAATAATAAAAATCGATTTTCTGGACACTGTAAACCAGTCCCTCTCCTATTCCCCTCCATAAGTCTACGCTTCCACCACCTTCACATTTGAGTTTCTCATTTATCGCTTTCACTGAAATAATACCACAACTGTAGTGACATAGCTAGTGTTTCATACTTGTGATCACGAAGACGTAAAGATCAATCGATTTAGAATAAAGAACAGCGAATATGAAGAGTGTAGCAGCAGTCATCGTGAGTATTAATACGTAATAGTGATTTTTTCAATTCACAAGATCTATAATGATCAAAAACTATCATTGAATATAGTATCTTACGAAACCAGACGTAATTTCAGTATCCTAAAAATTGAATACCATAACACTGAACGGTTAACCAGAATTTTATTCACCAATGACCCAATATATTTGACCATGAATTATTTCTACCGTATATTTTATGCCCTGATATGATAAACGTGTTACCTTCGATTTTTTGCAAATTAAACTGTAAAAAAATCAACGTTAGAGAAAATAGTGAAGCAATTATAATTATGCGATGATCTTGACACTGCCAATACACGATAACGTATACATTATATCAGTTGAAGCAAAAGTTTTATACAGTTTGAATTATTGTAACAAATTTTGAAAAAAAATTTGGGAACAATTTTTCTTTCTGTAACTAAATGACGTAACTTTTTTATTCTACGTATCTTAATAGATTCATTGCATCGCCATACCTAGCTTCTACACTCGACTTGAAAAGTCACTTCACCTAGGACTCATCATTCGTTTCATATTATATCATCATATTATGTTTATTCGTGTAGGTATAGCTATGTACTCAACATTCTTCCATAATTATTAGCTGATAATCTCCCGGATCTATTATACTGTTTGCTACACCTGAAGTATATGATCATCAACAGTGATGTAATTGATTATTAGATATATAGCATTACGTGCACTTTAATACTTTATCGTAATGTATGGCACATTGTGTATATCATCGTTGTTCATGTTTTTTGATTTACAATTGATGATCATGTTCATTCACTTTCGTCATCCTATATATAAAATCAAATTTGTTCACGTCCGATGATCTAATTCAAATTTTTATGTAATATAATTTAATAATCTGTTATTTATTGAACATCTTTAGATGCATTATAGTATAATTGATCCGCTGTTCTTGATGAGAGATGAAAATTTTAATCCGAAAATAAGAGGATACTAAAATCTACCTTTCTTTATCAGGTGACACTCGCTGCCTTAGTGGGTGTTGGTCTTACAGACGTGTCTCATATTATACCCGACGACGTCACGCATCCACCAAGGCCGTTTAGCTTTGCATATGCCGCGGGCAGGTACCCGGGACATATTGACCGCGTTCATGAAGAGTCCGGCGATGAGGCCGGTACTGTACACGGTAATAAGAAAATAAAAAAATAAAAAATACGAAATTTGTCAATAATGTTATCAAAAGTACACGAAAATTTCAGCCTAAGATTTTGCTCATTTTCTGAGAGAGTTGTGCGTAAAGCCTGAGAGTAACTATTAAAGTCTAATCTCTTTCCATTTCATCCCCCATCCTTGCAGGAAAGTATTCCTACGTGGATCCAAAGCACAAAGTGCGAACTGTCGAGTACACTGCCGATCGTGACGGATTTCATCCTGTGCTGACAAATTTTGAGGACACTCAGGCACTTCCGGTTGACTCGGAGGCTGTAAGCCTCGCGAAGCAAAAGCACTATACCCTTTATGAGCACATAGCAAAATCACACGCTCAAGGAGTCCCAGCAAATGCGCCAGCGGTTAGTTCATACGAATGATGCCTATGTTACCGTACCGTTTAATCAATGATTTTCCGAAAGTGTGATTTTTGAATAATTCATATTTTATTTAGGAATCAGCCAGTGTTCTGAGAGCGAAAGAACGACATCTTCAGCTCTTCGCAAAGATAGCTGATGAACACGCAGTCATTGCAGCTCAAAGAGAAGCTGAGCGATTAGCTTTTGAGGCCACATCTGTACCAAATGATATCCACGAAAAACAAATCTACCGAAATTGAACTGCTATACATTTTTAGGATATTGATAAGAACTGTTACTATTGTAGTCCAACTTTTGGCTACTAAACTATAATTTTTAATCTTATCACTATCAGCGTATCATGAAGATCGATTGACCATTATAAGCTTACTAATTAATGTAAATTTATATGCGTATTCCAGTTCTGAAAATAAACTAAATAACTGATCAAATCTGTCGACGTTCTTCGAGTTCTTTCGATTATTATTTTCTTCAACACCTGTTTCTCTGATATCATAATGACATGAATTGCAAATCTATTATTGTATTTCCTCATCGATTATAGTGCTGCAGCCGCGAGCCAGCAACTAGCCTTCGGCTTGTCACAGTAATTACCACACTTGCAATAATATCCGGTTTTATAAAAACTGCATTATTTGTATACATTCATTAATTTATTTCCTTTTTTTTATATTTTCTATCTGAATCGAATCTCATCTAACATCATCGTGAAGTTGATTTGTGTTTGTATACGTATATACATGTCGACTTTGAAAAACGTGTGCAACGTGTAGGTATAACACCTTCTGATAGAATTTGACGCGAAAACCGGAAGTTATTCAAACTTAACAATAGTTATCCAGTAAACATATGAAATGTACTACAAAGGTATAGCGTGCTTATAAAAATCCAGCTTCAAAACCGTATTTCATCAGTCTTCCCACGTCGTGACCAAGATGAAGTTCCTGGCAATCGGATTCCTCTTTGCATTATTCCTAAGCTTTACGGTGAATTATTTAATTACATATTTAGCAGTAAAACAAGGTGTTCTAGGCTTTCCTAATCCATTGTTTGTATGAAATTAAAAAATCATATTCAAACAGGATCTGACGATCATAAACTGTTGTCTTTGATGTCAGACCGTTATATACCATATATATCATTAATACAACAGTGTCACGTATTTTTTCTCAAATTCATTCGTTCCCACAACAGCTCGCAATGACTTCAAACGCGCAGAACGTGCCCAACCCTGGTTTTAAACCTGAAAACGGTGGTCCATCTTGTCATGGAGGAGGAAGACATGGTGGACGTCCATCGACTGTTCCAAGTGGTACGATTTCAGGTTCATTTAAATGTCGAATAAATCATTAGACTAGTAAATTGTTTCTTCTGTATTTCAGGTACAACTAGTGCTACAACTAGTGCAACTGTAACAACAGCCTCGTCTGGATAGAGCAGCAAAGTATTGTAGAAGTAATTGGTAAACTTTTGCTTGTACTCAATCGAATAAAAAATGAGCATACCTAATGCACGCACATTAATATAAGTAGCATTAGAGAATCTGCATGCTTTTTAAAAACTAATTATGAAAATCATTTGTAGTACTACATCACGCATATATGATGTAGATTGCACTTATTAAAATATAAATAAATCATAATGTATCTACTACAAATAATATAAAATAAATCCTGATCTTTACCTGATTTTATTTGATTAAACTGCGATTTATTGAAAGATTATTTTGCTACACTTGAGCACTACGGAAATATATACATATTGAGGTGGTTACCTGCTTCAATGTGATTTCTATTCAAATGCTATGAATCGGAATAATAGCAGCAGCAGCGTTTTATTGTCAGTGAAGGTCGGTTATTCGCAAATCGATTTTTCTTCGTCATGCACTTTATCCGTATGACAATAATCTCTACTATAGTCTTTGAGCCCACGTACCGTGGTATCGTTTGTGAAATTTATTATTACAGTTAGTCGAGTATAGGCATATTCCGTTGGCTCCTGTTGTGCATGTACCGGATGATTCCTCGCTTACATATCAGTAATGTGGGTTGCGGACCATCAATGTCAATTCGTACATTCCGTTATTACCGACAGCGGTATCGACTGAGACAATGTTATACGTCGGTAAGACGAGTCCATCTAACATCGAGTGTATAAGGCATAATAATAATAAAGTAAAATAAATATAATGAAGATTACGGTGCGGCGGAAGTGGAGGCTGGCTGAGCCTCTCCGAGCAAGAGAAGAGAGGTTATCACGCGAGTGGGTCCCCTCACAGTGATTGATCTTTGTAAACAGGTGCATTTCGATTGAACGTTGATTAGTTGGCATTATTAGTGACTCTATACGCGGGTCGAATGTGAATGATATAATAAATGCGTTCAAGTTATCGATAATGGCGATTATTTCAATAATCATATAGTACAAAGTGGTTAAATAGGAGTGAATAACAAGCAATAATAAATACACATACCGTAGTTATAATTATATCTAATCATAAATTATATATTGGCTTTGAAATAATGAGTGTTTACAACAACGCCGAGGGTGCGGACGACTGGGTTGAATTTTGTGACAGGCACGCCCGGGCTGCAGCATCTGATTTTGCTAAGGCATTTTGCACCTACGTTAATTTAAACTTGCCCGAAAGTGCAAGAGCAACGCTTTCGCATCGTGATTTTTTGCGAAAATTTGTCGACACATTTTGCGAGCATTTTGAGTCGGAATTTTTAAGACGTAGCACGAGGTCACCCTCATTTCACGACACGCGACAACAACAACAACAACAACAACATCAACATCAACAACAACAACAGTTGAGTGCTAACGATGCAGACGCTAATAACACAACGAGTAATCAAAACAACAGACCGCCAATTCGCGCATCTTCACACGAAGAATTTAGCGATTATTCGGAACAGGATGGAGAAGCTGTGTCACCTAAACCAGTTCACAAACCATTCTTTCGTCGATTATCTTTCAAGGGTTTAAAAAAAGGGAAGGGATTCTTTCACAAACAACAAAGCGACGAGGTTGAATTATCACAGAGCGAACACAGGCGGGACAAACACTCAAAGGCAAAATTATCAAAGATTGTTGTAGAGTGCAGAAAGGAAGGTATAGTCAATTGTCTTATGGGCGAAAACATAGATGGTACACAAAAGTGGGAAAAGTGTAGACTCGCTCTTGTTAAAGCGATCGGTGGCTACATGTTGGAATTTTATTCACCACCCAAAGCAGTCAAGCCAAGAAGCGGAGTGTTCTGTTTCAGGATAACAGAAGCTAGAGAAACAACTGCTCTGGAAATGCCCGATCATGAGAACACGTTTGTTCTAAAGGCTGAACAGAATCTGGAATTTGTCATAGAAGCTCACGACTCAAACGACATGCGCTCTTGGCTTGCTACCATTAAATATTGCATGCGATCTGCGCCAAGTATATCAAACGTCACGGGATCTGGAACTAGCGATTCTGCAACAGACTCAATCGCTCATGGTTCTAATTCAGACGGTGATAGAGCCAGAGCTAATTCGGCTAGTAAAAATACAAGGACTAATGCTTCTCAGGAACAAAATAACTCTGACGAACAAGGAAACCCACCTGAATTACCGCCCAGACTTAGACTCAGTAGCAATAGCAATCTAGACCTATTTCCTTCCCAACAGGAGATGGAGGAACGTAAGCAGACCGTTGAAAGAAAAAAACAGATTCCAAGATTATGAAACGCCGATAATATTATTAAAATCATATTTCTAGTTTCAGGTAACGACGGAGATTTAGATCTGTCCAGCAGCTTAAGAGAATACAGATGGTTTCATGGGACATTGCCGAGGTCAGACGCCGCCCAACTTGTCCTACATAGCGCGGCTAACGGTCACGGTGTATTTTTGGTACGACAAAGCGAAACTAGAAAAGGAGAATTCGTTTTGACCTTTAATTTTCAAGGAAGAGCAAAGGTATGTTGTTCCAAGTATTGTTTAGCTTCAAGAAAGGAATTGACCCAAGTTTCAATGGCTCTAGTTATCAAGCTGGGTGATGACTAATGAAACTATTGTTTTCTATCAGTCTTAAATAAGTTTTTCATTGATCATTTCTGTACAATATATAAATGACTGCAACAAAAATTGATTGTATGAAAAATGGGGACTCAAGGTGTATACAAACTTTTAAACAAATATGATAGATAAAATTGACTAATTTTGAACTTTAAATTCGCAACGACAGCATCTTCGAATGACATTGAATGATCAAGGTCAATGCAGAGTCCAGCACCTCTGGTTTCCAGCGATCCACGACATGCTAGAGCACTTTCGTCAAAATCCAATACCTCTTGAATCCGGGGGTACTGCGGATGTGACGTTGACAGAATATGTGGTTGCTAATCCTACCAGCCGTCCTGCACATCACGCGTTAACTGGAGCTGGGAGTCAACAGTCTCAGGAAAGAAGGCCGGCAACAGCCCCAGAGCCAAGAGAAGTAAGACTCAGCAGCGGCAGTCTAACCCCTCTTGAGTGATCGCGAGTGGCCGACTCCCACAGTCTGAAGTCTGAAACTACAGACAGTGAGTAGATACACGATAAAGTGAGGACGGTGGTGGCCCTTTTTCAGATTTCAAATCCTGGGGGTAGGTCGATTCCAAACTCAATGTCTAATACATATCTGGCCATTATATTGATCAACACTTTGAGTCAATTTCATTTTGTTATCTGCTTAGCACTGATACGTGATTCATTTATGTAATTGACCATTTTTTTTCCTCTTCTCATTCATGCATTGATAGCATTAATTGCGAAATTCTGAGCTATCCATAAGCTTATCTAATAAATAATCATAAAATGTTCCAAACTTTAATCAACTAACTTGTTTTTTAATACGTGGTAATCGAGTTTTCGTATCCACACTGAGATAAAAAAAATAAAATGTTATTGTTGTTGTTTTAATCAAAATTGAACTTTGATAGTTTCGATAATTCATGGGACGGAAATCTGACCTACACCTGTTGGGAACTTATATCGTACTAAGCGGCGCTTAATGTTAGAATTTTGTAAATATTACTTATAGTTCGATCTCAAAAAACTTTACTATAACACGAAAGAGATGTGTAAACTGTAAAAATATGACAGTGGGGGGAGGGGCTCGCTTTTAAATAAGGTAATACAAAATGTTTCTGAATGGTGATTCCAATATAATCGTTCTAACTATCCAGTTATTATTCTTTTTTTTTTTTCAGCTAACTAAGATTTTGCACTGTTGTACCGTTGTAGCATTCACCAACCCTGTAATAATACCCATGCATTCCCAATCCTAACTGCATATTTATTACCAGATTGATTACTCACTAAGCTTACAACATTTGTAATCACCTATCAGATGATAAGGTCTGAAATATATCCAAAACGCAAGTACAGGTTTAACTAATTGAAATAATTGAGTAACTTATGAACCGAAGCAGAAAAATTGATCATATATTAAGCATTGTTTGAATATACAGTCCGTTCTTGGTGTCATGGGCACCTATTTCTTTTCTAGAATTGCCTATTTAGCCAATATTCTAGATTTCCATGCAATAACCGAAAATGATAATAGTCTGAATACGTTAAAAGAGAGTTACTTGCGCTTTGTGTATAATCGACAAAGGAGTAAGATTCTGAAACAGTTTACGAGGTTTTATGATCGTATTAAATAGGTGCAGACTCATGGTGGACCAATAAGAGCTCGTGCCGAGTCCCTGGAACGTTTAGAACAGCAGAATATTGCAGAACAACAACTACAAGTGGCAGGTTCAGGCTCATCGGGTAGCAGGGCAGTGCAAAATACCTATAGTTTTCTTTGACGCTGGCTCCGGAGCAACATACTATCTGGCTATCATCCGGTCAGCCCATCCGACTGATAATATTCTATACTCTCTCATTTAATGTAAATAAAAACCGGCATCTACACAAGTAATGCAGTTTATAAAATATTATATATAGTGCTTCAAATGCTTGGATCATTTTTATTGTACTTTACATTAATATTAATGTTTTTTCTTGTTTTCTTTTTTCTTTCTATTCTTCCATTTCTTTCGGTGATTAAACATATGAAATTTGTATATTTTTGTTAGTTACTGTGTTGTTTATCTTTTTTATTTTTTATTTTTTATTATTATTATTTCACACAGATCTTCATCGTGTTTTCCCATTGCTCAATACCGACTATAATATGTTTATACTATTGATTACAAATATAGAAACACTTGAGTACTTTCTTATAAGTTTTCAGCAGTTAATATTACATTCTTATTATACCGATACGTTGTCTGACTTCGACAGTATATCAATTTACAGAAGTTATTTCAACAATTTTCTTGTTTTTTTTTTTCCTGTTTATATTTAAACGATAATAATGAAGCGCCTGTGCTCGATTAAATTGTAGAAATTGTGCATAGAAATAAATACAATTTTACACAAGTTATTGACAACATTTAAACACATGATATATGCCTGTATCCATTTGCAACTATTATTATACATTAATCATATGCTCTTATCTATGATAAATTTGGGGCAAAGTTGAAATACAAGTGAATTCACTGAACTAGTGAGTTTACATTAGATTTACTAACATCCAACTTAAATATACATTAACGGTCTGCATTTTCTTATCAAGTCTTCTCTTTTAGAGTGCCATTTCTCCATTATGTCTTTTGCAAAAATCCATCTATTAAATATTCCTTATTGTTATAAAAATTCACCGGTAGGCAAATGGTTCCATTTTATTATTCTCTTCCGTAATTATTTTTGAGGCGACCTATTTTCCTCATGATTTATGCTCATAAACTTGATTTTTTTTATTCAAATATGAAAATATCGAGCATTAAAAATGAGATATAGTCAGTTTGGCAATATAGCCATATGCTTTGCATTGGAATAATTTGAAACATCAACTGATAGTATCAATAAGATAGTACCAAGGATTTAAAGTTTTAATCGAGAATGATAAGGGGTGATGCTGACATGTGTAATTATTTATCTTAAATATCGAGCATTGGAATATTCAATATCATAATCTGGCGGAGAGGGACCAGATACTCAGATGCTAACACGCCTATACCGGATGATTCCTCCTGATTCAAATCCTTAAATAGATAATAACAAACTGATACAATCGTCGTTATGGTATTACAAGATCGCATCATACCTAGGAAAAGAATTACCGTGAGAGTTTAAATTCAATCAACGAGTAGCTTAAATCTTTAATAAAAAATTAATCACATTTGTTATACGATAATTCCTTGACTTAACGGTCGATCTTAGAAGTAATAGATTTTCGCGCACGTTCTAGAGTCAACAAAAGCAGCTTTTCCACCAGTTCCGGACGTTCAAGACCGCTGGCTTTCCACAACAGCGGATATACACTGCTTGGTGTGAAACCGGGCAGGCTATTTATTTCGTTAATTAGTATCTTGCCCTCTTCTGTATAGAAGAAATCGATTCGTGACAGAACTGCACATCCCAATACGCGGAAAGCCTTGCGGGCAATTCTTTGCATTTCTTCGCTAACACCTTCTGGTAGATTTGCAGGAACAACTAGTGGCGCGGTACTTCCATTGATGTTGTATTTACTATCGTAAGTGTAAAAATCACCGCTGATAATGACTTCGCCGCAAAAACTTACGTCGGGATTATCAGTACCCAATATTGCGGCCTCGATTTCACGCGCTTTTATCGCGGTCTCGACTAGCACCTTATCGTCATAACTGTAAGCCAACGCTAGTGCCTTCTGAAAGCTCGCCAAATCCTCCACTTTGCTAACACCAAGCGATGAACCGAGACTTGCGGGTTTGACGAACAGTGGTAATCCCAGCTCGTAAATAATTTCATTAAAATCTGGTTGCGATGATGAATTGCGGATAAGAGTTACCCAAGGTGTAACCGACAAACCAGCATCACGAAGCACCCGTTTTGTCATATCCTTGTCCATACAAACCGCTGAACCGAGCACACCGGAACCAACGAAAGGAATGTTCAGGACACTTAGCATGCCTTGGACTGAACCATCTTCTCCTGCCGCACCGTGCAGTACCGAAAATGCGATATCAATAAACGGTAGGGTCTGGCCACTGGTCATGTCTATCAACTGGGCGTCTTCATGCCCGGGTAAAACGGCAAGGTACCGTTTTCCCGGAGCTAGTGATATCCGCGCCGGATCTTGGGGGTTGATCAGGTAATCAGCCTCGTCGCAAAGTAGCCATCGCCCCTGTTTGTCGATACCGATCAATGTCAGGTCATAGCGATTTCTGTTGATACACTTGATAACGCTCATCGACGAACGTAGGGAGACCTCATGCTCGGGAGATTGTCCACCGAAGAGTATCGCTAAACGTATTTTCCCATTTTGTCGATTATCCATTATATCTGCTTTGCTAACTGAAATAGAGTATTCGTTCAGATTGATGTGTTAAGTACTTGGGTATTAGAAGCAAAGCTTTTATATGCAGCTATGGTTTGCTAAAGCTTAAATTCACCGAAAACTAGGATCGAAAAAATAAAAATCAAAAAATGGATCGAAAAAAAAAATGCGAAAAATGCGTTGCTAGATAATTGAATAAGGAACAAGAAACGTCCTTAAAAGTTCACTCCAGGGACAACGGTGCAGGAGCTATGGAATTCTAAAGCTTAAATTCACCGAAAACTAGAATCAGTACATATTATAATTCAAATGCACTTCGAAATCGTATAAATTAAAAGCAAAATAAGACAAGTAGTTGGATTAATGATTAGAAAAAACAATATCAATTTGCTTCTGCTGACCTATACGGAATTACAGTTTTCAAAAATTGTTCTATCACTACATTACCCGAATTCTGACATTCCGTTCCAATGGTTCTCCCGCCATCAATTAGTGGCAACTGCATTGTATGATCTTGAAAATTCGTTAATAATTCATTTTCAGAATAGGAAGTTGTGCGAATTTTATTCATTATTTCGTATTCAAAATTCATCATCATTCACACCACTACGGTGTTATACACCAGACTGTTATAGTACATCTGCTTCTAAATTCTGGCAAGATGGTTTTTTTTTTTTTACATAATCCATTTCCACCGCCATAAATAAAATTTGGCCTCAAGTCATTGGCACGCGAATCATCCACGAAAATAGCACGCGATTCCCGTCCGTAAAAAAGAAAAAAAAAAAATTTGCGGAAATTAGCTAACGATCTCACAGACAATAATAATATGTAGGTACCACCTGCGATGTAAAATTTTTCATTTTTTCTTTCGCTATTTTTTATTTTTAGTTTCAATTATAGAACGGTGTGAGAGATTGAAAAATCTAGGTTCATAACGTCTTTTGTATTCGGTATAGATTTTTTTTAATTCTAATACGCTTCGACTGAAAGCTTCGACCGGGCAGCAGAACGTTCCGGGACTATTCAAAATATTCTTCAAACACTCTGGATGGTCAATTGCTCGTTGAAAATTTATTTTTATCATCATACCACGACTTTCCAATTACTTACTAGAAAATAAGCGATATATCTACAGTTTTTAGTTACAAGTTTTTAGTTTTTAGTTTTTTTTTCCGTATATTTAGAAAATCTTTGAGAACTAGTCGCGTGATGTATAATTATACCGAAGCCAAAAGCATTAATTTTAATAGAAATGATTTTTTTTTTTTAAAGAACAATTAATCTCGATCATTTATGAGAATTAGAACTAGAAGGTATAATATTTTATAATCTTTGTTGCCGTTTGAGATATCGATGAAAAAAAGCTCTAGACATATGATGTGCGAGATACCGCAGGTCTAAAGTTATATATAAGTAAGCACGTGTAACTTTCGTGACATCAAACGATTTCGTATAAATGTTGTTGAATCAATTAATTCTCAAACTCTGTATAATATTTTCTCGCGTGGACACGAGTTAGCTAAATTTCTCAGAGGTTTTTTTCAGGACGGTCTATTTTAGAATCGGCAAGCTGCTAATTCGCGTAATAAAATGACGCGATGATAGCGAGAGTTGTTGCTCGGTCAATTAACAAATGAAATAACTAATTACTATCCTGATGAAAAATACATTGCAGCCATGAGATGGATTATCAAAAAAAGAAAAAAGGGATAGTACATAATGGATTGGGAGTTTCGCAGGCACATTATTATAATTTAAAAAATGCAATGAATCCGTTATTCCGAAAAAAAAAATAATAATAATAATAATATGACTTATTTCCGTGTTAAATAAATGATAATCTCTTCAAAAATTGTTTAGTTTCAATTATTTCGTACCTTCTATTGAAGTGAGTACACCGTTTGTCCCGTTTGTGCGAATCATTTCAAGACTAATAAAAGCTCATAAAATGTGTCAATCTACCTCCCGCGAACTCTTACGCGGTATTGAATAGATTTGTAAGAAATTTTTGACGCTGCAGAAAAAAAAAAAAAAAAAATCGTGATGTTAAAAGTAGGAGAACTTAATTCATCGAAACAAGGACATCCATCTTTTCCAATTGAGATAAGGCTTTGCCGATTGCTCAAGATGGATGTGATATTTTTAATAAGGAAAAAAAACCTTATACTTTGAACTTGTAATAAATTCACATCCTGTTGATGAAAAAATTGTCTAATTAATGTCTCGGTGTAGTGAATCTGATTTGAAAAAAAAATATATATAAAAAAACAATGTTTACCTAGTTATTGAAAGACTTTGCAATACAGAGATGATGAAAATATGATTTATAAATGTACATAGATGATAGAATTGTTTGAATATCTTTTATTTTTTATGCCTCTTTGAATGATCGTTACGAATTTTCCATTATCGTAATGTCAAGGTAACCAAGCGTCTATCGAGTACATAATTATTATCCAGGTTATTGATATGAGGAATAGACAGTGAAGACGAATAGTCATGAATTGAGACAGAAGATTAAATCGAAGAATAATTACTGTCGGTATTAATTTTAAAACGTCAAATTCTAGCTTTAGTGGATAAAGGATAGCCTAGAATCAGTCACAAGTACGACACCTAAGATTATTGATACTATTCAAGTATAAATCGATTATAGTCGACGCCAAGCGTCGGCTAACACGAACATATTAACGATAACTGACAGTGGACAACAAATTATAATTAATATAGCCTGATAAGAAGTTGTATAATAAGTAGACGTTGAAATTATTATAACAGCCAACAAAAGGGCGTATGTGTACCCCTTGCTCCCCATTATTACGCCAGTAGGCCTTTTTACATCTATTATATCATTACATTAACAATACATGTTATTTCCGCTCGTTTGTGAATTTCAATTGATCATCAATTCTATTACGTTTCACGTATCATTGGAAGATGCACGTATTCGTATCAAACATCAATAATTCATAAACAACGATTATTAAATTGCAGATTGTTGCAGCCATGACAACCTATCTTGTCATTTTACTGTAGTTCGAATCGTCAGTTTCAAATCCCTGAATGTATGGTATGGAAAAATACGCTTATAAATATTAATATATTCTGCCTTTATATATTTATCTTCATCTGGTGCACATCACCAAGATTTCTATCACAAAAAATATATTCTAATAACAGTATATTTATTGATAAGTTGTGCTGGATAATAATTACCGATCTTTTTGCAATTGATATACACATCTGATCAGACTTCGGCAATCATGAAATCGCTGATGAGAGGATATCGAAGGTTATTTTGGACTGTCAAGATTATTGTATATCATTTGAAGATTTTTTAGATAGCTCCATTTCCAATCGGAACTCCAACATCGATTATAAACTCTGACCACGCGCGCATCAGGGCTTTTCAACTCTCGAAATTTGGACTGGCTTATAATCTCTTCATTACGAGTCTGATATATATAAATAATCAATTGCTTGGTTATTTTCCACTTTCCGCTCCCTGCGATTATTTATTTATTATTATTATTATTAGTTTCAATAGGCAAAAGTTTAAACAGCGTACGGCACACGGAAATAGTAGAGAATTGGAATGAATGCATTTTCAGCTAATTCAAAATTGTAGCACACCTCTTCGGGTCAAATGTTGTCCTCATAGCATGTGGATTTTCGAATAAAAATTTTCCTAACTGAATAAGGCTTAATAATTCTTAGTTTGAGTTGTTCTTTTAATTGTTCGTTCGTTCGTACACATCGCTAGTTTTGATACACCCTCCCGCAGCAACTACTCCATTGTCACAATAGAGTGCGCTGGTCGCGTACGAATAGTGGTGCTGCACAAATATGCGGATAAAAAAATTACTACGTTTTCTAAGGAGCGCTCGGCTATGAATGAAAAGATAGTGGTGCTGCACAAATATGCGGATGAAAAAATTACTACGTTTTCTGAGAAGCGCTCGGCTATGAATGAAAAGATAGTGGTGCTGCACAAGTATGCGGACAAAAGAAAAACTACGACCCTTTCTTTATATTCTTTGAGGCGTGGCAAATAGCTCATTGTAAACATTCTGAATAGCGGTAGAAAAACTACTAACTCTTTATGAGATTCATCGTTACAATGAAAGATAGTGGCGCGTGGAAAGAATGCGAAGAAGTTGAAAGGAATTACTGATATTTTATTGCATTTATGTTTGCATTATAGGTATATCTGAACGAATGGAAATAAAGCAGTTGAAATAAATTTACGACTACCCAAATCACTGAGATGTAAGCGAGGAATCATCCCGGCTAGTCCTGGATTAACGGTCGACCAAGATCATGGTGAGCTTTGTATTATATTAGCCAAAGACCCGATTTAACTATGAATGTATGTCCGCAAAACAATCATTGCTGAAACATACTTCGTGATCCGATACAGATCTCGGATAAATTAAATGATGGAATATGATTCATAGATCTCGAGAGAATATATGTTTACCTTGGTTGAATATATATAGTAGACTCACCTCGTAGTAGAGAAATATTTGAATAACAAGGATCAAAATTTAAAGGTTTGAAATTCAATACATGGGTAGATTGCTGTAGGCCTAATTGGGCATCATATTTATTTTTTAAACATGGAACATAATTCAATATTGGTGATGAATTACTCCAGAGTCTCGAGTACCAGTCATAACAATTGAAACATTGAAAAATCTATTCATGCATGCACTAGTAATACTATCTTATTGACATTCTTGATTCTGTGGAAAATAGTTGAAAGTTTATATCACATTTGAAAATGGTTCAGGCAGGCTTAGAAAATCAATTATAAGAAATATACTATAATAAATTTCATACAGATGTACAATCATAATTAGAAATTCTTTGGTAGTTAGTTCAGAATGTTTGCTTGAAAAACACAAAAACTTAATCTATCCAATGTACCCTATGTTTATCTAGTTTTTATCTTCACAGGCGTTGTTCATCGAGGGAAACTAGTTCCTGCCTATCTTCAACAAAACCTCTTCAAAATTCATCAGGACAGGGGATTCACACCAGGGAGTGAAGCAGTCCAAGCACCGGGGGAATGACCGCGAGACAACTCTCCACCCGGAGTATTAATAAAGTAGCATAAGCAAATAGTTCGTAATTACAGTTCCTTCTGAATCAGTTTTGGTAAAATCTCGCATCTAGTCTGAGAATCGATTCAGTTTGAAACGTTGTACAGAAAAAAAGCTGAGCTGGTTGCCACTAATTTTCAGCTAGCAGACTTTGTAACCCAGTTTATGCGTGATCAATAACGAAAAACCTGATTAATAATATTTTCTACGATTAGTGACAACCACAAGCTTTTATATCATAGCATCTGCTGCCCGCTCTATGTAACATTAAAATCAACGTCCTACTCGAGACATGTCGGATACTAGTTTCAATATTCAACAACAACTTTCAAATCATTTTACAAATCGCTGTACAGATTATTCCAAATCAATTTAATCATCAAAGCTATAAGCGGTAATATAATAACTCGTTTTTATAAAGCTCGGCACACTTGACCAGTTAATCTGGTCATATTATAATCGTACAAAGAAAACACTTGTAATATTTTTGGTTTTATGAGCACATTTTCGCATTTAAATTCAAATTTATCTACATTTTAGTATATTTCTGCCCATTTTTCAGCCAAGCCACAACAAATTGTAGCCGATGAAAGCTCAATTGAAGCTGATAGGAATCGATCGGAACCCCAGTAGAAGCAATAGTATGATAATGGATATGGCAGCAAGGTAGCAATTGCAAAAGAGGTGAGAAAAAGATACTTTTATGCTAATCTCTGTTTTTCCAAAGTTACCAATTTAGTTTCACTGTCGTCCAACATATTGTGACAAACTACACTTTCTTCAGTATACATGAGTCTGTTTCTATATTACAAATCGAAAATACATGCAATTCATTTCTAATTTCTCTAATTTCATTTCCTTGTTTTATTTTTCTTACAGAAAAATATATGACTAGCAGGTCCGAAGATCCTAAAAGTCTGATAGACCGAAATAAAAACTGTATGGATGACTCGGGTCCAGGAACCATGAGGTCTGGAGTCCAGAGATTGAGGTGAGAATTGGTATGCAATGATCAATGTAGATTATATTGTACTTTGGGTTACACATGTACATTCTGAATCAAATTTACCTGAAGTCTATTTCTGTTCTTTTTTATTTCTTTGACTTTCCTTTAGAAGTGAGTTCCCCTGTATCGAAATACGACCTGGTATATAATGTGTCAAGTTTTTCGTAAATAATAACTAATTATTATAAAAACTCGTTTGTTTTTCATCCAAAATTTTATTTCTTAAATCTTCTAAATCACTTATTTTTTTTTCAAGGAAGCCGAGGAGGCAAAAAGAAAATCGTAGTTGCACAGTTTGCTGCATGGACCAAATTGATCGGACAAATCAAATGTAAGATAAATCGGTATTCGTAACACAATCTTGAAGTACGTCCGATTTCTACTAAGGTTCAACGATTGTGGACGTCTAGTAGATTCTATGCATTCAAAATTTCAGTTTGTTCTTTTTCGAAGTTTGAATTTGATGGAATGGAATTCTATAGAAAGAAAATTCTATTTCTGTACGAATATATCGCAATTACAATTATATGAATGTTAGCTTGACGATTCATTTTTGTTTCTGTATGTATTTGTCACAGTGTACGGAATACGACTGACCTAGTAAGATTCTTATCCAGAAAAACTAGCGAACTCCAAACACAAATTAGACGGAACGAAGAATCGGCGAATAAGGAAAAGGTAAGCATTATATCGAGATGTAATTATATTGATGTTCATCATTTATTCATTATCCATCGTTATTATTATTATTACTATTCGTTTATCAGGTGGGTGTGTCTACAGAAATAGAAAGTACATTTGTAATTGGTATTCTTTTCTATTGTATCATCAAGTACGTGTTGCTGTAAAAACACTGAATCTGACTAAAGAACCGTATTTATACGTATAAGGACGACATTCGTGCAGACTCCAGGGTTGAATGTATATTTTTGTCGAAATAATTCGTGAATCGGAAATTTGACTAGACCCCAAATACTGCAAAAAAACCTCGTCACTATAAATATGTATTTTAGGTGAAAATCCTCAAATATTCTATAATAAGTATATTCGTTTGAAAATTCATGATTTCCGGGTGAAATAACAAGATTTTTTACTGTTATTTTCATCTAAACTGATTTTTCAAATGTTGGCTTATTCGAAGAAAAAATTTCCGAGTTCATTTACTTTTTGAAACTTCGCGCCAGACGTAGGTATCGAAGTTGCCAGCGCGGGAGCAGAAAACTGTTCCCGCGTTCCGGTCGTTTCCCATCGTTTCCGTCGTTCCTCACGCTGAAAGGCAGCGACTTTGGTCAGCTCGAATTTTCCGTGTTATTTATATACGTGATCAGAGTGGCATCGGTTGACGTCTCGACGTCTCATAGTTGAGGCATGGTGTTATAATTCGATGTACGCGTCTTTGTCAAGGTGGGAGATTGTAATTTTGCGATTCAACGATCATTATCTGAGGAAAAAATATTTCATCGCGGTTCAACTCCGATTGTCGTGAAGTTCCATGCCAGTTTGAAATTTTCTCTCGACTTGTCTCGACCGGTTGCCGGTGGATAATTATATTGATTCTACATTTTTCGTTCTTCAACGTAGATTCTTCATTTTATCGTGTACTAATATCGAGTCCTGAAAAAAGTCATCGTAAATGAAATTCATTCGAAACGAAAATACTTGAAATATTCTACGCGGAGAAAATCCCGAGAGGGGCGGGTAGCGGGAAAACAAATTGGCTTTGGTTTGAAAATTTATGATTCACGGGTGAAATAACGAGATTTTATACTCTCATTTTCGTCTCAATTCATTTTTCAAATGTTGGCTTATTCGAAGAATTTGTTATTTATTTTTTTACTTTTTCGAACGTCTGCCTGCGCAGACGCAAAAAACTGTGCCTGCGTACGCGCAGAAAACTGCGACCGCGTTTATGGTCGTTCCGTGGAGGGGAGGGTAAACAAGCCGCCATCTTAATCGAAACGCTGTGAAATAATTGTGTCGAGTATAATAATGTTTTTAGGGTAACAAACGGTCGTTAAAATGAGAAAAAAGGTATGAATAGTCTTATCCTAGTATTCCGCGATCCTTTGAAGCAAAATTCAACTCCGAGCTCGCAATTTATTGACCATGGGCCGCTTTTGAGTGAACTTTTTTCCAACCGTTGCACAGTCAGCTGTTTCCCGCAGTTATACGTTAATATTATTTCGACTCGTGAATAGCCAACAATTGGGTATCTTTCGAATCGGTTGTAATATAATACATTTAACGTTATCGTGTAGAAGTTGATATGCGTATGATCGTATGTAAAACGTAAATAGTCGAACAACGAATATATATACAATATATAAATATATACGAGCGAGTTATCGAAGCACAGACCGCAGGTCGTTTACTTTTCGAAAAGTTCCAAAATGTTTGAACCGGTTTTTTACTCATTTTCATGGCTTAATCTGATATGATATAATAATAATAATAATCGAATTGAAATAAAAAATAATAATTTATTAAGTCCAATTTCAGAGGAAATTCATTATTGACATTAACCTGATTAACAAAACAATCATTTTGTTACAGAGACAAACTGCCGCAGGTCAAAGACGCAGATTCAAAGTTCTGAAGCTGTTTATATACATCAAATGTATCTTACCGATAAATTGAATGAGAGGTAAGCCACTAAATGAAATATTATTCAGTTTTTCAGTCTCATTTCTAGATCGATATTTAGAATCATGATTTCTTTGTTTAATACAAAAAAAAGAAGTGACAATATGAATAGCAATGGAAATATGTATCTGAAATTCATTCTCCCTTTCTCTTATCATTCTACTTTGTTCCAATTTTTTCTCTAGAGGGAGGTGAATCTGAGGATCCCGAAAATCTGATGTGCTGATGGAAACTGGGAGTGAGACTTCGTCAGCGTCTGTCAAACTACTGCAGTGTCGGTGAGTCGCATGATTTTTGGTAACGGGCTTCCTTTCCTCGGTACTCTCTTTTCTCTGTCGCGTGGCGTGGCGGTAACATTGTACAATCTTCGATTTCTTAGCTCAATTCAGATAGGCTCACTCGCGACCACAACGGAGCTTGCTTCCATAATCATAGATTACTCTACAGCAATGTAACATTATACTTGTTACTACGCCGTCATATTACAGATATATATATATATATATATATATATAGATGAATGTTTAAACTTGCTTTCACAGCCCGTGAGGCCCTCATCTGTTGCGAATCGCGGTGAGCATCGCGGCAGGAGGACATCCATAGCTCAATCGGTGTCCGCGATTATCATTTCACTCGCTCGATCTGCTCGAGTTCTTTCCGATTGAGTAGTGGATCCTCCTGAGTTTCAAATCATGCTTTATAAAGTCTAGGAGCAGGTCCGACATAAGAATGAACGACGCTCTAGCAAGATGTTCGAGTAGAGTCCATTTTCATATAACGAATTATTCAAACATCAAAACATTTCAATATTGAAATCAGAAAATAAAAAATATCCCAAGTCCAATTGAATTAGTCCGCTTAGAAGAAAAAGTTTGCAAGTCCTGTCCAGGATAGGATGTACTAACCCGTTCTTTCCCTACAGCAAAAAGAAACGGTAAGTCTCCTACCACGATGTATGAAATGATCAGTATGTATGTGTTGGAGAGAATCTGATGCCGGAAGTCATTAGCTTTCCGTACAGGTAAATCGGGAAGGTAGGGCGACCGCAGGGAGGGTGGTTACGAGTCTGTGTGTGCCTGCCTATATTATATAGTATATCCAATGTACAACTCGTTGGGTGGGTCTTGGGAACCAGGCGAGGGCAGGAAGGGTCGCGCAATGGGACGGTGGTGGACTAATATTATATTTTCCACAGCAAATTCAAGCGATCACAATAGAAGAAAAAGTAGCCACTTTGATATAGTTTCTCTGAAATATGTCCTCGACTCATTCGAGTCCTTAACTGAGCTTTGTGTCATTCTTTCTAATATTAGCAGAGTAAATCAATTTCTACAATCAAGTAATCTCTCCGTATCAATGAGCTGTGATCGCTTGAATGGGCAAGACGCATCTCTTCATTTCCGCGCTTACGTGGGGCGCGGGGATGAGAGAGGCTCAGCCTGAAGACTTCACGTTGAAGAGGACGCCGACCGTCACGCCACCAAACATTCTATGCTTGCCTTGAAATCTTTACACCGTTTGTACTTGTCGACTATCTGCCGATAACTATTCGCAACTTATAAATATCGAGCCAATTTCTATCTAATACCGAACAGCAGATAGCGTCAAGTCTTCCTTTCCTTGCATGCCTTTCTTTTTACTTTCAATGCGATTCTGTCGAGCATTTTATATCATAACTAATATTGTAAATTTTAACTTTTTCAGACTTTCACAGGTTCACTAATGCATTCTTTTCTTTCAGGGTATTTTGAGTGATTAATCCATGCTCTTCTTTTAGGGTATTTTAAGAGATGAATACTGATCTATGATCAGTGTTAATCATTAGGGACGAATTAATCATCTCTCTGTTGCAGTTCTACTGGAAAGGCTTGCCAGATTATTGAATGGCCAATTCGAGACGAGATCACGTTCTCACGTGGTTCCCGCGATGTTATATCAAAGATATAACCGGAATTCATTTGAGAATGATTTTCAGTTGGGAACCGGAACAAAGGCCTTCCTGTCGAGTCTTATATTCCATTGTAAGTATCAGTGGCATAAGTGAATTCTATCCCAAAATGGTTCATCAATAACCTAGTATATTTCAATCCACTAGTGGGTGCAGGGCACATTCATTATTTTTACGATTCCCCCCTCAATCTCGAAGTTTCAATTCTATATATCAGGAAACTCTTTGAAAATCACATGAAACGACACCTTTACCCATACACAGAATTATGGTAACATCATTCGTCATTTGATCAATCTTTTGTTTCTGTATGTTTCCATCCCAGTTCAGAATCAGAAACGAAGTGCGACGGCAAACTAGAGCTTGCGAAATTCTGAAAGATTATGAAGCACGGACACTGTGGATTTGAGTGGCAAATGTAACGAGTGATCACAGAGCAAAACGATGAAGGTAATATTATAAAATATCTTAGATAGTCTACGTGATAACCATATCGCATATAAAGCATTATTTCTATGGAATTATTAGACATTGTTGACAAACGTACAAAAGCTTTCTTGTGGTCGCAAGCTCATCCCTGTAGTGAAAATTCAATTTATCGTTCATTGTCGTTACTAATATATTTGTTTGATTGTTATAGATAAATGTGTGGTGTGTACCCCTGTGGAGTGCAGCAAATCGGATGAATCCAAAGGATCCGAACACCATATGAAATGAGAAGAAATGAAGAAAGCAGAGGGAATGGAAAATATTGAAGAGGCACGAATAAGATAGCTGTTTAATGATAGGGCTTCCAAAATTTTGTCAAATCTTTTGAAATATTTGAAATTCCATGAAATTATTTAAAATCTTGTGAAATCTTCCCAAATCTTCCGAGAACTCCGAAATTTCAAAAAAACTGTTTGAATTCATATAGAATGTGGTGAAATCTTGTAAATTCTTTTGGAAACCATTTGAGATTTGTTTGATTTCATGGAATCTTTGAATTCTCTTGGAATTTCGGATTCGCAATCTTGTGAAATTTCTGAAATCTCTTACAATCTTTTAAAGTCTTTCGAAGTCCTTTTAAATTATTTCAAATCGCTTACGACTTTATGAAATGGGACTGATCCAGAAAATCTAGCGAACTCCAAAAGTAAATTGGAAGGATTGAAGGATTGGCATATGAGTAAAAAGGAAGCATTATAACGAGATACAATTATATTAATATTCATCATTCATTCACATTCCTTATCATCATCATTATTATTATTATTATTATCATTATTGCTATTATTATCATTATTATTATTATTATTATCATTATTATTATTATTATTGATATTATTATTATTACAATTCGTTCATCAGGAAGGGGTCTGTACAGAAGCAGAAAATGAATTTGTAATTGGTATTCTTCTCTATCGTGTCGTCAATTACGTGTTATAAAAAAAAAAAAAACTATCTGAGTAAAGAACCGGATTTATACGTATGGGGACGACATTCGTGCAGATTCCAGGGTTGAATTTATATTTTTGTCGAAATAATTCGTGAATCAAAAATGTAACTAGACCCCAAATATTGCAAAAGAACCTCGCCACTATAAATATGTATTTTAGGCAAAAATCGTCAAATATTCTATAATAAGTATATTTGTTTGAAAATTTATGATTTCCGGGTGAAATAACGAGATTTTTTACTCTCATTTTCGTCTCAATTCATTTTTCAAATGTTGGCTTATTCGAAGAAAAAATTTCCGTGTTCATTCACTTTTCAAAAACCTCGCGCCAGACGTGCCTGTGCGCGCGCATAAAACTGTGTCTAAAACTTTATGGCGTTCCGCGGAGTGGCGGGCAAACAACGCCACCATCTTGGTCGAAGCAATACGCTGTGGAATTATTATGTCGAGTATAGTAAAACGTTTTTGGGGCAACAAACGGTCGTTTATATAATAAAAAAAGGTATGAATAGTCTTATCCTAGTATTCCGCGATCCTTTAGAGCAAAATTCAACTCCGAGCTCGCAATTTATTGACAATAGGCCGCTTTTCAGTGACCTTTTTTCATCATTCATTCACATTCCTTATCATCATTCTTATTATCATCATTATTATTATTATTATTATCATTATTATTATTATTATCATTATTATTATTATTGTTATCATTATTGCTATTATTATTATTATTATTATTATTATTATTATTATTATTATTATTTTTACTTTTTCTAACGTCTGCCTGCGCAGACGCAAAAAACTGTGCCTGCGTACGCGCAGAAAACTGTGCCTGCGTACGCGCAGAAAACCAACCGCGTTTATGGTCGTTCCGTGGAGGGGAGGGTAAACAAGCCGCCATCTTAATCGAACGATTTCACGCTGTGATATAATTGTGTCGAGTATAATAATGTTTTTGGGGTAACAAACGGTCGTTAAAATGAGAAAAAAGGTATGAATAGTCTTATCCTAGTATTCCGCGATCCTTTGAAGCAAAATTCAACTCCGAGCTCGCAATTTATTGACCATGGGCCGCTTTTCAGTGACCTTTTTTCATCATTCATTCACATTCCTTATCATCATTCTTATTATCATCATTATTATTATTATTATTATCATTATTATTATTATTGTTATCATTATTGCTATTATTATTATTATTATTATTATTATTATTATTATTATTATTATTATTATTATTATTATTATTATTATTTTTACTTTTTCTAACGTCTGCCTGCGCAGACGCAAAAAACTGTGCCTGCGTACGCGCAGAAAACTGTGCCTGCGTACGCGCAGAAAACCAACCGCGTTTATGGTCGTTCCGTGGAGGGGAGGGTAAACAAGCCGCCATCTTAATCGAACGATTTCACGCTGTGATATAATTGTGTCGAGTATAATAATGTTTTTGGGGTAACAAACGGTCGTTAAAATGAGAAAAAAGGTATGAATAGTCTTATCCTAGTATTCCGCGATCCTTTGAAGCAAAATTCAACTCCGAGCTCGCAATTTATTGACCATGGGCCGCTTTTGAGTGAACTTTTTTCCAACCGTTGCACAGTCAGCTGTTTCCCGCAGTTATACGTTAATATTATTTCGACTCGTGAATAGCCAACAATTGGGTATCTTTCGAATCGGTTGTAATATAATACATTTAACGTTATCGTGTAGAAGTTGATATGCGTATGATCGTATGTAAAACGTAAATAGTCGAACAACGAATATATATACAATATATGAATATATACGAGCGAGTTATCGAAGCACAGACCGCAGGTCGTTTACTTTTCGAAAAGTTCCAAAATGTTTGAACCGGTTTTTTACTCATTTTCATGGCTTAATCTGATATGATATAATAATAATAATAATCGAATTGAAATAAAAAATAATAATTTATTAAGTCCAATTTCAGAGGAAATTCATTATTGACATTAACCTGATTAACAAAACAATCATTTTGTTACAGAGACAAACTGCCGCAGGTCAAAGACGCAGATTCAAAGTTCTGAAGCTGTTTATATACATCAAATGTATCTTACCGATAAATTGAATGAGAGGTAAGCCACTAAATGAAATATTATTCAGTTTTTCAGTCTCATTTCTAGATCGATATTTAGAATCGTAATTTCTTTGTTTGGTAAAAAAAAAAACGACAATAGGAATAGCAATGGAAATATGTATTTGAAATTCATTTCTCATTTCTCTCATCATTCTACTTTGATCCAATTTTTTCTCTAGAGGGAGGTGAATCTGAGGATCCCGAAAATCTGATGTGCTGATGGAAACTGGGAGTGAGACTTCGTCAGCGTCTGTCAAACTACTGCAGTGTCGGTGAGTCGCATGACTTTTGGTAACGGGCTTCCTTTCCTCGGTACTCTCTTTTCTCTGTCGCGTGGCGTGGCGGTAACATTGTACAATCTTCGATTTCTTAGCTCAATTCAGATAGGCTCACTCGCGATCGCAACGGAGCTTGCTTCCATAATCATAGATTCCTATACAGACGGCAATGTAACATTATACTTGTTACTGCGCCGTCATATTACAGATATATATACATATATATATATGTAGATGAATGCTTAAACTCGCTTTCACGGCCCTTGAGGCCCTCATCTGTTGCGAATCGCGGTGAGCATCGCGGCAGGAGGACATCCATAGCTCAATCGGTGTCCGCGATTATCATTTCACTCGCTCGATCTGCTCGAGTTCTTTCCGATTGAGTAGTGGATCCTCCTGAGTTTCAAATCATGCTTTATAAAGTCTAGGAGCAGGTCCGACATAAGAATGAACGACGCTCTAGCAAGATGTTCGAGTAGAGTCCATTTTCATATAACGAATTATTCAAACATCAAAACATTTCAATATTGAAATCAGAAAATAAAAAATATCCCAAGTCCAATTGAATTAGTCCGCTTAGAAGAAAAAGTTTGCAAGTCCTGTCCAGGATAGGATGTACTAACCCGTTCTTTCCCTACAGCAAAAAGAAACGGTAAGTCTCCTACCACGATGTATGAAATGATCAGTATGTATGTGTTGGAGAGAATCTGATGCCGGAAGTCATTAGCTTTCCGTACAGGTAAATCGGGAAGGTAGGGCGACCGCAGGGAGGGTGGTTACGAGTCTGTGTGTGCCTGCCTATATTATATAGTATATCCAATGTACAACTCGTTGGGTGGGTCTTGGGAACCAGGCGAGGGCAGGAAGGGTCGCGCAATGGGACGGTGGTGGACTAATATTATATTTTCCACAGCAAATTCAAGCGATCACAATAGAAGAAAAAGTAGCCACTTTGATATAGTTTCTCTGAAATATGTCCTCTACTCATTCGAGTCCTTAACTGAGCTTTGTGTCATTCTTTCTAATATTAGCAGAGTAAATCAATTTCTACAATCAAGTAATCTCTCCGTATCAATGAGCTGTGATCGCTTGAATGGGCAAAACGCATCTCTTCATTTCCGCGCTTACGTGGGGCGCGGGGATGAGAGAGGCTCAGCCTGAAGACTTCACGTTGAAGAGGACGCCGACCGTCACGCCACCAAACATTCTATGCTTGCCTTGAAATCTTTACACCGTTTGTACTTGTCGACTATCTGCCGATAACTATTCGCAACTTATAAATATCGAGCCAATTTCTATCTAATACCGAACAGCAGATAGCGTCAAGTCTTCCTTTCCTTGCATGCCTTTCTTTTTACTTTCAATGCGATTCTGTCGAGCATTTTATATCATAACTAATATTGTAAATTTTTACTTTTTTCAGACTTTCACAGGTTCATCAATACATTCTTTTCTTTCAGGGTATTTTGAGTGATTAATCCATGCTCTTCTTTCAGGGTATTTCGAGAAATTAATCATTTCTCTTCTTACAGGGTATTTTAAGAGATAGGGACGAATTAATTACCTTTCTGTTACAGTTCTGCCGGATGACTATGATTGTCGTAAATCTGTAATGTTTAATATTGTGTTCGACATATCTGATCAACAGAAATAAGACAATTCATTTGAGGATTGGACTAGTGCTTATATATCGTCGCTGTCTTCTGCTTTATCTCGTTGTGAGTAGCTGACAATTGTAGTACAATGTGAAGGAGGAATTAGGATTCAAAAAACAAGAAGGAGTAGAAGAGGAACGGCTAGAACTACAAAAAAAATTAAAAAAAGGCACAACGAAAAAGAAACGGATGACTGACAGGAAACCAGGCTTCAGATTATGGTGGGACAGAGAATGTAGAAATATGGAAAACGAACTACAGAAAGAATGAAGACACGCCAGAGATTGGAACGAAGAGAAAGCACAACGATTCCAGACAAAGAGAAATGAGTATGAGAAGAAATGCTAAGAGAAGAAAAATGGAAGAAGAGAAAAAAAAGATAAAGAACTAGGAAAAATCAAAGACGAGAGCGAAGCATAGAAGTACATAAACAAATTTAGACGCAGGAAAAGAGACGTATGCAAAAAGATCTCGCTTGAAGTATGGAGGAATCACTTCATCAGAAGCCTGGAAGGAACCAAACGACGAAATCACTCGGCAAAATCAAATGTAAGATAAATCGGTGATAATAACATGATTTTCAATCAGGTTGCATTTCTATTCAAGTTTGATTGTTGTATATTTTCGTTATTTCCGATGAACTTCCATTCTTCACTCCTTGCATTCGACATATTAGATCGACAAACACCATTATACATTTCTTTTCGGCGAACTGAAATCTTTTCAAATACACATAGGCATGTTTTTTGTATTGGATCTATAATACAAATCTTATATATTCCCTTTACATTTTTATTAAATTGACTCGTCTTATTAAAGCTCCAGGTATTGGGCTGATTAGGTCCACCGCGACGTAGACATCGAAATGTTTAGGTAATTTGAAGACACGCGACGAATAGATCTATCTTCTCTAAGTTACAGGTTTTGGTTTGTCCATTTATTTTTCACTACTGGCGAAAAGGAACGAGGACTATTTTATTTAAGTTTTCAGCAATTAGTTCGTATATACAGTCCGCGTTGTAGGCGACGAGATATTAATTAATTTTTCACTACTGGCAACGAGGGATTGGATTATGATATAAGATATCCGTAGGATATATTATTTTTAAGCAAAAGGAGGAACGAGGACTATCTTATTTAAGTTTTCAGCTGCAATTAGTTCGTATATCTTTTTCGCGTTACAGGCAACGAGATATCAATTTATAATCCGCGATTCGTAAGAGTATTTTATTCAAGTTTCGGGAATTAGTTCGATCAGTTATCAGCGCGAGAATCCGAACTCATTTCATCCAAGTAGCCTTTGCTTTTGCTTCTGGTTCTACTTCTGCTTCTGCTTTGTTATCTGCATGCTTTTTTTTTCTGTAAACGCCTTGATAGGAGTTAAAACACCATGCTGGGGCGTAGAGGCTACTTCGGGGCTGAAATAATACCCCTGGCGAAGGGCATACACGCACTAGCAATGGTGTAACAACTTCTTTCGAGGCATAGATTGCTTTGCATGTGCTTGGTACATCTCTCTCTTGGCTACTTGCGATGAGTTAGTTCGATCGTCTGTTTCGGTAGGTTTTCAGTCCATAAGACAAAAATGCACAGCATATTCTATACGTGACGGGCCCCACGAACCTGCTCAACCCGAGTTTTGTAGAAACGCACATCGGTGCTATATGTTCTTTAGGTTTTAGAAATTAGTTGAGATATTCATTTTACGTTACTGGCAACGAGGGATTAATTGAGACTCATTTAGACATGCTGCAATTATTAAAATCATTAGTTATATAGAAACGGCAGGGCACGTCATACGTGACGGGATTAACGAACCCGCTGTCCCGAGTTATAGGTCTATCTTACTTTAGTTCCAGATGGAGTAGGTAATGGATATATTTATATATCAATAATATTTAGAGTATTATAAGTCGGCTAATTAGGTAAACCGCGACGTGGACATCGGAATATTTCGATAATTTGGAGACACGCCACCAATAGATCTATCTTCTCTAAGTTACAGCTATTTTAGTTTGTACAACTATTTTTCACTATACTGGCAACGAGGGATTGGATTATGATATAAGATATCCGTAGAATATGTTATTTTTAAGCAAAAGGAGGAACGAGGACTATCTTATTTAAGTTTTCAGCTGCGATTAGTTCGTATATACAGTCCGCGTTGTAGGCGACGAGATATTAATTAATTTTTCACTATACTGGCATCGAGGGATTGGATTATGATATAAGATATCCGTAGAATATGTTATTTTTAAGCAAAAGGAGGAACGAGGACTATCTTATTTAAGTTTTCAGCTGCGATTAGTTCGTATATACAGTCCGCGTTGTAGGCGACGAGATATTAATTAATTTTTCACTATACTGGCATCGAGGGATGGGATTATGATATAAGATATCCGTAGAATATATTATTTTTAAGCAAAAGGAGGAACGAGGACTATCTTATTTAAGTTTTCAGCTGCAATTAGTTCGTATATACAGTCCGCGTTGTAGGCGACGAGATATTAATTAATTTTTCACTATACTGGCAACGAGGGATTCGATTATGATATAAGATCCGTAGGATATATTATTTTTAAGCAAAAGGAGGAACGAGGACTATCTTATTTAAGTTTTCAGCTGCGATTAGTTCGTATATACAGTCCGCGTTGTAGGCGACGAGATATTAATTAATTTTTCACTATACTGGCATCGAGGGATTGGATTATGATATAAGATATCCGTAGAATATATTATTTTTAAGCAAAAGGAGGAACGAGGACTATCTTATTTAAGTTTTCAGCTGCAATTAGTTCGTATATACAGTCCGCGTTGTAGGCGACGAGATATTAATTAATTTTTCACTATACTGGCATCGAGGGATTGGATTATGATATAAGATATCCGTAGAATATATTATTTTTAAGCAAAAGGAGGAACGAGGACTATCTTATTTAAGTTTTCAGCTGCGATTAGTTCGTATATACAGTCCGCGTTGTAGGCGACGAGATATTAATTAATTTTTCACTGTACTGGCATCGAGGGATTGGATTATGATATAAGATATCCGTAGAATATATTATTTTTAAGCAAAAGGAGGAACGAGGACTATCTTATTTAAGTTTTCAGCTGCGATTAGTTCGTATATACAGTCCGCGTTGTAGGCGACGAGATATTAATTAATTTTTCACTATACTGGCATCGAGGGATTGGATTATGATATAAGATATCCGTAGAATATATTATTTTTAAGCAAAAGGAGGAACGAGGACTATCTTATTTAAGTTTTCAGCTGCGATTAGTTCGTATATACAGTCCGCGTTGTAGGCGACGAGATATTAATTAATTTTTCACTATACTGGCATCGAGGGATTGGATTATGATATAAGATATCCGTAGAATATATTATTTTTAAGCAAAAGGAGGAACGAGGACTGTCTTATTTAAGTTTTCAGCTGCGATTAGTTCGTATATACAGTCCGCGTTGTGGGCGACGAGATATTAATTAATTTTTCACTACTGGCAACGAGGGATTGGATTATGATATAAGATATCCGTAGAATATATTATTTTTAAGCAAAAGGAGGAACGAGGACTATCTTATTTAAGTTTTCAGCTGCGATTAGTTCGTATATACAGTCCGCGTTGTAGGCGACGAGATATTAATTAATTTTTCACTATACTGGCATCGAGGGATTGGATTATGATATAAGATATCCGTAGAATATATTATTTTTAAGCAAAAGGAGGAACGAGGACTATCTTATTTAAGTTTTCAGCTGCGATTAGTTCGTATATACAGTCCGCGTTGTAGGCGACGAGATATTAATTAATTTTTCACTGTACTGGCATCGAGGGATTGGATTATGATATAAGATATCCGTAGAATATATTATTTTTAAGCAAAAGGAGGAACGAGGACTATCTTATTTAAGTTTTCAGCTGCGATTAGTTCGTATATACAGTCCGCGTTGTAGGCGACGAGATATTAATTAATTTTTCACTGTACTGGCATCGAGGGATTGGATTATGATATAAGATATCCGTAGAATATATTATTTTTAAGCAAAAGGAGGAACGAGAACTATCTTATTTAAGTTTTCAGCTGCGATTAGTTCGTATATACAGTCCGCGTTGTAGGCGACGAGATATTAATTAATTTTTCACTGTACTGGCATCGAGGGATTGGATTATGATATAAGATATCCGTAGAATATATTATTTTTAAGCAAAAGGAGGAACGAGGACTATCTTATTTAAGTTTTCAGCTGCGATTAGTTCGTATATACAGTCCGCGTTGTAGGCGACGAGATATTAATTAATTTTTCACTGTACTGGCATCGAGGGATTGGATTATGATATAAGATATCCGTAGAATATATTATTTTTAAGCAAAAGGAGGAACGAGGACTATCTTATTTAAGTTTTCAGCTGCGATTAGTTCGTATATACAGTCCGCGTTGTAGGCGACGAGATATTAATTAATTTTTCACTGTACTGGCATCGAGGGATTGGATTATGATATAAGATATCCGTAGAATATATTATTTTTAAGCAAAAGGAGGAACGAGGACTATCTTATTTAAGTTTTCAGCTGCGATTAGTTCGTATATACAGTCCGCGTTGTAGGCGACGAGATATTAATTAATTTTTCACTGTACTGGCATCGAGGGATTGGATTATGATATAAGATATCCGTAGAATATATTATTTTTAAGCAAAAGGAGGAACGAGGACTATCTTATTTAAGTTTTCAGCTGCGATTAGTTCGTATATACAGTCCGCGTTGTAGGCGACGAGATATTAATTAATTTTTCACTGTACTGGCATCGAGGGATTGGATTATGATATAAGATATCCGTAGAATATATTATTTTTAAGCAAAAGGAGGAACGAGGACTATCTTATTTAAGTTTTCAGCTGCGATTAGTTCGTATATACAGTCCGCGTTGTAGGCGACGAGATATTAATTAATTTTTCACTATACTGGCATCGAGGGATTGGATTATGATATAAGATATCCGTAGAATATATTATTTTTAAGCAAAAGGAGGAACGAGGACTATCTTATTTAAGTTTTCAGCTGCGATTAGTTCGTATATACAGTCCGCGTTGTAGGCGACGAGATATTAATTAATTTTTCACTGTACTGGCATCGAGGGATTGGATTATGATATAAGATATCCGTAGAATATATTATTTTTAAGCAAAAGGAGGAACGAGGACTATCTTATTTAAGTTTTCAGCTGCGATTAGTTCGTATATACAGTCCGCGTTGTAGGCGACGAGATATTAATTAATTTTTCACTGTACTGGCATCGAGGGATTGGATTATGATATAAGATATCCGTAGAATATATTATTTTTAAGCAAAAGGAGGAACGAGAACTATCTTATTTAAGTTTTCAGCTGCGATTAGTTCGTATATACAGTCCGCGTTGTAGGCGACGAGATATTAATTAATTTTTCACTGTACTGGCATCGAGGGATTGGATTATGATATAAGATATCCGTAGAATATATTATTTTTAAGCAAAAGGAGGAACGAGGACTATCTTATTTAAGTTTTCAGCTGCGATTAGTTCGTATATACAGTCCGCGTTGTAGGCGACGAGATATTAATTAATTTTTCACTGTACTGGCATCGAGGGATTGGATTATGATATAAGATATCCGTAGAATATATTATTTTTAAGCAAAAGGAGGAACGAGAACTATCTTATTTAAGTTTTCAGCTGCGATTAGTTCGTATATACAGTCCGCGTTGTAGGCGACGAGATATTAATTAATTTTTCACTGTACTGGCATCGAGGGATTGGATTATGATATAAGATATCCGTAGAATATATTATTTTTAAGCAAAAGGAGGAACGAGGACTATCTTATTTAAGTTTTCAGCTGCGATTAGTTCGTATATACAGTCCGCGTTGTAGGCGACGAGATATTAATTAATTTTTCACTATACTGGCATCGAGGGATTGGATTATGATATAAGATATCCGTAGAATATATTATTTTTAAGCAAAAGGAGGAACGAGGACTATCTTATTTAAGTTTTCAGCTGCGATTAGTTCGTATATACAGTCCGCGTTGTAGGCGACGAGATATTAATTAATTTTTCACTGTACTGGCATCGAGGGATTGGATTATGATATAAGATATCCGTAGAATATATTATTTTTAAGCAAAAGGAGGAACGAGGACTATCTTATTTAAGTTTTCAGCTGCGATTAGTTCGTATATACAGTCCGCGTTGTAGGCGACGAGATATTAATTAATTTTTCACTGTACTGGCATCGAGGGATTGGATTATGATATAAGATATCCGTAGAATATATTATTTTTAAGCAAAAGGAGGAACGAGAACTATCTTATTTAAGTTTTCAGCTGCGATTAGTTCGTATATACAGTCCGCGTTGTAGGCGACGAGATATTAATTAATTTTTCACTGTACTGGCATCGAGGGATTGGATTATGATATAAGATATCCGTAGAATATATTATTTTTAAGCAAAAGGAGGAACGAGGACTATCTTATTTAAGTTTTCAGCTGCGATTAGTTCGTATATACAGTCCGCGTTGTAGGCGACGAGATATTAATTAATTTTTCACTGTACTGGCATCGAGGGATTGGATTATGATATAAGATATCCGTAGAATATATTATTTTTAAGCAAAAGGAGGAACGAGAACTATCTTATTTAAGTTTTCAGCTGCGATTAGTTCGTATATACAGTCCGCGTTGTAGGCGACGAGATATTAATTAATTTTTCACTGTACTGGCATCGAGGGATTGGATTATGATATAAGATATCCGTAGAATATATTATTTTTAAGCAAAAGGAGGAACGAGGACTATCTTATTTAAGTTTTCAGCTGCGATTAGTTCGTATATACAGTCCGCGTTGTAGGCGACGAGATATTAATTAATTTTTCACTATACTGGCATCGAGGGATTGGATTATGATATAAGATATCCGTAGAATATATTATTTTTAAGCAAAAGGAGGAACGAGGACTATCTTATTTAAGTTTTCAGCTGCGATTAGTTCGTATATACAGTCCGCGTTGTAGGCGACGAGATATTAATTAATTTTTCACTGTACTGGCATCGAGGGATTGGATTATGATATAAGATATCCGTAGAATATATTATTTTTAAGCAAAAGGAGGAACGAGGACTATCTTATTTAAGTTTTCAGCTGCAATTAGTTCGTATATACAGTCCGCGTTGTAGGCGACGAGATATTAATTAATTTTTCACTGTACTGGCATCGAGGGATTGGATTATGATATAAGATATCCGTAGAATATATTATTTTTAAGCAAAAGGAGGAACGAGAACTATCTTATTTAAGTTTTCAGCTGCGATTAGTTCGTATATACAGTCCGCGTTGTAGGCGACGAGATATTAATTAATTTTTCACTGTACTGGCATCGAGGGATTGGATTATGATATAAGATATCCGTAGAATATATTATTTTTAAGCAAAAGGAGGAACGAGGACTATCTTATTTAAGTTTTCAGCTGCGATTAGTTCGTATATACAGTCCGCGTTGTAGGCGACGAGATATTAATTAATTTTTCACTGTACTGGCATCGAGGGATTGGATTATGATATAAGATATCCGTAGAATATATTATTTTTAAGCAAAAGGAGGAACGAGAACTATCTTATTTAAGTTTTCAGCTGCGATTAGTTCGTATATACAGTCCGCGTTGTAGGCGACGAGATATTAATTAATTTTTCACTGTACTGGCATCGAGGGATTGGATTATGATATAAGATATCCGTAGAATATATTATTTTTAAGCAAAAGGAGGAACGAGGACTATCTTATTTAAGTTTTCAGCTGCGATTAGTTCGTATATACAGTCCGCGTTGTAGGCGACGAGATATTAATTAATTTTTCACTGTACTGGCATCGAGGGATTGGATTATGATATAAGATATCCGTAGAATATATTATTTTTAAGCAAAAGGAGGAACGAGGACTATCTTATTTAAGTTTTCAGCTGCGATTAGTTCGTATATACAGTCCGCGTTGTGGGCGACGAGATATTAATTAATTTTTCACTACTGGCAACGAGGGATTGGATTATGATATAAGATATCCGTAGAATATATTATTTTTAAGCAAAAGGAGGAACGAGGACTATCTTATTTAAGTTTTCAGCTGCGATTAGTTCGTATATACAGTCCGCGTTGTAGGCGACGAGATATTAATTAATTTTTCACTATACTGGCATCGAGGGATTGGATTATGATATAAGATATCCGTAGAATATATTATTTTTAAGCAAAAGGAGGAACGAGGACTATCTTATTTAAGTTTTCAGCTGCGATTAGTTCGTATATACAGTCCGCGTTGTAGGCGACGAGATATTAATTAATTTTTCACTATACTGGCATCGAGGGATTGGATTATGATATAAGATATCCGTAGAATATATTATTTTTAAGCAAAAGGAGGAACGAGGACTATCTTATTTAAGTTTTCAGCTGCGATTAGTTCGTATATACAGTCCGCGTTGTAGGCGACGAGATATTAATTAATTTTTCACTATACTGGCATCGAGGGATTGGATTATGATATAAGATATCCGTAGAATATATTATTTTTAAGCAAAAGGAGGAACGAGGACTATCTTATTTAAGTTTTCAGCTGCGATTGGTTCGTATATACAGTCCGCGTTGTAGGCGACGAGATATTAATTAATTTTTCACTATACTGGCATCGAGGGATTGGATTATGATATAAGATATCCGTAGAATATATTATTTTTAAGCAAAAGGAGGAACGAGGACTATCTTATTTAAGTTTTCAGCTGCGATTAGTTCGTATATACAGTCCGCGTTGTAGGCGACGAGATATTAATTAATTTTTCACTATACTGGCATCGAGGGATTGGATTATGATATAAGATATCCGTAGAATATATTATTTTTAAGCAAAAGGAGGAACGAGGACTATCTTATTTAAGTTTTCAGCTGCAATTAGTTCGTATATCTTTTTCGCGTTACAGGCAACGAGATATCAATTTATAATCCGCGATTCGTAAGAGTATTTTATTCAAGTTTCGGGAATTAGTTCGATCAGTTATCAGCGCGAGAATCCGAACTCATTTCATCCAAGTAGCCTTTGCTTTTGCTTCTGGTTCTACTTCTGCTTCTGCTTTGTTATCTGCATGCTTTTTTTTTCTGTAAACGCCTTGATAGGAGTTAAAACACCATGCTGGGGCGTAGAGGCTACTTCGGGGCTGAAATAATACCCCTGGCGAAGGGCATACACGCACTAGCAATGGTGTAACAACTTCTTTCGAGGCATAGATTGCTTTGCATGTGCTTGGTACATCTCTCTCTTGGCTACTTGCGATGAGTTAGTTCGATCGTCTGTTTCGGTAGGTTTTCAGTCCATAAGACAAAAATGCACAGCATATTCTATACGTGACGGGCCCCACGAACCTGCTCAACCCGAGTTTTGTAGAAACGCACATCGGTGCTATATGTTCTTTAGGTTTTAGAAATTAGTTGAGATATTCATTTTACGTTACTGGCAACGAGGGATTAATTGAGACTCATTTAGACATGCTGCAATTATTAAAATCATTAGTTATATAGAAACGGCAGGGCACGTCATACGTGACGGGATTAACGAACCCGCTGTCCCGAGTTATAGGTCTATCTTACTTAAGTTCCAGATGGAGTAGGTAATGGATATATTTATATATCAATAATATTTAGAGTATTATAAGTCGGCTAATTAGGTAAACCGCGACGTGGACATCGGAATATTTCGATAATTTGGAGACACGCCACCAATAGATCTATCTTCTCTAAGTTACAGCTATTTTAGTTTGTACAACTATTTTTCACTATACTGGCAACGAGGGATTGGATTATGATATAAGATATCCGTAGAATATGTTATTCTTAAGCAAAAGGAGGAACGAGGACTATCTTATTTAAGTTTTCAGCTGCGATTAGTTCGTATATACAGTCCGCGTTGTAGGCGACGAGATATTAATTAATTTTTCACTATACTGGCATCGAGGGATTGGATTATGATATAAGATATCCGTAGAATATATTATTTTTAAGCAAAAGGAGGAACGAGGACTATCTTATTTAAGTTTTCAGCTGCGATTAGTTCGTATATACAGTCCGCGTTGTAGGCGACGAGATATTAATTAATTTTTCACTGTACTGGCATCGAGGGATTGGATTATGATATAAGATATCCGTAGAATATATTATTTTTAAGCAAAAGGAGGAACGAGGACTATCTTATTTAAGTTTTCAGCTGCGATTAGTTCGTATATACAGTCCGCGTTGTAGGCGACGAGATATTAATTAATTTTTCACTGTACTGGCATCGAGGGATTGGATTATGATATAAGATATCCGTAGAATATATTATTTTTAAGCAAAAGGAGGAACGAGGACTATCTTATTTAAGTTTTCAGCTGCGATTAGTTCGTATATACAGTCCGCGTTGTAGGCGACGAGATATTAATTAATTTTTCACTGTACTGGCATCGAGGGATTGGATTATGATATAAGATATCCGTAGAATATATTATTTTTAAGCAAAAGGAGGAACGAGGACTATCTTATTTAAGTTTTCAGCTGCGATTAGTTCGTATATACAGTCCGCGTTGTAGGCGACGAGATATTAATTAATTTTTCACTGTACTGGCATCGAGGGATTGGATTATGATATAAGATATCCGTAGAATATATTATTTTTAAGCAAAAGGAGGAACGAGGACTATCTTATTTAAGTTTTCAGCTGCGATTAGTTCGTATATACAGTCCGCGTTGTAGGCGACGAGATATTAATTAATTTTTCACTGTACTGGCATCGAGGGATTGGATTATGATATAAGATATCCGTAGAATATATTATTTTTAAGCAAAAGGAGGAACGAGGACTATCTTATTTAAGTTTTCAGCTGCGATTAGTTCGTATATACAGTCCGCGTTGTAGGCGACGAGATATTAATTAATTTTTCACTATACTGGCATCGAGGGATTGGATTATGATATAAGATATCCGTAGAATATATTATTTTTAAGCAAAAGGAGGAACGAGGACTATCTTATTTAAGTTTTCAGCTGCGATTAGTTCGTATATACAGTCCGCGTTGTAGGCGACGAGATATTAATTAATTTTTCACTATACTGGCATCGAGGGATTGGATTATGATATAAGATATCCGTAGAATATATTATTTTTAAGCAAAAGGAGGAACGAGGACTATCTTATTTAAGTTTTCAGCTGCAATTAGTTCGTATATCTTTTTCGCGTTACAGGCAACGAGATATCAATTTATAATCCGCGATTCGTAAGAGTATTTTATTCAAGTTTCGGGAATTAGTTCGATCAGTTATCAGCGCGAGAATCCGAACTCATTTCATCCAAGTAGCCTTTGCTTTTGCTTCTGGTTCTACTTCTGCTTCTGCTTTGTTATCTGCATGCTTTTTTTTTCTGTAAACGCCTTGATAGGAGTTAAAACACCATGCTGGGGCGTAGAGGCTACTTCGGGGCTGAAATAATACCCCTGGCGAAGGGCATACACGCACTAGCAATGGTGTAACAACTTCTTTCGAGGCATAGATTGCTTTGCATGTGCTTGGTACATCTCTCTCTTGGCTACTTGCGATGAGTTAGTTCGATCGTCTGTTTCGGTAGGTTTTCAGTCCATAAGACAAAAATGCACAGCATATTCTATACGTGACGGGCCCCACGAACCTGCTCAACCCGAGTTTTGTAGAAACGCACATCGGTGCTATATGTTCTTTAGGTTTTAGAAATTAGTTGAGATATTCATTTTACGTTACTGGCAACGAGGGATTAATTGAGACTCATTTAGACATGCTGCAATTATTAAAATCATTAGTTATATAGAAACGGCAGGGCACGTCATACGTGACGGGATTAACGAACCCGCTGTCCCGAGTTATAGGTCTATCTTACTTAAGTTCCAGATGGAGTAGGTAATGGATATATTTATATATCAATAATATTTAGAGTATTATAAGTCGGCTAATTAGGTAAACCGCGACGTGGACATCGGAATATTTCGATAATTTGGAGACACGCCACCAATAGATCTATCTTCTCTAAGTTACAGCTATTTTAGTTTGTACAACTATTTTTCACTATACTGGCAACGAGGGATTGGATTATGATATAAGATATCCGTAGGATATATTATTTTTAAGCAAAAGGAGGAACGAGAACTATCTTATTTAAGTTTTCAGCTGCGATTAGTTCGTATATACAGTCCGCGTTGTAGGCGACGAGATATCAATTAATGACACACTCGTCTTATCAGGTAGTGGGTTAATTGGGTAAACCGCGACTTGGACATCGGAATATTTATATAATTTGGAGACACGAATAGATCTATCTTCTCTAAGTTACAGCTATTTTAGTTTGTCCATTTATTTTTCACTACTGGCGGAAAGGAACGAGGACTATTTTATTTAAGCTCCAAAATTAACACAGGATCAAATCGTGATCGTCAAATAAGGGTCAACTCATCGATAATTTGTTCCGTTCATCCTTCTGATGCCTATCCGTTTCTTTATGTTTCATGTGTGTCTTGCTCCATCCTGGATAAAAAAAATTCATCCTGACCGAGTTGCATGGAAAGCTGTCGCCGAAGCTGGGACTGTCGAGGATCCTGGAGAAGAAGGGATGAAAACGAATATCCGAGTACCAAATGCTAGAGACGCTGCTGAAATGCATGGGAACAGATTGCAGAGGCACATTATACAAATCCAATCTCACCGATGAATGCAATGAAAGGTAAACAGCAATTTCAATTGCATTTTACCTCTTTAATGAAGTTCAATTATTGTCCGACTCGAATTGTCACCTACACATGTGATTTCCAACGTTTATTTTTACATGTGAAAATATCGTTATGAAAATGATATGAATGTATTATGTATTTTCGCGTCCTGTCTTCGTGTTTTTCGGTACTTGGACGCCGATATTGTTTCTAATTGCGAGTAGCGAACAATCGTGTATCTTTCGAACGAATTATAGTCAGACGTGATTAGAATCAACGATGTTTTAGAATAGTTTCACTGCGTTCGTATAATTATATATGAAACGAGAATGGTCAAACAACGTAAATACACAATATACATAGGTATATTTACAGACCAACAGTTGTTTATATTTGAAGAAAATTCTAAGATAATCGGGTCTCTTCTTCACTTATAACCAAGATCTGACTGACTGTGCTAATGTCACGCGAATATTTCTTGTGATTGCAGAGACAGAGTGCAGCAAGATGTTGAGGATATTTTGGAATGCAGATATGGGAGTGGCTGGGCTGTCGATACGGATCTAACCCCACTGATACATTGAATGAAAGGTAAGCCGTTGATTATAACACTATTTTTAATCATACTGCATCTTCTATGTAGTTCAATTATTTGAATGATTCATTATTTGAAATGATTTTTTTGTTCCGCCTTTCGTCGATTTGTTTTTTGGCTTCTGTGAGATTAGCATATTTATATATATGTACGATATAGATACGCGACGAATTAGGTCTATCTTACTTAAGTTACAGATTTCAGACGAAGTAGGTAATCAATATATTTATATATTAATAATATTTAGAGCATAATACGTGGGCTGATTAGGTTAACCGCGACGTAGACATCGGAATATTTATATAATTTGGAGACGCGAATAGATCTATCTTCTCTAAGTTACAGCTATTTTAGTTTGTACAACTACTTTTCACTATACTGGCAACGAGGGATTGGATTATGATATAAGATATCCGTAGAATATATTATTTTTAAGCAAAAGGAGGAACGAGGACTATCTTATTCAAGTTTTCAGCTGCGATTAGTTCGTATATACAGTCCGCGTTGTAGGCGACGAGATATTAATTAATTTTTCACTATACTGGCATCGAGGGATTGGATTATGATATAAGATATCCGTAGAATATATTATTTTTAAGCAAAAGGAGGAACGAGGACTATCTTATTTAAGTTTTCAGCTGCGATTAGTTCGTATATACAGTCCGCGTTGTAGGCGACGAGATATTAATTAATTTTTCACTGTACTGGCATCGAGGGATTGGATTATGATATAAGATATCCGTAGAATATATTATTTTTAAGCAAAAGGAGGAACGAGGACTATCTTATTTAAGTTTTCAGCTGCGATTAGTTCGTATATACAGTCCGCGTTGTAGGCGACGAGATATTAATTAATTTTTCACTATACTGGCATCGAGAAATTGGATTATGATATAAGATATCCGTAGAATATATTATTTTTAAGCAAAAGGAGGAACGAGGACTATCTTATTTAAGTTTTCAGCTGCGATTAGTTCGTATATACAGTCCGCGTTGTAGGCGACGAGATATTAATTAATTTTTCACTGTACTGGCATCGAGGGATTGGATTATGATATAAGATATCCGTAGAATATATTATTTTTAAGCAAAAGGAGGAACGAGGACTATCTTATTTAAGTTTTCAGCTGCGATTAGTTCGTATATACAGTCCGCGTTGTAGGCGACGAGATATTAATTAATTTTTCACTATACTGGCATCGAGGGATTGGATTATGATATAAGATATCCGTAGAATATATTATTTTTAAGCAAAAGGAGGAACGAGGACTATCTTATTTAAGTTTTCAGCTGCGATTAGTTCGTATATACAGTCCGCGTTGTAGGCGACGAGATATTAATTAATTTTTCACTGTACTGGCATCGAGGGATTGGATTATGATATAAGATATCCGTAGAATATATTATTTTTAAGCAAAAGGAGGAACGAGGACTATCTTATTTAAGTTTTCAGCTGCGATTAGTTCGTATATACAGTCCGCGTTGTAGGCGACGAGATATTAATTAATTTTTCACTATACTGGCATCGAGGGATTGGATTATGATATAAGATATCCGTAGAATATATTATTTTTAAGCAAAAGGAGGAACGAGGACTATCTTATTTAAGTTTTCAGCTGCGATTAGTTCGTATATACAGTCCGCGTTGTAGGCGACGAGATATTAATTAATTTTTCACTGTACTGGCATCGAGGGATTGGATTATGATATAAGATATCCGTAGAATATATTATTTTTAAGCAAAAGGAGGAACGAGGACTATCTTATTTAAGTTTTCAGCTGCGATTAGTTCGTATATACAGTCCGCGTTGTAGGCGACGAGATATTAATTAATTTTTCACTATACTGGCATCGAGGGATTGGATTATGATATAAGATATCCGTAGAATATATTATTTTTAAGCAAAAGGAGGAACGAGGACTATCTTATTTAAGTTTTCAGCTGCGATTAGTTCGTATATACAGTCCGCGTTGTGGGCGACGAGATATTAATTAATTTTTCACTACTGGCAACGAGGGATTGGATTATGATATAAGATATCCGTAGAATATATTATTTTTAAGCAAAAGGAGGAACGAGGACTATCTTATTTAAGTTTTCAGCTGCGATTAGTTCGTATATACAGTCCGCGTTGTAGGCGACGAGATATTAATTAATTTTTCACTATACTGGCATCGAGGGATTGGATTATGATATAAGATATCCGTAGAATATATTATTTTTAAGCAAAAGGAGGAACGAGGACTATCTTATTTAAGTTTTCAGCTGCGATTAGTTCGTATATACAGTCCGCGTTGTAGGCGACGAGATATTAATTAATTTTTCACTGTACTGGCATCGAGGGATTGGATTATGATATAAGATATCCGTAGAATATATTATTTTTAAGCAAAAGGAGGAACGAGGACTATCTTATTTAAGTTTTCAGCTGCGATTAGTTCGTATATACAGTCCGCGTTGTAGGCGACGAGATATTAATTAATTTTTCACTGTACTGGCATCGAGGGATTGGATTATGATATAAGATATCCGTAGAATATATTATTTTTAAGCAAAAGGAGGAACGAGGACTATCTTATTTAAGTTTTCAGCTGCGATTAGTTCGTATATACAGTCCGCGTTGTAGGCGACGAGATATTAATTAATTTTTCACTATACTGGCATCGAGGGATTGGATTATGATATAAGATATCCGTAGAATATATTATTTTTAAGCAAAAGGAGGAACGAGGACTATCTTATTTAAGTTTTCAGCTGCGATTAGTTCGTATATACAGTCCGCGTTGTAGGCGACGAGATATTAATTAATTTTTCACTGTACTGGCATCGAGGGATTGGATTATGATATAAGATATCCGTAGAATATATTATTTTTAAGCAAAAGGAGGAACGAGGACTATCTTATTTAAGTTTTCAGCTGCAATTAGTTCGTATATCTTTTTCGCGTTACAGGCAACGAGATATCAATTTATAATCCGCGATTCGTAAGAGTATTTTATTCAAGTTTCGGGAATTAGTTCGATCAGTTATCAGCGCGAGAATCCGAACTCATTTCATCCAAGTAGCCTTTGCTTTTGCTTCTGGTTCTACTTCTGCTTCTGCTTTGTTATCTGCATGCTTTTTTTTTCTGTAAACGCCTTGATAGGAGTTAAAACACCATGCTGGGGCGTAGAGGCTACTTCGGGGCTGAAATAATACCCCTGGCGAAGGGCATACACGCACTAGCAATGGTGTAACAACTTCTTTCGAGGCATAGATTGCTTTGCATGTGCTTGGTACATCTCTCTCTTGGCTACTTGCGATGAGTTAGTTCGATCGTCTGTTTCGGTAGGTTTTCAGTCCATAAGACAAAAATGCACAGCATATTCTATACGTGACGGGCCCCACGAACCTGCTCAACCCGAGTTTTGTAGAAACGCACATCGGTGCTATATGTTCTTTAGGTTTTAGAAATTAGTTGAGATATTCATTTTACGTTACTGGCAACGAGGGATTAATTGAGACTCATTTAGACATGCTGCAATTATTAAAATCATTAGTTATATAGAAACGGCAGGGCACGTCATACGTGACGGGATTAACGAACCCGCTGTCCCGAGTTATAGGTCTATCTTACTTAAGTTCCAGATGGAGTAGGTAATGGATATATTTATATATCAATAATATTTAGAGTATTATAAGTCGGCTAATTAGGTAAACCGCGACGTGGACATCGGAATATTTCGATAATTTGGAGACACGCCACCAATAGATCTATCTTCTCTAAGTTACAGCTATTTTAGTTTGTACAACTATTTTTCACTATACTGGCAACGAGGGATTGGATTATGATATAAGATATCCGTAGAATATGTTATTCTTAAGCAAAAGGAGGAACGAGGACTATCTTATTTAAGTTTTCAGCTGCGATTAGTTCGTATATACAGTCCGCGTTGTAGGCGACGAGATATTAATTAATTTTTCACTATACTGGCATCGAGGGATTGGATTATGATATAAGATATCCGTAGAATATATTATTTTTAAGCAAAAGGAGGAACGAGGACTATCTTATTTAAGTTTTCAGCTGCGATTAGTTCGTATATACAGTCCGCGTTGTAGGCGACGAGATATTAATTAATTTTTCACTGTACTGGCATCGAGGGATTGGATTATGAGATAAGATATCCGTAGAATATATTATTTTTAAGCAAAAGGAGGAACGAGGACTATCTTATTTAAGTTTTCAGCTGCGATTAGTTCGTATATACAGTCCGCGTTGTAGGCGACGAGATATTAATTAATTTTTCACTGTACTGGCATCGAGGGATTGGATTATGATATAAGATATCCGTAGAATATATTATTTTTAAGCAAAAGGAGGAACGAGGACTATCTTATTTAAGTTTTCAGCTGCGATTAGTTCGTATATACAGTCCGCGTTGTAGGCGACGAGATATTAATTAATTTTTCACTGTACTGGCATCGAGGGATTGGATTATGATATAAGATATCCGTAGAATATATTATTTTTAAGCAAAAGGAGGAACGAGGACTATCTTATTTAAGTTTTCAGCTGCGATTAGTTCGTATATACAGTCCGCGTTGTAGGCGACGAGATATTAATTAATTTTTCACTGTACTGGCATCGAGGGATTGGATTATGATATAAGATATCCGTAGAATATATTATTTTTAAGCAAAAGGAGGAACGAGGACTATCTTATTTAAGTTTTCAGCTGCGATTAGTTCGTATATACAGTCCGCGTTGTAGGCGACGAGATATTAATTAATTTTTCACTGTACTGGCATCGAGGGATTGGATTATGATATAAGATATCCGTAGAATATATTATTTTTAAGCAAAAGGAGGAACGAGGACTATCTTATTTAAGTTTTCAGCTGCGATTAGTTCGTATATACAGTCCGCGTTGTAGGCGACGAGATATTAATTAATTTTTCACTATACTGGCATCGAGGGATTGGATTATGATATAAGATATCCGTAGAATATATTATTTTTAAGCAAAAGGAGGAACGAGGACTATCTTATTTAAGTTTTCAGCTGCGATTAGTTCGTATATACAGTCCGCGTTGTAGGCGACGAGATATTAATTAATTTTTCACTGTACTGGCATCGAGGGATTGGATTATGATATAAGATATCCGTAGAATATATTATTTTTAAGCAAAAGGAGGAACGAGGACTATCTTATTTAAGTTTTCAGCTGCGATTAGTTCGTATATACAGTCCGCGTTGTAGGCGACGAGATATTAATTAATTTTTCACTATACTGGCATCGAGGGATTGGATTATGATATAAGATATCCGTAGAATATATTATTTTTAAGCAAAAGGAGGAACGAGGACTATCTTATTTAAGTTTTCAGCTGCGATTAGTTCGTATATACAGTCCGCGTTGTAGGCGACGAGATATTAATTAATTTTTCACTATACTGGCATCGAGGGATTGGATTATGATATAAGATATCCGTAGAATATATTATTTTTAAGCAAAAGGAGGAACGAGGACTATCTTATTTAAGTTTTCAGCTGCGATTAGTTCGTATATACAGTCCGCGTTGTAGGCGACGAGATAATAATTAATTTTTCACTATACTGGCATCGAGGGATTGGATTATGATATGAGATATCCGTAGAATATATTATTTTTAAGCAAAAGGAGGAACGAGGACTATCTTATTTAAGTTTTCAGCTGCGATTAGTTCGTATATACAGTCCGCGTTGTAGGCGACGAGATATTAATTAATTTTTCACTGTACTGGCATCGAGGGATTGGATTATGATATAAGATATCCGTAGAATATATTATTTTTAAGCAAAAGGAGGAACGAGGACTATCTTATTTAAGTTTTCAGCTGCGATTAGTTCGTATATACAGTCCGCGTTGTAGGCGACGAGATATTAATTAATTTTTCACTATACTGGCATCGAGGGATTGGATTATGATATAAGATATCCGTAGAATATATTATTTTTAAGCAAAAGGAGGAACGAGGACTATCTTATTTAAGTTTTCAGCTGCGATTAGTTCGTATATACAGTCCGCGTTGTAGGCGACGAGATATTAATTAATTTTTCACTATACTGGCATCGAGGGATTGGATTATGATATAAGATATCCGTAGAATATATTATTTTTAAGCAAAAGGAGGAACGAGGACTATCTTATTTAAGTTTTCAGCTGCAATTAGTTCGTATATCTTTTTCGCGTTACAGGCAACGAGATATCAATTTATAATCCGCGATTCGTAAGAGTATTTTATTCAAGTTTCGGGAATTAGTTCGATCAGTTATCAGCGCGAGAATCCGAACTCATTTCATCCAAGTAGCCTTTGCTTTTGCTTCTGGTTCTACTTCTGCTTCTGCTTTGTTATCTGCATGCTTTTTTTTTCTGTAAACGCCTTGATAGGAGTTAAAACACCATGCTGGGGCGTAGAGGCTACTTCGGGGCTGAAATAATACCCCTGGCGAAGGGCATACACGCACTAGCAATGGTGTAACAACTTCTTTCGAGGCATAGATTGCTTTGCATGTGCTTGGTACATCTCTCTCTTGGCTACTTGCGATGAGTTAGTTCGATCGTCTGTTTCGGTAGGTTTTCAGTCCATAAGACAAAAATGCACAGCATATTCTATACGTGACGGGCCCCACGAACCTGCTCAACCCGAGTTTTGTAGAAACGCACATCGGTGCTATATGTTCTTTAGGTTTTAGAAATTAGTTGAGATATTCATTTTACGTTACTGGCAACGAGGGATTAATTGAGACTCATTTAGACATGCTGCAATTATTAAAATCATTAGTTATATAGAAACGGCAGGGCACGTCATACGTGACGGGATTAACGAACCCGCTGTCCCGAGTTATAGGTCTATCTTACTTAAGTTCCAGATGGAGTAGGTAATGGATATATTTATATATCAATAATATTTAGAGTATTATAAGTCGGCTAATTAGGTAAACCGCGACGTGGACATCGGAATATTTCGATAATTTGGAGACACGCCACCAATAGATCTATCTTCTCTAAGTTACAGCTATTTTAGTTTGTACAACTATTTTTCACTATACTGGCAACGAGGGATTGGATTATGATATAAGATATCCGTAGGATATATTATTTTTAAGCAAAAGGAGGAACGAGAACTATCTTATTTAAGTTTTCAGCTGCGATTAGTTCGTATATACAGTCCGCGTTGTAGGCGACGAGATATCAATTAATGACACACTCGTCTTATCAGGTAGTGGGTTAATTGGGTAAACCGCGACTTGGACATCGGAATATTTATATAATTTGGAGACACGAATAGATCTATCTTCTCTAAGTTACAGCTATTTTAGTTTGTCCATTTATTTTTCACTACTGGCGGAAAGGAACGAGGACTATTTTATTTAAGCTCCAAAATTAACACAGGATCAAATCGTGATCGTCAAATAAGGGTCAACTCATCGATAATTTGTTCCGTTCATCCTTCTGATGCCTATCCGTTTCTTTATGTTTCATGTGTGTCTTGCTCCATCCTGGATAAAAAAAATTCATCCTGACCGAGTTGCATGGAAAGCTGTCGCCGAAGCTGGGACTGTCGAGGATCCTGGAGAAGAAGGGATGAAAACGAATATCCGAGTACCAAATGCTAGAGACGCTGCTGAAATGCATGGGAACAGATTGCAGAGGCACATTATACAAATCCAATCTCACCGATGAATGCAATGAAAGGTAAACAGCAATTTCAATTGCATTTTACCTCTTTAATGAAGTTCAATTATTGTCCGACTCGAATTGTCACCTACACATGTGATTTCCAACGTTTATTTTTACATGTGAAAATATCGTTATGAAAATGATATGAATGTATTATGTATTTTCGCGTCCTGTCTTCGTGTTTTTCGGTACTTGGACGCCGATATTGTTTCTAATTGCGAGTAGCGAACAATCGTGTATCTTTCGAACGAATTATAGTCAGACGTGATTAGAATCAACGATGTTTTAGAATAGTTTCACTGCGTTCGTATAATTATATATGAAACGAGAATGGTCAAACAACGTAAATACACAATATACATAGGTATATTTACAGACCAACAGTTGTTTATATTTGAAGAAAATTCTAAGATAATCGGGTCTCTTCTTCACTTATAACCAAGATCTGACTGACTGTGCTAATGTCACGCGAATATTTCTTGTGATTGCAGAGACAGAGTGCAGCAAGATGTTGAGGATATTTTGGAATGCAGATATGGGAGTGGCTGGGCTGTCGATACGGATCTAACCCCACTGATACATTGAATGAAAGGTAAGCCGTTGATTATAACACTATTTTTAATCATACTGCATCTTCTATGTAGTTCAATTATTTGAATGATTCATTATTTGAAATGATTTTTTTGTTCCGCCTTTCGTCGATTTGTTTTTTGGCTTCTGTGAGATTAGCATATTTATATATATGTACGATATAGATACGCGACGAATTAGGTCTATCTTACTTAAGTTACAGATTTCAGACGAAGTAGGTAATCAATATATTTATATATTAATAATATTTAGAGCATAATACGTGGGCTGATTAGGTTAACCGCGACGTAGACATCGGAATATTTATATAATTTGGAGACGCGAATAGATCTATCTTCTCTAAGTTACAGCTATTTTAGTTTGTACAACTACTTTTCACTATACTGGCAACGAGGGATTGGATTATGATATAAGATATCCGTAGAATATATTATTTTTAAGCAAAAGGAGGAACGAGGACTATCTTATTCAAGTTTTCAGCTGCGATTAGTTCGTATATACAGTCCGCGTTGTAGGCGACGAGATATTAATTAATTTTTCACTATACTGGCATCGAGGGATTGGATTATGATATAAGATATCCGTAGAATATATTATTTTTAAGCAAAAGGAGGAACGAGGACTATCTTATTTAAGTTTTCAGCTGCGATTAGTTCGTATATACAGTCCGCGTTGTAGGCGACGAGATATTAATTAATTTTTCACTGTACTGGCATCGAGGGATTGGATTATGATATAAGATATCCGTAGAATATATTATTTTTAAGCAAAAGGAGGAACGAGGACTATCTTATTTAAGTTTTCAGCTGCGATTAGTTCGTATATACAGTCCGCGTTGTAGGCGACGAGATATTAATTAATTTTTCACTATACTGGCATCGAGGGATTGGATTATGATATAAGATATCCGTAGAATATATTATTTTTAAGCAAAAGGAGGAACGAGGACTATCTTATTTAAGTTTTCAGCTGCGATTAGTTCGTATATACAGTCCGCGTTGTAGGCGACGAGATATTAATTAATTTTTCACTGTACTGGCATCGAGGGATTGGATTATGATATAAGATATCCGTAGAATATATTATTTTTAAGCAAAAGGAGGAACGAGGACTATCTTATTTAAGTTTTCAGCTGCGATTAGTTCGTATATACAGTCCGCGTTGTAGGCGACGAGATATTAATTAATTTTTCACTATACTGGCATCGAGGGATTGGATTATGATATAAGATATCCGTAGAATATATTATTTTTAAGCAAAAGGAGGAACGAGGACTATCTTATTTAAGTTTTCAGCTGCGATTAGTTCGTATATACAGTCCGCGTTGTAGGCGACGAGATATTAATTAATTTTTCACTACTGGCAACGAGGGATTGGATTATGATATAAGATATCCGTAGAATATATTATTTTTAAGCAAAAGGAGGAACGAGGACTATCTTATTTAAGTTTTCAGCTGCGATTAGTTCGTATATACAGTCCGCGTTGTAGGCGACGAGATATTAATTAATTTTTCACTATACTGGCATCGAGGGATTGGATTATGATATAAGATATCCGTAGAATATATTATTTTTAAGCAAAAGGAGGAACGAGGACTATCTTATTTAAGTTTTCAGCTGCGATTAGTTCGTATATACAGTCCGCGTTGTAGGCGACGAGATATTAATTAATTTTTCACTGTACTGGCATCGAGGGATTGGATTATGATATAAGATATCCGTAGAATATATTATTTTTAAGCAAAAGGAGGAACGAGGACTATCTTATTTAAGTTTTCAGCTGCGATTAGTTCGTATATACAGTCCGCGTTGTAGGCGACGAGATATTAATTAATTTTTCACTGTACTGGCATCGAGGGATTGGATTATGATATAAGATATCCGTAGAATATATTATTTTTAAGCAAAAGGAGGAACGAGGACTATCTTATTTAAGTTTTCAGCTGCGATTAGTTCGTATATACAGTCCGCGTTGTAGGCGACGAGATATTAATTAATTTTTCACTATACTGGCATCGAGGGATTGGATTATGATATAAGATATCCGTAGAATATATTATTTTTAAGCAAAAGGAGGAACGAGGACTATCTTATTTAAGTTTTCAGCTGCGATTAGTTCGTATATACAGTCCGCGTTGTGGGCGACGAGATATTAATTAATTTTTCACTACTGGCAACGAGGGATTGGATTATGATATAAGATATCCGTAGAATATATTATTTTTAAGCAAAAGGAGGAACGAGGACTATCTTATTTAAGTTTTCAGCTGCGATTAGTTCGTATATACAGTCCGCGTTGTAGGCGACGAGATATTAATTAATTTTTCACTGTACTGGCATCGAGGGATTGGATTATGATATAAGATATCCGTAGAATATATTATTTTTAAGCAAAAGGAGGAACGAGGACTATCTTATTTAAGTTTTCAGCTGCGATTAGTTCGTATATACAGTCCGCGTTGTAGGCGACGAGATATTAATTAATTTTTCACTATACTGGCATCGAGGGATTGGATTATGATATAAGATATCCGTAGAATATATTATTTTTAAGCAAAAGGAGGAACGAGGACTATCTTATTTAAGTTTTCAGCTGCAATTAGTTCGTATATCTTTTTCGCGTTACAGGCAACGAGATATCAATTTATAATCCGCGATTCGTAAGAGTATTTTATTCAAGTTTCGGGAATTAGTTCGATCAGTTATCAGCGCGAGAATCCGAACTCATTTCATCCAAGTAGCCTTTGCTTTTGCTTCTGGTTCTACTTCTGCTTCTGCTTTGTTATCTGCATGCTTTTTTTTTCTGTAAACGCCTTGATAGGAGTTAAAACACCATGCTGGGGCGTAGAGGCTACTTCGGGGCTGAAATAATACCCCTGGCGAAGGGCATACACGCACTAGCAATGGTGTAACAACTTCTTTCGAGGCATAGATTGCTTTGCATGTGCTTGGTACATCTCTCTCTTGGCTACTTGCGATGAGTTAGTTCGATCGTCTGTTTCGGTAGGTTTTCAGTCCATAAGACAAAAATGCACAGCATATTCTATACGTGACGGGCCCCACGAACCTGCTCAACCCGAGTTTTGTAGAAACGCACATCGGTGCTATATGTTCTTTAGGTTTTAGAAATTAGTTGAGATATTCATTTTACGTTACTGGCAACGAGGGATTAATTGAGACTCATTTAGACATGCTGCAATTATTAAAATCATTAGTTATATAGAAACGGCAGGGCACGTCATACGTGACGGGATTAACGAACCCGCTGTCCCGAGTTATAGGTCTATCTTACTTAAGTTCCAGATGGAGTAGGTAATGGATATATTTATATATCAATAATATTTAGAGTATTATAAGTCGGCTAATTAGGTAAACCGCGACGTGGACATCGGAATATTTCGATAATTTGGAGACACGCCACCAATAGATCTATCTTCTCTAAGTTACAGCTATTTTAGTTTGTACAACTATTTTTCACTATACTGGCAACGAGGGATTGGATTATGATATAAGATATCCGTAGAATATGTTATTCTTAAGCAAAAGGAGGAACGAGGACTATCTTATTTAAGTTTTCAGCTGCGATTAGTTCGTATATACAGTCCGCGTTGTAGGCGACGAGATATTAATTAATTTTTCACTATACTGGCATCGAGGGATTGGATTATGATATAAGATATCCGTAGAATATATTATTTTTAAGCAAAAGGAGGAACGAGGACTATCTTATTTAAGTTTTCAGCTGCGATTAGTTCGTATATACAGTCCGCGTTGTAGGCGACGAGATATTAATTAATTTTTCACTGTACTGGCATCGAGGGATTGGATTATGAGATAAGATATCCGTAGAATATATTATTTTTAAGCAAAAGGAGGAACGAGGACTATCTTATTTAAGTTTTCAGCTGCGATTAGTTCGTATATACAGTCCGCGTTGTAGGCGACGAGATATTAATTAATTTTTCACTGTACTGGCATCGAGGGATTGGATTATGATATAAGATATCCGTAGAATATATTATTTTTAAGCAAAAGGAGGAACGAGGACTATCTTATTTAAGTTTTCAGCTGCGATTAGTTCGTATATACAGTCCGCGTTGTAGGCGACGAGATATTAATTAATTTTTCACTGTACTGGCATCGAGGGATTGGATTATGAGATAAGATATCCGTAGAATATATTATTTTTAAGCAAAAGGAGGAACGAGGACTATCTTATTTAAGTTTTCAGCTGCGATTAGTTCGTATATACAGTCCGCGTTGTAGGCGACGAGATATTAATTAATTTTTCACTGTACTGGCATCGAGGGATTGGATTATGATATAAGATATCCGTAGAATATATTATTTTTAAGCAAAAGGAGGAACGAGGACTATCTTATTTAAGTTTTCAGCTGCGATTAGTTCGTATATACAGTCCGCGTTGTAGGCGACGAGATATTAATTAATTTTTCACTGTACTGGCATCGAGGGATTGGATTATGATATAAGATATCCGTAGAATATATTATTTTTAAGCAAAAGGAGGAACGAGGACTATCTTATTTAAGTTTTCAGCTGCGATTAGTTCGTATATACAGTCCGCGTTGTAGGCGACGAGATATTAATTAATTTTTCACTGTACTGGCATCGAGGGATTGGATTATGAGATAAGATATCCGTAGAATATATTATTTTTAAGCAAAAGGAGGAACGAGGACTATCTTATTTAAGTTTTCAGCTGCGATTAGTTCGTATATACAGTCCGCGTTGTAGGCGACGAGATATTAATTAATTTTTCACTGTACTGGCATCGAGGGATTGGATTATGAGATAAGATATCCGTAGAATATATTATTTTTAAGCAAAAGGAGGAACGAGGACTATCTTATTTAAGTTTTCAGCTGCGATTAGTTCGTATATACAGTCCGCGTTGTAGGCGACGAGATATTAATTAATTTTTCACTGTACTGGCATCGAGGGATTGGATTATGATATAAGATATCCGTAGAATATATTATTTTTAAGCAAAAGGAGGAACGAGGACTATCTTATTTAAGTTTTCAGCTGCGATTAGTTCGTATATACAGTCCGCGTTGTAGGCGACGAGATATTAATTAATTTTTCACTGTACTGGCATCGAGGGATTGGATTATGATATAAGATATCCGTAGAATATATTATTTTTAAGCAAAAGGAGGAACGAGGACTATCTTATTCAAGTTTTCAGCTGCGATTAGTTCGTATATACAGTCCGCGTTGTAGGCGACGAGATATTAATTAATTTTTCACTATACTGGCATCGAGGGATTGGATTATGATATAAGATATCCGTAGAATATATTATTTTTAAGCAAAAGGAGGAACGAGGACTATCTTATTTAAGTTTTCAGCTGCGATTAGTTCGTATATACAGTCCGCGTTGTAGGCGACGAGATAATAATTAATTTTTCACTATACTGGCATCGAGGGATTGGATTATGATATGAGATATCCGTAGAATATATTATTTTTAAGCAAAAGGAGGAACGAGGACTATCTTATTTAAGTTTTCAGCTGCGATTAGTTCGTATATACAGTCCGCGTTGTAGGCGACGAGATATTAATTAATTTTTCACTGTACTGGCATCGAGGGATTGGATTATGATATAAGATATCCGTAGAATATATTATTTTTAAGCAAAAGGAGGAACGAGGACTATCTTATTTAAGTTTTCAGCTGCGATTAGTTCGTATATACAGTCCGCGTTGTAGGCGACGAGATATTAATTAATTTTTCACTATACTGGCATCGAGGGATTGGATTATGATATAAGATATCCGTAGAATATATTATTTTTAAGCAAAAGGAGGAACGAGGACTATCTTATTTAAGTTTTCAGCTGCGATTAGTTCGTATATACAGTCCGCGTTGTAGGCGACGAGATATTAATTAATTTTTCACTATACTGGCATCGAGGGATTGGATTATGATATAAGATATCCGTAGAATATATTATTTTTAAGCAAAAGGAGGAACGAGGACTATCTTATTCAAGTTTTCAGCTGCGATTAGTTCGTATATACAGTCCGCGTTGTAGGCGACGAGATAATAATTAATTTTTCACTATACTGGCATCGAGGGATTGGATTATGATATGAGATATCCGTAGAATATATTATTTTTAAGCAAAAGGAGGAACGAGGACTATCTTATTTAAGTTTTCAGCTGCGATTAGTTCGTATATACAGTCCGCGTTGTAGGCGACGAGATATTAATTAATTTTTCACTGTACTGGCATCGAGGGATTGGATTATGATATAAGATATCCGTAGAATATATTATTTTTAAGCAAAAGGAGGAACGAGGACTATCTTATTTAAGTTTTCAGCTGCGATTAGTTCGTATATACAGTCCGCGTTGTAGGCGACGAGATATTAATTAATTTTTCACTATACTGGCATCGAGGGATTGGATTATGATATAAGATATCCGTAGAATATATTATTTTTAAGCAAAAGGAGGAACGAGGACTATCTTATTTAAGTTTTCAGCTGCGATTAGTTCGTATATACAGTCCGCGTTGTAGGCGACGAGATATTAATTAATTTTTCACTATACTGGCATCGAGGGATTGGATTATGATATAAGATATCCGTAGAATATATTATTTTTAAGCAAAAGGAGGAACGAGGACTATCTTATTTAAGTTTTCAGCTGCGATTAGTTCGTATATACAGTCCGCGTTGTGGGCGACGAGATATTAATTAATTTTTCACTATACTGGCATCGAGGGATTGGATTATGATATAAGATATCCGTAGAATATATTATTTTTAAGCAAAAGGAGGAACGAGGACTATCTTATTTAAGTTTTCAGCTGCGATTAGTTCGTATATACAGTCCGCGTTGTAGGCGACGAGATATTAATTAATTTTTCACTATACTGGCATCGAGGGATTGGATTATGATATAAGATATCCGTAGAATATATTATTTTTAAGCAAAAGGAGGAACGAGGACTATCTTATTTAAGTTTTCAGCTGCGATTAGTTCGTATATACAGTCCGCGTTGTAGGCGACGAGATATTAATTAATTTTTCACTATACTGGCATCGAGGGATTGGATTATGATATAAGATATCCGTAGAATATATTATTTTTAAGCAAAAGGAGGAACGAGGACTATCTTATTTAAGTTTTCAGCTGCAATTAGTTCGTATATCTTTTTCGCGTTACAGGCAACGAGATATCAATTTATAATCCGCGATTCGTAAGAGTATTTTATTCAAGTTTCGGGAATTAGTTCGATCAGTTATCAGCGCGAGAATCCGAACTCATTTCATCCAAGTAGCCTTTGCTTTTGCTTCTGGTTCTACTTCTGCTTCTGCTTTGTTATCTGCATGCTTTTTTTTTCTGTAAACGCCTTGATAGGAGTTAAAACACCATGCTGGGGCGTAGAGGCTACTTCGGGGCTGAAATAATACCCCTGGCGAAGGGCATACACGCACTAGCAATGGTGTAACAACTTCTTTCGAGGCATAGATTGCTTTGCATGTGCTTGGTACATCTCTCTCTTGGCTACTTGCGATGAGTTAGTTCGATCGTCTGTTTCGGTAGGTTTTCAGTCCATAAGACAAAAATGCACAGCATATTCTATACGTGACGGGCCCCACGAACCTGCTCAACCCGAGTTTTGTAGAAACGCACATCGGTGCTATATGTTCTTTAGGTTTTAGAAATTAGTTGAGATATTCATTTTACGTTACTGGCAACGAGGGATTAATTGAGACTCATTTAGACATGCTGCAATTATTAAAATCATTAGTTATATAGAAACGGCAGGGCACGTCATACGTGACGGGATTAACGAACCCGCTGTCCCGAGTTATAGGTCTATCTTACTTAAGTTCCAGATGGAGTAGGTAATGGATATATTTATATATCAATAATATTTAGAGTATTATAAGTCGGCTAATTAGGTAAACCGCGACGTGGACATCGGAATATTTCGATAATTTGGAGACACGCCACCAATAGATCTATCTTCTCTAAGTTACAGCTATTTTAGTTTGTACAACTATTTTTCACTATACTGGCAACGAGGGATTGGATTATGATATAAGATATCCGTAGAATATGTTATTCTTAAGCAAAAGGAGGAACGAGGACTATCTTATTTAAGTTTTCAGCTGCGATTAGTTCGTATATACAGTCCGCGTTGTAGGCGACGAGATATTAATTAATTTTTCACTATACTGGCAACGAGGGATTAGATTATGATATAAGATCCGTAGGATATATTATTTTTAAGCAAAAGGAGGAACGAGGACTATCTTATTTAAGTTTTCAGCTGCGATTAGTTCGTATATACAGTCCGCGTTGTAGGCGACGAGATATTAATTAATTTTTCACTATACTGGCATCGAGGGATTGGATTATGATATAAGATATCCGTAGAATATATTATTTTTAAGCAAAAGGAGGAACGAGGACTATCTTATTCAAGTTTTCAGCTGCGATTAGTTCGTATATACAGTCCGCGTTGTAGGCGACGAGATATCAATTAATGACACACTCGTCTTATCAGGTAGTGGGTTAATTGGGTAAACCGCGACTTGGACATCGGAATATTTATATAATTTGGAGACACGAATAGATCTATCTTCTCTAAGTTACAGCTATTTTAGTTTGTCCATTTATTTTTCACTACTGGCGGAAAGGAACGAGGACTATTTTATTTAAGCTCCAAAATTAACACAGGATCAAATCGTGATCGTCAAATAAGGGTCAACTCATCGATAATTTGTTCCGTTCATCCTTCTGATGCCTATCCGTTTCTTTATGTTTCATGTGTGTCTTGCTCCATCCTGGATAAAAAAAATTCATCCTGACCGAGTTGCATGGAAAGCTGTCGCCGAAGCTGGGACTGTCGAGGATCCTGGAGAAGAAGGGATGAAAACGAATATCCGAGTACCAAATGCTAGAGACGCTGCTGAAATGCATGGGAACAGATTGCAGAGGCACATTATACAAATCCAATCTCACCGATGAATGCAATGAAAGGTAAACAGCAATTTCAATTGCATTTTACCTCTTTAATGAAGTTCAATTATTGTCCGACTCGAATTGTCACCTACACATGTGATTTCCAACGTTTATTTTTACATGTGAAAATATCGTTATGAAAATGATATGAATGTATTATGTATTTTCGCGTCCTGTCTTCGTGTTTTTCGGTACTTGGACGCCGATATTGTTTCTAATTGCGAGTAGCGAACAATCGTGTATCTTTCGAACGAATTATAGTCAGACGTGATTAGAATCAACGATGTTTTAGAATAGTTTCACTGCGTTCGTATAATTATATATGAAACGAGAATGGTCAAACAACGTAAATACACAATATACATAGGTATATTTACAGACCAACAGTTGTTTATATTTGAAGAAAATTCTAAGATAATCGGGTCTCTTCTTCACTTATAACCAAGATCTGACTGACTGTGCTAATGTCACGCGAATATTTCTTGTGATTGCAGAGACAGAGTGCAGCAAGATGTTGAGGATATTTTGGAATGCAGATATGGGAGTGGCTGGGCTGTCGATACGGATCTAACCCCACTGATACATTGAATGAAAGGTAAGCCGTTGATTATAACACTATTTTTAATCATACTGCATCTTCTATGTAGTTCAATTATTTGAATGATTCATTATTTGAAATGATTTTTTTGTTCCGCCTTTCGTCGATTTGTTTTTTGGCTTCTGTGAGATTAGCATATTTATATATATGTACGATATAGATACGCGACGAATTAGGTCTATCTTACTTAAGTTACAGATTTCAGACGAAGTAGGTAATCAATATATTTATATATTAATAATATTTAGAGCATAATACGTGGGCTGATTAGGTTAACCGCGACGTAGACATCGGAATATTTATATAATTTGGAGACGCGAATAGATCTATCTTCTCTAAGTTACAGCTATTTTAGTTTGTACAACTACTTTTCACTATACTGGCAACGAGGGATTGGATTATGATATAAGATATCCGTAGAATATATTATTTTTAAGCAAAAGGAGGAACGAGGACTATCTTATTCAAGTTTTCAGCTGCGATTAGTTCGTATATACAGTCCGCGTTGTAGGCGACGAGATATTAATTAATTTTTCACTATACTGGCATCGAGGGATTGGATTATGATATAAGATATCCGTAGAATATATTATTTTTAAGCAAAAGGAGGAACGAGGACTATCTTATTTAAGTTTTCAGCTGCGATTAGTTCGTATATACAGTCCGCGTTGTAGGCGACGAGATATTAATTAATTTTTCACTGTACTGGCATCGAGGGATTGGATTATGATATAAGATATCCGTAGAATATATTATTTTTAAGCAAAAGGAGGAACGAGGACTATCTTATTTAAGTTTTCAGCTGCGATTAGTTCGTATATACAGTCCGCGTTGTAGGCGACGAGATATTAATTAATTTTTCACTATACTGGCATCGAGAAATTGGATTATGATATAAGATATCCGTAGAATATATTATTTTTAAGCAAAAGGAGGAACGAGGACTATCTTATTTAAGTTTTCAGCTGCGATTAGTTCGTATATACAGTCCGCGTTGTAGGCGACGAGATATTAATTAATTTTTCACTGTACTGGCATCGAGGGATTGGATTATGATATAAGATATCCGTAGAATATATTATTTTTAAGCAAAAGGAGGAACGAGGACTATCTTATTTAAGTTTTCAGCTGCGATTAGTTCGTATATACAGTCCGCGTTGTAGGCGACGAGATATTAATTAATTTTTCACTATACTGGCATCGAGGGATTGGATTATGATATAAGATATCCGTAGAATATATTATTTTTAAGCAAAAGGAGGAACGAGGACTATCTTATTTAAGTTTTCAGCTGCGATTAGTTCGTATATACAGTCCGCGTTGTGGGCGACGAGATATTAATTAATTTTTCACTACTGGCAACGAGGGATTGGATTATGATATAAGATATCCGTAGAATATATTATTTTTAAGCAAAAGGAGGAACGAGGACTATCTTATTTAAGTTTTCAGCTGCGATTAGTTCGTATATACAGTCCGCGTTGTAGGCGACGAGATATTAATTAATTTTTCACTATACTGGCATCGAGGGATTGGATTATGATATAAGATATCCGTAGAATATATTATTTTTAAGCAAAAGGAGGAACGAGGACTATCTTATTTAAGTTTTCAGCTGCGATTAGTTCGTATATACAGTCCGCGTTGTAGGCGACGAGATATTAATTAATTTTTCACTGTACTGGCATCGAGGGATTGGATTATGATATAAGATATCCGTAGAATATATTATTTTTAAGCAAAAGGAGGAACGAGGACTATCTTATTCAAGTTTTCAGCTGCGATTAGTTCGTATATACAGTCCGCGTTGTAGGCGACGAGATATTAATTAATTTTTCACTGTACTGGCATCGAGGGATTGGATTATGATATAAGATATCCGTAGAATATATTATTTTTAAGCAAAAGGAGGAACGAGGACTATCTTATTTAAGTTTTCAGCTGCGATTAGTTCGTATATACAGTCCGCGTTGTGGGCGACGAGATATTAATTAATTTTTCACTACTGGCAACGAGGGATTGGATTATGATATAAGATATCCGTAGAATATATTATTTTTAAGCAAAAGGAGGAACGAGGACTATCTTATTTAAGTTTTCAGCTGCGATTAGTTCGTATATACAGTCCGCGTTGTAGGCGACGAGATATTAATTAATTTTTCACTATACTGGCATCGAGGGATTGGATTATGATATAAGATATCCGTAGAATATATTATTTTTAAGCAAAAGGAGGAACGAGGACTATCTTATTTAAGTTTTCAGCTGCAATTAGTTCGTATATCTTTTTCGCGTTACAGGCAACGAGATATCAATTTATAATCCGCGATTCGTAAGAGTATTTTATTCAAGTTTCGGGAATTAGTTCGATCAGTTATCAGCGCGAGAATCCGAACTCATTTCATCCAAGTAGCCTTTGCTTTTGCTTCTGGTTCTACTTCTGCTTCTGCTTTGTTATCTGCATGCTTTTTTTTTCTGTAAACGCCTTGATAGGAGTTAAAACACCATGCTGGGGCGTAGAGGCTACTTCGGGGCTGAAATAATACCCCTGGCGAAGGGCATACACGCACTAGCAATGGTGTAACAACTTCTTTCGAGGCATAGATTGCTTTGCATGTGCTTGGTACATCTCTCTCTTGGCTACTTGCGATGAGTTAGTTCGATCGTCTGTTTCGGTAGGTTTTCAGTCCATAAGACAAAAATGCACAGCATATTCTATACGTGACGGGCCCCACGAACCTGCTCAACCCGAGTTTTGTAGAAACGCACATCGGTGCTATATGTTCTTTAGGTTTTAGAAATTAGTTGAGATATTCATTTTACGTTACTGGCAACGAGGGATTAATTGAGACTCATTTAGACATGCTGCAATTATTGAAATCATTAGTTATATAGAAACGGCAGGGCACGTCATACGTGACGGGATTAACGAACCCGCTGTCCCGAGTTATAGGTCTATCTTACTTAAGTTCCAGATGGAGTAGGTAATGGATATATTTATATATCAATAATATTTAGAGTATTATAAGTCGGCTAATTAGGTAAACCGCGACGTGGACATCGGAATATTTCGATAATTTGGAGACACGCCACCAATAGATCTATCTTCTCTAAGTTACAGCTATTTTAGTTTGTACAACTATTTTTCACTATACTGGCAACGAGGGATTGGATTATGATATAAGATATCCGTAGAATATGTTATTTTTAAGCAAAAGGAGGAACGAGGACTATCTTATTTAAGTTTTCAGCTGCGATTAGTTCGTATATACAGTCCGCGTTGTAGGCGACGAGATATTAATTAATTTTTCACTATACTGGCATCGAGGGATTGGATTATGATATAAGATATCCGTAGAATATATTATTTTTAAGCAAAAGGAGGAACGAGGACTATCTTATTTAAGTTTTCAGCTGCGATTAGTTCGTATATACAGTCCGCGTTGTAGGCGACGAGATATTAATTAATTTTTCACTATACTGGCATCGAGGGATTGGATTATGATATAAGATATCCGTAGAATATATTATTTTTAAGCAAAAGGAGGAACGAGGACTATCTTATTTAAGTTTTCAGCTGCGATTGGTTCGTATATACAGTCCGCGTTGTAGGCGACGAGATATTAATTAATTTTTCACTATACTGGCATCGAGGGATTGGATTATGATATAAGATATCCGTAGAATATATTATTTTTAAGCAAAAGGAGGAACGAGGACTATCTTATTTAAGTTTTCAGCTGCGATTAGTTCGTATATACAGTCCGCGTTGTAGGCGACGAGATATTAATTAATTTTTCACTGTACTGGCATCGAGGGATTGGATTATGATATAAGATATCCGTAGAATATATTATTTTTAAGCAAAAGGAGGAACGAGGACTATCTTATTTAAGTTTTCAGCTGCGATTAGTTCGTATATACAGTCCGCGTTGTAGGCGACGAGATATTAATTAATTTTTCACTATACTGGCATCGAGGGATTGGATTATGATATAAGATATCCGTAGAATATATTATTTTTAAGCAAAAGGAGGAACGAGGACTATCTTATTTAAGTTTTCAGCTGCGATTAGTTCGTATATACAGTCCGCGTTGTAGGCGACGAGATATTAATTAATTTTTCACTGTACTGGCATCGAGGGATTGGATTATGATATAAGATATCCGTAGAATATATTATTTTTAAGCAAAAGGAGGAACGAGGACTATCTTATTTAAGTTTTCAGCTGCGATTAGTTCGTATATACAGTCCGCGTTGTAGGCGACGAGATATTAATTAATTTTTCACTGTACTGGCATCGAGGGATTGGATTATGATATAAGATATCCGTAGAATATATTATTTTTAAGCAAAAGGAGGAACGAGGACTATCTTATTTAAGTTTTCAGCTGCGATTAGTTCGTATATACAGTCCGCGTTGTAGGCGACGAGATATTAATTAATTTTTCACTATACTGGCATCGAGGGATTGGATTATGATATAAGATATCCGTAGAATATATTATTTTTAAGCAAAAGGAGGAACGAGGACTATCTTATTTAAGTTTTCAGCTGCGATTAGTTCGTATATACAGTCCGCGTTGTAGGCGACGAGATATTAATTAATTTTTCACTGTACTGGCATCGAGGGATTGGATTATGATATAAGATATCCGTAGAATATATTATTTTTAAGCAAAAGGAGGAACGAGGACTATCTTATTTAAGTTTTCAGCTGCGATTAGTTCGTATATACAGTCCGCGTTGTAGGCGACGAGATATTAATTAATTTTTCACTATACTGGCATCGAGGGATTGGATTATGATATAAGATATCCGTAGAATATATTATTTTTAAGCAAAAGGAGGAACGAGGACTATCTTATTTAAGTTTTCAGCTGCGATTAGTTCGTATATACAGTCCGCGTTGTAGGCGACGAGATATTAATTAATTTTTCACTATACTGGCATCGAGGGATTGGATTATGATATAAGATATCCGTAGAATATATTATTTTTAAGCAAAAGGAGGAACGAGGACTATCTTATTTAAGTTTTCAGCTGCAATTAGTTCGTATATCTTTTTCGCGTTACAGGCAACGAGATATCAATTTATAATCCGCGATTCGTAAGAGTATTTTATTCAAGTTTCGGGAATTAGTTCGATCAGTTATCAGCGCGAGAATCCGAACTCATTTCATCCAAGTAGCCTTTGCTTTTGCTTCTGGTTCTACTTCTGCTTCTGCTTTGTTATCTGCATGCTTTTTTTTTCTGTAAACGCCTTGATAGGAGTTAAAACACCATGCTGGGGCGTAGAGGCTACTTCGGGGCTGAAATAATACCCCTGGCGAAGGGCATACACGCACTAGCAATGGTGTAACAACTTCTTTCGAGGCATAGATTGCTTTGCATGTGCTTGGTACATCTCTCTCTTGGCTACTTGCGATGAGTTAGTTCGATCGTCTGTTTCGGTAGGTTTTCAGTCCATAAGACAAAAATGCACAGCATATTCTATACGTGACGGGCCCCACGAACCTGCTCAACCCGAGTTTTGTAGAAACGCACATCGGTGCTATATGTTCTTTAGGTTTTAGAAATTAGTTGAGATATTCATTTTACGTTACTGGCAACGAGGGATTAATTGAGACTCATTTAGACATGCTGCAATTATTAAAATCATTAGTTATATAGAAACGGCAGGGCACGTCATACGTGACGGGATTAACGAACCCGCTGTCCCGAGTTATAGGTCTATCTTACTTAAGTTCCAGATGGAGTAGGTAATGGATATATTTATATATCAATAATATTTAGAGTATTATAAGTCGGCTAATTAGGTAAACCGCGACGTGGACATCGGAATATTTCGATAATTTGGAGACACGCCACCAATAGATCTATCTTCTCTAAGTTACAGCTATTTTAGTTTGTACAACTATTTTTCACTATACTGGCAACGAGGGATTGGATTATGATATAAGATATCCGTAGGATATATTATTTTTAAGCAAAAGGAGGAACGAGAACTATCTTATTTAAGTTTTCAGCTGCGATTAGTTCGTATATACAGTCCGCGTTGTAGGCGACGAGATATCAATTAATGACACACTCGTCTTATCAGGTAGTGGGTTAATTGGGTAAACCGCGACTTGGACATCGGAATATTTATATAATTTGGAGACACGAATAGATCTATCTTCTCTAAGTTACAGCTATTTTAGTTTGTCCATTTATTTTTCACTACTGGCGGAAAGGAACGAGGACTATTTTATTTAAGCTCCAAAATTAACACAGGATCAAATCGTGATCGTCAAATAAGGGTCAACTCATCGATAATTTGTTCCGTTCATCCTTCTGATGCCTATCCGTTTCTTTATGTTTCATGTGTGTCTTGCTCCATCCTGGATAAAAAAAATTCATCCTGACCGAGTTGCATGGAAAGCTGTCGCCGAAGCTGGGACTGTCGAGGATCCTGGAGAAGAAGGGATGAAAACGAATATCCGAGTACCAAATGCTAGAGACGCTGCTGAAATGCATGGGAACAGATTGCAGAGGCACATTATACAAATCCAATCTCACCGATGAATGCAATGAAAGGTAAACAGCAATTTCAATTGCATTTTACCTCTTTAATGAAGTTCAATTATTGTCCGACTCGAATTGTCACCTACACATGTGATTTCCAACGTTTATTTTTACATGTGAAAATATCGTTATGAAAATGATATGAATGTATTATGTATTTTCGCGTCCTGTCTTCGTGTTTTTCGGTACTTGGACGCCGATATTGTTTCTAATTGCGAGTAGCGAACAATCGTGTATCTTTCGAACGAATTATAGTCAGACGTGATTAGAATCAACGATGTTTTAGAATAGTTTCACTGCGTTCGTATAATTATATATGAAACGAGAATGGTCAAACAACGTAAATACACAATATACATAGGTATATTTACAGACCAACAGTTGTTTATATTTGAAGAAAATTCTAAGATAATCGGGTCTCTTCTTCACTTATAACCAAGATCTGACTGACTGTGCTAATGTCACGCGAATATTTCTTGTGATTGCAGAGACAGAGTGCAGCAAGATGTTGAGGATATTTTGGAATGCAGATATGGGAGTGGCTGGGCTGTCGATACGGATCTAACCCCACTGATACATTGAATGAAAGGTAAGCCGTTGATTATAACACTATTTTTAATCATACTGCATCTTCTATGTAGTTCAATTATTTGAATGATTCATTATTTGAAATGATTTTTTTGTTCCGCCTTTCGTCGATTTGTTTTTTGGCTTCTGTGAGATTAGCATATTTATATATATGTACGATATAGATACGCGACGAATTAGGTCTATCTTACTTAAGTTACAGATTTCAGACGAAGTAGGTAATCAATATATTTATATATTAATAATATTTAGAGCATAATACGTGGGCTGATTAGGTTAACCGCGACGTAGACATCGGAATATTTATATAATTTGGAGACGCGAATAGATCTATCTTCTCTAAGTTACAGCTATTTTAGTTTGTACAACTACTTTTCACTATACTGGCAACGAGGGATTGGATTATGATATAAGATATCCGTAGAATATATTATTTTTAAGCAAAAGGAGGAACGAGGACTATCTTATTCAAGTTTTCAGCTGCGATTAGTTCGTATATACAGTCCGCGTTGTAGGCGACGAGATATTAATTAATTTTTCACTATACTGGCATCGAGGGATTGGATTATGATATAAGATATCCGTAGAATATATTATTTTTAAGCAAAAGGAGGAACGAGGACTATCTTATTTAAGTTTTCAGCTGCGATTAGTTCGTATATACAGTCCGCGTTGTAGGCGACGAGATATTAATTAATTTTTCACTGTACTGGCATCGAGGGATTGGATTATGATATAAGATATCCGTAGAATATATTATTTTTAAGCAAAAGGAGGAACGAGGACTATCTTATTTAAGTTTTCAGCTGCGATTAGTTCGTATATACAGTCCGCGTTGTAGGCGACGAGATATTAATTAATTTTTCACTATACTGGCATCGAGAAATTGGATTATGATATAAGATATCCGTAGAATATATTATTTTTAAGCAAAAGGAGGAACGAGGACTATCTTATTTAAGTTTTCAGCTGCGATTAGTTCGTATATACAGTCCGCGTTGTAGGCGACGAGATATTAATTAATTTTTCACTGTACTGGCATCGAGGGATTGGATTATGATATAAGATATCCGTAGAATATATTATTTTTAAGCAAAAGGAGGAACGAGGACTATCTTATTTAAGTTTTCAGCTGCGATTAGTTCGTATATACAGTCCGCGTTGTAGGCGACGAGATATTAATTAATTTTTCACTATACTGGCATCGAGGGATTGGATTATGATATAAGATATCCGTAGAATATATTATTTTTAAGCAAAAGGAGGAACGAGGACTATCTTATTTAAGTTTTCAGCTGCGATTAGTTCGTATATACAGTCCGCGTTGTAGGCGACGAGATATTAATTAATTTTTCACTGTACTGGCATCGAGGGATTGGATTATGATATAAGATATCCGTAGAATATATTATTTTTAAGCAAAAGGAGGAACGAGGACTATCTTATTTAAGTTTTCAGCTGCGATTAGTTCGTATATACAGTCCGCGTTGTAGGCGACGAGATATTAATTAATTTTTCACTATACTGGCATCGAGGGATTGGATTATGATATAAGATATCCGTAGAATATATTATTTTTAAGCAAAAGGAGGAACGAGGACTATCTTATTTAAGTTTTCAGCTGCGATTAGTTCGTATATACAGTCCGCGTTGTAGGCGACGAGATATTAATTAATTTTTCACTGTACTGGCATCGAGGGATTGGATTATGATATAAGATATCCGTAGAATATATTATTTTTAAGCAAAAGGAGGAACGAGGACTATCTTATTTAAGTTTTCAGCTGCGATTAGTTCGTATATACAGTCCGCGTTGTAGGCGACGAGATATTAATTAATTTTTCACTGTACTGGCATCGAGGGATTGGATTATGATATAAGATATCCGTAGAATATATTATTTTTAAGCAAAAGGAGGAACGAGGACTATCTTATTTAAGTTTTCAGCTGCGATTAGTTCGTATATACAGTCCGCGTTGTAGGCGACGAGATATTAATTAATTTTTCACTGTACTGGCATCGAGGGATTGGATTATGATATAAGATATCCGTAGAATATATTATTTTTAAGCAAAAGGAGGAACGAGGACTATCTTATTTAAGTTTTCAGCTGCGATTAGTTCGTATATACAGTCCGCGTTGTAGGCGACGAGATATTAATTAATTTTTTACTATACTGGCATCGAGGGATTGGATTATGATATAAGATATCCGTAGAATATATTATTTTTAAGCAAAAGGAGGAACGAGGACTATCTTATTTAAGTTTTCAGCTGCGATTAGTTCGTATATACAGTCCGCGTTGTAGGCGACGAGATATTAATTAATTTTTCACTGTACTGGCATCGAGGGATTGGATTATGATATAAGATATCCGTAGAATATATTATTTTTAAGCAAAAGGAGGAACGAGGACTATCTTATTTAAGTTTTCAGCTGCGATTAGTTCGTATATACAGTCCGCGTTGTAGGCGACGAGATATTAATTAATTTTTTACTATACTGGCATCGAGGGATTGGATTATGATATAAGATATCCGTAGAATATATTATTTTTAAGCAAAAGGAGGAACGAGGACTATCTTATTTAAGTTTTCAGCTGCGATTAGTTCGTATATACAGTCCGCGTTGTAGGCGACGAGATATTAATTAATTTTTCACTGTACTGGCATCGAGGGATTGGATTATGATATAAGATATCCGTAGAATATATTATTTTTAAGCAAAAGGAGGAACGAGGACTATCTTATTTAAGTTTTCAGCTGCGATTAGTTCGTATATACAGTCCGCGTTGTAGGCGACGAGATATTAATTAATTTTTTACTATACTGGCATCGAGGGATTGGATTATGATATAAGATATCCGTAGAATATATTATTTTTAAGCAAAAGGAGGAACGAGGACTATCTTATTTAAGTTTTCAGCTGCGATTAGTTCGTATATACAGTCCGCGTTGTAGGCGACGAGATATTAATTAATTTTTCACTGTACTGGCATCGAGGGATTGGATTATGATATAAGATATCCGTAGAATATATTATTTTTAAGCAAAAGGAGGAACGAGGACTATCTTATTTAAGTTTTCAGCTGCGATTAGTTCGTATATACAGTCCGCGTTGTAGGCGACGAGATATTAATTAATTTTTCACTGTACTGGCATCGAGGGATTGGATTATGATATAAGATATCCGTAGAATATATTATTTTTAAGCAAAAGGAGGAACGAGGACTATCTTATTTAAGTTTTCAGCTGCGATTAGTTCGTATATACAGTCCGCGTTGTAGGCGACGAGATATTAATTAATTTTTCACTGTACTGGCATCGAGGGATTGGATTATGATATAAGATATCCGTAGAATATATTATTTTTAAGCAAAAGGAGGAACGAGGACTATCTTATTTAAGTTTTCAGCTGCGATTAGTTCGTATATACAGTCCGCGTTGTGGGCGACGAGATATTAATTAATTTTTCACTACTGGCAACGAGGGATTGGATTATGATATAAGATATCCGTAGAATATATTATTTTTAAGCAAAAGGAGGAACGAGGACTATCTTATTTAAGTTTTCAGCTGCGATTAGTTCGTATATACAGTCCGCGTTGTAGGCGACGAGATATTAATTAATTTTTCACTATACTGGCATCGAGGGATTGGATTATGATATAAGATATCCGTAGAATATATTATTTTTAAGCAAAAGGAGGAACGAGGACTATCTTATTTAAGTTTTCAGCTGCGATTAGTTCGTATATACAGTCCGCGTTGTAGGCGACGAGATATTAATTAATTTTTCACTGTACTGGCATCGAGGGATTGGATTATGATATAAGATATCCGTAGAATATATTATTTTTAAGCAAAAGGAGGAACGAGGACTATCTTATTTAAGTTTTCAGCTGCGATTAGTTCGTATATACAGTCCGCGTTGTAGGCGACGAGATATTAATTAATTTTTCACTATACTGGCAACGAGGGATTGGATTATGATATAAGATATCCGTAGAATATATTATTTTTAAGCAAAAGGAGGAACGAGGACTATCTTATTTAAGTTTTCAGCTGCGATTAGTTCGTATATACAGTCCGCGTTGTAGGCGACGAGATATTAATTAATTTTTCACTGTACTGGCATCGAGGGATTGGATTATGATATAAGATATCCGTAGAATATATTATTTTTAAGCAAAAGGAGGAACGAGGACTATCTTATTTAAGTTTTCAGCTGCGATTAGTTCGTATATACAGTCCGCGTTGTAGGCGACGAGATATTAATTAATTTTTCACTGTACTGGCATCGAGGGATTGGATTATGATATAAGATATCCGTAGAATATATTATTTTTAAGCAAAAGGAGGAACGAGGACTATCTTATTTAAGTTTTCAGCTGCGATTAGTTCGTATATACAGTCCGCGTTGTGGGCGACGAGATATTAATTAATTTTTCACTACTGGCAACGAGGGATTGGATTATGATATAAGATATCCGTAGAATATATTATTTTTAAGCAAAAGGAGGAACGAGGACTATCTTATTTAAGTTTTCAGCTGCGATTAGTTCGTATATACAGTCCGCGTTGTAGGCGACGAGATATTAATTAATTTTTCACTATACTGGCATCGAGGGATTGGATTATGATATAAGATATCCGTAGAATATGTTATTTTTAAGCAAAAGGAGGAACGAGGACTATCTTATTTAAGTTTTCAGCTGCGATTAGTTCGTATATACAGTCCGCGTTGTAGGCGACGAGATATTAATTAATTTTTCACTGTACTGGCATCGAGGGATTGGATTATGATATAAGATATCCGTAGAATATATTATTTTTAAGCAAAAGGAGGAACGAGGACTATCTTATTTAAGTTTTCAGCTGCGATTAGTTCGTATATACAGTCCGCGTTGTAGGCGACGAGATATTAATTAATTTTTCACTATACTGGCATCGAGGGATTGGATTATGATATAAGATATCCGTAGAATATATTATTTTTAAGCAAAAGGAGGAACGAGGACTATCTTATTTAAGTTTTCAGCTGCGATTAGTTCGTATATACAGTCCGCGTTGTAGGCGACGAGATATTAATTAATTTTTCACTGTACTGGCATCGAGGGATTGGATTATGATATAAGATATCCGTAGAATATATTATTTTTAAGCAAAAGGAGGAACGAGGACTATCTTATTTAAGTTTTCAGCTGCGATTAGTTCGTATATACAGTCCGCGTTGTAGGCGACGAGATATTAATTAATTTTTCACTGTACTGGCATCGAGGGATTGGATTATGATATAAGATATCCGTAGAATATATTATTTTTAAGCAAAAGGAGGAACGAGGACTATCTTATTTAAGTTTTCAGCTGCGATTAGTTCGTATATACAGTCCGCGTTGTAGGCGACGAGATATTAATTAATTTTTTACTATACTGGCATCGAGGGATTGGATTATGATATAAGATATCCGTAGAATATATTATTTTTAAGCAAAAGGAGGAACGAGGACTATCTTATTTAAGTTTTCAGCTGCGATTAGTTCGTATATACAGTCCGCGTTGTAGGCGACGAGATATTAATTAATTTTTTACTATACTGGCATCGATGGATTGGATTATGATATAAGATATCCGTAGAATATATTATTTTTAAGCAAAAGGAGGAACGAGGACTATCTTATTTAAGTTTTCAGCTGCGATTAGTTCGTATATACAGTCCGCGTTGTAGGCGACGAGATATTAATTAATTTTTCACTGTACTGGCATCGAGGGATTGGATTATGATATAAGATATCCGTAGAATATATTATTTTTAAGCAAAAGGAGGAACGAGGACTATCTTATTTAAGTTTTCAGCTGCGATTAGTTCGTATATACAGTCCGCGTTGTAGGCGACGAGATATTAATTAATTTTTTACTATACTGGCATCGAGGGATTGGATTATGATATAAGATATCCGTAGAATATATTATTTTTAAGCAAAAGGAGGAACGAGGACTATCTTATTTAAGTTTTCAGCTGCGATTAGTTCGTATATACAGTCCGCGTTGTAGGCGACGAGATATTAATTAATTTTTCACTGTACTGGCATCGAGGGATTGGATTATGATATAAGATATCCGTAGAATATATTATTTTTAAGCAAAAGGAGGAACGAGGACTATCTTATTTAAGTTTTCAGCTGCGATTAGTTCGTATATACAGTCCGCGTTGTAGGCGACGAGATATTAATTAATTTTTCACTATACTGGCATCGAGGGATTGGATTATGATATAAGATATCCGTAGAATATATTATTTTTAAGCAAAAGGAGGAACGAGGACTATCTTATTTAAGTTTTCAGCTGCGATTAGTTCGTATATACAGTCCGCGTTGTAGGCGACGAGATATTAATTAATTTTTCACTGTACTGGCATCGAGGGATTGGATTATGATATAAGATATCCGTAGAATATATTATTTTTAAGCAAAAGGAGGAACGAGGACTATCTTATTTAAGTTTTCAGCTGCGATTAGTTCGTATATACAGTCCGCGTTGTAGGCGACGAGATATTAATTAATTTTTCACTGTACTGGCATCGAGGGATTGGATTATGATATAAGATATCCGTAGAATATATTATTTTTAAGCAAAAGGAGGAACGAGGACTATCTTATTTAAGTTTTCAGCTGCGATTAGTTCGTATATACAGTCCGCGTTGTAGGCGACGAGATATTAATTAATTTTTCACTGTACTGGCATCGAGGGATTGGATTATGATATAAGATATCCGTAGAATATATTATTTTTAAGCAAAAGGAGGAACGAGGACTATCTTATTTAAGTTTTCAGCTGCGATTAGTTCGTATATACAGTCCGCGTTGTGGGCGACGAGATATTAATTAATTTTTCACTACTGGCAACGAGGGATTGGATTATGATATAAGATATCCGTAGAATATATTATTTTTAAGCAAAAGGAGGAACGAGGACTATCTTATTTAAGTTTTCAGCTGCGATTAGTTCGTATATACAGTCCGCGTTGTAGGCGACGAGATATTAATTAATTTTTCACTATACTGGCATCGAGGGATTGGATTATGATATAAGATATCCGTAGAATATATTATTTTTAAGCAAAAGGAGGAACGAGGACTATCTTATTTAAGTTTTCAGCTGCGATTAGTTCGTATATACAGTCCGCGTTGTAGGCGACGAGATATTAATTAATTTTTCACTGTACTGGCATCGAGGGATTGGATTATGATATAAGATATCCGTAGAATATATTATTTTTAAGCAAAAGGAGGAACGAGAACTATCTTATTTAAGTTTTCAGCTGCGATTAGTTCGTATATACAGTCCGCGTTGTAGGCGACGAGATATTAATTAATTTTTCACTGTACTGGCATCGAGGGATTGGATTATGATATAAGATATCCGTAGAATATATTATTTTTAAGCAAAAGGAGGAACGAGGACTATCTTATTTAAGTTTTCAGCTGCGATTAGTTCGTATATACAGTCCGCGTTGTAGGCGACGAGATATTAATTAATTTTTCACTGTACTGGCATCGAGGGATTGGATTATGATATAAGATATCCGTAGAATATATTATTTTTAAGCAAAAGGAGGAACGAGGACTATCTTATTTAAGTTTTCAGCTGCGATTAGTTCGTATATACAGTCCGCGTTGTAGGCGACGAGATATTAATTAATTTTTCACTGTACTGGCATCGAGGGATTGGATTATGATATAAGATATCCGTAGAATATATTATTTTTAAGCAAAAGGAGGAACGAGAACTATCTTATTTAAGTTTTCAGCTGCGATTAGTTCGTATATACAGTCCGCGTTGTAGGCGACGAGATATTAATTAATTTTTCACTGTACTGGCATCGAGGGAGTGGATTATGATATAAGATATCCGTAGAATATATTATTTTTAAGCAAAAGGAGGAACGAGGACTATCTTATTTAAGTTTTCAGCTGCGATTAGTTCGTATATACAGTCCGCGTTGTAGGCGACGAGATATTAATTAATTTTTCACTATACTGGCATCGAGGGATTGGATTATGATATAAGATATCCGTAGAATATATTATTTTTAAGCAAAAGGAGGAACGAGGACTATCTTATTTAAGTTTTCAGCTGCGATTAGTTCGTATATACAGTCCGCGTTGTGGGCGACGAGATATTAATTAATTTTTCACTACTGGCAACGAGGGATTGGATTATGATATAAGATATCCGTAGAATATGTTATTTTTAAGCAAAAGGAGGAACGAGGACTATCTTATTTAAGTTTTCAGCTGCGATTAGTTCGTATATACAGTCCGCGTTGTAGGCGACGAGATATTAATTAATTTTTCACTGTACTGGCATCGAGGGATTGGATTATGATATAAGATATCCGTAGAATATATTATTTTTAAGCAAAAGGAGGAACGAGGACTATCTTATTTAAGTTTTCAGCTGCGATTAGTTCGTATATACAGTCCGCGTTGTAGGCGACGAGATATTAATTAATTTTTCACTATACTGGCATCGAGGGATTGGATTATGATATAAGATATCCGTAGAATATATTATTTTTAAGCAAAAGGAGGAACGAGGACTATCTTATTTAAGTTTTCAGCTGCGATTAGTTCGTATATACAGTCCGCGTTGTGGGCGACGAGATATTAATTAATTTTTCACTACTGGCAACGAGGGATTGGATTATGATATAAGATATCCGTAGAATATGTTATTTTTAAGCAAAAGGAGGAACGAGGACTATCTTATTTAAGTTTTCAGCTGCGATTAGTTCGTATATACAGTCCGCGTTGTAGGCGACGAGATATTAGTTAATTTTTCACTGTACTGGCATCGAGGGATTGGATTATGATATGAGATATCCGTAGAATATATTATTTTTAAGCAAAAGGAGGAACGAGGACTATCTTATTTAAGTTTTCAGCTGCGATTAGTTCGTATATACAGTCCGCGTTGTAGGCGACGAGATATTAATTAATTTTTCACTGTACTGGCATCGAGGGATTGGATTATGATATAAGATATCCGTAGAATATATTATTTTTAAGCAAAAGGAGGAACGAGGACTATCTTATTCAAGTTTTCAGCTGCGATTAGTTCGTATATACAGTCCGCGTTGTGGGCGACGAGATATTAATTAATTTTTCACTACTGGCAACGAGGGATTGGATTATGATATAAGATATCCGTAGAATATGTTATTTTTAAGCAAAAGGAGGAACGAGGACTATCTTATTTAAGTTTTCAGCTGCAATTAGTTCGTATATCTTTTTCGCGTTACAGGCAACGAGATATCAATTTATAATCCGCGATTCGTAAGAGTATTTTATTCAAGTTTCGGGAATTAGTTCGATCAGTTATCAGCGCGAGAATCCGAACTCATTTCATCCAAGTAGCCTTTGCTTTTGCTTCTGGTTCTACTTCTGCTTCTGCTTTGTTATCTGCATGCTTTTTTTTTCTGTAAACGCCTTGATAGGAGTTAAAACACCATGCTGGGGCGTAGAGGCTACTTCGGGGCTGAAATAATACCCCTGGCGAAGGGCATACACGCACTAGCAATGGTGTAACAACTTCTTTCGAGGCATAGATTGCTTTGCATGTGCTTGGTACATCTCTCTCTTGGCTACTTGCGATGAGTTAGTTCGATCGTCTGTTTCGGTAGGTTTTCAGTCCATAAGACAAAAATGCACAGCATATTCTATACGTGACGGGCCCCACGAACCTGCTCAACCCGAGTTTTGTAGAAACGCACATCGGTGCTATATGTTCTTTAGGTTTTAGAAATTAGTTGAGATATTCATTTTACGTTACTGGCAACGAGGGATTAATTGAGACTCATTTAGACATGCTGCAATTATTAAAATCATTAGTTATATAGAAACGGCAGGGCACGTCATACGTGACGGGATTAACGAACCCGCTGTCCCGAGTTATAGGTCTATCTTACTTAAGTTCCAGATGGAGTAGGTAATGGATATATTTATATATCAATAATATTTAGAGTATTATAAGTCGGCTAATTAGGTAAACCGCGACGTGGACATCGGAATATTTCGATAATTTGGAGACACGCCACCAATAGATCTATCTTCTCTAAGTTACAGCTATTTTAGTTTGTACAACTATTTTTCACTATACTGGCAACGAGGGATTGGATTATGATATAAGATATCCGTAGGATATATTATTTTTAAGCAAAAGGAGGAACGAGAACTATCTTATTTAAGTTTTCAGCTGCGATTAGTTCGTATATACAGTCCGCGTTGTAGGCGACGAGATATCAATTAATGACACACTCGTCTTATCAGGTAGTGGGTTAATTGGGTAAACCGCGACTTGGACATCGGAATATTTATATAATTTGGAGACACGAATAGATCTATCTTCTCTAAGTTACAGCTATTTTAGTTTGTCCATTTATTTTTCACTACTGGCGGAAAGGAACGAGGACTATTTTATTTAAGCTCCAAAATTAACACAGGATCAAATCGTGATCGTCAAATAAGGGTCAACTCATCGATAATTTGTTCCGTTCATCCTTCTGATGCCTATCCGTTTCTTTATGTTTCATGTGTGTCTTGCTCCATCCTGGATAAAAAAAATTCATCCTGACCGAGTTGCATGGAAAGCTGTCGCCGAAGCTGGGACTGTCGAGGATCCTGGAGAAGAAGGGATGAAAACGAATATCCGAGTACCAAATGCTAGAGACGCTGCTGAAATGCATGGGAACAGATTGCAGAGGCACATTATACAAATCCAATCTCACCGATGAATGCAATGAAAGGTAAACAGCAATTTCAATTGCATTTTACCTCTTTAATGAAGTTCAATTATTGTCCGACTCGAATTGTCACCTACACATGTGATTTCCAACGTTTATTTTTACATGTGAAAATATCGTTATGAAAATGATATGAATGTATTATGTATTTTCGCGTCCTGTCTTCGTGTTTTTCGGTACTTGGACGCCGATATTGTTTCTAATTGCGAGTAGCGAACAATCGTGTATCTTTCGAACGAATTATAGTCAGACGTGATTAGAATCAACGATGTTTTAGAATAGTTTCACTGCGTTCGTATAATTATATATGAAACGAGAATGGTCAAACAACGTAAATACACAATATACATAGGTATATTTACAGACCAACAGTTGTTTATATTTGAAGAAAATTCTAAGATAATCGGGTCTCTTCTTCACTTATAACCAAGATCTGACTGACTGTGCTAATGTCACGCGAATATTTCTTGTGATTGCAGAGACAGAGTGCAGCAAGATGTTGAGGATATTTTGGAATGCAGATATGGGAGTGGCTGGGCTGTCGATACGGATCTAACCCCACTGATACATTGAATGAAAGGTAAGCCGTTGATTATAACACTATTTTTAATCATACTGCATCTTCTATGTAGTTCAATTATTTGAATGATTCATTATTTGAAATGATTTTTTTGTTCCGCCTTTCGTCGATTTGTTTTTTGGCTTCTGTGAGATTAGCATATTTATATATATGTACGATATAGATACGCGACGAATTAGGTCTATCTTACTTAAGTTACAGATTTCAGACGAAGTAGGTAATCAATATATTTATATATTAATAATATTTAGAGCATAATACGTGGGCTGATTAGGTTAACCGCGACGTAGACATCGGAATATTTATATAATTTGGAGACGCGAATAGATCTATCTTCTCTAAGTTACAGCTATTTTAGTTTGTACAACTACTTTTCACTATACTGGCAACGAGGGATTGGATTATGATATAAGATATCCGTAGAATATATTATTTTTAAGCAAAAGGAGGAACGAGGACTATCTTATTTAAGTTTTCAGCTGCGATTAGTTCGTATATACAGTCCGCGTTGTAGGCGACGAGATATTAATTAATTTTTCACTATACTGGCATCGAGGGATTGGATTATGATATAAGATATCCGTAGAATATATTATTTTTAAGCAAAAGGAGGAACGAGGACTATCTTATTTAAGTTTTCAGCTGCGATTAGTTCGTATATACAGTCCGCGTTGTAGGCGACGAGATATTAATTAATTTTTCACTGTACTGGCATCGAGGGATTGGATTATGATATAAGATATCCGTAGAATATATTATTTTTAAGCAAAAGGAGGAACGAGGACTATCTTATTTAAGTTTTCAGCTGCGATTAGTTCGTATATACAGTCCGCGTTGTAGGCGACGAGATATTAATTAATTTTTCACTATACTGGCATCGAGAAATTGGATTATGATATAAGATATCCGTAGAATATATTATTTTTAAGCAAAAGGAGGAACGAGGACTATCTTATTTAAGTTTTCAGCTGCGATTAGTTCGTATATACAGTCCGCGTTGTAGGCGACGAGATATTAATTAATTTTTCACTGTACTGGCATCGAGGGATTGGATTATGATATAAGATATCCGTAGAATATATTATTTTTAAGCAAAAGGAGGAACGAGGACTATCTTATTTAAGTTTTCAGCTGCGATTAGTTCGTATATACAGTCCGCGTTGTAGGCGACGAGATATTAATTAATTTTTCACTATACTGGCATCGAGGGATTGGATTATGATATAAGATATCCGTAGAATATATTATTTTTAAGCAAAAGGAGGAACGAGGACTATCTTATTTAAGTTTTCAGCTGCGATTAGTTCGTATATACAGTCCGCGTTGTAGGCGACGAGATATTAATTAATTTTTCACTGTACTGGCATCGAGGGATTGGATTATGATATAAGATATCCGTAGAATATATTATTTTTAAGCAAAAGGAGGAACGAGGACTATCTTATTTAAGTTTTCAGCTGCGATTAGTTCGTATATACAGTCCGCGTTGTAGGCGACGAGATATTAATTAATTTTTCACTATACTGGCATCGAGGGATTGGATTATGATATAAGATATCCGTAGAATATATTATTTTTAAGCAAAAGGAGGAACGAGGACTATCTTATTTAAGTTTTCAGCTGCGATTAGTTCGTATATACAGTCCGCGTTGTAGGCGACGAGATATTAATTAATTTTTCACTGTACTGGCATCGAGGGATTGGATTATGATATAAGATATCCGTAGAATATATTATTTTTAAGCAAAAGGAGGAACGAGGACTATCTTATTTAAGTTTTCAGCTGCGATTAGTTCGTATATACAGTCCGCGTTGTAGGCGACGAGATATTAATTAATTTTTCACTGTACTGGCATCGAGGGATTGGATTATGATATAAGATATCCGTAGAATATATTATTTTTAAGCAAAAGGAGGAACGAGGACTATCTTATTTAAGTTTTCAGCTGCGATTAGTTCGTATATACAGTCCGCGTTGTAGGCGACGAGATATTAATTAATTTTTCACTGTACTGGCATCGAGGGATTGGATTATGATATAAGATATCCGTAGAATATATTATTTTTAAGCAAAAGGAGGAACGAGGACTATCTTATTTAAGTTTTCAGCTGCGATTAGTTCGTATATACAGTCCGCGTTGTAGGCGACGAGATATTAATTAATTTTTTACTATACTGGCATCGAGGGATTGGATTATGATATAAGATATCCGTAGAATATATTATTTTTAAGCAAAAGGAGGAACGAGGACTATCTTATTTAAGTTTTCAGCTGCGATTAGTTCGTATATACAGTCCGCGTTGTAGGCGACGAGATATTAATTAATTTTTCACTGTACTGGCATCGAGGGATTGGATTATGATATAAGATATCCGTAGAATATATTATTTTTAAGCAAAAGGAGGAACGAGGACTATCTTATTTAAGTTTTCAGCTGCGATTAGTTCGTATATACAGTCCGCGTTGTAGGCGACGAGATATTAATTAATTTTTTACTATACTGGCATCGAGGGATTGGATTATGATATAAGATATCCGTAGAATATATTATTTTTAAGCAAAAGGAGGAACGAGGACTATCTTATTTAAGTTTTCAGCTGCGATTAGTTCGTATATACAGTCCGCGTTGTAGGCGACGAGATATTAATTAATTTTTTACTATACTGGCATCGAGGGATTGGATTATGATATAAGATATCCGTAGAATATATTATTTTTAAGCAAAAGGAGGAACGAGGACTATCTTATTTAAGTTTTCAGCTGCGATTAGTTCGTATATACAGTCCGCGTTGTAGGCGACGAGATATTAATTAATTTTTCACTGTACTGGCATCGAGGGATTGGATTATGATATAAGATATCCGTAGAATATATTATTTTTAAGCAAAAGGAGGAACGAGGACTATCTTATTTAAGTTTTCAGCTGCGATTAGTTCGTATATACAGTCCGCGTTGTAGGCGACGAGATATTAATTAATTTTTTCACTGTACTGGCATCGAGGGATTGGATTATGATATAAGATATCCGTAGAATATATTATTTTTAAGCAAAAGGAGGAACGAGGACTATCTTATTTAAGTTTTCAGCTGCGATTAGTTCGTATATACAGTCCGCGTTGTAGGCGACGAGATATTAATTAATTTTTCACTGTACTGGCATCGAGGGATTGGATTATGATATAAGATATCCGTAGAATATATTATTTTTAAGCAAAAGGAGGAACGAGGACTATCTTATTTAAGTTTTCAGCTGCGATTAGTTCGTATATACAGTCCGCGTTGTAGGCGACGAGATATTAATTAATTTTTTACTATACTGGCATCGAGGGATTGGATTATGATATAAGATATCCGTAGAATATATTATTTTTAAGCAAAAGGAGGAACGAGGACTATCTTATTTAAGTTTTCAGCTGCGATTAGTTCGTATATACAGTCCGCGTTGTAGGCGACGAGATATTAATTAATTTTTCACTGTACTGGCATCGAGGGATTGGATTATGATATAAGATATCCGTAGAATATATTATTTTTAAGCAAAAGGAGGAACGAGGACTATCTTATTTAAGTTTTCAGCTGCGATTAGTTCGTATATACAGTCCGCGTTGTAGGCGACGAGATATTAATTAATTTTTCACTGTACTGGCATCGAGGGATTGGATTATGATATAAGATATCCGTAGAATATATTATTTTTAAGCAAAAGGAGGAACGAGGACTATCTTATTTAAGTTTTCAGCTGCGATTAGTTCGTATATACAGTCCGCGTTGTAGGCGACGAGATATTAATTAATTTTTCACTGTACTGGCATCGAGGGATTGGATTATGATATAAGATATCCGTAGAATATATTATTTTTAAGCAAAAGGAGGAACGAGGACTATCTTATTTAAGTTTTCAGCTGCGATTAGTTCGTATATACAGTCCGCGTTGTGGGCGACGAGATATTAATTAATTTTTCACTACTGGCAACGAGGGATTGGATTATGATATAAGATATCCGTAGAATATATTATTTTTAAGCAAAAGGAGGAACGAGGACTATCTTATTTAAGTTTTCAGCTGCGATTAGTTCGTATATACAGTCCGCGTTGTAGGCGACGAGATATTAATTAATTTTTTACTATACTGGCATCGAGGGATTGGATTATGATATAAGATATCCGTAGAATATATTATTTTTAAGCAAAAGGAGGAACGAGGACTATCTTATTTAAGTTTTCAGCTGCGATTAGTTCGTATATACAGTCCGCGTTGTAGGCGACGAGATATTAATTAATTTTTCACTGTACTGGCATCGAGGGATTGGATTATGATATAAGATATCCGTAGAATATATTATTTTTAAGCAAAAGGAGGAACGAGAACTATCTTATTTAAGTTTTCAGCTGCGATTAGTTCGTATATACAGTCCGCGTTGTAGGCGACGAGATATTAATTAATTTTTCACTATACTGGCATCGAGGGATTGGATTATGATATAAGATATCCGTAGAATATATTATTTTTAAGCAAAAGGAGGAACGAGGACTATCTTATTTAAGTTTTCAGCTGCGATTAGTTCGTATATACAGTCCGCGTTGTAGGCGACGAGATATTAATTAATTTTTCACTGTACTGGCATCGAGGGATTGGATTATGATATAAGATATCCGTAGAATATATTATTTTTAAGCAAAAGGAGGAACGAGGACTATCTTATTTAAGTTTTCAGCTGCGATTAGTTCGTATATACAGTCCGCGTTGTAGGCGACGAGATATTAATTAATTTTTCACTGTACTGGCATCGAGGGATTGGATTATGATATAAGATATCCGTAGAATATATTATTTTTAAGCAAAAGGAGGAACGAGAACTATCTTATTTAAGTTTTCAGCTGCGATTAGTTCGTATATACAGTCCGCGTTGTAGGCGACGAGATATTAATTAATTTTTCACTATACTGGCAACGAGGGATTGGATTATGATATAAGATATCCGTAGGATATATTATTTTTAAGCAAAAGGAGGAACGAGGACTATCTTATTTAAGTTTTCAGCTGCGATTAGTTCGTATATACAGTCCGCGTTGTAGGCGACGAGATATTAATTAATTTTTCACTATACTGGCATCGAGGGATTGGATTATGATATAAGATATCCGTAGAATATATTATTTTTAAGCAAAAGGAGGAACGAGGACTATCTTATTTAAGTTTTCAGCTGCGATTAGTTCGTATATACAGTCCGCGTTGTGGGCGACGAGATATTAATTAATTTTTCACTACTGGCAACGAGGGATTGGATTATGATATAAGATATCCGTAGAATATGTTATTTTTAAGCAAAAGGAGGAACGAGGACTATCTTATTTAAGTTTTCAGCTGCGATTAGTTCGTATATACAGTCCGCGTTGTAGGCGACGAGATATTAATTAATTTTTCACTGTACTGGCATCGAGGGATTGGATTATGATATAAGATATCCGTAGAATATATTATTTTTAAGCAAAAGGAGGAACGAGGACTATCTTATTTAAGTTTTCAGCTGCGATTAGTTCGTATATACAGTCCGCGTTGTAGGCGACGAGATATTAATTAATTTTTCACTATACTGGCATCGAGGGATTGGATTATGATATAAGATATCCGTAGAATATATTATTTTTAAGCAAAAGGAGGAACGAGGACTATCTTATTTAAGTTTTCAGCTGCGATTAGTTCGTATATACAGTCCGCGTTGTGGGCGACGAGATATTAATTAATTTTTCACTACTGGCAACGAGGGATTGGATTATGATATAAGATATCCGTAGAATATGTTATTTTTAAGCAAAAGGAGGAACGAGGACTATCTTATTTAAGTTTTCAGCTGCGATTAGTTCGTATATACAGTCCGCGTTGTAGGCGACGAGATATTAGTTAATTTTTCACTGTACTGGCATCGAGGGATTGGATTATGATATGAGATATCCGTAGAATATATTATTTTTAAGCAAAAGGAGGAACGAGGACTATCTTATTTAAGTTTTCAGCTGCGATTAGTTCGTATATACAGTCCGCGTTGTAGGCGACGAGATATTAATTAATTTTTCACTGTACTGGCATCGAGGGATTGGATTATGATATAAGATATCCGTAGAATATATTATTTTTAAGCAAAAGGAGGAACGAGGACTATCTTATTCAAGTTTTCAGCTGCGATTAGTTCGTATATACAGTCCGCGTTGTGGGCGACGAGATATTAATTAATTTTTCACTACTGGCAACGAGGGATTGGATTATGATATAAGATATCCGTAGAATATGTTATTTTTAAGCAAAAGGAGGAACGAGGACTATCTTATTTAAGTTTTCAGCTGCAATTAGTTCGTATATCTTTTTCGCGTTACAGGCAACGAGATATCAATTTATAATCCGCGATTCGTAAGAGTATTTTATTCAAGTTTCGGGAATTAGTTCGATCAGTTATCAGCGCGAGAATCCGAACTCATTTCATCCAAGTAGCCTTTGCTTTTGCTTCTGGTTCTACTTCTGCTTCTGCTTTGTTATCTGCATGCTTTTTTTTTCTGTAAACGCCTTGATAGGAGTTAAAACACCATGCTGGGGCGTAGAGGCTACTTCGGGGCTGAAATAATACCCCTGGCGAAGGGCATACACGCACTAGCAATGGTGTAACAACTTCTTTCGAGGCATAGATTGCTTTGCATGTGCTTGGTACATCTCTCTCTTGGCTACTTGCGATGAGTTAGTTCGATCGTCTGTTTCGGTAGGTTTTCAGTCCATAAGACAAAAATGCACAGCATATTCTATACGTGACGGGCCCCACGAACCTGCTCAACCCGAGTTTTGTAGAAACGCACATCGGTGCTATATGTTCTTTAGGTTTTAGAAATTAGTTGAGATATTCATTTTACGTTACTGGCAACGAGGGATTAATTGAGACTCATTTAGACATGCTGCAATTATTAAAATCATTAGTTATATAGAAACGGCAGGGCACGTCATACGTGACGGGATTAACGAACCCGCTGTCCCGAGTTATAGGTCTATCTTACTTAAGTTCCAGATGGAGTAGGTAATGGATATATTTATATATCAATAATATTTAGAGTATTATAAGTCGGTTAATTAGGTAAACCGCGACGTGGACATCGGAATATTTCGATAATTTGGAGACACGCCACCAATAGATCTATCTTCTCTAAGTTACAGCTATTTTAGTTTGTACAACTATTTTTCACTATACTGGCAACGAGGGATTGGATTATGATATAAGATATCCGTAGGATATATTATTTTTAAGCAAAAGGAGGAACGAGGACTATCTTATTTAAGTTTTCAGCTGCGATTAGTTCGTATATACAGTCCGCGTTGTAGGCGACGAGATATCAATTAATGACACACTCGTCTTATCAGGTAGTGGGTTAATTGGGTAAACCGCGACTTGGACATCGGAATATTTATATAATTTGGAGACACGAATAGATCTATCTTCTCTAAGTTACAGCTATTTTAGTTTGTCCATTTATTTTTCACTACTGGCGGAAAGGAACGAGGACTATTTTATTTAAGCTCCAAAATTAACACAGGATCAAATCGTGATCGTCAAATAAGGGTCAACTCATCGATAATTTGTTCCGTTCATCCTTCTGATGCCTATCCGTTTCTTTATGTTTCATGTGTGTCTTGCTCCATCCTGGATAAAAAAAATTCATCCTGACCGAGTTGCATGGAAAGCTGTCGCCGAAGCTGGGACTGTCGAGGATCCTGGAGAAGAAGGGATGAAAACGAATATCCGAGTACCAAATGCTAGAGACGCTGCTGAAATGCATGGGAACAGATTGCAGAGGCACATTATACAAATCCAATCTCACCGATGAATGCAATGAAAGGTAAACAGCAATTTCAATTGCATTTTACCTCTTTAATGAAGTTCAATTATTGTCCGACTCGAATTGTCACCTACACATGTGATTTCCAACGTTTATTTTTACATGTGAAAATATCGTTATGAAAATGATATGAATGTATTATGTATTTTCGCGTCCTGTCTTCGTGTTTTTCGGTACTTGGACACCGATATTGTTTCTAATTGCGAGTAGCGAACAATCGTGTATCTTTCGAACGAATTATAGTCAGACGTGATTAGAATCAACGATGTTTTAGAATAGTTTCACTGCGTTCGTATAATTATATATGAAACGAGAATGGTCAAACAACGTAAATACACAATATACATAGGTATATTTACAGACCAACAGTTGTTTATATTTGAAGAAAATTCTAAGATAATCGGGTCTCTTCTTCACTTATAACCAAGATCTGACTGACTGTGCTAATGTCACGCGAATATTTCTTGTGATTGCAGAGACAGAGTGCAGCAAGATGTTGAGGATATTTTGGAATGCAGATATGGGAGTGGCTGGGCTGTCGATACGGATCTAACCCCACTGATACATTGAATGAAAGGTAAGCCGTTGATTATAACACTATTTTTAATCATACTGCATCTTCTATGTAGTTCAATTATTTGAATGATTCATTATTTGAAATGATTTTTTTGTTCCGCCTTTCGTCGATTTGTTTTTTGGCTTCTGTGAGATTAGCATATTTATATATATGTACGATATAGATACGCGACGAATTAGGTCTATCTTACTTAAGTTACAGATTTCAGACGAAGTAGGTAATCAATATATTTATATATTAATAATATTTAGAGCATAATACGTGGGCTGATTAGGTTAACCGCGACGTAGACATCGGAATATTTATATAATTTGGAGACGCGAATAGATCTATCTTCTCTAAGTTACAGCTATTTTAGTTTGTACAACTACTTTTCACTATACTGGCAACGAGGGATTGGATTATGATATAAGATATCCGTAGAATATATTATTTTTAAGCAAAAGGAGGAACGAGGACTATCTTATTTAAGTTTTCAGCTGCAATTAGTTCGTATATACAGTCCGCGTTGTAGGCGACGAGATATTAATTAATTTTTCACTATACTGGCAACGAGGGATTCGATTATGATATAAGATCCGTAGGATATATTATTTTTAAGCAAAAGGAGGAACGAGGACTATCTTATTTAAGTTTTCAGCTGCGATTAGTTCGTATATACAGTCCGCGTTGTAGGCGACGAGATATTAATTAATTTTTCACTACTGGCAACGAGGGATTGGATTATGATATAAGATATCCGTAGGATATATTATTTTTAAGCAAAAGGAGGAACGAGGACTATCGTATTTAAGTTCCCAGCAATTAGTTCGTATATCTATTTCGCGTGACAGGCAAGGAGATATCAATTTATAATCCGCGATTCGTAAGAGTATTTCATCCAAGTTTCGGGAATTAGTTTGATCAGTTATCAGCGCGAGAATACGAACTCATTTCATCCAAGTAGCCTTTGCTTTTGCTTCTGGTTCTACTTCTGCTTCTGCTTTTTTATCTGCATGCTTTTTTTTCTGTAAACGCCTTGACAGGAGTTAAAACACCATGCTGGGGCGTAGAGGCTACTTCGGGGCTGAAATAATACCCCTGGCGAAGGGCATACACGCACTTGCAATGGTGTAACAACTTCTTTCGAGGCATAGATTGCTTTGCATGTGCTTGGTACATCTTTCTCTTGGCTACTTGCGATGAGTTAGTTCGATCGTCTGTTTCGGTAGGTTACTGGCAACGAGGGATTAATTGAGACTCATTTAGAGATGCAATTATTAAAATCATTAGTTATATAGAAACGGCAGGGCACGTCATACGTGACGGGATTAACGAACCCGCTGTCCCGAGTTATAGGTCTATCTTACTTAAGTTCCAGATGGAGTAGGTAATGGATATATTTATATATCAATAATATTCAGAGTATTATAAGTCGGCTAATTAGGTAAACCGCGACGTGGACATCGGAATATTTCGATAATTTGGAGACACGCCACCAATAGATCTATCTTCTCTAAGTTACAGCTGTTTTAGTTTGTACAACTATTTTGCACTATACTAGCAACGAGGGATTAGATTATGATATAAGATCCGTAGGATATATTATTTTTAAGCAAAAGGAGGAACGAGGACTATCTTATTTAAGTTTTCAGCAATAAGTTCGTATATACAGTCCGCGTTGTAGGCGACGAGATATTAATTAATTTTTCACTATACTGGCAACGAGGGATTAGATTATGATATAAGATCCGTAGGATATATTATTTTTAAGCAAAAGGAGGAAAGAGGACTATCTTATTTAAGTTTTCAGCAATTAGTTCGTATATTTAGTCCGCGTTGTAGGCGACGAGATATCAATTAATGACACACTCGTCTTATCAGGTAGCGGGTTAATTAGGTCAACCGCGACGTGGACATCGGAATATTTCGATAATTTGGAGACACGCCACCACTAGATCTATCTTCTCTAAGTTACAGCTATTTTAGTTAGTCCATTTATTTTTCACTACTGGCGGAAAGGAACGAGGACTATTTTATTTAAGCTCCAAAATTAACACAGGATCAAATCGTGATCGTCAAATAAGGGTCAATTCATCGATAATTTGTTTCGTTCATCCTTCTGATGCCTATCCGTTTCTTTATGTTTCATGTGTGTCTTGCTCCATCCTGGATAAAAAATATTCTTCGTGCCCGAGTTGCATGGAAAGCTGTCGGCGAAGCTGGGACTGTCGAGGATCCTGCAGAAGAAGGGATGAAAACGAATATCCGAGTACCAAACGCTAGAGACGCTGCTGAAATGCATGGGAACAGATTGCAGAGGCACATTATACAAATCCAATCTCACCGATAAATGCAATGAAAGGTAAACAGCAATTTCAATTGCATTTTACCATTTTAATGAAGTTCAATTATCGTCCGACTCGAATTGTCACCTACATATGTGATTTCCAACGTTTATTTTTGAATTGCTACCGGCAGACTTCGATTATAATTGCAGATATTGTTCATTTTCAAGTACATTCTATCCATACCAGCGAATAAATGTGCGAAAATCTACCTTTCTTACGAACATAACTTCTCGGACCTGTTTTCAATACAAATATAATGGGCGAGAGAGTTTCGTTTGATAACTTCGTGATAATTATCATCCCATTATATTATTAGCGGCTTAAACTGACCTACGACAATGGCGTCCGCCGCGCCGCTCTTATGTAATGCAAGGACGCATTCCGCGACGTACCGCTGGCAAAGTTCAGTGTCCTGCGCGGCCTCATCGAGTGAACATCGGTAACGCGAGTCGAGGAGATTTACGGCTTCGGAAGACTGACATCAACGGAGGAACGTCGGACATAAGTGAGTTTGAAATATTTCGATCAATATTTTACGAATGCAATGAACAATCGACAATTTTCAAAGTTCTTTGAACACAAGTAAAATTGTATTCAATACTTTTCCGACAGAATTCACGCGTCTCGTATTTCAATCGTCGAAGTAAGTAACCGTTGAATTGCTACCGGCAGACTTTGATTATAATTGCAGATATTGTTCATTTTCAAGTAAATTCTATTCATACCAGCGAATAAATGTGCGAAAATCTAGACTTCTTACGAACATAACCTCTCGGACCTATTTATCATTATCATCCCATTACATTATTGGCATATAATTCCGAGTCCCTCGCGTTGTAGCGTCGTTTGTTTTACGGGCAGATTTCGCGACTCAGAAGGGGAAACTAATTTGTCGTGTTATTTCGAGTTGACAAGTATTTTTCGGAAAAATACTGGTTCCCCGATTTATTCTTTTATTCGATTCTTTGACAGCATTATCGGTCGACGGAGATGAGAATGAACATCGCTGATACTTGAACTGCATAGATCCTGCGTGCCACTTGGTCGGAGATGAACGCCAACCAACACTGCCCGGCTAGTCCTGGATTAACGGTCGACCAAGATAATGGTGAGCTTCGTATTATATTAGCCAAAGACCCAATTTCACTATAAATGTATAACAATCGACAAAAACATTCATTGCTGAAACATACTTCGTGATCCGATACAGATCTCGGACAGATTACTTTTCCAAGCCTATGTACCACAACACTCATCGGCCAAGTGACCGTGACGCTCACCCTGTATCTTTGACTCTGTACTGAGGCCCCCGGCTTGTCTCTGTCTCCCCGTATACGCCAGAAACTTTGACGACAACTCGGTTTCACTCAGCTGCAAGGGATACGCTACCGACGTGTAATAATATACCCAGAGGTAAGATATTGTCCGTCTCGTTATAGGGTAAGCCTAGGAGAGAAAGCACACTTAATTCTTGCAGATAGCAATAAATTGTCTCTTTTTAATGACAAACCTGGAATATGATTGATAGATCTCGAGAGAGTATGTTTACCTTGGTTGAATATAGTAGACTCACCGTGTAGTAGAGAAATCTTTGAATAACGAGGATCAAAATTTTGAGGTTTGAAAATAAATACAAGGGTAGATTGCTGTAGGCCTAATTAGGCATCATATTTATTCTTTAAACATGGAACATAATTCAATATTGGTGATAAATTACTCCAGAGTCTCAAGTACCAGTCATAACAATTGAAAGATTGGAAAATCTATTCATGCATGCACTAGTAATACTAGCTTATTGACATTCTTGATTCTGTTGGAAATAGTTGAAAGTTTATATCACCTCTAAAAATGGTTCAGGCAGGCTTACAAAATCAATCATAAGAAATATATTATAATAAATTTCATACGGATGTACAATCACAATCAGAAATTCTTTGGTATTTAGTTGAAAATGTTTGCTTGAAAAACACATAAACTTAATCTATCCAATGTATGTTTATCTAGTTTTTATCTTCACAGGCGTTGTTCATCGAGGGAAACTAGTTCCTGCCTATCTTCAACAAAACCTCTTCAGAATTCATCAAGACAGGGGATCCACACCAGGGAGTGAAGCAGTCCAAGCACCGGGGGAATTACCGCGACACAACTCTGCACCGCGGAGTATTAATAAAGTAGCATAAGCAAATAGTTCGTGATTACAGTTCTTTTTGAATCAGTTTTGGTAAAATCTGGCATCCAGTCTAAGAATCGATTCCGTTTGAAACGTTGTACAGAAAACAAGCTGAGCTGGTTGCCACTAATTTTCAGCCAGCAGGCTTTGTAACCCAGTTTATGTGTGATAAATAACGAAAAACCTAATTATAATATTTTCTACGATCAGTGACAACCGCAAGCTTTTATATCATAGCATCTGCTGCCCGCTCTATGTAACATTAAAATCAACGTCCTACTCGAGACATGTCGGATACTAGTTTCAATATTCAACCACAACTTTGAAATCATTTTACAAATCGCTGTACAGATTATTCCAAATCAATTTGACTATAAAAGCTATAAGCGGTAATACAATAACTCGTTTTTATAAAGCTCGCTATACTCGACCAGTTCATTCGGTCATATTATAATCGTACAAGGCAAAGACTTGTAACATTACATGATAGATGAAAATTCGCGATGATATATTATTAACAATATGTTCTATCGCATGTACCTATTTGTATTGTATCCAGCCCTTGGGTACTGATCCGAAGGTCTTGATGCTTTTTATTTGTTTAAACTCTTTGTATTTGGGATATAAAAGTGGTAGGGATTAGGATAGTTGGGACTACCCATTACCGTACGAAATATTCACAATAACTATTCAGGTAACAGAGCATAATACATGCATATACGATATATATTTGTCAAGTATAATTCACTCTTTTGTAAAATTGTCCATAATGAATAGAGAGTAGACTATTCTCATTAGTATCTTTGAGAGAACAACTATATTTATAGAGTAATGAATTATTCTACTATTGTCGTGGCGAAATCACGTTGTTAAAGTATTATCGTTGACGAAAAATATGGGGAAAATAATGACTCTGTTCTCTATTCGTACAGTGGTCTGTAAAATAAATATAAACAGCTCGCTGTTCTCAACGAGGCCGATATTAAAATTATCTGCTTCCAACATTGTACTTGGCATTCTGTAAAATATACCTTCGTACGTATATGTTTGTATTATCGTCGCAACGATTAGTTTAGAGTATAATAATAATTTTATTATAGCCCAATTATAGTTCTAGCTAATTTCCAAACTGGAAAAGTGTCAAATATGTAGTTTCCAGTGATATACGTAATATATTATACGTATTACGATCACATCTACAATTTTTCCAATCAAATATTCAGTGTTGTGAAAATTGTAATTCAATATTTCTTGAATACTCGTTACTTTCGTAATGTGTAATTGCATTTTTATCTAATTACACATTACTTCGGTAGTGACTTGATTCAATTACACATCACCAGAGTAATGTGTAATTGAATCAAGTTCATTACCTTCAAATAACTTTATAATTACTTTCACTCTGTAATTACTTTAAATTACTTTACTTTATAATTACTTTTACTAATTAAATCGAGTTCAATTACACGTTACCAAAGAAATGTGTAATTGAATGAAGTTTATTACTTTTCAATACCTTTACTTTATAATTACTTTGAATAACTTCTACAATTACTTCAAATAAATCGAGTTCAATTACACATTACCAAAGTATTGGGTAATTGAATAAGTAATTTCATTAAAAATGTAATCAGTGACTCGCAACACTGCAAATATCCGTCTAATAATAAGATCGTTTATGCAATAAACATGTATTATTATAGTAAATTGGCGCATTCTTGAATAAATATCCCTTGAAATTGTAAATCATCGATCGTCGAATCATTTTCCCCTGTCCTTTCCTTGCCTATAAGTCGAAAATCATGAAAATCGCATGATTTCATAAAGCCCCGAACTATTTTTGCAATATTATTTACGACCACGTGCTTTTCGGGACCACGTGTTTTTAGAGTCTAAAACCACGTGTTTTTAGGGTCCAAAACCACGTGTTTTTAGGGTCCAAAACCACGTGTTTTTTGCGTTGTTTTCTAGTGTTTTCCGATTGCCTATATTCAGGCGTATTGAACTTAGGAAAAAAATTGTTGAAATCGCTACTATGAATAAGCATAGAGAGACGTGCATGGAGCAACGCATGCATGCATGTATCAATACACTATGCCTTTCCTCCTCCAAAAATTTCAGCATACCTCCTCGGGTCAGATGTTCTCCTGATACCAGAAGGTATTTTTCGAGTTAAAATTCAAAAAAATGTCAAAATAGCTAACATGAATGAACGTAGAGAGAGACGTGCATGGAGCAACGTATGCATGCATGTATCAATACACTATGCCTTTCCCCCTCCAAAAATTTTAGCACACCTCCTCGGGTCAGATGTTCTCCTGATACCAGAAGGTATTTTTCGAGTTAAAATCCAAAAAAGTGTAAAAATAGCTAACATGAATGAACGTAGAGAGAGACGTGCATGGAGCAACGTATGCATGCATGTATCAATACACTATGCCTTTCCCCCTCCAAAAATTTCAGCACACCTCCTTGGGCCAGATGTTCTCCTGATACCAGAAGGTATTTTTCGAGTTAAAATCCAAAAAAATGTCAAAATAGCTAACATGAATGAACGTAGAGAGAGACGTGCATGGAGCAACGTATGCATGCATGTATCAATACACTATGCCTTTCCCCCTCCAAAAATTTTAGCACACCTCCTCGGGTCAGATGTTCTCCTGATACCAGAAGGTATTTTTCGAGTTAAAATCCAAAAAAATGTCAAAATAGCTAACATGAATGAACGTAGAGAGAGACGTGCATGGAGCAACGTATGCATGCATGTATCAATACACTATGCCTTTCCCCCTCCAAAAATTTCAGCACACCTCCTCGGGTCAGATGTTCTCCTGATACCAGAAGGTATTTTTCGAGTTAAAATTCAAAAAAATGTCAAAATAGCTAACATGAATGAACGTAGAGAGAGACGTGCATGGAGCAACGTATGCATGCATGTATCAATACACTATGCCTTTCCCCCTCCAAAAATTTCAGCACACCTCCTCGGGTCAGATGTTCTCCTGATACCAGAAGGTATTTTTCGAGTTAAAATTCAAAAAAATGTCAAAATAGCTAACATGAATGAACGTAGAGAGAGACGTGCATGGAGCAACGTATGCATGCATGTATCAATACACTATGCCTTTCCCCCTCCAAAAATTTCAGCACACCTCCTTGGGCCAGATGTTCTCCTGATACCAGAGGATATTTTTCGAGCTAAAATTCAAAAAATTTCAAAAATTTCAGCACACCTCCTCGGGTCAGATGTTCTCCTGATACCAGAAGGTATTTTTCGAGTTAAAATCCAAAAAAATGTCAAAATAGCTAACATGAATGAACGTAGAGAGAGACGTGCATGGAGCAACGTATGCATGCATGTGTATCAATACACTATGCCTTTGGATTTCTGCCAGCAATCTGACTCCTAAAATAAGGTATCAACTGCCAGAACCTTTTTTCGACCTTTTTTCTGAATTACTAAAATACGCCTGAATATAGGCAATCGGAAAACACTCGAAATCAACTCTAAAAACACGTGGTTTTGGACCCGAAAAACACGTGGTTTTGGACCCTAAAAACACGTGGTTTTAGACTCTAAAAACACGTGGTCCCGAAAAACACGTGGTAGTAAATAATATTGCAAAAATAGTTCGGGGCTTCATGAAATCATGCAATTTTCATGATTTTCGACTTATAGGCAAGGAACGGACAGGGGAAAATAATTCAACGATCGATGATTTACAATTTCAAGGGATATTTATTCAAGAATGCGCCAATTTACTATAATAATACATGTTTATTGCATAAACGATCTTATTATTACACGGATATTTGCAGTGTTGCGAGTCACTGATTACATTTTTAATGAAATTACTTATTCAATTACCCAATACTTTGGTAATGTGTAATTGAACTCGATTTATTTGAAGTAATTGTAGAAGTTATTTAAAGTAATTATAAAGTAAAGGTATTGAAAAGTAATAAACTTCATTCAATTACACATTTCTTTGGTAACGTGTAATTGAACTCGATTTAATTAGTAAAAGTAATTATAAAGTAAAGTAATTTAAAACAATTATAGAGTGAGAGTAATTATAAAGTTATTTGAAGGTAATGAACTTGATTCAATTACACATTACTTTGGTGATGTGTAATTGAATCAAGTCACTACCAAAGTAGTGTGTAATCAGATGAAAATCCAATTACACATTACGAAAGTAACGAGTATTCAAGAAAAATGTAATTACAATTTTCACAACACTGAATATTTGATTGGAAAAATTGTAGATGTGATCGCAATACATATAATATATTACGTATATCACTGGAAACTACATATTTGAGACTTTTCCAGTTTGGAAATTAGCTAGAACTATAATTGGGCTATAATAAAACTATTATTATACTCTAAACTAATCGTTGCGACGATTATACATACATGTACGTACGAAGGTATATTTTACAGAATGCCAAGTACAATGTTGGAAGCAGATAATTTTAATATCGGCCTCGTTGAGAACAGCGAGCTGTTTATATTTATTTTCCAGACCACTGTACGAATAGAGAACAGAGTCATTATTTTCCCCATATTTTTCGTCAACGATAATACTTTAACAACGTGATTTCGCCACGACAATAGTAGAATAATTCATTACTCTATAAATATAGTTGTTCTCTCAAAGATACTAATGAGAATAGTCTACTCTCTATTCATTATGGACAATTTTACAAAAGAGTGAATTATACTTGACAAATATATATCGTATATGCATGTATTATGATTTGTTACCTGAATAGTTATTGGGAATATTCCGTACGGTAATGGGTAATCCCAACTATCCCAGTTCCTACCACTTTTATATCTCAAATATAACGAATTCAAACAAATAAAAAGCATCAAGACCTTCGGATCAGTACCCAAGGGCTAGATACAATACAAATACGTGCGATAGAACATATTGTTAATAATATATCATCGCGAATTTTCATCTATCATGTAATGTTACAAGTCTTTGCCTTGTACGATTATAATATGACCGAATGAACTGGTCGAGTATAGCGAGCTTTATAAGAACGAGTTATTGTATTACCGCTTATAGCTTCTATAGTCAAATTGATTTGGAATAATCTGTACAGCGATTTGTAAAATGATTTGAAAGTTGTGGTTGAATATTGAAACTAGTATCCGACATGTCTCGAGTAGGACGTTGATTTTAATGTTACATAGAGCGGGCAGCAGATGCTATGATATAAAAGCTTGCGGTTGTCACTGATCGTAGAAAATATTGTAATTAGGTTTTTCGTTATTTATCACACATAAACTGGGTTACAAAGCCTGCTGGCTGAAAATTAGTGGCAACCAGCTCAGCTTGTTTTCTGTACAACGTTTCAAACGGAATCGATTCTTAGACTGGATGCCAGATTTTACCAAAACTGATTCAAAAAGAACTGTAATCACGAACTATTTGCTTATGCTACTTTATTAATACTCCGCGGTGCAGAGTTGTCTCGCGGTAATTCCCCCGGTGCTTGGACTGCTTCACTCCCTGGTGTGGATCCCCTGTCTTGATGAATTCTGAAGAGGTTTTGTTGAAGATAGGCAGGAACTAGTTTCCCTCGATGAACAACGCCTGTGAAGATAAAAACTAGATAAACATACATTGGATAGATTAAGTTTATGTGTTTTTCAAGCAAACATTTTCAACTAAATACCAAAGAATTTCTGATTGTGATTGTACATCCGTATGAAATTTATTATAATATATTTCTTATGATTGATTTTGTAAGCCTGCCTGAACCATTTTTAGAGGTGATATAAACTTTCAACTATTTCCAACAGAATCAAGAATGTCAATAAGCTAGTATTACTAGTGCATGCATGAATAGATTTTCCAATCTTTCAATTGTTATGACTGGTACTTGAGACTCTGGAGTAATTTATCACCAATATTGAATTATGTTCCATGTTTAAAGAATAAATATGATGCCTAATTAGGCCTACAGCAATCTACCCTTGTATTTATTTTCAAACCTCAAAATTTTGATCCTCGTTATTCAAAGATTTCTCTACTACACGGTGAGTCTACTATATTCAACCAAGGTAAACATACTCTCTCGAGATCTATCAATCATATTCCAGGTTTGTCATTAAAAAGAGACAATTTATTGCTATCTGCAAGAATTAAGTGTGCTTTCTCTCCTAGGCTTACCCTATAACGAGACGGACAATATCTTACCTCTGGGTATATTATTACACGTCGGTAGCGTATCCCTTGCAGCTGAGTGAAACCGAGTTGTCGTCAAAGTTTCTGGCGTATACGGGGAGACAGAGACAAGCCGGGGGCCTCAGTACAGAGTCAAAGATACAGGGTGAGCGTCACGGTCACTTGGCCGATGAGTGTTGTGGTACATAGGCTTGGAAAAGTAATCTGTCCGAGATCTGTATCGGATCACGAAGTATGTTTCAGCAATGAATGTTTTTGTCGATTGTTATACATTTATAGTGAAATTGGGTCTTTGGCTAATATAATACGAAGCTCACCATTATCTTGGTCGACCGTTAATCCAGGACTAGCCGGGCAGTGTTGGTTGGCGTTCATCTCCGACCAAGTGGCACGCAGGATCTATGCAGTTCAAGTATCAGCGATGTTCATTCTCATCTCCGTCGACCGATAATGCTGTCAAAGAATCGAATAAAAGAATAAATCGGGGAACCAGTATTTTTCCGAAAAATACTTGTCAACTCGAAATAACACGACAAATTAGTTTCCCCTTCTGAGTCGCGAAATCTGCCCGTAAAACAAACGACGCTACAACGCGAGGGACTCGGAATTATATGCCAATAATGTAATGGGATGATAATGATAAATAGGTCCGAGAGGTTATGTTCGTAAGAAGTCTAGATTTTCGCACATTTATTCGCTGGTATGAATAGAATTTACTTGAAAATGAACAATATCTGCAATTATAATCAAAGTCTGCCGGTAGCAATTCAACGGTTACTTACTTCGACGATTGAAATACGAGACGCGTGAATTCTGTCGGAAAAGTATTGAATACAATTTTACTTGTGTTCAAAGAACTTTGAAAATTGTCGATTGTTCATTGCATTCGTAAAATATTGATCGAAATATTTCAAACTCACTTATGTCCGACGTTCCTCCGTTGATGTCAGTCTTCCGAAGCCGTAAATCTCCTCGACTCGCGTTACCGATGTTCACTCGATGAGGCCGCGCAGGACACTGAACTTTGCCAGCGGTACGTCGCGGAATGCGTCCTTGCATTACATAAGAGCGGCGCGGCGGACGCCATTGTCGTAGGTCAGTTCACGCCGGCGGCGATATTTGCTAGGCAACCATAAAACTAAAATCGCACGAAAGATATGCGGGTTGCCGGTGATAAGGCTCAACCCCTATACAGTTCTGTTGTTAGTGATTAATTATAATCGAGGGTAAAGCAATCAAGTACAATTTGAAACAATTTCAAAATTAAGATTCTTGTTCCTTCATTGATAATCATACTCAGACCTATTTTATTAAGTGTATTGAAGAATAAAGAATTGCTCGTATTATGTAACATCATATTTCGTGTATCGTAAATGATAGGACCTTCACGAATAATATATCATGTATTATACATGAGAAAATTTAATGTCTAATAAAAATAAAACTACCATACGAAAAAATAATTTAGTACTCATTCGTCCTGCAGGACTTGGTCGCCCGAGTATTCGAATATATTATAGGATCCCTTATGATAACGAACAATGTACAATAATCATAATAATAGAATGTTCCGAGATTTAAATATGAACAATAACTGCAGGGTATAGTGGTGGGTGCATTTGCATCTATATAAAATAGAAATAAGATTTAGGAGCTAGTGATCGCAGATAGATTTTTTTTTTTATCTCGACTTAATCGATGTCAGTGTGATTCGAAATTAGCTGTCACATGATAGAGACCCTAGTAGCAATACCTGCATGAGCAGATTTCTGCAGATTCTTCTTCAAGAATCTTATTGCAGTATTCTCGCAGATCTGATGCAGATCCTTCAGAGTATTTTACTGAGTACAGTATAGAAGCAGAACAATTGTTGTATATACTATATACATACAGGCTATATATATAAATATATATACATATATACAGGGTGATTCAGAATTCGTGACGAATCTCTTGAGGGGTTAGCCCTTGTCAAAATTGGGATCGAAAGTTCCTCTGCCATTTTTTCAAAAAACGATTTGTTTCCTTGAAAATTGACAAATGATACGAAAACCAAAAAAAAAAATTGTTGAAAAACGATCGTTTTTCGTAAAAAAAAATTTCGAAGGAAAAAAATCATGTTTGGGAAAAATGGCTGAGGAACTTTCGATCTCAATTTTGAAGAGGATCAACCCCTCGAGAGATTCGTCACGAATTCTGAATCACCCTAAAAAGTTTCCTTTTTCGTCTCAAAGCATAAGGGCAATTTTTTTTTCTTCTGAAAATAATGATATATATATCATTATATATATCATTTTTCATATATATACTATATATTGTGGTCCCTGATTTGAGGTAAGAAAATTGTTCATTGCGACGCCCCTCATACTTGTTCCGAATAAGTGAAAAAAATTATGTTCCCTGGTAGAATGTCTGATAAATAAATACGGTCCAATTTCGCTTGTATATATATGGTTCTTTTTTTAACGTATTGTATCTTGGATATCCGTTCGGATACGTCCAGATAACATCCGTAGACGAAAACCATATACAATCGAAATAGGACCGTATTTATATTTAACCGACATTTTTTTCCGGGGAGATTCTGCACTGAAGAAACTAAAGAGATTCTGCACTGAAGAAACTAAAGAGATTCTGCACTGAAGAATCTGATGCCAGCCCCGGACTCAAATGTGGAAGTAGTCCACTAGTGGTCTGCAGTAAGATCTGCAGAAAACCTGCAGTAACACTGCGAGCAGACTTAACTCATTTTCTACTAGGTTTGTTTCAATAAATAGTTTCAATAAATAGTAGTAATGCGAGCAAACGCGTGTATCCCGGATTGAATCCTGGCCGAAATTTCGCGATGTTCTTCTAATCTATGGGGTATTCCACGTCATACCAGCAAGCCCAACAAACTCTCACTATTTTAGATTGGCCTAATTATCATACATGATACTTGTTAGGGTTTAAGATGATCAAATTAATTTTTTCAATTTTTTATTGTTCATCATTTCTTCATAATGAGGGGAAGAAAAAAAATTTGCCAATGGGACCCGATTGAAAATTACCAAAAAAATCATACGCACTCATGACGTTGTGGATAGCCCCTATATATACGCTTACTTTGTAATTTCGCGCTTCTAATTTCGGAATAATACGATGTTTTTCTAATCTGAAAATCCTTACTTCGTAATTTCACGCTTATAATATTAAATTAATCCAATGAAGCATTTTGAGCGATGTACTCACTTTATGGCCGTCCCAACTAATACATTTTCTATTGCAAGTACAGGTTTATGTGAACTCAGCTCAATAACAGTTCGAAGTCAATCAATGATTGTATTGAGGCAATATGATTTATATGCCATAAAATCAACATGCTGATACACTCGAATCAACCAAATGTGGCCGTTACGAGCGTTGAAAATTGAGGTTCAGCAAAATTAGCTATTTGCGTCAAATGTTGCGTGCAATCGTCACAACCTATTTTTCAGTTTTGATTCAACTGTATAATTTTGTTCATTTAGCAGCGCAGCGCTAGCACGGGCGCTAAAAGTTAACGTCGGCGCTATGTTAACGCAAAAAGCCAGAATCCCCCGCCCCCAGGTCAGGGTGTCCACATGAGCCTAGATATATAAGCTGACGGGCCCTCACTATTGGGAGTTATTCGCATATTATACGGAGCAACGATGTCGTCGGCTATATCGTTAATGATTTTTGGGCAAGTTTACTTGCTTGGCCCATTGTCCAATACTTCATCAACAACCCTGACTCTCACCATCTACCAGAATCAAACCGAGCCAACTGAAATATCACCCGCGGTTGTACGCGACGGCTACACGTAAGACAATTGTACATCTCTATATAAGCCAAATGATCGACAAACAATCATCTAGCTACCAAGTAGCATTTACTCACAAAAAGTCGGTATCATATTCTATTTCTCTCATATCAAGTCGAATTATACCTATAGATAGTCTCTGTGTATCTCATACTATACTCAGTTTTCATAATTTTACATCCTAACTTCATCAATAAGATAAAACCAAATACGTAATATCAATTTAGCTTTTGCATAAATTCTTCGACATTATCGACAGCTATGTCCCTGGTCTCGGTACGTACAAGGTTCACACAAATGCTCTCCCTTGGCACAAAGCTCGGAAGATTTGTACGGAGGAAGGTGGTCATCTAGCCGTCCTTAATTCCGAAGCTGAAGTGGAAAAAATTTCAGAACTTGCCCGGGAGGCTGAACATCACGATGGCAAATTTTATCGAACACAATTTCACATTGGTATTCATAATCTCTACGATAAAGACGAGTGGGTAACTATTCAAGGTGAATCCCTTGAAGCGGCAGGATACAGCGAATGGTACGAAGGAGAACCAAATAGGAATGGACTTGGATGCGGAGCCATAAGCTATACGAATAACAAATTGTATGACAGCAGCTTTGAGACATCTCTCGGCTTTATTTGCGAGTTGTCCTAATATTTTTAGTTTTCATCAATGCACCGGAATTTCGTGCTTGTAATCATGATGGAAATAAATGAAAAATTAAAACGTAAAGAAAAACCTTTCATCACTCGATACTCCTTGTAGTAAACCTTCTATTGCTTGTCTATATTATTTTTTTTTTCACTAATAACTCAGGCTCATTGAATCCCTCGTCGAAATTGTGGTTGAAAATTGATTTTTCTTTTAACCACCCTACTCTGCATTTCCTATTGTAAGGCAAACAGGAACCTTACTCTAGCATGCGTGTATGATAAGTTGCCTAGATTGCGGGCGTTCGGAGTGTTATTACCGATTGGGTCAACATCGGTCGGTGAATCCGTATTAATAATGATCGTGATCTTACTTACCGCCATAATCTTACAGAAAAGTCATGCCCAGATCATGCCATTCATGATATAGGCTTGGAGCGTTGTGTCTACGAGTAGTTAACCTCAAAATCTCAATAATTTGCTGTATTATAAAGTACACGTGCATAATCTATGCGAAAAATGACCGAAGTTAAAGAAAACGTGATTCTTCATATGGAAGACGTGTTAGAAACGAAAGAATCGCCAGTTGTTAATGTACAGCCGGTAAAATCGAAGAAATTAGAAAAACACGTGGAGAAAAAAATCACAATGCCAAAAGGGAAGCCAAAGTCTGGTAGAGTGTGGAAGGAGCAAAAAACAAGGTGAGGATAAGCGGTGATTTTCATCGATATTCGACAACGCTGTCTTTCGAAAATTAAAAATAAAACAATTTTCCGTCCAGATTTTCGTCGATAATCAAAACTCGCGGCACTAGACTCTCGTACGAAAAAAAACAAAAATTAAGGGTAGAGTTAAAACAGGTAAAAGAAATGTCCAGAGCAGTGATAGCACAACGCCAGGCTGACAGAGAGGCAAAGAAACAGAGAAGAATTGACAACCTGAAACGGGCCGAGGAGAACAGAAAAAAGAGTGAAATTGTCCAAGTCGTGAGTAGTTATTTCGTTTTCTTCCTCACTGATGTTCAGTGTTGGTTTACAAAAATTGATGGTTTCCCTTTTATGTTATTCCAGATTAGAAACACAGCCAAGATAAAGAAGATGAAGAAAAAACACTTGAGGAAATTGGAGAAGCGTGACACAACTAACATGTGATTTATCGTCCATCAGGGATAAGAAGAAAGAAAACAGAAGAAAAAAAAAAACTATTTCTCTCTTTTTTTTGTACAGATCGTGTTGTTACAGATCCTTGATATAAAACTAGATAAACAGATATTATCAACGCATATCAATAACATTATTCAACTTTATTAGCATAAGAAAATAGAAAGTACGTTTGGGATTTCGATATTTATATTAGAACTGAAAACTCAATCGCGAGCAAAGCACAAGTGTAACGTTAATAAAAACAAACAAAATATATCATCATTTCAAACGGCGTAATTAGGATATTGAAAACATTAATACTAAAGGATATAAACTTTTCATTATTAAGGAATGCATAATTAGACAATTAGACCCCAATGAAACTAGGAATTTTTCTTTTTTCTCTTCTTCAATTGATATTGATGAAATTTTGTTGGGAATTTGAGAAATCCCGACCTAGGATTGGAAAATTAACTCAGAAATGTAGAAAGAAGTTAATAATGCTCATTGCGCATCATTGATGCTTGCGGAACAGTACTCTTTTAGAATGGTGTACAGAATACTTTGGTGAAGATATCAAATACCCGGATTGAAGATTGAATGAAAAAAACAAACAAAAATTGACAGTTTCATCAATTTTGGTGAAAGAAAAAAAAAAAATTTGATAGGGAAACCGATTTTTGTTATTTTTAAAGAACAAGCAATCCAATCTTGTGTTTGATACCTACCTAAAACCCTGATGTCCTTTACTTTTTATCATGTCTGATTGAATTTTGAATTATAGAGCGAGATTTCTCAGTTTCAAACCATTATTTGCATAATATGATTCCTGACTACTTACAATTCCAGCGATAATATATGCTTTACAGTTTCGGTAGGGTACTTGAAGTTGAAAGTATGATTGTATATCACTGATAAACAAGGTGAACTTGAACTTACATAAGAACAGATTCGAAAATCATGGCACAGCGGCGACAGTATCAGATTTTTCTTTTTTGGCTCGATCAACTTGATGGGCTACAAACTGCCGAAGTTCTCCGGTAAGATTAAATCGCGGAGAGTCTCTCCACTGGAAGTATAGAATTTGAGATGAATAGACTGTCGTGTAGATAAATGAAGTAAAAAAAAAACAAGTCTTACTCACCATGCTTTTTACCCATTTTGGTAAATAATTGTAGTTCGACCTCTCTAGGAATCTGTAATCAATGTAACAGACTCTTGTTGATTGCATGACTAGTCATTTTGGGACAAATAAAAACAGTTGAATCAATTTAAAGTTCACCGTTCGTCAATGAGAAGTACAGCTCCCCAATCATTGATATGTCTAACACATCGTCCAAGAGCCTGATTCAAAGCTCTGAAAGCTTGGACGGCGTACCACTCTCCACCTTTGAGTAGCCCTTTAGACTGGTTCATGTTGTTATAATTGAACTTCATGTCGACTGACGGGTCTTTTCTAACAGCATAGGGTATTCCAATCTGTTGTAAAAAATGTTGTAATCATTAACTCAAGGATGATGATTAATACAACAATAATTACACACCGCCATCACACATCGAGCTTCGTTATCGCTGAAGTCTATTCCTTCGGCGACTTTCCCTCTGAAAACAGCCAACAACAGAGCACCATTGATTCCCTGTTGCGGTCCTTCAGATGTGAAATCAATGCTTTCTCTAAACTCTTGCATGACTGGTTCCAAGTTGCTAGACCCTCTCGGTTCCTGTAGCACCTGTTTAATTTCTTTCAGTTGATCCCAACAGGAGCTTTGCTTCCATCTATCAATTTGCTTTTGCATCATACTATAGGATGAAAAAAAGCAGAGAACTCCGTGCGGAACGACTTTGCAAACGTCCAGAATCAGTCTGCCCAATTCATCCTGAAAATTGAAACAGTTTTAAACATCATAGGCGTTGTGTTTATCATCACTCAAAGTTCATACTCTTACTTGAAAACTCCAAGAGTTTACATTGGTGTAGTTTGCCTTAAGCGCAACTCCGGTAGGACCGCATGGGATTCCCCTGATGTAAACGTTCTCTTTTGGCACAACGTGATTCGCGTCTAACTTGTGTGCAAAAGTAGTTCCCAATTCACTCTGGAAAGAGCTTATCGGAGAGAGTGTGCCAGAAGCGAGAATAACGGACCTAGCCATGCTTGCTAATGGGCCAAAAATGACTGCAGGATTCATACACAACATCTGTAGAGTCCTTAAGCGCTTCGTAGCTCCGCGAGGCGTCCAAGTATTATTCTGCACCTGAAAGAAATGAAGAAATGAAGAGGAATTTATACCCAATAAACTCGACCGAGGGTTTCCTACTGTTCATACTTTGTTGAAATCTCTGACATTGGATTCTATGATACAGGCCCTGTAGTCGTTTGCCAACTTCACAGACTCCATCATTTGGAGTGCAAGCATAAGATCTTCCAAAAATTGTTTTGTTAAAGGCATTATCACAGGGTCTGGGATAATTGGCTGTTGTCTCCTTCCTGTCTCTTCCTTTGCCGTATTGAAATCCATTATTGCAGCTGCTGCCGCTTTTTGGAAATCGTTTGCATTGCTTTTTCCCAGCTGGTGCATATTGAACAATTCGCAGAGCTCAACACCGGTCCAAAAAATGCTGCTAGATGTCTCACTGAATTTGTCCTAGTTTTTGGAATGTTAAATTGATTGAGGATTAGAGCCTATGACCATTACACTCTACAACTTCTCCAGATTTTTGAAATGAAATAATCAGTGTGATTTTACTCGAACTTCTTCTTTCTATTTTTTACAAATATTTATTCACACTGGGGGAAAACCAATCCCGAGATCTGGTGTCAGTGTCTTTTCATAATTTGATTTCTGAAATGATTCGAAATGATTTGAAATAGTTCGAATTTTTTTTCTTCAAATTATATAGAAATATTTGTAATACAATATTATGAAATCATTTGTAGTCTAGTTTGATCGTGAAATATTTTAAAATCTCGTAAAATCATTTGCAATCCATCTGAAGTCTTGAAATCATGTGAAATTCTTGTAATGACGTGAAATCTTTCGAATATTTCAGAATCATATGAAATTTAGTAAAATCCAAGTGAGTAAAACGTTTGAAGATCTCGTAAAACGATTCAAAATCTTAATAAATCTTTTGAAATCCGAAAATCTGTTGGACACTAAAATTTATGATCGGTCGACCCGTGTTAGTTAATCAATTTGTATACTCACAACGGAATTGAGATTGTTAACTGTTATAAATTGTAGGAAATTTTCCAGATAAATTTTAATAGTGTTATATGTTGTGAAATCGGAAGGCCGTTGTTTGCAAAGCAGTTCCACCTCGTCATGAACTTCGGTGATTTTGTCTTGTCGAAAATGCAAGCTTCCCACATCCCGACTCATTTCCTCAATATTATGAGCCTCGTCGAGGATGACTACATGACCATCCAGATTTATTTGCATCTATAATATCCAAAGCATATAATTCGACGAATTGTCGTTAATCAAAGAAACAGAAATGGTTAATATATTAAAGTAATTACACTTTGCCGTATATTCGGATCAACCAAATAATTATAAGGGCAGAAAACGATTTCCGCCTCCGTCATCAGATCTCTTGCCGCAAAATACGGACATGCCGATAGTTCTCTTCCCTTATCTACCAAATCTTCGATATCCCAGGGTCCGGTAATTCCGCAGTTATTCAACGCCCTGTTCGAAGATAATAGAGTTCTATTTCTTTCGTTGTAGAAATTACAACCCCCCGAACCCTGCAATTAAAACTCATTATTCATACATCAATTTCAATTCCGAAGGGCGAAGAAATAAATATCTATAACGTACCAGCTTAGTTGGATCAAGGAGGCTTGCGCACACCTCGGTTTTATTGCGATCCGTATCCTGCAGGCAAGTGAATTCTCTGCTACTCAATATCGTCATTCTGCAGAAAATAATCATGAAAACTTTCTGCTTTCGCTGAATTCAATGACGATTTATTCAATAATCAACGAACTTCGTTCATTCTCGATAATATACTCAAACACAAATGTTACACGTATTGATAAAATCATAACTTTGCAGTGTCTTACCTTTTGTAAGCATATGCAGTTTTTTTTAATTCCCTTATCACCTGCTCTATCTGTTTGTGTGTTCGCGATCCGTAATAAATAGTCGGGAGTCCCCTGGTTCAAAAATCAATATGACTCTCGTCTTAAAACTGCAGATTATAATTTCAATACACGAAAAACTAAATAAAATAGGGTGCGAATCGAATTTAAATTGATTGAGATAGTTTTACAGTCAGATTTTCGATTTAGGATCACTATTGTACATGTCTTAACGTACCTTGGCTTCGTATCATCCGTCAACTCATCTAATTGCTTTTGAAAATCTGATTTTTCAGCCTGGCAAAAGGAACGTGGCGAAATAGATCGACAGATTTTCTTTAATGCCGGTTGCCCTTCTTCATCTTCGGAAATCTCGACTGGTTTTACAGTAAAGAGAGAAAAAATGACGTGAAATATGATCGTGACTTTTCGAGAATGAATTTATCTTATACTATATGTATACTTTGAAATTGAGAAATTGATTGTTCAGAAATCTTTTTTCAATCACATAACATACCTATTTCTGAATTACTGCAAGGTTTCGCCATGCAACATGGTGTTTCGTCTTTAGGCGCTTGTTTGTGTGGAGAATTATTCATCGCAGCATCTTCAGCTGAAAGAAAAGTAAGAAATATGATAAATTCCTAATGTGTATTCAAGGATGGTAATTGTTTTCCTGAATTTAACGAATGATCGCGGTGGGGCAGCCCTAGAAATTTAAGTTTGAATTTTCCAGGCTCAGTATAAAAATATTAATAAGTAAAATGAGAAATGTATTACGAAGGAAAATTCATTTTACTTTTTTCCAACATAGAAACTAGTAGATCGATTAGTTCCGAAATTCAACCAGATTCAAATCGGAGTAAATTCTTGAGATATCCTCAAATGATATTTCTTTTTCCAAAATTTTGTTCTTGGAATAACTCCCAGGCTACTGAACCGATCAAATTGAAAATTCAACCTGCTTTAGAGTTAGGAAGAACTGAATCGATTGGTACAAGGAAGAATGAAATCCGTTTATTCGTTACCGAGATATCGTCGGTCAAAAAAAATTGACCACCCACACAGACACACGCATCCAAACTCAGATTTCTATCTGAGAATGGTCGAAGGTGATTCTCTGGACTTCGAAACGTGGAGATCGGATCGAGTATAATAATTTCTCTTTTTTTTTTTTAAAAAAAAGAGAAGTTGAAAAGGCAGGATAAAAGATATTCACTTATATATATTATATATATACACGTATGTGAGGATAAAAATGAGATACTCGTGTTATTCGATTCGGTATATGTATAACGTGCGTTTCACAGGAGTGCCGGAACCGTCAAAACACAACACGCTAGGGCATTGAAAAGAGGACATATTCCATTCAAAGAATGAACCATATAAGAATGGCCTAATCCGAAAAGAAACTCGCCGACGCGACTTAAGCCCTTTTGACCGTTGAAAGGGCCTAACTAAAGTCGTTGGCTTGAGCCGTTTGTTCAATTTTTAAAGTCGCAGCAACAATTCCAATCGCATAGTAGTATAAGAAGGTACTTTTTTAAAATCCTCTTCATTTTATCTATCTTTGTTAGGCTCTAATCGTCTTCAAAATTTAAAGAGTTAAGACTCAATTCGAGCTACCCTTTCAATACGAACCGATTTACTTATACAATAACAATAATTGGAATAATGATAATAATGATAATAATGTAAAAACGTCCCCTTCGCAAATTTATAGACGACAAATCGCAGCACATGGCAGTTTTATTTGTATAGCATATACGAATCTAGAGATTACATGTCTCAATGATGTTGTTTCGGTATTCAAATTTCAAACTGCTACCCCTGCGACATTGAATGTTGAAATTTTGTTACAACCCGGTAATACGGACTAATAATCCTCTCTCTATTTATTATCCAAGTTTCGTATATGTACCTATATACCTTTTAACTCTCTACATATGGCGTTATACATACATCCCACATTCTGCAGCGGCAGTCGTGTGCAATTAATTTGATTTTCGATACGGCGTGTCCTTCGTCGCCCCCACGGTATATTACATGAGCTATGTACTATATATATATACGTACGTTATATGCAAACATACTATCAAACAGAAAACCTAGTATATATATGTATATAGTGTGTATATATTATATACAGGCGTTTGATGATGCGCGCAATGTACCCAGCGAACTGCAATCCACTTTGCAGAGCTTCGTGGTAACGATAATTGACGTTGCACATCGTATCGTCTGCATATCGTCGAGGAGTTTCACTTCGGACAAACTCAAGCTGTGTGGTGTCTTCCTAAACGTATAGTTAGAGAGAATATCCATGTCCTTGGGTACCCCGAGGTTGCAGAATTTCACCGACGTGATTAAAGCCGTCTTTGCTCCGCTTCCAATTAGATTTCAGAAGGATTAGGACCTCGGTATACGGTAGGATCAACCAGGTTTCCCATCAAATCCTTAGACCACGAGACTGGCCGCGGGTGTAGGGGCTGCAAAATTAATCTCTATCTTTCTCTATCTCTCTCACTTCGTCTTCATCTGGCTTCGTGTACACATGTGCGTGTATGAATGGAGTAAGGATTCGGTCCTGTAAAATTTCTCCTTAATCTTCGGGCGTGAATCATCCCGTGTAGAAATTTGACCAGTTTGCCTGACTTCTGGCCAGAGCCAGATCAGGATTTACTACCCAGCGCGACCTAGGCAGAGCCTGACTTGGCACTGGCCAGATTTCTTGAACTAGGGAAAGCCTGACTTGGTACTGGCCAGGTTTCTCTTGGATTCACTAGTCAGGGTGAACTAGGGAAAGCCTGACTTGGTACTGGCCAGGTTTCTCTTGGATTTACTAGTCAGGGTGAACTAGGGAAAGCCTGACTTGGTACTGGCCAGGTTTCTCTTGGATTTACTAGTCAGGGTGAACTAGGGAAAGCCTGACTTGGTACTGGCCAGGTTTCTCTTGGATTTACTAGCCAGGGTGAACTAGGGAAAGTCTGACTTGGTACTGGCCAGCATTCTCTTGGATTTGCTGGTCAGAACCAACTCGGCACAGCCGGACCTGGTACTGGCCAGCATTCTCTTGGATTTACTGGTCAGAGCCAACTCTCCAAAGCCTGACTTGGTACTGGCCGGGTTTCTTTTGGATTTACTAGTAAGAGCGACCTCGGCACAGCCTGACTCAAGCCTGATATCATCATAATTTCGAATCTTACTTCAGCTGGATTAATCTGATTCTACTAGAATCGATCGCTTTTTGGCCAGCCATTTCTGAGTTTTTTATAAAAGAGGTTCTTTGGAGCATGCCTCTTAGATGTGACGCCAGTACACACGCCGTATAATATTATGGAACCCGTATCATAAAATAATGATCTCGCAAATATCATAAAATAATTGATCTCGCCTTGACACTGGTCAATCATAATACTGATCGGTGAGAATAAAATGTCTATTAGCTCTTAATTCGACAGCTCGATCATAAGTTTCGACAAATAGGAAAATATCAGACCAACTACCATAGGGTAGTTTGGCGTAGTAGGTAGAGCGTGCTACTAGTAATACAGCGAATGCGAGCGGACTTGGGTTCAAATCCCGGTTAGGTCGAAAAATCGGACAGCGTTTTTCTTAGCGAACTGGCAATGCTCGTTGATCAACGTGGAGAGTTATATAATGTGAAATGAAAATACTCACACGTACGTAAGTTTTTTGATTTTCTTTTTCTTACTAGGAACAGGGTTTCCCGACTAGAAGCTCGCGAATTCACTGGTCAGAAACTAGCGAGCTTACTGGCCAGAAACTTGTCAGTTTGCCAGGTCAGGCACTGAACAACTTTGCGTTACATGCCTAGTTCGGAACTTAGCAGTTGTCCAGCTTATCTACTGGCCAGAAACAAGGAAAACTGGGCAGGATCTGCCGAGCGCCATTTTTCAATTTCTGCACGGGATATGAGATCGACAAGAAAATTGACTAAGAAAAGGATCTGTCTGAGAGGAGATGTCGACTGTTAAAGATTCGCAGGATGTACAACGAGGGAAAAAAATAATAATTATCTAGTATTACATCCCGAAACTGGGGGTTCCTACTTTTTTTTTTTATTTATTTTTTCTATTTTCCTGAAGACGCGAACTCCAAGTTATATTTATACCGGTGTGCGCACAGGATCCAAGGACAGGCGCGTGCTCAGGGGTAACTGAGGGTGACCCAGGGGTGACCTAGGGGATACTCGAATGGAGGTATACAGGAGGCAGAAGTGAGGAGGGAAAGAGAGAGAGAGAGAGAGAAAGACGAGATGAGAGAATGCCGAGGGTTAAGATAGGAGATTCGAGGCCCGGAATGGGCGACAGAAGTAGAGAGGGGCCAATCAGAACGAGGATCCTGAGGGTGCCGTTGCCAGGCAACCATCGTGCACAGCCAACACCCAAGGGGAGAAAAACCCCTACAGGCTTTCACCCTCGGATACAGTCTGGGCTAAAATTTATCATACCTTTGAACGACGAATTTATCATCACCTTTTCGAAAGGGGAGAAGATACAGTTTTCGAGTATACCTCTTCTATCCCGGGGTTCATAATTCGACGAGAAATAAAATTATCAAAATAAAAGTTGAGCTACCATATTAACTCGGAGGTTTATGCTTTTCGTTGCAGTATAATTATTACGAGCGTGATCCGAATCGTATAATTAATTTGTGTTTTCAATACACGCGGTATTCTGCCCACAGTAGAAATTTGAAAAAATGAAGCTTACAGTTCTTTTAGGTAAACTTTGCCAATTCCAATCTCGGATTATAATTCACCACCAGAAGCTGTGCGTTTAAGATATAAGGAGTTAAGATAGAATTTTTAGCACCGATTTCGCGCAAAGGATACGCACAAGGGGTCAATTTTCAATTCCAAAAAGTACGAGATACACGTATCTATGCAATCCAAGACTATTCAAGGTCCGCAATTGGGTACCAAGTAGAGTAAAAAGAGTCTGGTTTTGTACCACGATGAAACAATTTCGTTATGTTCGGTTCATTTTACCGGTTTATGTCGATATATCATTGTACGATAGGTCCTTATATGAATATGAATATGTACACGTATAATATACATACGTGTACCGTGGGTCCATGAATGGAATCAGTTAACTCGAAACGCATACATCCGATTGGTAAATCGATCATGAATATACATATTCGAGGTAGTTCTACGTCCGACTTGACAAAGGATATGAATACTAATACGCCATCGGATTTTATGTTTGATATAGTTTTTTTTTTTACACCAAACAAGATACTGATTTCATTATAACGAAATCAGCTCAATGCGTTTGCGATTTCAATCAATATGAATGGGAGTTAATCATTGATGATTCATATGCTACCCGCCACTTTTGTCAGATACACGTATACATATATATTCCGCAGCTTACAACTCTGACAAAAATGATTTAGTTAAACTCTTAAATTCGCACGCGAATATAATGTACGCGGCTATTTCTTCACTCACTCGTTCATTCGCTTCGCTGCAGCTGCATATCTTGAATTTATTATTATCTCATTATAATGAAGCAAAAAAGGATCTACTCGAATCTCTACGGTATATAGAGATAAATGAATTTAAGAATTAGTCCGCAAATCGTAACACTGAAAAATAGAAGATGTGCAGTTTTTTTTTTTTTTTTTTATTCAAAATCTTGCCACATATGGAGTAATAAAATAGTATAAACTCTATTCGCACATATATATGCGTGCGAATTTAGTATGGAAATAAAATTTTCACGTGTGTATATGTATGTATGTATGCATACATACTGCGAATCCAATACTTTAGATTTAGTATCGGTGAGCGAAGCCCTTACAGTTTGAGGGTTTGATTTCCCGGTATGATTTGTGAAGAGGTTGACGGAGATGATGGAGGTCGCCGGTTGGGGTTGAGGTTGGGGGGGGTAGGGGGGGTGCAAAAAATCAAGTACCAATTAATTTGCGTCCGGGTTTTGGCTCAGGAAATTGTCGCTAATTGGTTTAACCGCAAGCAAAACTTCATCGAGAAGACCTGAAAAAACCCGGACCGAACTAAAACTTTTTTTTTTTATCCAATAATCGCGAGCGTAATACCCTACCTAATTCCAAAAGCAATTTCAATATTATCTGACCACTACCAAACCCTCTGGAAACTGTTGGGTATATATAAGGTACATACCGACCTTTTTGCAATCCGCAATACAGTCGCAGACTTTAAATCAAGCTTTTTGCACAATCTCAAAGTCCCCGGGGATTTTCCGATTTCCGTTTCGCAAAAATCTATCTGCTGTATTTGTTATTTTATTGAATTTTTTCATCATAATTTTTGAATCGGATAAATGCTATAAACGGTCGTGTGTTGGCACTTACGACCTTCTCCCATTAGTCACACGATAAACTTAGTCACGTTAGATAGATACCCGGTTACTAATAGGTGAAAAGCACTTTCGCTATCTGCTGGAGTAGACCATGAGCGCACATCATGCTTTTATAAGAGTTTATATAGAGTGAGTTCGCGCACGTGTGCGTCCCGTATTAATTATATGTAGTATAAGCGTGGCAGATGCATTAGACACGAAGATGGTCCTACGGGGATGTTTCTGAAAGGGGGTTTACCGGAGGGTGCGGGGTGCGAGTCGGAGCTGGTACAGCAGGGGTTCATAGAGTGTTATTGACATGGTGGTGTCGCGGCATGGCGGCCATCTTGGCCCGGTAGCACCCCTCGCCGTGTGACAGTCAGCCACCCTTTCAACCCTCCGACGACCCTCCCAACCGGGACAAGCTCGGAGGGTCCCGGGGCTGCTGTCGCTATGGCGACCATCGCGCACACCCCCGAATCCTGAATCCTCAATTTCAAGTCCTCAATCCGAATAGGGATGAAAAAAAAGTGAAAGGTATCTTAGCTCGGCTCTACTTCCAGAGGACACATGCCAATTTTACTTTGAAAAAGGACGATGCACCATTTTCGAACATCCTCATTTCTCCTTTTTGAAGAAATAAAAATCCTTTTTTCGTCATATTTCGCAAATCTCAAAACCCTGAGACTTTTCGTTAAGGAACACAGATTTTCGGACTAGGATGACCAGAGGGTGGTAAATAGTTACTGGACCTCTCAAACGTTCGTGTAACTTCTAGCTTGGAAAGAAAAATGATATTATCTTAGAATTTTTGTGTGTAAAAGAAATCTCGACCTCTATCAAAGTTCGAAAATCGAATGTCATATTAAATTTGGTAAAAGTTCGTTGATATCCTGCTGATAAACGATATGAGCTACAGTACTGAGACTCAAAGGACTTTCCCATCTCCAGATCACGTTTAAGAAATTTCGAAAATCACAGCCAAATAGAAATTTCTTCTTTGGATCTATGGCGCCTATATAATCGGTGATTGAACATCGAGATCGTTCTGAACTTTTTCTAGATTTATGAATGTTACGTGTTGAAAGGTTGTCTTCTGAATGAGGTCATATTTCGAAGAGGAATAACGCGTATAGTCGAGTCCTGATTGTTTGCTCCAGTGGGCTGTGATCCATTGTGTCTTTGAGGCTGTGAATATGTCTGTTTTTCATTGTGTCTTATTTTCTCTATGTATTAGCGATTCAACATTTCTCATTTCTCATTTTTCATTTATTTTGCTTCGTGTTTGAAAAAAAAAAAAGAAAAAAAAAAAAATAGCAAAACGAAAACGAGAAAACGATACGTGTAAAAGTAATTTTTTAACATTATTTTATAACAGTATACTGTGTCACTGGCGACATTGACCGATAGTTTCCTCGTCTTCGTTGCTATTATACTTTATAAACTATGGTGCAGTATAAAAGCTGCACGATTACATTGCCCAGGCCGTACCTGGCGCATCGGCTTGTCTTGAACGGTCGAAGAGAGAACACGAAACATGAAATCCGGTGAAGAGGAGAGACGGCGGATATATCAAATACGATAGAAAATAGTAAAGCAATAAAAAAGAAAAACCAACAAGATTAATCGTTTGGTTATTAATTGCCTTATAGATTAAGCGGCTATAGTCGTATTTTGAGATACAATTAAAAACTATTTCAAATTTTGCTACGGGTAGTATCGTTAGTCCAAAACCAAGCCGACACAAATATTAGCATTTTGTTGTTATTGTTGTTGTAAGAACGAAAGATGTTTGTCAATCCTTTTTCACTTAGCAATATACCTAATGAATTCTATTCAATCAAATTACCGGATTGAAAAATTTCGTTTTCTTATTCTTGTGGCATTCGCAGATTTTTACACAATTTTCTCAAAGATACGCAATGATTCAAGGCAAAAATTTCCTTTTTTAAGTCAATTGGACATACACATACCTTCTTGAAATCCGTATTCAATTTCGAATTGTTCTCTCGCCTTTTGTGCTATCTCTGCATTCTCTTTTCGAAGCTCATCTGAAACAAGAAGAATCAATATCAATATGTTGGGAAAATCTTCGACGAGCTGATTCCGAATTTCATTTTCCAAATGATTAATGGCCATTGTCATTCGCTTTGTACGAAAAAAAAAGAGCCGTAAAAAAAACCAGTAACCAGGTCTTTTTCGGACAGACAAGTCTCAATCTTTCTTTCCATTTCGTTAAAATCATCTAAAGGTAATTCTTAATCGTAAAACGTATACGTCGATGTTCATCTATGTATGCACATACGAAAAGGCGTTCTCAAACGTATTTTAAAGAAAAAGGATCGGTGAGTTCCCGATGGTTGAATAAGCTTTCGCTAATGGGCATTATATTTCGAATTTGTATTATATGAGAGTTTGGATTATGGGCCCGTCACGGAGCTAATAACTAGTCTAAGGCCCGTCCGCCCATCTGATACGAAAAAGGGATCTCGCGTAGGTAATATAATGTGCGGAATAAATAATAATCATAATATTAAACGGGATCTCGTAATGCAATGCTTATAATGGTAACCGCTAGGCACGGTACACGAGACATCAAACATACCGCCAAACCTCCCAGGCGTTTCTCCCGTCCCTTATAGCATATATGGACCACGGCCCTTCCATCCCTATATATATATATCGTATCGTACATGTAAGTACATATACATACATACATATACATACATAAACCGAGAAGATTTGAAGATTTCAGCAAATTAATCATGCAGACTTTAGATGAAAGGAAAACCAAAGAGATGAGGGAATCGGTCACTTTTCCATCAACCGATCGTTCATTCGTATGTCTTTTCTGGATCACGGGGTGGTTTTTTTTTTTTTTTTCTACACAGATTTTATATATTATTAAATAAAAACGGTTATCTCGGTGTATAACTATGCCTATGTATAACTGTAATGACTGGGGACAAGCTAGAGACACCATAGAAGGTCTCGATTTTACCTCAAAGTCTACGAGCGCGTATCCGCACCCATAGAATCGCCTCGGGTGAATCTCGCGGGCTGAGAATTCTATGGACAGGATCCTCTGTGATCCCATGCGATCTGGAGACCGAGGAAACCACCCTGGGGAAAAGTGAGAGAGGGTGAAAGTCGCTCATCCCTTGCCTGTTACGATATCCCTATCCCTATCCCTATCCCTGTCCCTATCCCTATGCCTATCCCTCATTCCTGGTCTCTAGCAAAGCCCTGTAATGAAACCGTTTTACCTTTCCCCTATAGCCGACCACCACTCTGCCCTTATACACAGAATGCCTCGCTAGGCTTAACGATATTATCCTAGTACGTACTATATCTACACGTACATCTATATCCCGTTGTGCGAGAAACTCGACCCGAAAGCTTCGTAGTTTGGGAGTATGACTTGTAATTACTTCTACCCTAGGGACCGATTCCAAACTGAACCAAAACGTTCTGGTATCAAACTGAGAGTGCTTTGCTCCTATCGTTCGTTAACCAACACCTTATTTACAATCTTCACACTATCATCATATCATACGTGTGAGTATAGGCTTCGAAACGCACACCTTGGTTTCGCGGATGAATTTCAAGAATTTCTTCATCATTCAGAAACGCCAAAACCACTGGGAAGACGTTCTTTTCAACTTCTCTGCACGTACTATATATATGACAATCTTTGAAAATCGTTGCATTTCTTGGTTCAACTTTGACTGCAGTCAACGTAATATACGATCCATTATTTCTACCCCAATTAATAATTCCGAACTAAATATAGTCTCGAAAGAGGTAGCTACCACCGGTAGTAGAATTATAGTGTGGCACGTGTACGCGGGCAAAAGGTTCCGTTCCCAAATTTTTCTGACGGTTCGAAAAACGGAACATTGAAAGGCGGAACTGCTTGTCGAGATACGGATCTGACCAATCATAAAACCGCATAATGGCCACTCGTCCGTCCGTCCGTCCATCCATCCATCATCAACGACAACAAAAGCAGAAATTAGTCGGCTCTGTTATGATTCTTTATTAATTGACTGACATTTCCGTCATATTATATTGTACGAATGTATAACCCAGGAACCCTCAGCCCTTACCAGTCCTTAAAACCGACCTGCATGCCATAGATTTAGAGATCCTTTAACGTCGAAGTTAAAAGCGGTACTAGGGACCCTGTTCTCGTTGATGATCAGCTTGCCAGAGGTATTCCGATTTTTGACATCTGATCACGCGTGTCCGGACGTAATCATACAAATTATTTCACATTTTGAAAAGTGGTTTTAGAAGAGTAGAGTTTGCATCGTTCGTCGATAGTTTTCAAAATTTTGAAGAATTTCTTTGTGTCAAATAATCGCGATGCAATTTGATTTATGTTAAAATATCGTGTAGATTAGGTTGTAGATTTTAGATTGGTAAATTTATTGAATCGAATTAGAAATGGTTGGTTGCAGCTGAAAAAAAAAGAAAAAAATTGCAGTATATGTATGTCTCAAGGGTTCTCTTTTACCACCCTCTGCCATCAGCGCTAGTAAGCCCTCTCGTAGCCATTCGTAGGATTTTTTCGTAATAATTACCCGGGACCACTAATTACTGGCAGTACTTCCATTCCGCATTCATGCCGTCATTCGGGGTGCGGAAGAATGTGAAAAATGGAGGTAGAGGGTAAGAGAGAAGGGGGAGGGAAGAGTAGGGAATGGGGAGAAAAAAAAAAAATAAAAAATAATGTATCTGAAATGAAAACGTGCACGGATGTATAAGAGAGAAATTATGTGAATCTCGAGAGTTCTGCAAGGGAGTGAATTTCTTTTTGTTGTGAGAATCGAGTCGCGTTGGTGTACTAGGTACAAAGTACATGAGAGTCAGTATTTCGAGAGACTGACTGCAGTCTTCGTGATCGCGTAATTAAAAAGGTTCTTTTCATTGTCTCTCTATAGAAAAAAATCAAGAGATCTCAGCAATCGCGTCACTCACTTGAACTCGATCAACTTTCTCGAGATATATACAAACTCCATTGTTTTCTGTACTCAATAAGCTCTGCGGAAAGAAAATTGATAAAAAATTAAAAGAAACAAACTCACAACAAAAGATATCCTCTGTATTCGCACGGAAATTATAATTGAAAATCGTTCTGATCGTAATTGGATCTCTTCGAAACACACAGATGTGACTTTTTTCACTAGAATGCTCCATAAATATATAAGAACTTTTGATATTTTGTGTGTGAAACAAGCATCCAAAAATTCGAAAGATAATATTCTGTGAGTTCTTCAATTTCTTTCTCAACACAAAAACGACTCGATCGATTGATTCCTAAATTCACCCATGTCCAAGTTAGAACAGATCCTATCGAGTGATATAAAATTCATAAAAATCTGTTGATTAGTTCTTGAGATATCGTCAATCGAAATGTATTACTTCGAAATTTTGTTCTCTGAATAACTCAAAAACTACTGCACCGATCAAATTCAAAATTTCACCAGTTTCAAGTTAGAAAGAACCGCGTCGATTGGTACAAAAAAAGAATGGAATCCGTTCGTTCGTTCCCGAGATATTGTCGTACAAAAAATTGGTTACCTTGGGTTAAAAATGACTGAAGTATTCGAAATAATTTATTTGGATACTCCAGTTAATTTATCCATGTATTTATTTATTTATTTCTTTATCTATCTATTCATTTATTTATTTATCAGAAAGTAACGATATAAGCGCCAGGACCTGGGACCAGGAAGCGATGGCGGCGACACTAGGGTATAACAGGGGCTGCCAGGAGATGTTTGTGATTGGTTGCCGGCGCACATACGCATATTAACCCCCCCATCCCCAGTAACCCCCTAGTTTCTTGCTACCCTCATTGTCATTTTAACTTCAACCCTGAGGGCACGACGCGCACCAGGGTGCGGTAAGCCCGTCGTCCCCTTCAACGAACAGGGTATGGCGGACTAGGAAACTGGTTAGGCCATGCATGAGGCGCTATAAGCAATGCATGTGAAATCAACGAGCTTTCAAAATCGAGTCACCTTCTACGAAATGATATTTTATCTCGACAATGAAAGTATTGGCTGCGAAAAAATAACCCTAGTCGAAATAAATATTGGGCATTAATATTTGCACAAAAATATATAGTGACGCTCAATTTTGGGTCCGCTGCGTCTTATGATACTTGCAAGTCCATCACATAACTTTTTACCTCGTTTTTCGATTCGGCGATGTACTTTTCCCATGAGCTATTACAATCATTCGACATTGTAATCCCCATATGCTATTCCATATATTTCGAACTCGTAACGGATGAATGTAGGTACATTTGTACAGTAGGCTGTTGTGCAGGTATCGAGCCACATTTTAAATAGTTTCGTTCCTGCAATGCTAGTAGAGAACGAGTAGTATTTATGCAGAAGCGATGTTCACATTGAATCAATGACATTGCCAGTATACTGTATATGACAGTGAATTACGATATACACTCACTTGTATACATTATAGTTGCAGTAGGAAATTTGTTAGACGTTTTATTATAATTTTTTTTTTTTTTTTAAGGCCCCTACCATACTTATACCTTTGTACCTTTCTGCCCATATACCTCGTACCCGGATATGGAGGCTGAAATTTATGGCTTAACAATGATTATCGATGTCTCATGGTAACAAGGAAAAATTGTGTTATCATATTAAAATTATAAGGAACCAAAGTTTGAATTTTCAGCTTTGTTCATTAGTGGAGAGACTATATCCTCGTCAATTTTTTCTGTACTATAATACCGCAGCCTGAAGCTTGGTAATATCCTCGTGACAGCCATTTAAAATTTTTTTCAACCCCCTGAGGGCCTTTGAATCTCATCCCTTGGGATAGCATCGCGTCAGGATTGACGACCCTCTTATTTCTCCGTTCTCTATTCTCTACGATTTTCAATTAAAAATTCGAAATTATAGATTCGAAATTTTCAATTTTCAATTCCCAACTCCCCGTAGTTCTTCACCCTTCGAATTGAGCACCCTATAGCTATAGCCATACCATAAACTCACCCTCGTTGGTGCACTACCTATCTCTGAATCTCGAATCGAATGAAAGCCCTGGATAACCGCCTACGTTTAATTTCAGGATAAGCCACGATAAGTTTATAGGGTCCTTCTCTCCCCTGCTCACAACGTACGTACTTTCGACTATACCCATAGGGACTTATGCAGCTACAAAACGCATACATGTATAGAAAATACAAGCACAAACGAAGAAGAAGAAAAAAAAGAAAAAAAAAAAAATCAAACGCAATGAAATGAAGACAACAAAACGTTCGTTACCACCCACCGTACAATATACTGCGTATAACGTACAGAGTTTGTGCTTTCGTATGAGTACTCGTACTCGGGGAGCAAGTGACGTCGACAATTCCCATTGTTTAATAATATATTGTTTGTTTCGCAGTTTCTATACGCAGAGTATAGCTACACCGCACGTACGTTTATACCTCTGGAGTTCGATCGTATCGTTTCCGATACGAACAATAGTTCGTATGTGGATATAGTGGTTAAATATTTGTTGCCATGTTACTATAAGAGAGGTGGTGAAGGGTTGGGGAGGTAAATTGGTAAAATGATCTTAACGCTTTGATGAAAATAAATAGTGATAAATTTTCGATCTCTGTGAATAATTATGAGATCGCGATATAAGGGATGAAACTTTTATTGCGCTGATCAATATCTTCTATAGTTGAAGATAGATAGATAGATAGATAGAAAACGAAAGAGAGAGAGAGAGAGAGAGAGAGAGAGAGCAAAAAAATAAAAATTTTGCTAACTTTCGACTATTTTTCTCGATGGAATATCTGCACATAGGTTGGAGCTTACATTAACATCAAGAATACGGAATAATGCGGAGGGGTGGGTGGGTGGGTGGTTATGGAGTGGAGTGGAGGCGAGGAAAACGTATATAAAAAAAATAAAAAAGCGGATTTTTCAACGATACCCACTCGTTCCATTGCCTCATCTGCACCCCCCCATCTTTTCTTCTCATTACTGCGAAACCAACCCCCTCTCCCCCCATTCGCGACCAAATGCGCCTTTCTGTATCTGTACTCACGTAATATATATACGTGCCTATGTATATATCTATGTATGTACATACGTCCATATAGCTAAAGGACACCCACTCACCGGGGGCGTCTAATAATGTCGCCATCCAGGCGTTTCGTCCTACGCTCGACGTTCTCCGTTCTCCGTTCTCCGTTCTTCATTCTCCGTTTTCCGTTCTCCGTTCTCCGTTCGCCGTTCTCTTCTCTGTTCTCTCTGCAGCTTTCCACCGTACCGTTTGGGGGTGTGTATATATATATATATAAATATATATATATGGTATATATGCTCATACCCTTCTCACTTGCTACACGTAATTCTCTCTCTCTCTCGCTCTTTCACCCCCGAGCCATGAGCCACGACGACGCCACCCCAGGACGCTTCTTCTCCATCCGTTGCCGACAAAATGAGCTTCGCTTCGCCAGCTACTACCACCACCCCCCATCTCCCACCCCTCAGACTCAACCTCGTTTTCCCGCCCCCAACCTCGATCCTACAGCCTCCAGCCTTCACAGCCACCAGCTCACGTTCAGTCGGAGATTAGTGTTAGGGGAGGAAAAAGAAAAAGAGATGAAAAAAAGAAATATTAAAAAAAGAACGCGAGATATAAGAAGAAAACGTATATAAAAATGACGGAGAAAATCTGATGCAGCTCGTTTTCGTTTTCGTTTTCCTATGATAATAATAATTTATCAGGTATATATTATAATATATCCGCAATATCTGCTGTACAGTTAGGAAGAAAAAAAAAAAAAAGAATAACCAAAACATCCATAAAAATAAAAACGAGAATTCTGTGAGGAATTGTATGTTTTTTGGTGTTAGACGAATCAGAAACGTGACCATTCTTTTAACGAGAGGTAAATAAATAAATAAATATATTCTTTTGATCCTATTTACTATCTGAGAAATGAATAGCGTGGAATAAGGAAACTGGTTCAAGAATCCGTTCAGAATTCGAGAAATAAGACATAAATATGTGAAAATTTACCGTTCACAAGCTCGAGATGCACCCTTTCAAATTTTCAGATCTGGAAAGAAGAAGAAGAAAAGAAAAAAGGCAAAACGAAAACTAGGCGTTACGCCTTCCTGCAGGTTCATTTTTGATTTCGCTACTCGTAAAGTTTCGTCTCTCCTTTACCTATACCAACTATATTAAACGGTGAAATTTCACTCTGCGAAGATGTAAAATCATCCCCGAAGAAAATATCTCGAAGAGTTTTTTCAGATTTTCATTTCATAGGGGTTGGGGGGCAAGAAACAGGGAGAAAAAAAAATATCATTATTATTATCGATGTCTTTTGTTTCTCGTTTCGTTTCGTTTTTCTTGTTTTTTCTTTTTCTATTAATCGAAAAACTGAAACACAAAACCAACGAGAAGAGAAAAAAAAAAACCTAGAACTGTTCGACAAATACTAGGTGCAATTAATTTCTCTCTCAATTCTCTCCTATCTCCGGGTGGTGTAAAAAAAAAAAAAAAACGTTCAATAGTACCGCGTACCACCCAGTAGGTAGGTATACGTTATTTGGACTTTACGGTGTGGGGAATATACTATCCCAATATGACGTGGAGAGCTTGTTCACAGCGAGGGTGGTGGTGGCCATGGCAACGCCGGCACCCGCGAGTGTCGGCTCCAACGCCACCCGAATCCATCGTCTCCCGCCGCCACGACCCTCTCCCCCCCCATCCCCAACCCCTTGTCCCTCAGCCCGACTCCTCGCGCCCCAAGGGGTGAAACCACCCCCGAACCCATCCCGTAATAGATATAGGTAGACCGCCTACGCCTCCACGATCAATATGGTGGACAGACACAACGACAACGACAGAAGACCATTAGAATGCGTTTATCGTTCAGGGTATAGGAAAGAAAGAGGAAAAAAAAAAAATAATGTTTGAAAACCTAGAATTTTCGTTGTGGAAAAAAAATCGGATTTCTTTAGAGAAAAATTTCTAGTGTCCGTGATGGTTATACGTATATCAGTAAGATAGGTGTGTGTGTATACGTAATAGTGGAGGGAATTGAATAGGGAGGATTTGCCGGAGTAATATTAATCTATATAGGCATACTTTTACATCGAGTAACAAATCCTTACCTCTCTATCAAGTTGCGTTTTTCTCAGGTGTGCAAACATGCCGGAGGCGTTATTGCTCAAAACTCTTCGGTTCTACGGGTATAAGTATAAGTATAAGTTTAATCTTTAGCTGCCGGCGAAGAGTCTATATATCCATCTATCTATTCATCCATCTCTCTCTCTCTATATACATAATCTGCAAGCCGCTCTATCCCAAAGAGAGAAATCTAGGTTGATAGAGTTGAGAGTGAGATAAAAAAAGGTAAGTAAAACAAGAAATTTAGTTATCTCAATTGTTCGGGCGGAAGATATCGGTATCTGTAATCTTAAAAGATCTTTAAAAGTTCAAAAAGTGAACCAGATCAGACAGCGTCTTCTCGATGAACCGTTTAACCGCGAGAGTTGCGGCAAAAAGAAAAAGATAAAGAAAAAAACTAGAAAAGCAAAAGTAGAACGTGTACGAAGTTACTAATTTATTCAGAGCAGAGTGATTCCGCGTCTATTCTCACCGCGAAAGATGAAATAAATATATGTATATATGTATATTGTAGAGTAGACGAAGTTCGGCAAAGTTATAGCAGCTTGGAGAACGCCGGTTTGCCTTTTGAAACTCGAATTGTTCCTCAGCCACGAAAAGGCTAGCGCTTCGTGGCGCGGCTCGGGTTTCAACACTCTACACCGCCTTCAACTTTCAACACACTCTGGCCGGCCGCAGCCACGCGAAGGGACTACACGAAGACTGTGCGGTGGTGGCCTTTTCAAACTCTTCCTTTAACGCAAAAGCCTCCTTGCTTGCTCTTTTTATTTTTTTCTTTTTCTTTATCCTCTACTTCTTCTTCTTCTTCTTCTTCTTCTTCTTCTAGCCGAAAGAATCGCCGCGATACTAAACCCGCACGGTTTTTGCAAGGTCGTGTTTAACCCATTGGTTCCAAATTCAGATCCGCCAATTTCGTTTAGATCGAATAATTATAGGCTCGACGATTTATCGTAGAAATGAATTGAATGAAAAAAAAGTCCCAAATTTATAGGATTTTGGGTTTAAATGATGGGGACTAGAAAATTGTCACGTCCTTCCATAAATATGACTTTTTGGATGTTAGTCGTTATTCGTTATTAATATGTGGTCCACCTTGCGGATCAGTTATAAAGAGTCACACGCATACCTGAATTATAATTCATGAAACGAATCATTATTTACCGATGATATGTATGTTACATAGGTATATATGCATAGTAGATCCGGGCATCGAAATCTTTGACAAAGACTTATGTGCCGAATATCGCATCAATCAATAATGACCTTATAATATGCGTATCGTATACAAATGTGACAGAAGCTTCTTATGCCGCGAGTAATCTCCTTCTCTTTTTTCGAATAAATACCTTTGACTGAAGTATCTCGACAGTCCGGCTGCAGGACTGACACGTACAAAGGACTGTCTCTGCGGCAGAATGCATTACCAATGCATGCCCTGTATATTGCATATTCCCATTGAGAAATGCCCACATATATGCATATATACATATATATTTATAACTCTGTACATGGGTACGTATACAGGCAATAAAAGCCAGCTGCGAATCCACATTTTTTGTGTATTGGTAAATGTAAATTTAACACGTGTAGATTTAGATCATATGTGTGCTACGTATGTAAACGTATTTTTATGTATAACATTACCCTCTACATATCAGAAAAGAACTAAAGTAAATATCCGCGAAGGAGTTGATGGGCTTTGCGAAAGACCGCTGCCCTCTTATTGGTTGGATAAATAAAAATACCGTCCGGTTTTCTCAACGCTAATTTATAATCGTCAAGAGTTTTGGGCTTTTGGTTAGCGCGGGAAGCCGCCGTTCCCTTTTCGTCAACGTAACTTGCACCATGACTATTTTTTTATATAGTATATATGTTCGTTCCTGAATAGCAACCGTGATGAATAAAAACTACGACTATTTAAGGATTCAATAATCGCGTTTGCGGTGAGAATAAACGACATTTGATCTGCTTCTAACGTTCTGCGACTTTACACATTGCCGGGGATGATCGCCCTGAGGTAACGGCGAGGTTTTGAGGGAGAGACCGCGGGGTTTGATGGGAGAAGTTTACAAGTCAGGGAGCGCGAGGTAAGGCTTCCTGAGAGAATCGGAAGGAGTTACTCGTTACAGAGTACTACAATTCTGTTAATTATTTGTTGGGCTAGGTGTACAAGGTCTTGTGCCTTCATCCACCCTCGTACCATTGTCCAGAAGTCGTTTGGGAACAAAGCACAAACCCCTCAAACGCCAAGGCGCGGCTCCTTGCAAGCACACACGCGAGTAACACCGAGCCACTCGACTTTTATCTTAAAAGCTTTTTACTTCCTTTGAGAATTTCAGATTTTCTCGAGGTACCTACCTACCTACCTACCTACCTACTGCTACTGAAGCTTCTCGCTTCTTCAACCCCTGCGCAGGAGCCGGCCTTCAGGGGCTACCTTGTCGAGTATCAACCTCTTATCAAATCCCCTAACGAGTTGCTGCAGCAATTCGCATACACGTTTGATACTTGACAATTTTTCGCCAGGATTTATCGTTCGGTTTCTTTTTTTTTTTTTTATTTCTAATGGTCTGACAACGTAGTTTACACCAATTCGAGTATATCTTTCAAATGTCGATCGCGGCTGATGTGACGTAAAAATTGCCTTGAATCGCTCCCACTTTGCGAACGTGCAAATTTTAGGATTGATTGATCGTTGATGTTCACAAGACGATGCTGACTATATTATTACTCGTGAAATAATAATAGATATGTTAAAGAACACCTTTTCACTGCAAATTTAGATTCGCTGATAGTGATAGGACCTTGCAGGGTTCATGAATGGAACTATATTTGTATCATGCCAGTGCTTAGCCTGCGGGCATCGGTCGTTGTAATAATAGAACCGTTTACCAATACGTGTATGTGTAGTATAGGTACAATATGTGAGCGAAAACTGATTGTAGAGTCTGAAAGGAGTTGATTTTTTTGGGGATTTGAATAAGAGTGAAATGGAAAATTAACCTTTTGGACGAATGACCCCCTTGGGATGGTCAATTTTATGATTGCGAAGGCTTTCTGATCGTCATTAAAAAAAATTTCACAAAATCTCACAGGTTTTAAAGTAAAACTGATCAAATTCATTTCATAGATGCATGAATAGATATATAATACCGAATACACGATAGTTTCGATATGTGTCTGAGTATATATACATAGGTGAGTAGATGGTACATCTTCGTTTGCCGCCTGATATAACTAGACGAAGCAAAAGCAAAAGCAAAAGCTAAAGCAAAAAAAAGAAAACGCAACGTAACGCGTGTTGAGACTCGGTCAAATGAACAAGAAAAATGGTTAAACGGAATCCAGAGGCTAATTCGAAGTAACAACTCATTGAGCCGCGAGATCATAGCGGCCGCCACCCACTCCACGTGTTTATGGGGAGGGATGCTGTGTTATATATAATACATATATTACATTTCATCCACACAAAGATAAAATATATTTATACTCATACACGGTTTATACAACTTAGCCACGTTCGTATATTTATCGACGGTTATGTACACAGGGTTACGGGGCTTGGGAGAAATTCGGAAGACCTGGTTTCAAATAGTTTTTAGTCCATTCATGGTATTCGGTAATTAATCTCTCTGTATATAATTGTTGAATATGTTCGTAGCGAATTGATGAGACGATGAAATATCGGTAGACGGGTGAAAAAAAAGCTCTCGTCGTACGAAATGGAGGAATAAAATTTGATTTAATACACAACCAGGGTGAGTAATACACCATGATAAGTAAAATCCCATGGGGTGAGTATAAATGGGCGTTCTCGATCAAATTTTGTTGTCGACTGTATTCGATAGACCACTTGCGCGAGTCTGGCACCACGGAGGGTATCCGTCCCTTAGGATCCTTCAAGTTCCCCGCGACGACCGCCCCATAGGGGTGCTGTTGATGCACTATACATATAAGGGTGGCAAACATGGCCACCTATAATCGCGGGGCATGATGGCGTCCGAAAATCATTTTCGAGGACAATTAAAATTCTGAATAAGGGTGGAATACACCTATCGGTGAATTTCATTGCGTAAAAACGATCTTAATACCATCCCTCGCCATATAAAAAAAATATGGCGATGGACGATCTCACTTTTTCAATATCAAACATTCTCAGACCTAAATCCTTGATGAAAATTCAACTAAGAAGTACTCAGCGGACGATGATGGACACAGAACTTGAAATACTTATGCCCTGCTTCAGGGCTCTGACAAAGCGTCGAGCAGAGAGGGCGAGAGCTCATAATAGTACAAAAGTTCAACTCCAACGAGTCCTGCAGGCGTGCTTTCGTAATTCTTCTTCTTCTTCTTCATTTTTCTCTTCATTTTCTTCTTTTTCATTTTCATTTTCTTCATCCACTCAGCTAGGAGAAGAAGGCCCTTCGTTCAGCGATCTATTCGGTAAACAGACAGACAGACAGACAGACGGACGAACGGACGGGATTCTCTGGCCCGACAGACAATGGTGCTCATCGGTAAGGGACAAAGAGTCTATTGCGTAAACACTCGAACGGTTTTAACAATGGAAGAAAAACTATAATGCAACCATTCGTATAGATTACCCAGCAGATATCCGCGGGGCGTCTTTATTTCCGTTACGATATTTCTTTCTCATATATATATATATATATATATATTTTTTTTTCTTTCGTTCTTTCTTTCTTCTCCCTATCCTCATTGTTATAACACTGGTTCACGTGAACACGAACTAGGTAACCTCTCGCTTTTCGATTGATAGAAATCGACCACTTTTGTTGCCGCAAAAGTTTCCTTCCTCTCAGTTCATAATATCCGTCTCATTTCATCTCATCTCATTTCATATCATTTTTCCATCTCTTTTTTCACCATTAAAAACGTTATTCTTTCATTTATACACCGATGCACCCATATCATTTCGCTCCTTACTGGCCCCTGCCTTGCTGCCCTACCATCAAGTCTGCAAATACGAAAATTGCGAGAAACTCGATGACACTTGATATCGTTCGTGGATATACCTGTGCACATGTATACACCAGCTAGTTGGGTAGGGTATAACAGACATTTCGGTAAGGCGGAATATCTCCTGCGGCTTGCGAAGATCTCAAGACTTCAAGACTGCAGGGACGGCGGTATTCTTTTGAAATCTAGCCGCGCACACGCGGTGTAGAATTTCATTCAACTCTCCTCGTTTTTAAACAATACTTTTCTTTCCTTTTGCTATTTAAATTTCGCCATACCCTTAGGTTTTATGCGTTCAACATATTCCCATCAACGATCGAGACTTTGAGAATCGATTTAACTACGGTGATTGTTATTTTTTGAGTTTTATTTTTTTTATTTTTATAATTTCAAAGAACGGCTAGTAACATAGAATTAAAGTATAACTCACTGCACCCTTACCACATACCCGTATACATCGTTCATGTTACTAACCCCTCGTTCAAATAATTAGGTTAAAATCTTGGGAAAAGCCATGGGAATAAAGCTGAGCCTACTAGATTCACGACTGCAGTATTTAGCAAAATTAGACGATCATCTATGGATACGTAATCCTCGAGGGAGTGGAAATTTGATTAACTGCATTTGGGGTAGGTATATTCGGCCTATCTCTCGTGGGAATATATTAAAAGGCTTGTTAACTGGTAGGGGATTGTTTAAACCACTTATTATTACCATCATTATTCTTTGGACTTATTTCGATCGCTTTTTCCTATCATTTTCTCAAAAGGGACTTATAAGTACGTACGCGTGAATTAGCTAGTCTAATTAATTACCGGACTTTGTTTTTTTTTTATCATAGATAATATCTTCACGAGACTATTTACACGTGTGTTCAGCTGTACAGTGGCTTCAACGTTCGTTCAGAGATCAACTTGGTCCAACGAATAATCATAGAAAAACCAAAATTTTCTATAATACATTTTCTTTTTTCATAATTTATCAGAAATCAGTTTTGTCTTCACTATCGAGTCAATATGGATTAGTTTTATGGTCAGTTTTCTCGCTAGTAATTTGTTCATTTAACTTATTGTAAGATACAGAACGAGTTGGCAGCTGTGTACAGGATATAAAGTAACTCGGTAGCTGTAGGGGCGGAAAACTGCGTAGGAATAAGAACGTCACTTGAAGGTGGAAGTTGCGGTAATGAGAGGAAGGTAGGTAGGTAGGTAGGTAGGTGGGTAGGTGGGTAGGTAGGCATTTCACGACGGAAGTCTAAAAAGCGAAGCACCCTCTCAAACCCTCCGTGGATCTCTCTCAGCAACTCCTCACATCCAGCGCTCCTCAACAACAAACAGCTTGGCTTGGTCGAGTCTGGTACTCGAAAAACTCATCAGTGTGCCTAGATTCGCCCGTGTCCTTTCTACACTCTGCCAAAGTAGCGGTGGATAGAAACTAACCCAGAGTACGATCGAAGGTGTAAGAAAAATATGCCGAAAAAAAAAAAAAAGATTCAAGATAACTAAAAGGAAGTCGATCTATTCCTCATCGAGTTGCTGATCATTACAATGATTCAAAAATCGAAAATCAAACAAATCAAGGAATTTCAAATTGCTACCCCTTCGATTTATCTTTTATTTTTCGCAATTGCGATATGTACGAAGAGTCAATTAAGTTATGTGTGAAACTCCTATCCAAGTTGGGAGTTTGGCCAGAAAAAGTGAGATTTTTGATATTCCTTTAGTTTCCCTAGCTTTTCCAGTACCAAGAATGAGTTTCATTCATTTCTTATCATTCGTTACCGAATATTTTACGAACATGTAGGCAAACTGAGAAAAGCTCATTGCACAGAATTGTTCCAAAACATCAAACAGACACACATGTCCATAAATTTTCTTCGATTTATCATAGAGAAAATCAAAAAAGAGAGTCTTGGAAGTCTGGTCCAACCCATGAGTGAAAAATTCTGTAAAAAGACTCGAAATAAATTTCGGTAAAGGGTTACGGGCTGGTTGAACACATTTTGGAATTAATGAAAGTTGGAAAATCCCTGAGTGTTGGCAAAATTTCACGAGCACTTTTCAACCCTATAAAATGATATGCCCGTCCTCTGATTACCATATGATAATGAAAAGTGTACGTTCTGGTATTATGAAGAACTTTTTAAGTTTATGGAAATTGTTCTTTCGTTTGATGATTCGAGTCGAGTCTCTCGCTACCAGGGGGTTCCCAGTTTCCACGAGGGGTAGCCTGGTGGAGTACTCTCCCTCTCTCGCTCTCTCTCTCCCTCTATCTCTATCTCTATCTCCCTAAAACAGAACCAAATAAGAGACGAAGAGCGTATAACTCGGGAGATGAGAGTTGGCAGAGAAAGAGGAATGGGGGGGTCTGTGCTTCGGGGTGGCGTTGCGAGGGTGGCCTGTACCCTGGTACCTATGTGTGGGTTATGGGTCGTAGTGGGTGCTCGTGTGTAACACGTAGATTTGTACAAGGATCTAGCAACGTGTTCGTGATTCTATACCCACCAGTAACGGGCGTGGCATGACGACGCGCTTTTCAACCAATCGGAATTCACCATTCCAGGGTATAGAAGGACAATAAATCCACCACGACCAAGAGTCGAACCTGAGCGCCATCCAGGAGGACTTTGGTCCCCCGTTTACAAAGACTTTCGAGACTCTCCCTCTTCCTTTTCATATCTCTCTCTATTCACCTCTTTCTCTTTCTCTTTCTCTTTCTCTTCCTCTTCCTCTTCCTCTTTCCCGCGATTCCGAATCAGAAACGGACATAACATTTACGTCGAACTCGGATGCCGAACCTGATGGACAGCTGATAGATCGAAGACGAACGACCACTCTGTTATGCGTAGTTGAACCGCTGATAAACTTCCAATAAAATTCAATACCACAGGCGGTTTACCATTTAGCAGCGATCTCGATCACTGATACATTGCTATAGCACGTATATATGTGAATATGGATACGTGTTTATCCCATTGTAATGGCTTTTAATTAGCTTCAAAATTCCTCATCAGGAATTTTGTCATATTTTTTGTTTGTTGATGTTGTCTTTGAACCATGCTGAGCAAATAAGGTTCAAAAATAATGGTACTTTTGCATAACTGTCCACGCATGTATGCAAACGTTACTGCTAGTTTCAATCCTCGATGGATTATTGATGTCGTGCAATAGAAAAGGAAAATAAAAAATGGTCAAAAAATTATGCCAAAACTTTACAATTCTGGTAATTATTCTCTTATCCACCGTGCGTCTATTATATGCTCGTATAGACGCGGAGTGGACTGCAGCCAGACCAGGAATTGTTACAGATTTTCAAACGTAGTTTTTAATCGCGTGGTAATAGTACCGGGAAAGCAATTGGCGGATGGAAAAATTAAGGTACCTATAATCGTCTGGAATTTTATAAAAGGCACTCTCTCTCTCTTCTGCAGGGCTCTGGATTTTAGTGTAACTATACTAATGTAGGTAGGAATTGTATGAAGCATTATCTTCTCTTCTATGGGTCTCGTATTTCTTTTAGAACAAAAAAGAAAATGGGGAAAACGAAAAATGGCAAATCGGAGAAGTCGAATAACGTGGCGACGAGACGTCCTCCATGGAGGCTAGACTGGATCGACCAAGCGTACGTATATTGTTGCAGATCCCGTTGTATTGTCTTTCGTTTTCACGTTACAACAGCAGCCGAGCAGCCACGACGACGACGAGGACGACGAGGACGACGAGGACGAAGCCGAGGACGAGAAGGAGAAGGAGGACAACGACGACGAGGACGACTTCTCGACGAGACGGTTTGTTGTTCATCGTCGATTCCCCCTGTTCATCAGATTCTCAGCCCATACCCCAGCTCTTCATCTTCTTCGTTGTTGGGTATAAGGTATAGCTGCTACCACTGCTTCTGATGCCGCTTCGAGGCAGATTTTTAATTCCCATTGTTGTCAGTCGAGGACGTGAGTCCCGCCCACGATGTGCAGTAGACTTCTTCTCCAAGGCACGTATACGTATATTAACGTCACTGTAAAAATCGTTGCGGTTTGAACGCCTGCGAGTATGGCGTCCGGTACCAGATTGCAACGTTACTTGTAATTAACCGGTTCTCATTATGCAGATGTTCAACGGAACGGAATGCGTCGATTTTAATGAGATGAATTCGTGCTCAACATACGTGGGTGTTGCAGATTTGATACTAAATAAATTCTATCTTGAAAACAAGGGATGAAGAAGAAGAAGAAGAAGAAGAAATTTGACTGGGAAATACAACGAAATGAAATATATATCGTAGCTATTCGAATGGCCTGCGTTACCAGGGTGGATAGAGATATCGTTTGAGGAACGAGGAGGATGCGTCGAATTGAAGAATTTTTTTTAACGTACAAAACAAAGAAAAAGGAACAAGGATAAAAGATAAAAGATAAAAGACAGAAATGTAATTTTCTTTTCTAAGGGCACCAGCCTCCAGCCTTCTTCAGTGGTGCGTCACAAAGCAAACCAAACTGCGAACCTCTAAAGAGATAAACGGTACACAGCTGGCATGGCTTACAGAAGAAAGAAAGAAAGAAAGAAAGAAATAAAGAAAGTAAGAAAGAAAGGAGGAAGGAAGGAAGGAAGGAAGGAAAGAGATCGAAGCTAATAAAACCGATTGAGATTGGCTTTTACCTTTCCACCCCCTTCCATCCTCATCCTCGTTCTCATCCCCCTTGGATTTCCTACACGATAAAAGGAATATCTTACTAGACACTGCAGCATAAAGTTTATTCGCGAATCAAGGTTTGAATATGGGTTAACGTAGATGTATAGATATATTAGAAGAATTTCATTCGAAGGAGGCCACTTGATGCCTTGAGCCACTTTATAAAGCCATATAGACGAAGATTGCGGACTTCGACGATCGTGCAGTTTAGTAGTTTAAATTTGGCGTAATACCTTGGGTATACATAACGAAATCTCTCAGTATATAAGTATATTTATTTTAAACTTCACTTTCATTAGACTGACCACTATCCACAAAATCGCTCTGTATGAATGTTTGAAAATGGGTATTTTGCTAAAGGAGCAATGGGTATAAGTATATCGCTGGCAGAGGGATTCGACGAAATTTAACCATGTTTCATCAAAGTTTAATAACGAAGAGGGAAACAGGGTGATTTTTTGTTTTCTGTTCTACCCTTAATTTTTATTTTTCGTCAAGGTGCTCGTTTCACCCCCATCCCCCCTATAGATAATCGTATGAAGCTATATATGTACATTGTACACGTTATAAATTATTGACGAATAAATTTTGTAAAATTAAAAAAAATCTTTCATTGAATTTTTCGCCACCCGTTATATGGGGTAATATTCCAAACAGTTCCCTGCCGTATCGGGATTTCGTTTTCTAACAAGTTTCCTCGTCCATTTGTATGATGGCGCCACGAGTCTCGTCGCGTATGAATAAAAAAGAAAGAAAAAAAAGAAAAAATTCAAATTCAAATAAAAATTTTTGTACCGCCAACGAACTCTCTCACGGGTTTAACGTTGTGTACCAAAAATAAAAAAGGATGAAAAAGAATAATTCACGACGTTAGAATCGCGTATGATATTTTATAATGAAGAACATGAATAAAACAAAAAAAATAATAATAAAAAAGTAAAGAATAATGAAAAGAAATGAAAAACAGGAAATAAAAGAAACAATGAACCACCCTGATTCATTAAATCATCAATTAATAAATGTACCTATATAAAGTTACCGCATTAATTGAAGTAAGGAAGATAAGGGTCTGCGGGTAGTCTGTCCACCCCGCAATACCTAGTATACGTTCGGTTCCTGTACCAATCAGCGAATTTGTGAATGCAATTAAGAAAATTAAGAGCCATTAATTAACGGTCGGTTTCATCGTCATGTCGTTATATGCGTATGTATTTATTGAGGGTAGAATATTTTTATTTCTCATCAATGGTATAAGAGAGAAAGAGATTTTAATATGCGAGAAAACGCTTCTTTGTATACCTAATACCATAACGACATGAAATCATTGAATATACAGTTGGAAAATTGAATTGACTGTGAATCGCAGACCAAGAGTAACTCCGATAATAATTGTTTATTTCCTTTAGTTTTTACCAATATTTGATTCATTTTAATCGCTGTCATAAAAAAAATATACTCGTACGTATATGGTGTAAGATAATACAGGTAGGTATAGGTATAGACGATTTTATGATTTTCGTGCACGTCTTGGTATAGAGGTTTCGTATTAATAAAGAAAACGCGGTAATTGTCATCATTTAAGTATTCAAACACGGAATAGGTTCGTATTATACTTATGTTTCTGTATACACACAGAACCGTGAGAATAATTTCTACTCGTATTATTATATCGATCTGCTGTAGCAACTATCGAGACAAATCATAGGTAGAGAAAATAATTCTCAAACGGTACATTGATTGAGACTGTAATACGTATGAAAGAGAGGATCGATTATAACTATACTCTTCGTTACGTATATTTGTATTAATTTTCTTTTTCTTTGTCTCCGTTTATTTTTTCTTTTCTTTTTTTTTGAGCGCATTTTCAGCTGCTTTTTATGAGCAATAATAGAGCCTGGAACTGCAGCTCGACTCACTATTTCATATAGCTATGGGATACCACGGAAATATACAACGAAATGAAATAGGTAATTGATTTTTAGCGGCAAACCAATAGAATTAAGGTTTTAGGGCTGCAGCTAGCTCGCCGCATGGTAATATAATTAAGAAATCGACCGGTAGATTGGTTTGAATAGAAATATAGACAGACACGTAATATACAGAGAGGTGAAATCAATCGTTTCCCCATCAGTCAAAGCCAACTCGGCAGACTCTAGGTTTTTCGTCTGTTTATTGCAGGCAGGAGATCTGCATTTCTTTTCTTTTCAAACCAAAAACATGCAAAAACGCAGAGCCTGTTTTCGCAAAAAATAAAAAAAATGCCTCCACTTCCTCCAATCGTGTACGAAAGTTTTATGATCAGGCCGGAAATGGTATCTTCGAAACTTTGAAAGTTATGAAACTTTTCAGTTTTATTGAGCTCCGTTTGGGCTGTGAAATACATCATTTCACAGAGAGAAGAGATATGGAGTGCAAAGTTCAATTCAAATTTGAACAAATAATATGAATGAATGCTCAATTTTTGGTTTCTTTGAATGTTGAAAAATACTCTTTCCTCATTCCTTTCGTTGCTGCTTTGTTGATCAAGGACTGCTTTTATTATCAAAATATGTTTCCTTCTATACATTTCTCTGTGAATGCACATATCTTTATAGATTCTGCAAGGGATGAAATTTTGTTCACGAAATATCGCGTTGGTCTTTGTTCAGACGAGTAATATAACAGAAACAAAAAAAATATGTGTAAAATATAAAATTGAAGGACCTCATGGGGACCATTCGGCATATTGCGTGGGTATAGGTATACCTATATACAGGTAGTACACGTCGTAAAAGCCGCATGTCTTGATAAATATGACGTTGAATTTCGTTTGAACATGGGGTATAAGATTTCTTTTAATTTGGGCGTTGACACAAAGTGTTATAATAGGTTAATTAGGGTAATTCGGTACCCACCGCACGTAGCGTTATAAAGCCCCTGGCATCAGTGCCAGCAGGCAGGCAGGTAGGCAGGCTGACGGACTGACTGACTGACTGACGCGTAGATTTAAATTTAAAAAACACGCAATACGGGTAAACTAAACGTGGAGTATAGAATAAGGAGCGGAGTAGCACCAAACTCTCACGCACGCACATAGCTAGCTAGCTAGCTAGCGCTGCGCTGCGCTGCGTTAGCTAGCTAGCTAGCTAGCAGAGAAGGCAAACGTCTGTCGCTCATTCTGGGCGCGACTACATCTCGCACGCACGCGTATGTCGTGCTGCACGTATCCTTTCCCGTGTCCGCGCAACGACGACACAACCACCACGATATGCACATTTATACCTTAACGTATCTTCATACCTTCGTATACACGTCCGAGCTGTATTAGGTAACTTATACTTAAGCACACCGATATACATATAGATATAGAAAAACAGAAATAAGGTGTACAAAGTGCAGACGAGTATATGCTACGAACTAACGCAGTAGCAGTAACAGCAGCAGCAGCAGCAAAGGAAAGGCGCATAGTAGGTAGGTATGCATACTCGTCGTCGTCGTCGTCGTCGTCGTCGTCGTCGTAGCAGCAGCAGCAGCAGCACATAATGCGTGTATATCAAGGCGGTACTTCCCCTTTGATCTGCGTGGGCTCGCACACAGCTAGGATACGAGAGTTTCTGTGTCTTTAGAGTACGTTATACATTAGAACGCGTGTGTGCACCAGAAACTGAAGGCTTTGTGCTTCGCGTACGCATTGTGCGTGTTCCCGCGTGCAGGTTATAGGCGTATTATATATATATAGGTAGGTATACCACGGAGCATTGCAGATACATATATATATATATATATTATACGTCGGCTTTACTTCTTACGTATAATAATTCCTTGTACCATGGAAGGAATCTACAACTGTTTTTTTCTCTTCTTCTCCTTCAAATATCGAGAGAATATAAGAAAATTATTTCATTTCCGAAAAAATCGATAATATTGAACACGTGAATTCATTCAAACACGTGGTTACAATTGTCCCGGAATTATTCTCAAACTACAAAGCATCGGATAATTAAAAATTGTCTAATCAGTATTGCTCAGGTCTACGCCGCTCGTTTACAACACCCTTAGCTTGCTCATAGCATACCTAGATTTAGACATTAGCTTGTAAAGAAGTGATGAAAAAGTTTTGTGAATCAGCCCGCTTGGTAATTAAAGGCGTTATTAAACCCACGTGGAACAAAAAAAAGAAAAGAAATGAAACGAAAATGAAAAACGCAATTCTATATACGCGCGTGGGACACGAAGAACCATAAAGGTGGTATAGCTAATATACGACACTGCAGCAGGATCAGAAACGCAAAAGTCCGATACGATAGGAGCGACAGATCGCAGGAAAGATTGTGGTCCTTCAGCTATTGGGTACAACCGTGGCGGCAGGACGGTCGCCAGTATCTTCAGGACCACCGAGTCCTCGCAAGGTAGCCGGTATAGCCGCGCAGGGGCTCGCCGCCTCTGCAAAGGACTTTCACGTTGGGGAACACGAACACGAGCACGAAGCTAGTTAACACGAGAAGATAGCCATCTACATGTAGCCTGACCGCTAAATACCTGACCTATATCTCACTGAGTTCCTCCGACACGCCAATCGAAATAATTGGGACTCGCGAAGTTCTGAAAACTCTACGAATTTACAAAGCAATAAAAAAAATAAATAAAAAAATATGGGGAGGGCTGCGATTTTTCATTTTCGTTTACTTCCTTTGTCACTTAAGAGAAGAGATTTTCATTACTATTTATCAGGTGAAACAGAAAGAAAACTTTTCATATAAATCTGAATAATTTTCGAATTTCTGAGAAAAGAATTTCGCGATTTTGAAACTCTGAAGTGTGTAGAAAAATGCTCATATATTGCGTACTGAATTGGGACCGAATTATGCAAGCGGTCGAGATCTACGAAGAGGAGGGTAGGTATATATACGTATATACTATACTATATATATAATACGCGGTACTTTTTGAATCGAAACCCGTTCCTGGAAGATCCGGCTGGACCGCCGCGACGCGACGCCCGACTATCTTCGAGGAAGACGAACGCTGGGCACCGCGGTTCTGACGAGGAGTAGAGATCAAGAGAGAGAAGAGACGAGTAGAGAGAAAAAGAGATAGCGAGGAATGGAGGGGGTGAAGCGGGGCCCATACGGATGAACCCGGAATGACGCGGATCGACAAAGAGGAAGATAGTGATAGCGAGAGAAAGAGATAGTAGGAAAGATCGCGCGCGGACCACCCGAGCGCGGTGGAGCGCGATTTTTGGGGCCCAGTACAGAGCTGGCGCCCGCCGACCCGTTGGGAGGTCCCACAGCCTTATCTTCCCCCACTACGAGTCTCTTACTTGGGACTCAACGCTTCTCCTCTGGTTGTTGTATATATATGTGTATGCAGACGTGTATATTAGACACGATTCAAGCGCCACGAATACACGCATGCTGCGGTACCTATACCCAACCCCCTCTATCGATATTACGTAAACGGAAGGATGATGATCGCTCTTTTGTAGTCTCGTTCTGTGTTCGCACTCAACTCGACGGAGGACGTCATGCGGGAGTAAAAGAAGAGAAATAAGAAGACGAGTAATAATCAGGAAAAAAGGATTTCCTCTTTTTTTCTTATAAAATAGTGAATAACTATAAATAAATAAAGCAAAAAAGAAAGAGAACAAAAAGATTAATAAATAAATAAATGAAAAAAACGAGCCGTAATGGTGACTCTACCTTATTTCTCACCCCTAAATACTTAAAGCGAACTCAACATATAAGGCCCCGTCGCGGTCGTGTCGCCAGTTGCCAGTCGCGTCGCTTGTACGCGGTAGCTGGAGACGTTCTGAAATAGGTTTGGGCCCGCATGCGGACCGTATTGTCCTGCGACGTTGCGCGAGCAATAGGACCCATCTTAACCTCGACGTCGGTCGGCAGGATGAAAGCGGCCTGGGTCTTCTCATCCCCCTCCCACTCCTTTGTCTTTTCATCGTCGGTTTGGAACGCGGAGCTACCGGCTTTGCAGAGCATATGAACGCGAAACTAAAAGTGCAGAAACCTGCGGGTATCCCATGGCCAATGGTCTTCCAATGCTCCTAATATTATACATATGGATTTTTTTTTTTTTTCGTTTAAGAAGAAGCTTAAATTCCCTACAACGAATATGCTTGGAATCAAGTCTGTAGATTCGACGGTTTGAAATTAATTAATAGCATTGAAAGTTATCATTAGTCTTAGAAAATACGATTCTCTATGTAAAACACCGTTTTGCAAAATCGTTGATCACGAAACCCGGCCGAGTGGTAACAATTTCAATTTTTTTCCTATTTTTTGTTTAATTGGGAAAATGAGAATTTTCACTTAGCTTGATTTCAATTGATTTTCAAGTTTTTTCGTTTAAAATAAAAATAAAAATAATTTCTAGTTCTTACATTGAGGACCTATTAAATTTAACGAACCTAACGACGTAGCAGCAATCCGTTAGCATCGATTAGTTTTCGTTAGTTGCGCAGGTGCAGCGCGATATTAAACACATTTATACATAGTTTATAGCATTTAATGATCACTTCGTTTATAGCTTCTATTTTACTCCTCCTAACAGCAACAGTAACGACGACAGGAGAAGAAGATAACCAGGCAATATTTTATATTAACAATATAATTGTAACTATATACGTAATGTAATATAATTTAATATAATATAATATGTATTGATAATTATCGATAATAAATTGTTTTATAGCCATGGTAAAAACCATACAAGCTCGTTGCCTCACAAATTTCAAGTTCTTTAATTTATTAGATTTTTTTTTTCTTTTTTATCAAGCAGTTCAATTCGCGCTATTGGGGTTGAAGTCTGTAATTTGTTCAGCTTCGAAGGTGTTTCACAAATGAACGATTACATACGTATTAAGTCTGGAGATAGAATGGAATAGAGAAAGATAGAGAGATGAATAAAAAAATAAAAAAACTAAAGGAGTAAAAAAGTGAAAAAGACGTAAAAACCTTGCAAGAGAAACTAATATAATACAAGTTTGCCACGGAATGATGGCTATAATTTACCGCGTCAACCTCAACTCTGATGTTAGGTAGGTATATATACCTACTATCTAGGTATATCTGCGTAAGCGACATCTCTAGTTTAGTGGTAAATTACAACAAGTCAGTAGCGGTGGTAGTGGTACTGCTGCAGTCTCACGATTAGCCTTGTGCCAAATATTGTGAAGCGATTTTAATGCATTAAGGCCGCTATTATAACCGTATAAAACCGTAAGACGTATGCACGAGGCTTTCAACTCGCATCCTCGGGGTCGTTGCAATAGCTCACGGTAAGAAATCTTTTTTTTTAGCCATTTTATTCCGTATGGTCAACATATGAACGTCGTAATTGTCGTAGCTGCACCGAAGCTTCGAATTCCTAAGAAATACAGATTTTCAATTTTCTTTTCATTTTATGAACGAATTTAAACAGCATCATCGAACTCTACATACGAACACGACGATACCACGTTGTACCAAGAGTTTTCGGTGAGACTGGACAGTCCCCTTCCTACGGCAAAATCAACACAGAAGGAAGAAAGGAGAGCCTTCTTGTTCCTTGTGCTAAATATAAAACTTCCTGAAAATAAATTGTCGAATTCTTCTTCTTCTACTTCCGATGATATTCACATGTTCTTAGCTATCTTCGCTCTTTATAGGTAATCGAGTATTCCTCGTAGACGAATGGCGTCGGGGTAGTTCCGAATGTTTAAAACAGAATAAATTAGGGTTCGAGGGTAAAATTCGGTACTCGGTCATGACACGGACACCCCGTTGGTTCTTGGTGTAACGGTGCTCGTATATCAGGTGCACGCCATATTTACCGGTAGTATAATTTATTTTATACTTTAAAACCAGAGAACTGTCGCACGCTCCGAGTCGAGTAGGATAGTTGAGTGGTACCACTCCGCGACCAGTTCTATATTACCTATCTTGGTTGAATAAAAGCCCGAAAGCTTCATAGCGTAGCATAAATTAAACCCTTGAGGAAAAAAATGTAACCTAGGGTTTAATCGATACACTAGTATATTATACATAATACTCTTCCAACCCCCAAACCCCCAAACCCCCAAACCCCCAAACCCCAGGACGTAGTAGTTCAGTTATTTCAAGTATGTATAAACGCGATTTAGGGAAGAACGAGGAATACCCCTGGCAGGAAATAAAAATAAAATAAATTCTTCTCAGGTAGTTAATAAATAAAAATAAAAATAAAAAGTCACCCTCTCTTCAAGTACAAGCGATTATCTACACTGAAATTTAAACGATCTACCATATTCTCACAGCTGGATTAATTGAACCACCGTGGTTCTTTACGATGGGTTGACAAAGTATAGAAAAAAAAAAAAAAACGTACAACCCAAAAAAAAGAAATGCAGAAAAGGAAATATGGCTTTTGGTAAGTTTCAAGTTTCTTTTTTTTTCTTTTCGATTGTAAAGGGAAAAATGAATTCGAAAAGTTTATCGCGGTATTGCATGCCGGGTAAATGTCACTTTATTACAGTCAGACGACAACCTCGAAAATTACAATGACTGGGACGAGTTCACCGAGCAAACAATCTGCTGCAGCTAAAAGTCATAATAATTAACATTGTGATTCTAGGCATGCAACTTTTAGCAATGCAACTTTCTGACGGTTAGTAATATCCTTTATCTGGTGCTTTTACCTATATATATGCCATTACGACCCCCGGGTACCGTCAAGGCACCGTATAGAAATTATTTCTAAGTACGTGAAACTCTTCCTTATGTAATACCTTGAGTTTGGATTATCGTGGGATGATTTATGATTTATGATTTTTTTTTTTTTTTCAAAACTGCTCATTCAATTAGTGGAATCAAAGAGAAATCGAGGAAGAACTAGGCGTAAGAGATAATGAGAAATGGGGCCGAAGAAGAGACGTGTCTCTGACATCGCGAGAACTGTATAAAAAATGGAAGAGGAGTATGAAAAATGTGTATCGTAGATACGTAGATACGGAGATAATAATTTGTCCGATTTGTATAATGAAAAATATGAGTTTTGAAACAGGGTAGTAACTCTGCGGTTCGCGTGACCAACTGATAATCAGATTTCAATAATAGATTGGAATCTACCCCATTTTATTATTACCAGTGGTAACGACGATCGTATTAATCCATTTCAAATAAAACGATACATCAAACATTGCCTGGAACCGGACAGATGTCCGTGACACTTTTACAACTGGTATTTTCTTGCAATATACGCGAGTCCGCGAAAGACAATCAATTTTCTTTCTTTCAAATCCGGAAACGAACGAAACGAGGGACTAAGAAATGTAGAAGAAAAATAAAAACGTAAAATAAAAAAATAAAGAAAAAAGGAATAAAGTTACCATCACGAATATCACGGCATAATATACCCTTAGGGGTAGAAAATTGGAAGTAAGAAAGATAGGCTGCAGGCAATGGTTGCTAAAAATATTACGTTACGTTGTTTCAGGATTTAAAACTTATTTGTCAAACGATTAGCCTTAGAAACAAAAAAAGAAAAAAGTAAAAAATAATGCAATTTAAAATGCATTTCGTTATGATTGCTGCATAGCGACGGAATAGCTAGACACTATACACCTATAGCTACGTCTGGCGTGTCTTCCTTCAAATTGTACAGCAACGACAAGCGTCGCGACGTCTACAATGACACCCCGTTGTACATGGAAAACAAAAAGAAACTTTCGGAAGACAGGAAACGTCTTCTGGTCAAACCACGTTACGAAAAACTCCGAGGGAAGAAAAAAAAATTCTAGGGAATAGATTATAAAATGATTAAAGCTGGTATTAAATTGACTTTGAAATAAATTGATTTACGATTTACAAGAAAATTCAATGATCCTTGCTAGGTGGTATAAAAGTGAAATAAAAAATGATCAAAAAATGACTTTCGACGCGTACAGCTATACCTCGATATATTATCGCTCTATAGGTTCTGAGTCAGCACAGTATGGAGTGAGCCTGGTCGTCTATTAGGGGTTGCAAAAACTCATCAAATCAAATATAGAAATTTATCATTATATACCAAGATACGTAAATGGTACTGTTACAAAAGTTTTGTAGCTAACAGTCGATCGGAGTAACCGTATAATAGGTATGGTAGCTAGAATTATCGGAGATGATAGATTAGATATAAACGCGTGGATATGGAAGGAAGAAGTCGCTTAATTGCAGCGAACGGAAAATTAACTATGACAATAAATTGACCTGTGTGATCGTACGGGTATTGTAGCTGGACGGTGAAAAATATACAGGGCATAGCACGCGAGCAAGTAGCTTTTGTGTTATAACATATTATCAGAAATTAAATTATAGAAATATGTTTTTTTTCAACGCGATGTGCGTAAAGTTCGATTTTGCACTGCATAAAATTCAACCTTACGCACGTTGTGTCAAAAAAACGTGATTCGATACACGTGCGAAAGGTGATTCTCGACTTGTGTCATTGTCACCCTTGCTTCGCTCGGATGAGAAACTTCACCCTCGTCCGAGAATCGACATTTTCGCACAAGTACAGGAAGAATACTAGACATTGCACAAAATTGAAATTTTATAAAGGTAAATATTTAAAAAATAATATTTCCCAGGGCCTTTATATGGTATAATTTCACCATGGGATTACAGCCGTGTGGCAAGGGGCGTTCGATCGTAATTTATATATGGGTTCAGCCCAGAATTCACCGTTTGCTCGCTTATATTAGTTGAAACAAACCTAAACTGCGTGAGTGAATGACATAAAGTAAAATATACCTTACCTTACCTTACAGCGCGCGTACTGCACTGCGCTGACATGCTAGATATGTTGTTTGAAATTTTATACCTAGAGATATATATATATAATTGGTTGAAAAAAAGGAGGAGGTAAGAAAAAAATAAAAAAATAAATAGGATTATTTTTCCGACCCAAATATCGACCAATAGAATTGCACCATTCGACGTCACGTGGTACAACCTACATGGTATTATACTGATAATTTTTTGATTATTTTCTCTGGTAGTTGCTATATATAAAAAACAAAACATAATCCAGTCAAATTAACCACACGTCAAACTGACAGGTTGAATTATAATTCTGTGACTTCCGAATTTTTAATTTTTAACTGTGGATTTTGTCTCATGGTGCAATTCTATCGGCCGAAATTTGGATGAAAAAATAATCCCCCGAATACCACTCGAGCTTCAAAATTAATCGGGTATTTCCCTCAAGGTTCCCTGCAATCAAACGAAGTCGTCAAGTTTTTCAGAAAAATCACTCGCGCTTCGCGCTCGTGATTTTTTAACCTGAACAACTTGACTCCTTCATTTGTTTGCAACGAACCTATCGGGAAATACCCGATAATTTTGAAGCTCTTGTGGTATTATAAGTGATTATTTTTCCGACCCAAATATCGACCAATAGAATTGCACCATTCGACGTCACGTGGTACAACCTACATGGTATTATACTGATAATTTTTTGATTATTTTCTCTGGTAGTTGCTATATATAAAAAACAAAACATAATCCAGTCAAATTAACCACACGTCAAACTGACAGGTTGAATTATAATTCTGTGACTTCCGAATTTTTAATTTTTAACTGTGGATTTTGTCTCATGGTGCAATTCTATCGGCCGAAATTTGGATGAAAAAATAATCCCCCGAATACCACTCGAGCTTCAAAATTAATCGGGTATTTCCCTCAAGGTTCCCTGCAATCAAACGAAGTCGTCAAGTTTTTCAGAAAAATCACTCGCGCTTCGCGCTCGTGATTTTTTAACCTGAACAACTTGACTCCTTCATTTGTTTGCAACGAACCTATCGGGAAATACCCGATAATTTTGAAGCTCTTGTGGTATTATAAGTGAGAATATGGGAAACGTAGATTTTTCTACACTGTCATGGATTTACTTCCGTATTTTATTCGAATAAACCATATCCATATTTTCTATATCCAACATATCGCGTGTTTGGCCATTGCATAACGGTATATAAATCGATATACGATAATTAGTTTATTTATTATTATTATTTTTTATATTTATTAAACTTTGCGAAGTAAAAGTTGTGCTTTTGGATTTTTGACATTCATAGATATATCAATTGACCTGGACAATATCTGTTCTATATCTCGTTCGATTGAATGGGTTTTCCTAAGCTGATTGCAAGGAAATGTGAAGAATCCTTATTTCGTTGAATTTATTCGGAATATTATTTATAAATCGTAGCGACCTCCGGTTATAAGGTATAAATGATAATAAATTGGCGAGTTTATGCTTCTGTTGGTATAGTTTTAATAAGCCTTGCGGTGCCTGGATACCAGTAATGAAATATCGCGAATACTCGGACAAATATTGCAACTCGATTAATCTAATAGTTTAGAATCAACCGCAGAACGACGACTAATTAGCGACATGCACATGCGGATATCTAAAGCCAAAAGTCGAAGAACTAAGAAGACGAAGAACAAGAACAAGAACAAGAACAAGAAGGAGGAGGAAGACAAGAAGAAGAAGAAGAATAAATGGAGAACCATTAAACGCGAATTAAACGTTGGGATAATTGAAATACTTACGACAGCTATTAATACTAACGACGCTTGAATATAATAACGATAAGTTATAATCGTCGCTCTTTTGTAAAGTCGCGTGGAAGTCGTTAATTCGAATCGTTCTGCCATTAATTATCATCAGTTGATCCAACTTCGGGATTTAAGTATACAACCCATTCCAGAACTGAATATTCACTAAAGAAGTTCCCATAGGTCGCAACATATCGACTTAGTGTGCGAAAGCAGTATTTTTCAACTGTACAGAAAAACAATATTCTAGGATTCTAACGTAAAATTCCCGAAATTTCACACTCTATTATCTCGCAGGTTCTGAAATAATCCGACGAGGTTGTTTGACGTATTCCAATCTCTATTTTCGATCTACGAAGTGTATAAAAAAATGAAAATGAAAATAAAAAAAAAAAACTGGATAATTTTGCGCAGAAGGTTCCAAAACTACAGGGTATATGTATATATGTATGTATAGATATATATACATATATACGTGTATAATGCGGTGCGTGTTCGACAGTGGTTGAGGAGTTAGCTAGAGGTAGCTGGCTGCGTTCTTCTGGTAGCCATATTCATTTAATACCTAAAGCCACTTCCAGTACGAAGGCGTCTCTACCGCGGGGGTGATATCGCGGTACTTATACGCTATAAGGCACCGTCAAATTGCGACGGGCCCGCAAAATTGCGTGTCACACGGCTGTTAATCCTTCCGCGTCTCCGTGAGTACGCGCGCTCCCAGTCCTATCGTCCGTCCTTTCATACCTTAGCTACATAGGTAAACCCCCGTATTCTAGTGTAGCTGACTATGAGAAAAGTTTGGCCGAACAAACGCGCTTCGACAATCACCACGAGGCGACGATACGACGATATGGAACAAACCGTACCGTACCGGAGCTGGAGGCTAGATCGGTGTGTTAAAAATGACGCGACGCAAAGCTCCCAAAAGCTTCTTTCAACTCGCGGGGTGACGGTTTCCGGGGAACCGGAAGTAACCGTGTAGTTTAGGTATCCGTTTAATGGCGGTTGTACAAACTGCTATTGGCTGGTTTAGCGTGCGAGGCGTCGCGAGTTCGTTAGAGTTTTGCTTTCGTTGGTTTTCTCATGATTGTCTCGTGTTTTGTACCCGTTACTTTCATGCCCTCCCTATGCGAACTACCGCGACATGACACACGACTCACTGCTGTCGACATACCTACTTCTCAGATGGAAACGAGTTTCACCTTTTATCAAATAATATCATATACCTTCGCGATATGAATGCGAAAAACATTTCATAGGATAGGTACAGTTTCTACACATAATAATAGAATGGTTTACTCCAAAATTTCATCATGTTTCGATCAACGACGCGCAACAACAAAAACGTTGAAAATTATGCTCAATGTATATGATTGAATCGATGTGCTGGGACACTTACCCTTCATGTATTCCTGCCAGGCAAGGACTCCGCATAATAGAGCTAGGGTCTTGCCACTTCCTGTTGGACTCTCTAGAAGACAGTGCTCCTCCTTTTTGCAACCCTGGATCAGCTGAAAAGGCGAGAAAAAAATTGCAGCTTCAGATTTCGCAGATCTTTAAAAGAAATTTCGTACAGATTTGTCAAGCGCAGAAAAAAGACAGACAAGGGTTGAAAAAATTACCTTGCTCATAACTGCGATTTGTGACGAATACGGTTTGACCGGAAACTTGACTTGGACTCCGGATATTTGAAGTTCTACGTGACTCGCTTCCGCTATCTTCTGAGCCTCCGTTTGCCCATCTTCCAAAGTGATTTTGATATGTTTCACCGGTTTTCTCCACTTTCCCACAGGTGTGTAGTCAGAATTAACTGCAGAATTGCCGAGAATCGAGTTCAACGCATTCTCGCGTTTATCACTTGGAAGAGATTCTTCAAGATCAGAATTCTGGCTTCCTGCAGCTGCGGGGGTATCAGAAATGTTCGTTTTCTTCGATCCATCCTGTGGCTTTCCTTTCAAATAGAAATATGTACTTTCGTTTTTCTTCGTTGGAGGTTGTCTACGGTTTCTACGAGGCTTTTTCTTCGTAATTTGCGATTTTGAATTCGAGCCAGAAGGCTGTCCACCCTCAACTTCATTAGCATTTGATTTCTTTTTTTCAAAAACGTTATCGCGGTCATTGTCTTCGTCCTTTTTCACGCTGGGAATAACTTTTTGGAAATATTTTCTCACGCTTTCATGCACAGGTTGGATATATTGCGAGTTCAAAAAGCTCGGCGGTTCCTCAATCTGCATTTCTTTATATTCCACAGTTTCTCGTTGCGATTCAATTTCGCTAAATTGCGTACTATCATCCCCCTCAATTTGATCCATTTCCAATGCATTGTTTGACACCGAACTTTGCTCCGTCAATAAATCGCTATCATCATTTGTTATCTCCCCAAGTTCTGTCCCTGCACTGCTCCCAATTCCAAGATTCAATTTTTTAGACATTCTGTATAAAAAAAAAAAAATCAGCGACAATATTGCAGTTCTAAAACTGCATTGTTATTCTACTCAAGAAATGTTATCGTCATATTTAAAAGCCAGAATTTTTTTTTAACCGCGATGTATATCTGCGATATGAAACGAAATTTTCTTCTAAAATCAGAAAAGCTGCTCCTAAAGGATTCGTCGAGTCCTTTAAACCGCGTGCTTTTGGTAATGCTAGATATTTTTCATCGGTAAAGTATCTGTCAGAAATATTTTACTTTTTCTTACAACTTAGAGACTCTCTGCATTTACCCTGCATCTTGAGTGAATTGCCTTGTGGGAATAAAAGAAGTGCATGCATGTCATGTCACCTCATACGTGCAGTGGAGTGACGATAAACGTCACTTTACAAGAAAAAGGAGAAAAAGAAGAAAAAGAAACAAACAAACAAACAAAAAAGAATAAAAAAAAACGGATAGAAAATTGCAAAAATATTATGACAATAAACGAAACTAGCGTTTGAACAGATATTTTTCACACATGGCATTTCTCGTCACGCTATTTACCAGCTGTTGAAAAAATTCTTTTATACAATGTTATGCAATTGAAGGGTGCAATATACTGCAATATAATGACTGCCCTGTTAATATACGTAGTGTAATTACGCTGTCGTTTTCGTGTCAAAATTGAAAACTTATAATATAATGTACAGAGTTCCTTGCATTTGGTATTAGCGAACGATTACGCATTCGTATGTACAAAAAAATAAAAAATAAAGTTATCTGAACTTTTGACGAGACAGGTCTATTCTTATGTACTTTTCGTCGTTGAATCCAAATTCGAATACTTTGCCTGAAGAACGTGAAAGCAAGAAACTTTTTTCCTATTTAGAATGTTAAAAACTGGTCAACAACCCTTGATCAATCTTCTTTTATAGTACATTGTATGAATTTGAGGTTATTATCACTTCTTGAAAGCAGAGATGGGCACGTCTAATTACTTCATCAAAGATTATTCTCCTGATATATTCGTCGATAATCATTATTTTTTTGTCACAATTCGAAAAATCTGTAGCCTATTGTCTTACCCTTCGGTACCAAACGAAAAAAGACTGATTTCGGTTCGAAAAAGGATGAAAAAAACCAAAAGATTAAAAGTAATTAGTAAAAGTAATTAGCTAATTACTTTTCCTAATTACTTTTAATCTTTTGGTTTTTTTCATCCTTTTTCGAACCGAAATCAGTCTTTTTTCGTTTGATACCAAAGGGTAAGACAATAGGCTACAGATTTTTCGAATTGTGATTGGAAAATAATGATTACGGCCGAAGATATTAGAAAAATAATCAAACAATGACTTTGGAAAGTAATTAGACGTGCCCATCTCTGCAGTTGAAAGTGATTAAAACAATAAAAATAAAAGAATAATAATCGAGGGCGTAGTCAACGTGTCGTCATACTAATCGATAAATAAAATTCAATATCATTAATACGAAAAAAGATATTGATAAGATTTGAATCGATAGATAATGAAAATGATGATGAAAATGAATGGGTAAAACTAACCTCAAATTGTAACTTTCTGCTAATACTCACGTAGAATCTGCAGGAACAGTTTGACTTCTGTATGTGAATACGAAATATACACATAGAACAATTATTATAGCTGTTAAAACTAGTAACATCACTTAAAAAACACAACTATCCCACTGAATATGAAAACGCCGAATGTAAACATTGGAGTTAGCTATCATAAGACAGCAAGAAAACTTGGCGCGACTTTCGTTCGTCTCTCGATCTCGGTGGGATCGACCTTCGACTCACGAGACGAGAATCGATAGTCGCTGAACGGCGGCCCGGGAATATTATCATAAATATAAACTATACTATACGTACGACACGTTTGAAATTCGAAATACCTACGATACGTAGTTATATAAGTATAAAGTCGATTCGATAGTGAATTGAAAGTGTTATTTTACAAAGACTCTGACTGCTCAAGTTTCGTTTTAAACTATCAGATTCCTATGAAACAAAAGGATAGTCTAGTTTTGAGAACAGATATATTACAAGGCAGTCTATACATACGTATAGGTATATTCAATCGTTAATCTTATTACGCAACAACAACCCGTTAAAGGACGAATACTTTATTATATTTTCAAGGTCTTTCAAGTCGTTTCATAATCGTTTTAGTAATTCACATCAGCTGAAAAGATATCAAATGCGTGATAACAGATTTTTTGAATCTAACAACGAATTAAATCGTATCAGGACGCACAACTAAACCTAATGCTAGTTAATTTAAATTTTCTTCACGAAATTCTCGATACCTTCACTCCACCGTGACATTTAGTATTCAAGGGGCAAAACAATCTTTAAATTTAGGTAACGGGGCGTAAGTTATGTATCCCTATAGTATGCGTTACGTACGTATCCATTGCCTGGACTACGGCGCGGGCGTCTACCCCATAAAACGAATCCAGACTATGGGACGTAGATGCGATTGAGTGTGGGGTTCGGTTTCATTATTGTGAAATGCGTCAAATTGCTCGTGCAACACCCCCCCCTCCCCCCACTGTATGAGCATTATATGTGAACTGAAGTACTGGATTATAAATCACCAAGAGTTTATCGTCTACATGATTTAGTTTGTCAAATTTTCAAACGGTCAAAGGATAAAGGATCACTTCTCAATTTATATCTCTCACTCCCCAATTAGAGTCGATAAAAAATATACAAGAATATGAATTCAGTAATTGATTAACCACCCTAGGTAACACTTTGTACACATCATTAGCAGCTGAGTGTATTTTACTGATATTTATACATGCATTTATATCATAGTTTATACTATCAATATTGTTTATATTATGTTATATTCTGATGATTATGATGATGATGATGAGTCAATAAACAGCTACAATCTATGCGTAGTCCGAATTCATTAAGCTACCTACCCAATATTTGTAAAAGTTTCACATTTAACATGGAAATCGATGCATATGGTCAAGTTATCGGTATGAAATTTCGAGAAATCTAAATGACGAGGTGGCTTCGGGCCTGGGAGAAGGGAAAATGAAAAAAAAGGTGGAATACCCTGAATTTAGGATCACCCTCCTGCAGTACCATGTTCTGGAAGGACATTCCTCTTATCTTAACCAGAGACGAAATATGAAATATAAATAAAACATATTCTTACTACAGCGTGCAATAAAAATGTGGGGAGATAAAGGGACTGCGCTACGCATACGAAATTTTCTTTGAGGACAAGGTCCAGCTCCTACCGCGTCTATGCCAGGCAGTGATTGCTGGGCCGCGGTCAGAAGGCGGCCACGAACAGAAATATTTTTATTTCCGGGGGGTTACGCTTTATATTTACGGTCGCCCAACAATAGGGCCGATTTCTCATGCTTTCGTTTCGCGGGGTTTTCCTGCGAGAGGTATTTTCATAATATCAGCGATTTGTCATTCCCTTCGTCCACGGCACTGCCACTGATGAAATCGGACGTTTCGGGGTGACCCCTCGCTCCATACTTCGCTCTACCGCAAGTTACTATATCCAGGAACCAGTTTCGAAAAGACTTTCTTAACCACGAGGAGGAACGTTCGCTCAGCAGTGATTGATGCGACGCCAGACGCAGTGTCACCTGAACAGTTAATACATTTTTCGTTTCGATTTTACGATTTAAAAGTCGGTAACAAAACGGTGATTCTTCATCCCGAATTTTACCCCCAATGAAAAAATAAAATTAAAAATTAATAAAAACAATTTCAAACTCGTTTCCTTGAATATTCTTAGATTGAATTGAAGGTATATGAAAGATTCGGAGTGAATAAAAGCTTACGAAATTTTATACCGGTTCTATATAATACGGTGACGATTTTCTGGTCAATCGATATCTGCTCCGAAGCAAAAAATGACTAATCGTTGACCCCTACAGGCCTAGACAGTGGCCATGAAAGACTATAAAGACTATCAACTAATTTCCCCGCGCTGGTGCACTTAATTAAGAGCTATCTGCTCACCATCCGTTTATCGGTAGCTCCAAAAATAATTGTCTCACAGGGGACCATCGACTCCTGCATTGACTCCTCGATAAGATAAGACTGAGGGGTTGAATGTATATATCGATAGATAAACATCTATTAGACGACGTCACACGTCGCGGAATAAACCAGCTATAGGTATGAACAAGCACACCTCTATATACATATATATTGGTGTGCCAGACGCGCCCTGATGGACACGTTCAACCGTGTGCAAATCCAACTATAGATTGTGAACTCTTGATGCAGGGGAAGGTTCGAATGATTCGAAACGATGTCCGAGACTATCGTGAAAAGTAAAACAAAAGTATCATGCTGGCTGGGGATTTCATCCGAAAGTTTCTCCCTTGTTCAAAAACTTGATCGGAGTTAGGTTTTGTCTATTTCTTGATACTGTTTTCACCTTTTTATTTTTTATTTTTTTCTATGCTGACCTTTTTTCCCTAATTTTGATTTCGCCATGAAATACTGATCAGTGATCATTGCAGCATACTCCTTGTAGTGTTAAAGTTCCGGAGTCTTACAGTCTACGAAGTAAAATCCTTACGTAAATGAATAATGCATAAGTTGGTGATATAAATGCCCTATAGGTAGGTGGAAAATGGGATTTAAGAAAATTGTAAGCCACCAGGCTTCCCGGTGCGCAGTACAGCTCAGGGTCTTTGGACAATAACTTCTCGGCAGTCAAGCCTTCGAAAGTGGTAGTGAATGTGGAAGGACATCGATCAGATGTGATCACGCTGGAATTAGCCGTCCCTCGCAGGAGCCAGGACCAAACTCCCACCCCTGAAACTAGTATTCCCTTTTTCATTGAACCCTGGAAAAAAAGGCGAGCGGACAAACAAAGAATCGACGTCGTCGGGTCGACCACCCCTATATATGCGCCACGAAAATCTATGTATACATTATACATTAGGGTGGTCCAGAAACCTGAACTTTTCATATTTCTCAATGCTATCGCCTCATTGAGTATCAAAAAATGGGTGAAATTTGGAAAAGTTGAAACAACACACTCGAGTATATACAGGAAATAGAAGGCCGAATTCGTTCGGATCCCAGACTGGGTTACATACGTTTTTACTATTGGAAATTTGAAGTTTGATGAAATCAACGGATATCTGGATATTTTATCAGCTTTCGACTTTGAGCTCGTAATTTAGTTTGCCGAGTGTAACAACGACGAGGAAGTTGACTGTCTCAGAGCTTGCAATATCCCCGTAAAACAGTGTCGTGGTTGAGGATAAATAGGGCGACAACTCAGGGATATGGGGTTTAATGACAAAAAGCTTTCGGTTTCGGGTAGGAGGGTAGCTGTCACGAGGACAACGACGGGGACCTCCCGCTGGGTAATAAGTTTAGCTTCCTCGGCTAAGATCATAAACCAGGCTGCTACGATTTTGGCGCAGCGTGATACTGTGTTCCTCGCTGTTTCCTCCACCGCCTTCACAGTTCACCCGTTTCGATGTTCACTATCCACAAATTGGAGATGTTCCTCCATCCGTTTCTGTCGTTATGGTTTCACCTTACTGATTTATCGCCACGATGCTGTATCACGGAATAAAAACTATACTATATGTTACACCGCATTTCCTTACTATCAGCTAATTCTTTAATCTCCTATTCAAAATCACGTTCAGATAAGCTCTGAGTCTCTATACTATCATACGAGCCCCTCTACCCTCTAATCTACTTATAGTTAGAAATTTCCGAATCCCGGAAGTCGTACGAACTTCAAAATGCCTGGGTTCCTAGTGTGGGATGAAGAGGACAATGTGTGTCCCTCCGTGGAAGTTATTAGGGTGTGATTTGATTTCCGAATTTGTCGCGAAACCGCCATGACCCCCCACCCCCGTTTCCATATCCAGGGCGGTTAAATGGCCGGTGCAAAAAAGTCATAAAATAAGTTATAATTTGGCGCACACGGCACGGCGTCGAGCGGTGCTCAATGTTCCGTGTGATCACTGCATCTCACTTCGCTGAACTTCGCCCTAAACTTCTAGCGTCACCCTATTTCTATGAGAGAATTCGGATGGCCAGCAGCATCGTCTAGTTCTTATATCCTAAAGACGTCAGAAGCTATGGCCCATCGTTTGAAATTAATTAGAAACAACAGGAGTTAAGACGAAGGTCTGCACGGCGAATAGTAAACCTGAAATTGCATCCTTCGAAGAATATAGGTGCCTTTTTTCGCTCGACTGGTCATCGCTTACATTTGACAGTAATATTGCCTAGAACAATAATCGAAACTCCTGCAATTAGCACCCCTTCAATAAGAGTGGCATGATCACATTGCAGATGTTGAAAAGAGTATCCTTCCATTGAAAGGTTTGATTGCTACATATTGTTGACGTGAAGCTAGTTTTAGAAACGGTTTCGGACGAACGATTTTCATCGTTATAGTCAGACCGGGTCTCCGGAATATGCAAACGTGGCTAACCATCGGAACCGATATATTTAACTGGATACCATTAACGGCTTTGAGTATTGAGAGTCTTGTTAAATGAAGGACCGAAATATATAAGGACGCCCCGTCGATTGGTGCGGGTTAGAGTTTAGAGACCCACACTATTGCTATCAGGGGCATAAATGTCACCAAAGAAAAATGTCATATGGGGCACTAATGTCAATGCCACACTACCGTCCACAGGTTAAAGGTCATATGTCATATAGTTCAGAGATAAATAAATACAGTCATACCGGAAAAGAATCACACGCGATGGAAGAAAAGCTGAAATTGAAAATGAAATTAAAACGATACTGAGACGAGGGCTAGCTCACCCTGCCTTTTTATTACTCATATAATAATTCAAATCTTCAATCGAACGGGGTTGAATGATCGGGCATTTGTTGAGCGTTAGGTAAGCCGCGTACCGCCGCTTGCCAGGCGGCTAGACTCACGATCAGAAACGTCAAAGTGGTTTATAGGTGGTAATGGAGACCTATAAACGCCGGAAAGAAGTAATAATTTGTAAGGGCATCCCGTTCTTCACGCTGGACGACCACATATGTCGTTACGTCTGACTCAACGCCGTTACAAACGCACGTTGGTTTGTTGGCTCTCCGAACTACGATATGTCGAAGAAACAAAACAGATATAAATAACAAGTCAGGCAAGAAGAGAACTGGTACCCATATTCGTGTATAAATTGCCTTCAACTTGCCCACTGTACAATCTATCGCACGCATTCTATATCTACTAAACGTGATATAGTTTTCAGTTAGATATGTACTACGGATACCCAGGTATCTGGTTACAATTGACACATGGAACGGCTTCCTATTTTTTTTTCTTTTCTACTCTTTCCAAGTTGTTCAGATGCGGGCTGAAGTTTACCTGTCAATCTTTTCATTCGGTCTACTCATCCCTCTGTTTGAGGGGAGTTCGTACAGAAGACAATTGATTGATTTCTACATTGAAATTAGAAGATTCTGGTACGATCTGGAGCATGGTGACGTGATCGGTGCAGCTAGGAGAAGGTATACCCAGTTCTTGAAGGCTATAAATCTTTGGCCAATCGAGGGTGTGGTCAAACACACGAGGAAGTTGCACCGCGTGGTGGCGCTGGTTTCACCCCAGTGACCCCTGTCACGACCCCCATGGTCGATCCATAAGACTTCCGCACCCCCATCCCCTCGTATCCACCCTTGACGGCGAGCCGGACACCGGACAAACGACTATACTGGTCAAACACGAGTAGACCATACACATGTACGTGTCATTCCATGTATACGACATACGTCGACGTCAATGCCACTACCCAGGCCGTTTCCTCGAAAGGGGAATCCCTAATTCGCTGATTTATTTGCGGGAATAATCGCTCGAGTAGAAATAGACTACACTGTACGTTACTAATAATTGAAAAGTTTGATATAATTTTCTGTACAATTGGTAATTAAATTCTGTACATTATTCATCTGACATTATGGTGAATAGGACTTTTACTATTTCTGTATAATTAAGAGATCCTTTGTTTAATAAAATTGACAGGGCATAGGGTGAGAGAAATTTTAGCGGCTACTCGAGGAGGTAGGGGATCAGGATAGGTAAGCTTATGTGCGGATCGGGGAACTCGAACGAACCATTATAGTGACAGAAATTAGGTGGCTTTATTTCCATATCGTAATGTCTGGCTTCCGCTTGATATTAAGCTTGAACGGTGCATTGATGCCATTTATGCCATTGAGGCCAGTTAGCCCATTTCGAGGTTCAGACCAGGTGTTAAATTGTCTGTGACGAGGCACTTCCACTTCCAGTTGCACCGCCACCTCCGGGTCGAAGTGCCGAGTGTGAGGCGCGGGAAAAAAAAAGGGTAATCGTTCTAAATTGGGCAGAAAAACGGGCCTCCAAATTCGAAATATGTATTACCAAGTCGAGTCCCAGCTATAAACGCAGCTATTATACCCGTATTATTATATCATCCAGACATAAAACAACCACGCTTATTACCTGTCAGGACTGTCAAGTCACTATGTGATTTTACAATTTCACACTTTTCCCACAAAGGGTCAGAAATTGACTCGTCAGTTTTCTTCTACTATCCTCAGCCTATGATATACCTAATCGGTTCCTTCATCCACTGACAGGTCCGTAATGATCGATTGCTGTGATCATAAGGGCAGCGAATCAAGTCTCGTGGTATATTTCGAGTCAGTTTAATAGCGTACGAGGAGAAAAATTGAAGAGAAAACATCTTCACAGGATCAGATAGTTTTAAACGAGGAGTTAAAGACACTGCAGTCGCAGTAACAGCAGCCGTTGAAGCTCAACTTGACAATTACGGAAACGGTGATGTTAATGTTTTAACCATGTATCGCGGTTTAGCTGCAGTAATGAGGCGAGATAAGACCCTCCCGTTTGGCCCCAATGAAAAAACCCTCGGCAGGATGATACCCACACAGAAAAACCTGGGCCTTTTAACAGTCCTACTGGCCCACACACGGAACTGGGGCCCGCATTCATGATTACTATTACTACTATTTCACTTTGAACGCAGAATTATTCCTTTACGAGGTGTGCTCACCTACTGTGACTAACAGCTTGACTAGCGACAGAGCCAAGTCGTTCTTGAATTGGATCAAAAGTCTTTACTGAAAGAAATGATGAACAATTTCAATGAAACTAATCAAAGATCAATTAATCAGCTTCAGAACTGTTTCGTTAGAAATTTCAACTCAAAGACCCTGGGACATTGAGGTGGTTGAATAAACCAAGAGACAATTTGATCAAGGGATGGCGATGGCTCGGGGCTTTCGCTAGAGCTATGTGTGCTCGGCTAATATGCATATCCCGACGACGTTTGTGTGGCGGATGGAATTATGGGTGGAAAGGCGTAAATTGGGGATACGTTAGACAGCTCGCAGCTGCTGTATGAAAAGGGCAGTCAGACATGAGCCGAAGCACGTAGTTTTAATACGCGTCCATCTTCAAGATAAGGATCACTCCTCACTTCGTCCGGTTTGAAAGCGTCCGAGGATATAAGGATGCCGCGAGATAGTCGTATAGAAAAGCGTGTATTCCAACAGTGGGCCAAATGCCGTCGTTCCTAAAGAATTATATAACGCTTTCTTACTGTATACAACAATAAAAGTTAAGTTTACCGGAAACGTTGAACAAATTAATACGCACGCCATCATTTTAAGATAAAGAGAGAGAGAGATAGGGAGTTCCGGGTATAATTTTATACATATATCGCGACGCGTATTACCTGGGTAAGTATGTAAGGCTTGCTGGGATTGGACTAGGTGGTATACAACTTATAATTGCTATGTGATCTCACAATCAGACATACAGTTCTAATTGTCCGGTCGAAGGGAGGGAGATCCAGAGATTTAATCAAGATGCGTGATGTTTATATGGTATAACCACAGGTTATTTTCTATATTAACATATGCATTACACATACTCTATGTATACATAATAGGTAGAAACCAAAGTTGACAAAAAATTGCTCATTCTTTGCCCAAAGAAACTTAATTAACGGCCTCTTTGTTGCGACTAACCCAAACTTAATTCACATGACATGAGAAACACGAGACATCATGATGAGATACCAGTATTCAGTGTATGAATTTTTCTATACTACTTAATATTGAAGAAAAAGAAAAAAATTACGTTATACGATTACCCGGCAGGCATTTCCGGATATATTAACTTGCAAACGTGAACCAATGCAGAATTTACTTTCAGAGAAAAAAAAAAACCCTCAGATTTTTTCACAGTGTTTTGAGACGTAATTCCAAAATAATAAAATTGAAAATGAAATATTCTTGCAATTAAAGATACGAATAATTGCCCTGGGTATCAAGGGCTGGATCGATCACTATGTCATAGTCAGAAGACGCAGACTTCGGGCACAAGGCCAGACCATGGCTTAATTTATTATCGTGGATCTTAAACACAGTGAAACGATAAGCTGCAATGACGATCGAATAGGACATCGGCGTTCATCGAAATATTATATAGGCCGCCGACGTCGCCGTGGATGTTACCCAGCTTGGTACCTGCTGTCACCGTCATCGGAGCTCTCTCTTTCCTTTTCCTTTACCCATTCTCTTTCTATCCCTCTTGTTTCGCCTCCCTTTTCCTCTGCGGCCAAAGCGACAACGGAGACGACAGGTTAACTAGACATTGACGAAGCAATTACACCCGAACGAGGAGGCATCCTCATAATTTAATTTAATAGCGATCGACGGGACCTGGTTGGCCCTGCACTCATTCACCCTGGGATATTCCGTACCGGGGAATCCCACTGGCTCTATGACTTTAAGAGATGATATTTTTACCCGTACCTGGAAAGGGATCAGGAATTACTTACCCCCTAATGGAAGAGAGCCCATAATTTACCCGATCGAAACAATTCTTAATTCTATATTCGTTCCATACCGATCGATCATAACGTCACGCGGATATAAATCCGAAGCTATAACAATCCGATTGGCTCCGATTATAAGGGAGAAAGTAAATTAAATATCTCGCTTTAAATTATAGCTTATAAATTCAACCTATTTTATCGATCATAGTTCTGTACAATATATGGAAGAATGTTTTTTTTTTTTTCCAACAAACACAATCGTATTTACAATATACGATCATAAAGAAGACCATTTGTCTGAAATCAGAGTTGAGAGCTTCTTCAGCTATTCCTGATGTCGTATTTCTTTCAGATGGAGTGTCTTTTTTGATATCAGTAAAATTCCTCACTAAATGTTATACCTGGCCAGAATTTGTCGGTCTTCTTACCCCAAATTGGTGATATAAACATTCCTCTCCTTCTATCTTGTCTCCCTTCATATCCACATCAAGGATTATAAAATGAGAAAAAAACATCAGCTTACCCGACTAGTAGTGCAAACTTCGACAAAATGTCTATGAACGTATTATACGGTATTAGTGAATATCCGCTGAGGCTTGACACGGAGACACGGAAACAGTTTTAAGAGGCTTCCCGCATGTCGTGTACTAGCAGTAATGTCGCGTTTTAGGTGCGTTGCACACGGTGAAGATAAAGAGCGAAAAGGGTTGAAGAAAAAAAAATCCACTCCATGACGAGAACGTCGGGTATCCCGATATCGCTAAACCTAATAAATGTAATCTGGATAAATTTGATCTGGTTTAAAAATCTTGAACGGTTAATTTTCGCGATAATCATCAGCAGTGTGGAGGTAGCTTTAACCAGTACGTCAATGTATAACACTGATCGTCAGCCAACGGACAACGGCTTCTTGGCAAAGTACAAAACCGTGAATGTCGTCCAACCGGACATCTGGGCGGCAATTACGTTAAACAGTGTGCGCAAGTTGGTTCGAGGTCCGAGGTGCTAGTTGACTCGATGTACAAACGCACTTATAAACTTTGTGCCATCACGTGCACTGTCCACGAAGCGTCATTACCCGCCTATATCGTTCTTATTTATTACGCCTTTTACCTGCTGCAGGTCAACAGCTGTGCCCTTGTGAGTAGTTTCACAGCTCACGAATACCGATGCAACACGCGAGCTGAAGGCTGGAAGTAGGGACGAACGGACGTATGGACGGACGGACGGAAGAATGGATGGATGGATGAACGTATGAACGGACGCCGCAAGATATCTTTTCAGGTGATTATATACTTATCTGACGGCGTCACCGACAAATGCACGTGTTTCGTCGCCAAGGACTTAAATCGTTTAGGGATGAACGAACATCCTCAGGATGGGAGTAGGAAGTGAAATGTCCATTTATTTAGCGTTCAACTTCTTCGGTATAAGAATTGCCTCTCTTTTGTTCATACGAACAAAGACCTACGTTCAAGAATCCTTTAAGATAACCGAAAGAGAATCCTGAGAACCAGATTCCTCGAACGATGCCAACGACTCCTTGGTTATAGTATATGTTGCACCGATTCCTGAGCTTTTATTCTCGACTGCAGCAACAGACGCCTGGCGCAGTCTCCGAGGACCTGCAGCAGGAAGAGCTAGAGGAACGTGAGGACGCAGAGGCCCGCAGTTCTGGGCACACTTACGTTAAGTTACGTTACGTTACGTTACGTTACGTTACGTTGTGGACTGCACCCGCGTGGCAGGCAACGAGATAACTGAATAAAAGATGAGCTTCACACCGCTGCCTGTCCGCGAAACGGCGTAGCGTTTTTGCCTCGTTTCACCGACACTATGCGGCGTCGCGTCCCGGTCGTTTCGCGCGATACACCGCCTTAATAAAGTCCCTTCTGATCGGAAAGGAACGAGGATATACGGGGACGTTCAACGCTTTGGGATCCAACCGCGGTCCAAGATCTGACAGAAGAAACTCTGAGGTCCTTGTTCAATGTTAAGGAGCCGCGTCAGCCAAGAAGAGCGCACACGCACTCATCAGATTTCGGTTACTGAAGACCGGACTTCTCCAATCTCAACGTGTATAAAGAATCGTTAATAAAAATTTGAGACAAAATATCAGCAGATTTTTCTATTAAGGCAAACTCGTCTTAGGCTGATTATTAACAAGCATATGTATACCCCCCTCATTGTTCTTCCTTTCTGCAGTAAATGGTACAACAGATTTCGCGTCCTCATTAAGGACGAACTGTTCGTTCGTTCGTACGTTCGTTAGTCCTAGTGTCCTAATGACGGTGGGTTCAAGGTGGGAAAAATTAATTGACCAGGGACTGAAATACAGCCATCATAGCAATAGGTCATCACTACGATCGTAAACGAATTGGAGGTTTTCAAAGGAGTTTGGCGTTATAAAACGATCCTTCTAATCCTCGCGCCGTAAACCTTCGTTATAAGGCCCAATTAACACGAGGCGTGTGACTTCGGTATTGTAAAGTTCCACAGACCCTTATTTGCCCTTGTGTAAATCCTATTACCAATAAACCTCGCGCGCGTTCACCAGAATATTTCGATTATTACTTTTGACCGTATTTGGTTTCTTTTTTTTCATTTCTTCTTCTTCTTCTTCTTCTTCTCGATATTAAAAATAGTCAGTTTATCACTCGGATCGGGGAGAGCGGTAGTGATTGATATGTACGCAAGCGAAACTAAACATGTTCGAGAATGTAGCCGGTTTGAGTTAGGGTCGTATTATTTTAATAGGCAAAGGGTGTCCAAGATCTGAACGATAAGCAGACTGGTGTTATTTAAGGGTTTTTTTACAGTTACTTCTTCGCACGGGAATAGAATTATAATGACACTGAAATTGTACGAAGCGAGTTTGAATATTATAGTACGTGGACCCGAAAAAAAGGCGCGTAACATTCCTGTACGCAACGACGCAACGTATAGGTATATACATACTATATATAGTATACCATAGTGTGGGCCTAACCTGAGACCGAAATACGGCCGTAAACACCTCCGTAGATAAATTATATCGTAGTCATGGCGTCTCGTCGTTCATCAGGGATGCTGGACAGAATTCAAATTAATCCTAGTTTCATATTACCCGAAGAACAAGCGGTCAACCGTCGTAAAGTATCAGGATCAAATGATGATTGAAACTGAATCATAAGGTGCGGGCTATCTTCTTCTCTTTCAAAAGAAAAACGATCCTCTTAATTCAATCCCCTCGATTCGATTTGTAACCATTTTATATTTAATAAACTTTAATATCATGTGTCACTATTGAAGGTATATACCTAATATAGTATACGTACTTATAGTATATCGATAAACAAGTAAAATTATAGAATTGTGATAAAAAAACGCGACAATTGAAAGCGTATTGCTTCTGACCAAATCTTGGCCCAATATTCTCGGAAGAAGATTTAATTTTCAAATGATTGCAGCTTCCTTATCTTGTCACGAGCGTTTCTCAACGACTGAACCCGAATGTGCGTTTTTCGCGGAGTTTTAGTCTCATACTTGGCTTCGATTCAACCCAATACCGTATAGTAACGAACGAAATACGCCGACTTGGGAGTTGGCAGGTGTCTGCGCGATTCGAATCATTCGAAAAATGATCCAAAGGAAGCTGGGATCCCTCGAGGGAAGAGGCGATTCAACGGGTATAGAATGTTGCCTTGCGCTCGGATGGAATTAAGGTTGCTAAGGAATGAAGGATGGTAGAGACAAAAGGAGAAGAACTCAGAAGGCAGAAGGCAGAAGGCAGAAGGTAGAAACGTCGCTTCGGTTGTAGAAGGGGGATAGCGAGGACGAGAAGACGGGACGGACCAGTCGCTGATGGATGGAGCAGAGCGTTAGCAAAGGCGTAGGTGTCGCGACGTCCGCGTCCGGCCAACTCAACGCGGGTTTATTCGCACTCTGTATGTTCCCAACTTCCGCCAATGCCGGGGACGGACGGCCATCCAGTTTTTCACGGTGAGACAAGTGTCGCCCGACACCATCTCCTCTTCGCGAAAAGCTTCTTCGTTCTCTTCGCTATACCTACCTACCTGGTAACCGAGGACGCGTAGCGCGCGCTTACTGCGGCCTTACGTATTCTCACTTTTTCGAACTCCAAGGAATTTTGCGAATCGATAAACTCACGTACCTACATACGTACAGGTCCGAGAACTTTGCTCGTAATTGGCTCGAGTTTACACCCGAGAAAATCATACGCGCTTATACTATTCGCCCTGTTTCATATTACAATTCCTTTCACATTATCGGCCATTAGTTCCCCAACTTCGTTCCCGTTCCTGTTTCCATCAAAACCAAAATCTTTCACCATATCAGGCTTTTGCATTGCGTTCGAATATTTAATTACGTGTAATTCAAGCACCTCTGGCATCACGTTCGCCGTTTGGAATACCCGAGTAGTATAGATAGCTATAAATATAGACGACGATAAATAGCAACAGGCTATTTTCTATCGTTTAGCAATAGAGAGAGAAATTGAAATCTCAGCCTCTCTCCGAAGCAAAACCACTGCACGCGGTCAGGCAAACGGTATAGGGTAGGGCAGGCGCATTACGTTAAGCATCACCTGCTGCAATTGTCCGTTGGAGGGAATAGTGTAGCTGTAACTAGCTAGGGTACCCACACTTAGCTTGTATGTAACCTAATGCATACACAAACACATTTCAACCATCGAGCGTTTTCCTACTTTTATTTATTCTATTATTTTCACCAGGTATATTCTGTACCTCTAGTGCTGCCAGCGCTCGTGCGGTTATCCAGAGTATATAAGGACTCGTTCATCCGGGATAGTAGCAGACTCCGCGGGTTCCTGCAGGGCCTTTGCTTCCTGCTGAGATAACGACTGCAGCCACTCCTACGAGGACTTTTACTAGGTTTGCCCACTGCACTCGGAGGAGGTTTCGATAAAATCGAAACTGCATAATTTCTCTGGGTCCGTAGAGCCGATTTATACTAGCGGGGGCGAGTTCCAACTTTTCTATCTTATTTCTTTAGTTTTTAACTATAAGAATATAACGGGACTTATCGCTTCATCGTTTACTCAGAAATTTTTTACCGAGTCTTTCGACCTGGACAGATTTTCCCTTCAATTTCTCATATCATAAGGCCTTGCTTTAAAACGAAAAAACGGAACGAAATAGACTAGAAGTTTGTGCACACGTACCGGTTCACTGTATCCATTCCACATTCTCATTAAATTATGTATGATTCGCCGAATTAGCCAAGGTTGTTCGTTACTACGGTTATAACATCCGAAAGAAGCTACAGCCATAGCTAGCTAGCTGCTTATATCTAAGGTATTCTATACGTACACCACCCATAGGTATTACTGAGAAACCGGTACGACGCTGACCACTTTCGCTCCTGCCTAATAGACTTTATTGTTTTACAGCCCAATTATAGATCACGTTTACGACGCGATGGTCTGAGTGCGTACGCCTCTATTACCTTAGAGCTACTAATGAATCTGACGAAAAAATTCAACTGAGGTAGGTATATCTTACGTAGCGTTCAAATACGACTCACTTTTTTTACATGCCATACTTCGAGGCTGGTCAATTCTATTTTCAAGTTCCCACACTGAGGTGAATTTCAATTTTTCTAATTCTTACCTCTGACTTACAGACTGTAGCAAATTAATTGTACGATTTAATAGCTTAGCGAACAATGAATGATAAGATGATTGATCATGGATTTCAACTGATTGAATTTATACAAAAGATTCGTAATGCCATTTGCAGTGATACACCCAATCTGTGGTCACTTCTTGTATCATCTAATTTCATCATTGTGATTTGAGAAAATCGTTCCCCCGACATAATATTTCTGAATATTGGAAAAAAGGAAAGAAAAACCTAACGTTTTTGAGTATAATAAATGTAATGTATGGAGTTTTGAGGAACTAGACGCGTGACCGGTACTCCAGGACGTAGCAGATGGTATCAAGTGGAGAGGAGAATGAAAGAAAGAAAAAAAAGGAAAATAAAAGAAAAAAAGAAAGAAAGAAAGAGTTATAAAATTGTTATTTTTCCCACGTCTTAAGTTTTCATCTGTCCAAAAACGAAAACAGAGTAGGTATACGTATGCGAGTTGTGACTGCAGGCGTTGGATGTCCGTCCGCCGTACGAAGTACGTCCGCGCGTCCACGCTCGCCGGAAGCCATAGGGCACCGCTATCTGTGACGGATCTAGCACCCCCTGGACCCTGGACCCTGGACCCTGGTCCCTGGTCCCTGGTCCCTGGACCATAGGCCATGGACCCTGGTCCACGATACTCGTTGTCTCAGAGGTGCGCAGAGCTGTACACCCCAGACGTGATGACTGCGATAGAATATTTTTGAGGAACGTTAGGTATACAGCAACAGTTGCAGGGTAACAAAAGTGAAATTTGACCCCATGTTATTCGTATTTCTTTGAGTAGGACCGAGAAATGTAGCGTTTGTCTTACCATTTCATGTTCAAAATTCGACAACAAGGGTTGATTACCGGGTTGGTTTGAGTATTGAATCAGCTAATGGGTAAAATACAGGTAATTACAGATTAAAAAAGGCGTCTTAACATGGCGTATTTAATAGATTATTACGAATAGACAAGGGCATACCGACGTACAATCTCTGGAGAAGCTATGGTCCTATAAGGCGTTACACGACCAGCCTCCGGGCTTCGACTAACCGAGCGAGAACCGAAGGTAGGTAGGTGGGTAGGTAGGTAGGTAGGTATAATGTGTTTGTCGAGGTTAAGCGCAACTTTTAAAATCCTTAATTGGCCGGAATTACGCAGAATTCAAACCGGCCACAAGAATTTTAAACTAAGATGAGTCAACGCCAACGGATTACACGCCAAAGGATCTCTGATACAGTATTACCAAACCGCAACTTTGTATTCAGCTAAAATATGTCCGCATATCCGCACGTATATACGTAAGGAGTATTTTTAAATCAGGAAGACCTCACCCAGTTTCACCATGGGTTCCTTACCTCTTTTTATTTTCATGCAGAATATTATTGAATTCATTATTAAATGTATTAAAAAAATGTATGAATTGAAAAAATACAACTACCAATTGATATTTATACTTCGTCTTGATATTTATTTGTATTATTAATATTTTACCCCGTAGCTTTGCCTCCAAGCTAATTGTTCCACTTAATTAAAACGCTACGGGTTGATTAGGAACGAATCCAGTTAGCGTGTGATTCCACGTAAACTCAAACGTATATCAACCGTATATTATAAACTTTTCGATGCACTTTGCAGGAGTTCTGTTTTTTTTTTTTTTTCTTTCCTTCATCAGCAAGAAAAATTTCGACACTTTCTTACCTTACAGCAATGAGTGCGTTATTTGTACGTGATCTAGATTTAATTGCTGTAAATTTTGCACCACGTATACCGCGATTATATTCGCATTAGTTGTCAGTGCATATTGCATAGCCGGACTTCACCGGACCCTGCAAGGCGTAAACGCCACACACGATGCTGGAGATATTAGACTCTGGTTTCCATTGTTGTTACGAAAAGCACGAGGAGTTTTAAGGGTAAATGAAACACAATTTTTTTCGCTGAGAAACTAGGTTTGGAAAATTCCAAGTGCAAAAATCGTGTTTCATTTCCCCTTAAGGCCATAAAGTCACCTCGCGAAACTTAAATTTCATAAATTTAACTGGAAGAAGCTGTTGTGCTGGAAGATGGAATTATTTCCTGATTTTATGACGCGGACTTGGCGATACGTTTTTGTACGTTTTTTTTTTCCTGTTTCTTTCGGGATCCTCTTTTTCACGTTTGCAATTATCTTTGCCACGTATATATCGAAGACCATCTCGCTCGCTAACTTACGGGAAATAACAGATATTGCAACGTTTAGACACGGACGAACGCACGTTATTACTTACCATTATGCGAAATCCGTAACCAATCTAAATCCCTGTGGCATAAGTACGCCTTGATTTATCGCCCGGATTCCATAACAGAAATAATCGTAGCGTGCTCAAGATTTACCGCAATGAAATACCCCATTGATCAGCCTCGACGTACACAATACACATCCCTGTATGGCCTAAGCGAAAATAAAAAAATGTCCAAAGAACTCGAAGAAGAATTTCCAAAACGCAAATGGACACCGAAATTAGGTTGAAATTGACGTTTGTCGGGTGAGTATCGTTCGGTTATGAATGTCCGAAGGTGATGGTGTCGGTGTCGGTTTGATATCGAACAAGCATCTGCGTGTCGTTCGGTCCCTGGTCGAGGTAGACGCGCGATGCCAAGGAAGCCGCATCTCGTACGCGTTTCTTTCACCCGGGTGTCGAAACACCTCGACCAATTATTGAGAAACTGGAATCTTTGACCACCCAGCCTCCTCGCAGTTGGACCACCGTCTACCGAGAGAGGAAATCGGTGCAGAGATGAGACCGCGCCTCGGCGCTTAATTAGGCCGGGTGTATCCCGACTCGCGCGGCCCCATAGGGCCCTGCAGTCATTTCCGGATGATATGTGTCCCGGTTTCTATTTGCTTCAACTCTCGTTCTTTCCGTATGGAGAAGAACTCGGAACGATCGAAACCTGCAGGTTCAGAGCACTCGTGTTCCATCTGTCCTTGGTGAGGCAGCGTATATTAATATCAAGAATTGATATTCAATGTGCAAATTTCATTTCAACAACCTTCATTGCTACAGTTACAGAGTAAAAGTCCGGTATCAGTTTAACGACCGATTTCCAATTTTGATCATACATTTCGCTCGCCGTTGATCGATTGCCGATGGAATTAAATGACGCAACAAACGTAACTAATTGTTATTTGGAAAAAAATCGAGACCGGTATTACGTTACCGATATCTGTTCAATTGGGATCTCGAATCTTATTTCTATATTAATTTGGATAATCTTATATAACTTAGTATATACGATATACAAAGTTTATCGTAAAATCGTTGTGTTCGCGTATATAAGATATAGCTGAGCAATTGGTATCCTAAGATCGCGGAATGAAGCGTTCTTTTAATTGCGTTGTTAAAAGTTGATCCTGCTGCGCGAAGACGACATTCTGTGCGTGTTATCTCCCTCGATCTTCGATCGTTCGGTCACCGATCTGTATTAGACTCCCCAAAGATCGTATCTGATGGGGAGTGCGGTAAGCCCGACCCCGGTCACGATGTTTATCTTTGAAACACCCTTACCAATGGACCTTACGTCGATCTCTGCATACCTACTCCGACTATTCCTACATCCACGGTAACACCAACCACGTACAGTGGCACTCAGATATCGTTGCCTAGATCCATCTAATGGGAATCGCATTGGTGTCTTTCTAAACCGACATCTGTGCCCCTGCAGGTACGAGTTGACGATTCGACGGACGAAGTAGGCAAGTATATTCTAAATGACAGAAAAACGTAATTTTTGAACTTAACTGACATTGGTCAAACTATATGTTGGCTATATGCCTGAGAGAAATTTCAAACTACTTATATCGATCCGTAGTACTGTATTGGAGTTTCTAACTGTGAAGAGAATTACCGAAACGCACATCACCTAGGTGGAACAAAATTGCACCCTACATTTTCAGCGATCACTGCCAATGCCAGTATAGGGGTGTAGCACAGACATATAGGGTTCTATACAGATGTAGGGCTGACTCATCTCTCGCGCATCTATCCTCCAGGGGTGTATCGGTATCACCCTCAGCCCCGCTTGCCCTTCATACTCTTAGCGCGATTCTTTCCCCCGAACCCCGTGACGGATAAAGTCGGGATATGTAACATATTTGTGACGGTTCAATAGGCGGAACCCCCGGCCCCAAACGCGTCTGTTCGTTTGTAAAATTAGTGCTGGTTTTGTCGTGTTTAAGAGTCGGGGATCCTATGTACGTTCTTTGACCGGGGTCAACCCGGGGGCTACTGGAATTGGCAGTATCAAAAACTCCCACAGACTCCATACCCTATGCTAGTCGTCCGTGGAATGATGTTTGCGGTACATAAGACGCGTTGCTAATCGGCACTGCAATGATTGAACATCGGACTGCTAGCATCTTTGTACATCGCTGTTAGCTAGAAGCGGTTTCGTCGGTTTATGATGAGATACGATAATTTTTAACGGAATGGTAGCAGTTTGACTTTCTTTGCACCTGAAAACGAACCGTGAAAAAGATTTGACCGATACTGGATCCGTTCCTTTGAATTTTTGAACGTCTAAGGTGTTCGAAGCTGCTCCCTACATCCGGTTGTTGTACGGTGTCGATTTTGCGGTAGGCTTAAGCCTCTTGTCTGTTAGGATTAGGTTGGGTTGAATTAGGATTAATTACACCGTGACTGAGTGTATATTCTCGGAGCTGTAAGTTCCCTTCATCTATTTAGGGTGGAGTGCGGAGAGATGCCGCACTTTTAAACGGAATATCTGTGCCTAGGCACTTGAAATTAATGAAACAAAATATGTCGCGCAATTGAAAGATAGCTAGAGGCCAGAACTCTTTTTGTTTTCACGGGGGAGTACTGGAACTACGACGGGACACTCGAAATATACCTGAAGCTCATGCCGATGCACCAGCATCTCACTTTTTTACAGCTTAGATGCCGATAAATATTGTTATAGACAATTAAAAGATTGCTAGAGGCCAGAACTCTTTTCGTATTCACGGGGGAGTACTGGAACTATGACGAGACACTCGAAATATACCTGGAGCTCATGCGGATGCACCAGCATCTCACTTTTTTACAGCTTAGATGCCAATAAATATTGTTATAGACAATTATAAGATTGCTAGAGGCCAGAACTCTTTTCGTATTCACGGGGGAGTACTGAAACTATGACGGGACACTCGAAATATACCTGGAGCTCATGCCGATGCACCAGCATCTCACTTTTTTGCAGCTTGGATGCCGATAAATATTGTTATAGACAGTTAACAGATTGCTAGAGGCCAGAACTCTTTTCGTATTCACGGGGGAGTACTGAAACTATGACGGGACACTCGAAATATACCTGGAGCTCATGCCGATGCACCAGCATCTCACTTTTTTGCAGCTTAGATGCCGATAAATATTGTTATAGACAGTTAACAGATTGCTAGAGGCCAGAACTCTTTTCGTATTCACGGGGGAGTACTGGAACTATGACGGGACACTCGAAATATACCTGGAGCTCATGCCGATGCACCAGCATCTCACTTTTTTACAGCTTAGATGCCGATAAATATTGTTATAGACAATTGAAAGATTGCTAGAGGCCAGAACTCTTTTCGTATTCACGGGGGAGTACTGAAACTATGACGGGACACTCGAAATATACCTGGAGCTCATGCCGATGCACCAGCATCTCACTTTTTTGCAGCTTAGATGCCGATAAATATTGTTATAGACAGTTAACAGATTGCTAGAGGCCAGAACTCTTTTCGTATTCACGGGGGAGTACTGGAACTATGACGGGACACTTGAAATATACCTGGAGCTCATGCCGATGCACCAGCATCTCACTTTTTTGCAGCTTAGATGCCGATAAATATTGTTATAGACAATTAACAGATTGCTAGAGGCCAGAACTCTTTTCGTATTCACGGGGGAGTACTGAAACTATGACGGGACACTCGAAATATACCTGGAGCTCATGCCGATGCACCAGCATCTCACTTTTTTGCAGCTTAGATGCCGGTAAATATTGTTATAGACAATTAACAGATTGCTAGAGGCCAGAACTCTTTTCGTATTCACGGGGGAGTACTGGAACTATGACGGGACACTCGAAATATACCTGGAGCTCATGCCGATGCACCAGCATCTCACTTTTTTACAGCTTAGATGCCGATAAATATTGTTATAGACAATTAACAGATTGCTAGAGGCCAGAACTCTTTTCGTATTCACGGGGGAGTACTGGAACTATGACGGGACACTCGAAATATACCTGGAGCTCATGCCGATGCACCAGCATCTCACTTTTTTGCAGCTTAGATGCCGGTAAATATTGTTATAGACAATTAACAGATTGCTAGAGGCCAGAACTCTTTTCGTATTCACGGGGGAGTACTGGAACTATGACGGGACACTCGAAATATACCTGGAGCTCATGCCGATGCACCAGCATCTCACTTTTTTGCAGCTTAGATGCCGGTAAATATTGTTATAGACAATTAACAGATTGCTAGAGGCCAGAACTCTTTTCGTATTCACGGGGGAGTACTGGAACTATGACGGGACACTCGAAATATACCTGGAGCTCATGCCGATGCACCAGCATCTCACTTTTTTGCAGCTTAGATGCCGGTAAATATTGTTATAGACAATTAACAGATTGCTAGAGGCCAGAACTCTTTTCGTATTCACGGGGGAGTACTGGAACTATGACGGGACACTCGAAATATACCTGGAGCTCATGCCGATGCACCAGCATCTCACTTTTTTGCAGCTTAGATGCCGGTAAATATTGTTATAGACGATTGAAAGATTGCTAGAGGCCAGAACTCTTTTCGTATTCACGGGGGAGTACTGGAACTATGACGGGACACTCGAAATATACCTGGAGCTCATGCCGATGCACCAGCATCTCACTTTTTTGCAGCTTAGATGCCGGTAAATATTGTTATAGACAATTAACAGATTGCTAGAGGCCAGAACTCTTTTCGTATTCACGGGGGAGTACTGGAACTATGACGGGACACTCGAAATATACCTGGAGCTCATGCCGATGCACCAGCATCTCACTTTTTTGCAGCTTGGATGCCGATAAATATTGTTATAGACAGTTAACAGATTGCTAGAGGCCAGAACTCTTTTCGTATTCACGGGGGAGTACTGAAACTATGACGGGACACTCGAAATATACCTGGAGCTCATGCCGATGCACCAGCATCTCACTTTTTTGCAGCTTAGATGCCGATAAATATTGTTATAGACAGTTAACAGATTGCTAGAGGCCAGAACTCTTTTCGTATTCACGGGGGAGTACTGGAACTATGACGGGACACTCGAAATATACCTGGAGCTCATGCCGATGCACCAGCATCTCACTTTTTTACAGCTTAGATGCCGATAAATATTGTTATAGACAATTGAAAGATTGCTAGAGGCCAGAACTCTTTTCGTATTCACGGGGGAGTACTGAAACTATGACGGGACACTCGAAATATACCTGGAGCTCATGCCGATGCACCAGCATCTCACTTTTTTGCAGCTTAGATGCCGATAAATATTGTTATAGACAGTTAACAGATTGCTAGAGGCCAGAACTCTTTTCGTATTCACGGGGGAGTACTGGAACTATGACGGGACACTTGAAATATACCTGGAGCTCATGCCGATGCACCAGCATCTCACTTTTTTGCAGCTTAGATGCCGATAAATATTGTTATAGACAATTAACAGATTGCTAGAGGCCAGAACTCTTTTCGTATTCACGGGGGAGTACTGAAACTATGACGGGACACTCGAAATATACCTGGAGCTCATGCCGATGCACCAGCATCTCACTTTTTTGCAGCTTAGATGCCGGTAAATATTGTTATAGACAATTAACAGATTGCTAGAGGCCAGAACTCTTTTCGTATTCACGGGGGAGTACTGGAACTATGACGGGACACTCGAAATATACCTGGAGCTCATGCCGATGCACCAGCATCTCACTTTTTTACAGCTTAGATGCCGATAAATATTGTTATAGACAATTAACAGATTGCTAGAGGCCAGAACTCTTTTCGTATTCACGGGGGAGTACTGGAACTATGACGGGACACTCGAAATATACCTGGAGCTCATGCCGATGCACCAGCATCTCACTTTTTTGCAGCTTAGATGCCGGTAAATATTGTTATAGACAATTAACAGATTGCTAGAGGCCAGAACTCTTTTCGTATTCACGGGGGAGTACTGGAACTATGACGGGACACTCGAAATATACCTGGAGCTCATGCCGATGCACCAGCATCTCACTTTTTTGCAGCTTAGATGCCGATAAATATTGTTATAGACAATTAACAGATTGCTAGAGGCCAGAACTCTTTTCGTATTCACGGGGGAGTACTGGAACTATGACGGGACACTCGAAATATACCTGGAGCTCATGCCGATGCACCAGCATCTCACTTTTTTGCAGCTTAGATGCCGGTAAATATTGTTATAGACAATTAACAGATTGCTAGAGGCCAGAACTCTTTTCGTATTCACGGGGGAGTACTGGAACTATGACGGGACACTCGAAATATACCTGGAGCTCATGCCGATGCACCAGCATCTCACTTTTTTGCAGCTTAGATGCCGGTAAATATTGTTATAGACGATTTAAAGATTGCTAGAGGCCAGAACTCTTTTCGTATTCACGGGGGAGTACTGGAACTATGACGGGACACTCGAAATATACCTGGAGCTCATGCCGATGCACCAGCATCTCACTTTTTTGCAGCTTAGATGCCGGTAAATATTGTTATAGACAATTAACAGATTGCTAGAGGCCAGAACTCTTTTCGTATTCACGGGGGAGTACTGGAACTATGACGGGACACTCGAAATATACCTGGAGCTCATGCCGATGCACCAGCATCTCACTTTTTTGCAGCTTAGATGCCGGTAAATATTGTTATAGACAATTAACAGATTGCTAGAGGCCAGAACTCTTTTCGTATTCACGGGGGAGTACTGGAACTATGACGGGACACTCGAAATATACCTGGAGCTCATGCCGATGCACCAGCATCTCACTTTTTTGCAGCTTAGATGCCGGTAAATATTGTTATAGACAATTAACAGATTGCTAGAGGCCAGAACTCTTTTCGTATTCACGGGGGAGTACTGGAACTATGACGGGACACTCGAAATATACCTGGAGCTCATGCCGATGCACCAGCATCTCACTTTTTTGCAGCTTAGATGCCGGTAAATATTGTTATAGACGATTGAAAGATTGCTAGAGGCCAGAACTCTTTTCGTATTCACGGGGGAGTACTGAAACTATGACGGGACACTCGAAATATACCTGGAGCTCATGCCGATGCACCAGCATCTCACTTTTTTGCAGCTTAGATGCCGGTAAATATTGTTATAGACAATTAACAGATTGCTAGAGGCCAGAACTCTTTTCGTATTCACGGGGGAGTACTGGAACTATGACGGGACACTCGAAATATACCTGGAGCTCATGCCGATGCACCAGCATCTCACTTTTTTGCAGCTTAGATGCCGATAAATATTGTTATAGACAATTAACAGATTGCTAGAGGCCAGAACTCTTTTCGTATTCACGGGGGAGTACTGGAACTATGACGGGACACTCGAAATATACCTGGAGCTCATGCCGATGCACCAGCATCTCACTTTTTTGCAGCTTAGATGCCGGTAAATATTGTTATAGACAATTAACAGATTGCTAGAGGCCAGAACTCTTTTCGTATTCACGGGGGAGTACTGGAACTATGACGGGACACTCGAAATATACCTGGAGCTCATGCCGATGCACCAGCATCTCACTTTTTTGCAGCTTAGATGCCGGTAAATATTGTTATAGACAATTAACAGATTGCTAGAGGCCAGAACTCTTTTCGTATTCACGGGGGAGTACTGGAACTATGACGGGACACTCGAAATATACCTGGAGCTCATGCCGATGCACCAGCATCTCACTTTTTTGCAGCTTAGATGCCGGTAAATATTGTTATAGACAATTAACAGATTGCTAGAGGCCAGAACTCTTTTCGTATTCACGGGGGAGTACTGGAACTATGACGGGACACTCGAAATATACCTGGAGCTCATGCCGATGCACCAGCATCTCACTTTTTTACAGCTTAGATGCCGGTAAATATTGTTATAGACAATTAACAGATTGCTAGAGGCCAGAACTCTTTTCGTATTCACGGGGGAGTACTGGAACTATGACGGGACACTCGAAATATACCTGGAGCTCATGCCGATGCACCAGCATCTCACTTTTTTGCAGCTTAGATGCCGGTAAATATTGTTATAGACGATTGAAAGATTGCTAGAGGCCAGAACTCTTTTCGTATTCACGGGGGAGTACTGGAACTATGACGGGACACTCGAAATATACCTGGAGCTCATGCCGATGCACCAGCATCTCACTTTTTTGCAGCTTAGATGCCGGTAAATATTGTTATAGACAATTAACAGATTGCTAGAGGCCAGAACTCTTTTCGTATTCACGGGGGAGTACTGGAACTATGACGGGACACTCGAAATATACCTGGAGCTCATGCCGATGCACCAGCATCTCACTTTTTTGCAGCTTAGATGCCGGTAAATATTGTTATAGACAATTAACAGATTGCTAGAGGCCAGAACTCTTTTCGTATTCACGGGGGAGTACTGGAACTATGACGGGACACTCGAAATATACCTGGAGCTCATGCCGATGCACCAGCATCTCACTTTTTTGCAGCTTAGATGCCGGTAAATATTGTTATAGACAATTAACAGATTGCTAGAGGCCAGAACTCTTTTCGTATTCACGGGGGAGTACTGGAACTATGACGGGACACTCGAAATATACCTGGAGCTCATGCCGATGCACCAGCATCTCACTTTTTTGCAGCTTAGATGCCGGTAAATATTGTTATAGACGATTGAAAGATTGCTAGAGGCCAGAACTCTTTTCGTATTCACGGGGGAGTACTGGAACTATGACGGGACACTCGAAATATACCTGGAGCTCATGCCGATGCACCAGCATCTCACTTTTTTGCAGCTTAGATGCCGGTAAATATTGTTATAGACAATTAACAGATTGCTAGAGGCCAGAACTCTTTTCGTATTCACGGGGGAGTACTGGAACTATGACGGGACACTCGAAATATACCTGGAGCTCATGCCGATGCACCAGCATCTCACTTTTTTGCAGCTTAGATGCCGGTAAATATTGTTATAGACAATTAACAGATTGCTAGAGGCCAGAACTCTTTTCGTATTCACGGGGGAGTACTGGAACTATGACGGGACACTCGAAATATACCTGGAGCTCATGCCGATGCACCAGCATCTCACTTTTTTGCAGCTTAGATGCCGGTAAATATTGTTATAGACAATTAACAGATTGCTAGAGGCCAGAACTCTTTTCGTATTCACGGGGGAGTACTGGAACTATGACGGGACACTCGAAATATACCTGGAGCTCATGCCGATGCACCAGCATCTCACTTTTTTGCAGCTTAGATGCCGGTAAATATTGTTATAGACAATTAACAGATTGCTAGAGGCCAGAACTCTTTTCGTATTCACGGGGGAGTACTGGAACTATGACGGGACACTCGAAATATACCTGGAGCTCATGCCGATGCACCAGCATCTCACTTTTTTGCAGCTTAGATGCCGGTAAATATTGTTATAGACGATTGAAAGATTGCTAGAGGCCAGAACTCTTTTCGTATTCACGGGGGAGTACTGGAACTATGACGGGACACTCGAAATATACCTGGAGCTCATGCCGATGCACCAGCATCTCACTTTTTTGCAGCTTAGATGCCGGTAAATATTGTTATAGACAATTAACAGATTGCTAGAGGCCAGAACTCTTTTCGTATTCACGGGGGAGTACTGGAACTATGACGGGACACTCGAAATATACCTGGAGCTCATGCCGATGCACCAGCATCTCACTTTTTTGCAGCTTAGATGCCGGTAAATATTGTTATAGACAATTAACAGATTGCTAGAGGCCAGAACTCTTTTCGTATTCACGGGGGAGTACTGGAACTATGACGGGACACTCGAAATATACCTGGAGCTCATGCCGATGCACCAGCATCTCACTTTTTTGCAGCTTAGATGCCGGTAAATATTGTTATAGACAATTAACAGATTGCTAGAGGCCAGAACTCTTTTCGTATTCACGGGGGAGTACTGGAACTATGACGGGACACTCGAAATATACCTGGAGCTCATGCCGATGCACCAGCATCTCACTTTTTTGCAGCTTAGATGCCGGTAAATATTGTTATAGACGATTGAAAGATTGCTAGAGGCCAGAACTCTTTTCGTATTCACAGGGGAGTACTGAAACTATGACGGGACACTCGAAATATACCTGGAGCTCATGCCGATGCACCAGCATCTCACTTTTTTGCAGCTTAGATGCCGGTAAATATTGTTATAGACAATTAACAGATTGCTAGAGGCCAGAACTCTTTTCGTATTCACGGGGGAGTACTGAAACTATGACGGGACACTCGAAATATACCTGGAGCTCATGCCGATGCACCAGCATCTCACTTTTTTGCAGCTTAGATGCCGGTAAATATTGTTATAGACAATTAACAGATTGCTAGAGGCCAGAACTCTTTTCGTATTCACGGGGGAGTACTGGAACTATGACGGGACACTCGAAATATACCTGGAGCTCATGCCGATGCACCAGCATCTCACTTTTTTACAGCTTAGATGCCGATAAATATTGTTATAGACAATTAACAGATTGCTAGAGGCCAGAACTCTTTTCGTATTCACGGGGGAGTACTGGAACTATGACGGGACACTCGAAATATACCTGGAGCTCATGCCGATGCACCAGCATCTCACTTTTTTGCAGCTTAGATGCCGGTAAATATTGTTATAGACAATTAACAGATTGCTAGAGGCCAGAACTCTTTTCGTATTCACGGGGGAGTACTGGAACTATGACGGGACACTCGAAATATACCTGGAGCTCATGCCGATGCACCAGCATCTCACTTTTTTGCAGCTTAGATGCCGGTAAATATTGTTATAGACAATTAACAGATTGCTAGAGGCCAGAACTCTTTTCGTATTCACGGGGGAGTACTGGAACTATGACGGGACACTCGAAATATACCTGGAGCTCATGCCGATGCACCAGCATCTCACTTTTTTGCAGCTTAGATGCCGGTAAATATTGTTATAGACAATTAAGAGATTGCTAGAGGCCAGAACTCTTTTCGTATTCACGGGGGAGTACTGGAACTATGACGGGACACTCGAAATATACCTGGAGCTCATGCCGATGCACCAGCATCTCACTTTTTTGCAGCTTAGATGCCGGTAAATATTGTTATAGACAATTAACAGATTGCTAGAGGCCAGAACTCTTTTCGTATTCACGGGGGAGTACTGGAACTATGACGGGACACTCGAAATATACCTGGAGCTCATGCCGATGCACCAGCATCTCACTTTTTTGCAGCTTAGATGCCGGTAAATATTGTTATAGACAATTAACAGATTGCTAGAGGCCAGAACTCTTTTCGTATTCACGGGGGAGTACTGGAACTATGACGGGACACTCGAAATATACCTGGAGCTCATGCCGATGCACCAGCATCTCACTTTTTTGCAGCTTAGATGCCGGTAAATATTGTTATAGACAATTAACAGATTGCTAGAGGCCAGAACTCTTTTCGTATTCACGGGGGAGTACTGGAACTATGACGGGACACTCGAAATATACCTGGAGCTCATGCCGATGCACCAGCATCTCACTTTTTTGCAGCTTAGATGCCGATAAATATTGTTATAGACAATTAACAGATTGCTAGAGGCCAGAACTCTTTTCGTATTCACGGGGGAGTACTGGAACTATGACGGGACACTCGAAATATACCTGGAGCTCATGCCGATGCACCAGCATCTCACTTTTTTGCAGCTTAGATGCCGGTAAATATTGTTATAGACAATTAACAGATTGCTAGAGGCCAGAACTCTTTTCGTATTCACGGGGGAGTACTGGAACTATGACGGGACACTCGAAATATACCTGGAGCTCATGCCGATGCACCAGCATCTCACTTTTTTGCAGCTTAGATGCCGGTAAATATTGTTATAGACAATTAACAGATTGCTAGAGGCCAGAACTCTTTTCGTATTCACGGGGGAGTACTGGAACTATGACGGGACACTCGAAATATACCTGGAGCTCATGCCGATGCACCAGCATCTCACTTTTTTGCAGCTTAGATGCCGATAAATATTGTTATAGACAATTAACAGATTGCTAGAGGCCAGAACTCTTTTCGTATTCACGGGGGAGTACTGGAACTATGACGGGACACTCGAAATATACCTGGAGCTCATGCCGATGCACCAGCATCTCACTTTTTTGCAGCTTAGATGCCGGTAAATATTGTTATAGACAATTAACAGATTGCTAGAGGCCAGAACTCTTTTCGTATTCACGGGGGAGTACTGGAACTATGACGGGACACTCGAAATATACCTGGAGCTCATGCCGATGCACCAGCATCTCACTTTTTTGCAGCTTAGATGCCGGTAAATATTGTTATAGACGATTGAAAGATTGCTAGAGGCCAGAACTCTTTTCGTATTCACGGGGGAGTACTGGAACTATGACGGGACACTCGAAATATACCTGGAGCTCATGCCGATGCACCAGCATCTCACTTTTTTGCAGCTTAGATGCCGGTAAATATTGTTATAGACAATTAACAGATTGCTAGAGGCCAGAACTCTTTTCGTATTCACGGGGGAGTACTGGAACTATGACGGGACACTCGAAATATACCTGGAGCTCATGCCGATGCACCAGCATCTCACTTTTTTGCAGCTTAGATGCCGGTAAATATTGTTATAGACAATTAACAGATTGCTAGAGGCCAGAACTCTTTTCGTATTCACGGGGGAGTACTGGAACTATGACGGGACACTCGAAATATACCTGGAGCTCATGCCGATGCACCAGCATCTCACTTTTTTGCAGCTTAGATGCCGGTAAATATTGTTATAGACAATTAACAGATTGCTAGAGGCCAGAACTCTTTTCGTATTCACGGGGGAGTACTGGAACTATGACGGGACACTCGAAATATACCTGGAGCTCATGCCGATGCACCAGCATCTCACTTTTTTGCAGCTTAGATGCCGGTAAATATTGTTATAGACGATTGAAAGATTGCTAGAGGCCAGAACTCTTTTCGTATTCACGGGGGAGTACTGAAACTATGACGGGACACTCGAAATATACCTGGAGCTCATGCCGATGCACCAGCATCTCACTTTTTTGCAGCTTAGATGCCGGTAAATATTGTTATAGACAATTAACAGATTGCTAGAGGCCAGAACTCTTTTCGTATTCACGGGGGAGTACTGAAACTATGACGGGACACTCGAAATATACCTGGAGCTCATGCCGATGCACCAGCATCTCACTTTTTTGCAGCTTAGATGCCGGTAAATATTGTTATAGACAATTAACAGATTGCTAGAGGCCAGAACTCTTTTCGTATTCACGGGGGAGTACTGGAACTATGACGGGACACTCGAAATATACCTGGAGCTCATGCCGATGCACCAGCATCTCACTTTTTTACAGCTTAGATGCCGATAAATATTGTTATAGACAATTAACAGATTGCTAGAGGCCAGAACTCTTTTCGTATTCACGGGGGAGTACTGGAACTATGACGGGACACTCGAAATATACCTGGAGCTCATGCCGATGCACCAGCATCTCACTTTTTTGCAGCTTAGATGCCGGTAAATATTGTTATAGACAATTAACAGATTGCTAGAGGCCAGAACTCTTTTCGTATTCACGGGGGAGTACTGGAACTATGACGGGACACTCGAAATATACCTGGAGCTCATGCCGATGCACCAGCATCTCACTTTTTTGCAGCTTAGATGCCGGTAAATATTGTTATAGACGATTGAAAGATTGCTAGAGGCCAGAACTCTTTTCGTATTCACGGGGGAGTACTGGAACTATGACGGGACACTCGAAATATACCTGGAGCTCATGCCGATGCACCAGCATCTCACTTTTTTGCAGCTTAGATGCCGGTAAATATTGTTATAGACAATTAACAGATTGCTAGAGGCCAGAACTCTTTTCGTATTCACGGGGGAGTACTGGAACTATGACGGGACACTCGAAATATACCTGGAGCTCATGCCGATGCACCAGCATCTCACTTTTTTGCAGCTTAGATGCCGGTAAATATTGTTATAGACGATTGAAAGATTGCTAGAGGCCAGAACTCTTTTCGTATTCACGGGGGAGTACTGGAACTATGACGGGACACTCGAAATATACCTGGAGCTCATGCCGATGCACCAGCATCTCACTTTTTTGCAGCTTAGATGCCGGTAAATATTGTTATAGACAATTAACAGATTGCTAGAGGCCAGAACTCTTTTCGTATTCACGGGGGAGTACTGGAACTATGACGGGACACTCGAAATATACCTGGAGCTCATGCCGATGCACCAGCATCTCACTTTTTTGCAGCTTAGATGCCGGTAAATATTGTTATAGACAATTAACAGATTGCTAGAGGCCAGAACTCTTTTCGTATTCACGGGGGAGTACTGGAACTATGACGGGACACTCGAAATATACCTGGAGCTCATGCCGATGCACCAGCATCTCACTTTTTTGCAGCTTAGATGCCGGTAAATATTGTTATAGACAATTAACAGATTGCTAGAGGCCAGAACTCTTTTCGTATTCACGGGGGAGTACTGGAACTATGACGGGACACTCGAAATATACCTGGAGCTCATGCCGATGCACCAGCATCTCACTTTTTTGCAGCTTAGATGCCGGTAAATATTGTTATAGACGATTGAAAGATTGCTAGAGGCCAGAACTCTTTTCGTGTTCACGGGGGAGTACCGGAACTATAACGGGACACCCGAAATATACCCGGAGCTCATGCCGATGCACCAGCATCTCACCATTTTACAGCTGAGATGCCGATAAAGATTGTTATTAAGGAAATGAAATAAAAGATCGCACCTTGGTTCGGAATTATGGAAACGGCTGCGTCGTTGTATATTAATTCGTTAACACAAGCGATCAAGGGAGTCGGGCAAGTGCAGCTGCCTGTTTCCTGGTCCGTTCCGTTTCGTTTCTCTTTAGTACGGTTTCTTGAGCTCACCAATTACATAAGCGAATTAACACTCGCTCAGCATTCACTCCAAACCTGATCATAGGATTTTGCTAAGTTCGTAATAGATATAAACCCGTAAAACCACGTCAACTGGCACTCTCTCCCGCTCCTTTCCTCTCCTCGATGGACGTGTCATCAAAAAGTGCGAAAGCTTAATTGGAAGAATCGAATCTTCCGCTTGGTCAACTCGCAATCAGAGCCACAGCTCACTCCTTCGAGGTGGAATCGCAGTCAGAGATGGTTGCCTCGAGGGGAAAACGGACCGACAGACTGGCAGACAGACGGACAGCTCTCGCGCGCTTTGCTCCTCGCCTCTATAAGGACCTCGCGTTGATTCTAGCGTCTAGACAACTTTATACCGCCAAGTGTCACGTATCGTTAAGGCTTGCCTCACACCGAAACCATTATTGATAGTCACCTCACAATTCAGCCTAAAATTCACCGAAGTTCATCAAAATTGCATAGATTAAACATAGCCCTTGAAAGCTACAGAAAATCCAAGTCATTCGATTTCTCTGAACGTCGAAAAAAAATATTGAACGAAACACTTACGCAAGAATCCGATCTCTCACCGCTTCATTGCGGATTTCAAGTATTGAGTCTCGTGGATCGGTTGAACTAAAGTCGTCGCTGGGTATCAATATAATTCTGACATCGCTGCAAATTAGTATTTGAAAAAATTGCTAATAGTATACCGATAGCTATCTAGCTCGTTTCTTTGGCGTCGATTAACCGATCTTTTTGTCGATGCAATGGAATAAGAAGACGATCGATGCTGGACGCTGGACGTTGAATGTCCAGCTGTGTGGAGGTAGCTTACATTAGCTTCCTTTGCAGCAATCGTCGGTCTTCTCCAAGCAAGGCGAGGATCGGTATAATAAGCGTCTACTGCGGACCGATTCTCAGCCAAGCGACTCACAGCGGCTACAGTGATGACGCGACGTTTTTTGCATCGGTGGTGTTGTCCGCCACAACGATTCACTCAGCGACGCTTATAACCCAGCTGGCACGTGGAACTTATTAACTATTCTATCTGAGGCGCAAGATCTGTTGGTACGATTTATTCCGGAAACTACTGATATTTATGTGATATTTGGTAAAAAAAAAAAAAAATTATCCTGTCTTTTTCCCCTTCGAGGATCGAGATGAAGAAAAAACATCAAAGTTGCTTCTCTCCTTTCAACAGGAACCATTAATCTTCGAGAAAAAGCGAAGATTGGTATAAATCGGCAATTTGTAACGATTACATCCGATTATTCGTCGATAAGAATCAATGCGAATCGATGAAATATGATGATCCAATGAATCGTACTAACCGATTTGATGTTATTTAGATTTTTCAGCTTACAAGTACCACTTGGCTCATCCGCTGTCTCGAAAGTTGGTATATGAATGTGAAAATCGGTAGCCGATTAGCTGTTTATTAACATTTTTTCGATTGAAATAAAAGTGACGTTTCAATTAGGAACAAGGAGAGATATAGAACTCCGTTCGATACCTAACCGATTAACAACTTTGTTGAATCTAAATGCTCCGAATGCAGAGCCAATTTCCTTTTGCAAATCGGCCATCGCCCGATCCAACTGATACCCGAAGTCGATTTACCCCAACGATTATAAATTTCGCGGATCACACATTGATCGACGTCTCAAGAATTAATACGTCTATCAATTAGCTTAATGAATCATAAATTCATTCGGATCGCAGCCCCAACCGATACCAATACTATCCTACTCCTCGTAGATGTGGTAGAGCCAAACTCCAAAGACAGCTGCACCGTTCTGTTCAGCCCCACCTGTTTGTCGCAGCCTAATTACGCGGCCCTCCAGGTATAGTGGTTCAGGATTCACGAAGACGCCGATCGACGAAATGACGGCAGGAAGTCGGGACCACACAAGAAATATATAACTAAACGTGAATAAAACGTGGTATGGAAAGTTTCGCGGTAATTGGGTGTTGATCAGCATTACACCTGGACACCAAACGCGTTCAATTTCCGATTCGAGTACGATGCACTTCTCTTGCATAAGTAAAGTCGCACTTTTTAGTATCACCATTTAATTTTCCGACCACATTACCGCACCTGAACACCTGGTTATGATTTCCTTACTTAACCGACCGGAGGCTGACGGTGCCGTAAGATAATACGTGACGAAATACTGGTCTTGAGTTGGGGGTATTTTACGAGCCGATAAAGGGATAACGAAGTTTCATATTCCTATCCTAACCTGATTACTTTGGTGACGTTTTTACTACGAGTAAATTTAACTTCCTCAATATCACGGAGCACTGCAGGGCATTCAATGCGATAGCGTAGTGCTAACGACCTCACAAAAATACGTTCCAACTTTCAAATGGCCGCACGCCTATAGAACAAATTAAGAATCCCAGCTCCGGTAGCGCTCTAACATTAGGCTATAAGTTTCCTACTACGAATCCAGCTATTACATGGGTATATATTCTTTCGGTTAGAATGGGGTGCTGAGAAAGTTTCCTTTTTCAAATACAACTACTAGTCTATATCCAACATCCCAAAAAAATTTATAGCTATTATATACATCAGGTCATAGGCATTTCATGCGTAAATTAAAGCGAGGAGTTTTATGCGAGTTGGGGAAAAGGAGAGAGAGAGAGAAAAAAAAAAAAAGAATTAACAGCGGTGTAGTTATTAATGATTCAGATCTGCAGAAAGTGGGACAGAGCAGGCGAGGTGAAGAAAAAAAAAAGAAAAAAATGAAAGAAAAGAAGAAGAAGAATTTATGCACTTACTTGCAACGCGACGTTGAATGTGTGTCAATAATAGGGTAGCGAGAGATCGTAAAATATCGCGAGACAAGTTGAAATCTAGTTGTCTATCTGGCAGATGACCTCATCGCCGTCATTATCTACGTAGTGAAAAAGCTGTCCAGCCTTTCATGGCTGCCACCGACTAGCTGGCATCACTGGCTCCTGCTCGTACGACTCATGTCTCATGTCTCATGTCTCCAGTCGACGTGCCCCGTGTCCGTAAGGAGCCCGACACTTAATTGCTTATTTTCCAGGATCTTTGATCAAAGTTACGTCGCCTGCTATTCAAAGGGGGTCAACTGTGCAAAAAGTCTTGCATTTATTATCAACGATTATCTATTCTCATACACACACATTCGCACATTGCACGGCGGATGTGTGAATGTAGGTACCTTATGAAACACCAAAGGCAAAATTTGATGCATTGATTTCTTTCCGAAACAACATGAAGAGAATCGTCCTTTCAGAAATTAAACGTCGTATGCCCTACGAATACCTACGCATGCATACATATATACATCTATTCAAATCATGCCATGCACGAGCTGAGCCAAGACGAGTCGAGTGTTTACTAATCGCGCTAAACGTTCCTAAACACACGTAGTTAGCACCGTTTATCGTTTCCACGGCTTTGAGAGAGCATATCGTGCCTTATTCCAGGTGGTGAAACTTCTGAGGAGACTCTGCAGGCACGCTTCCTATTCCTCTTCTTCTTATCCTTCTTTCTCGAACCCATTTTATCCACCTGAATTTTTCATTACTGAATCGGCGAATGTCTTAGCAAAACTTGAAGTGATGATCATGTGGGTATAGATACACATATACAGCGTGTGAACAAGGCCTAACAGTTTAACTCAAGTGACTGCAGTACGAACTCAGGTGCGAATAGGTCCCCAAGGCCCGTTGAACGATCACTCAGACGAATTAAGTCATAGATCAAGACGCCTGGCGGTGACACTCGGTGTAGACGTGTCTCAAATGGCCTTTCTAACGGCTAAGAAGGCGCGTATGTCCGAAGCCTGCGGCTGTTAGAGAAATAGAAACTACTTTAGTAGTGCTCCGAGGTGCATAGCACCAGCTAGGGGACAGCCGAGACGCAGGTGATACGATAAATGCTAACTGATACGAATTACACGAATTACTTCTTCTCCCCTGTATTAGACTGCACATAGCTGACCACTTCGCTTCTTTATTTACCCATTTTTCGTTTCTCTTTTTACCCCGTGCTCCACGATACTCTGAACCTGCACTTTGAAGACGGCGGTGTATCTCGTGATTACCAGACGTTATGCCTCATGCTATATGCCCAGCTCTGAGCGCCACGGTGTCGGGCCACAACGTGGGGCCCAATACCTGTACGGGCCCGAACCCCCGGCATCCTATCTGCCTCTTTTTCACTGCCATATTTTAATGTTTAATCGCTCTCACCTCGGCCTTATCTCTCCGCAGTTTTATTTTCTCTTTATTTTGCAATGCCCATAAAACCCGCAGGGTCCTACCCATAACGGGGTGCAGGGTATAAGGCTATATCCTGCCTTAAACAATCGTATAGCCGAAATTAAGCCGCAATTAACGGAGCCCTGTCAACCCGATGAATCACGTCCAGTCGGTCTATTGTTCTTTTATAAGAGGCTAGCAATCGCTCCGGGCTTCCTATACGCCGATTAAGAGAGAATAGAATATGATTAAATGGAATTGTTGGTCGGGATCACACGGGGAAGAAACTCGTACTTCTTAATTGTTGAACCTGGAATAACCGATAAGGATGGGAAAAAATTGTTTTTTTTATGTACGAAAGAAAAGGGTCTTCGCGGAAAAAGTCGCACCGTTAAACCACGGGCGAGATGTCCTCCTGCAGCTTCTTTTAAGACGAGTCGAAAACAATCCACGAAGATCTTGCGCCGGACTACAGAGCTGGTTTGCCACCGCGGGGGGCCTCACAGACGGTCCGCACACGCGGACCCAAAACCAACATCGGCGCCGACAAATAACTACCCGCATTATCCGATCTCCCAGGCTACCATCTCCGCCATCTCCTCGATTCTCTCGGCGCCCAGCCTCCTCCTTATACCTTAGCTATATACCTATATTCATGCGAATGCTATACCCAACCTTGTGTCGAAAGGACACGGTAATAAATACCAGATGAAAACGATTAACAAATTTTAACCGTAAAACATTTAATACTCCGGAGGATTTAATTAAGGCACAAATTTCAATTTTATTTAGACGATTTTATTTCACGGTTTCAATCCAGCTCGAACGCCAAGTGTCAACTATGCTGAGAGAATCACATAGAAATCGTATACCGAACGAAATTTGAGGGAGCTTCTTGCATGGAATAGAATAGAATAGAACAGAATAGAATTATTGAGAAAATAAAGAAAATTAAAGAAATGCAAGCGATAGTAGTTTACAATAATGTGATCACCAAACGCCACGATAATTATGATGACAAACTAGAACTGCACTGCAGAAAAGCACAATTATCACTTAAAATTAAACCCCAACTCATCAGTCTCTCACCCTCTCTAACACAATCAGAACCATACCAAATGCTCCGATTCTGAGTGTCGTTCTTTCATCTTGAAATCTTCACGTTTTTCCTATAAAGGGAGTTCTCTCAACCCCCTGCAGCTAGCAAGTGCCTCTGGATAGATTTCCGTGCCGTTGACATTGGGTTTAATGAATGCTCGCGAAGGGAGCCGAGGAAGACGCCGTTTCGCGAATGCAGCGGTTAAGGTACCAAAGGTCCACGCACATCCTGCACGGAGAACGACGATAGCGGGAGCGAAGATCGTACGTCGTGATTGTAAATCAGAGCAAATTGATCGCAAATCAGACTGGCCTCCACCTCCACCTCCACCTTCGTCTCTACCTCCGCCCACGCTCGTACAGTGTGCGACTGGCCTCGGATGAACGAGTTAGCGTCTGGCCCCGTGCGACTCTCTGCACTACCAGGCCCAACGTTCAAGCTACACCTTTAGGCGGCATCGGTCCCACAAACGTGCCGACAAACGCTGTCTCACTAGAAAGCCCCCTTTGCCCCACTCTCAACATATATGTATATCTATCTCTCTCCTCCTCTCTCGCTAGAGCTTTCTCGGTTCTCTAAAGAGTCCAACAAGTCCATACATATCCGTGTGCGTGAAATATGTATACGTTAGTTATAGACACACCTATACCTTAGCCAAGCCTAGTGTCGGCGGTCGGTTTGGGACCTATGTGTGTGAATGTGTGCCTACTTAAGTGTATTAAATAGACGGTTTGTCCAAAGTAGGGGGACGAGCGAGTAGGCCCAGGTGCAAATCAGGACCGGACCCTTTCTCACACCCCCGCACCTCCCGATAAATTATTCTTGGTTAAGAACTAGTAATGCAGTGGATGCAAAACAATGGGGACAAGGCTTATCCGAGTCTGCGGGCTCCTCTGACAGGCGGAAGACGCGATCGAGCTACCCTCTTTTACAGGGGTTGAATTTCGGTAAATAAAACGGCTCCAGACTAGCAGCTAAGGGCTTTGCTCGGTTTCAGTTTTACAGAGAACTTCGAACATTGACGGAATTTTCTAAACGGGCTAAGTGCCCGTGATAGCTTAAATTCAGCTTAAATTCAGCGAAAACTAGAATCGAAGAAAAAAAAAATCGAAAAATGGATCGATAAAAAAAAATGCGAAAATTCCGTATCGAGACAATTAGATGAGGAACAAAAAACGTCGTAAGAAGTTTACTCTGGGGTGAACGGTGAAGGAGCTACGGTTTGCTAAAGCTTAAATTCAGTGAAAACTAGAATCGAAAAGAAAAAAATCGAAAAATGGATCGGTAAAAAAAAATGCAAATTAGGACCCTGCCAGCACCACAGCACAATTTCTACATGGGTTGTCTTACCTCTTTCGGGAAACAGGGTTCATTGCGAGTGAAAAATCGATCCCCTGGGTGAGAAAGAGGTTCGTTTATGATTGCCCTCGATATTTGGCGATTTGTGGTCCTGATTCGCGCGCGAATGGTCTCCTGCATCCGGGATTCGGGGCAGGATCGTGGAATCCGTAAAGGTTGCAATTCGGCTCTCTACAATGGGGTCCCCAACGCGTTCTCCTGTTAAAATAAGGCCCCGTTGACCGCGCGAGGATATCTATAGCCTGGAGAACGACGGAGAGGAACACGAGCCGAAGAGTTGGTCGTAGATGGACAGGGACAGGTCCGCATTGTTTCCGTTGGCCAGTAAATTCTCTAAAGCGAGGAGTGTAAATGAGAGCCAACTTCTCCTGGGCTGGATGAGAGTGTCGCCGGCTCCTTAAGGCCCCGTATAGTCCCGGTAGCAACGTGGTCAATCGGCTCCAATGCTGCAGCACCAACGTTGCAGTTTCTGGAGGACACGCGAAACCTCGAGAGATTTATTCCCCGGCTAAAATACAGCGCAGCCCTTTGTCGCCCACCGCGGTGAGAAGTCCGCATTTTTCACCATTTTTTCTTATCCTCAAGCACTTTTTATACAACCAGATCCCTAGCATTCGGTTCTGCTTCCCCCGGAGACGCTAGGTTTCTGGCTACTGGAATTGAGCCTGCACTCTGGTGTTTCTCTCATGACCCCAAACCCGAAGCCTCGAGCTCCACTTTTACCACTCTTAGATTTCTACTCATTGGAAATGAACTTTTCCTTTTTTCATTTAACAAAGACCGGAGGGCATGCACCATTCTATAAATTCATTATATTCAAAGCACGGTTAAATATGGGGTCGTGGGTGAATGAAGCATCTGAAAATATACTTTCCGAAAAGCTCGATTCATTCGATTATTATACTTTTCTGTAAAAATAATCAAATTCCCTGACTGTAAAATAATGATGATTCTCTGAAACGGTGCATTCCTCGAACTTGTGATAAATTGGCATTTAATTTCGACCGTTAATTAGTCCGGCTTAACACGTTAGATCGAATTGGATACAGTCCTGTCATCAGGATTTCAAGTTGAATCAGTTGAAGATCGGTGGAATTTGAAATGACAATGTGAGACAGACAGGTGGACTACAGCATCGTCTAATTTCGTCCCATCTCATCTCACGAAGGTATATAACTATGGAGTGTCGCCATAGCTATATACGACGGTTAAAGATATACCATTCGAGAAGTAAACTAGACAAGGAATCTCTCGCTGATTAGAGAAGGTATCGGAATTCCTGGCTCGCGGGTGGCTTTGATCGGATATTTCTCGGAGGTATCTTTGAGCCCCGCACTTGTCCAGGTGAAAATTAGGGTCCGGTCGCATAGCGTCGGTAGTCGAAGACTGAAAGACCGGTCGTCCAGGTCTTCAATAGGTCTGCGGCTATAGCGCCGTTGAATTAATTGACACTGAAGGTGTCGCCGCACAAAACTATGCAAAGTGGTTCCCTGCAGGCCGAGGGAATGGTAAACGTCGAGGCGGTCAGACCTGACGTCTTGGATCGGCGTCAGGAAGGCCGAGAAACGCTGATTGCAAGTTTTGTGATTGTATTGGTGGAGGATTTCCTTTTTTCTTAGTTTTTATCTTTTGCTTCTTACTTTTCCTCTTTTATAGGGTGGGAGGGGGTGAAGAGGGGGGAACGAGTCGCGGCCTCGCGCGTTAACTCGCCCCGGCTACCGTTTCGATTACCACGATTGCAGTCCGCCGGCGTCGTCGCAGTCGGCGACGCCAAAGGAGATACCTGCAGCGTCCATAAGTGTGCGTATATTCACCCGTCGACGTAATATAGACGCCAGGTTTACAATATAAGGTGAGAATCCCCCATACGATGTAAGATATATGTCGTAAACGATATTGGAAAAAAACATTTTCCATTCGTTCCTCTGCAGTTCCTTTGAACTTCTCTATTTGTTTTTTTTCTTTGAAACAAAAACATTTTCTGATCAATTCGGTAGTATTCGATTTATTCAAGGAACTGAATTCCAATCGATGATATCTCGATGACTGATCATCGGATTTGTATGAATTTGGTTTCAATCGATGGGGGAATGAATGAATTTCGGAATTAATCGATTCTCAACTAGTTTCTATGTTGGAAGAAAAGAAACGAGCTTTTTTCTTTTTACCAATTTTCAAACCTCTGCATGAAAGTTCTTGCTAATAATACGTCAATTAGTTTTCTCACTATTAACGAGAAACGAGAGAAGTAAGTCAGGTGTAATTCCCCTCTTTATTTTATGCATAACATATCGTTTATGCTACGCTCGATGTACACCTGACTAAAAATTGGGGACAGAGTAGGTATAGGTACCCTGTGTCTTCTATTATTGGTACCGGCAAAGGAAGAATAAAAGACGAAAAGGGGTGTTGCTCGAGTTTCCGTTAGCGCGGGTCGCACGCTACCGTAATGACGGGTGTTATCCCCCCGTAAGTCCCGCTTCAGACTATAACTACTGACTCACGTCAGCGCTACAGTTCGACCGCTTACTGCCTTATTCTACTCTACTGTGTCGAGTGATCCAGTCTAGTCCAGTCCAGTCCTTCACTACTGCGATTACAAGCGCCCAACGCTATGCGGCTTATTTTCTATCGAATGCAAGCTCCCCCACGACTATAGGCTTTTTTTTTTTTTCTATATGCGAGCTTATGCCTTATACGTCCGCCGTTTCTTTGTAAGCGAATAACCGAGGTGCGCGCCTTACCTCAGACGGCCACGACAACCTAGTGCAGAGTGCAGGGTACCATTCAACGTAATTCTACCTTCCCGAAGGAAAGTGGTAATGTTATGGTATCCACAGAGCGCAGGCATGCATGAGGACTGAACTCATGCTACGAGCTACCCAAGCTAAGGGAATTTCAGTTCAACTTGGGGGAGTGAGAGAGAGAGAGAAAGGGAGGAGGGGGCCATGTTCGATTATTGAGTGTGAAAATCGATTTGTATATTGAAAGAAATTTTCTTACGGAGTGGTCAGATGCCACGTTTACGATTAAAGAGTCCTGTAATGAATTTTAAGTAACGAATGATAATGAGCGTAAAATCTGCGGCAGCTGTATTATTCAGTTAAAAGAAATTTATTGCCGTTACCCGTCTGCACTAGGTGAATTATAGGTTTAAGAAGGGACTGCCCTAGCTCAGTAGTAGATTGGGGGCTAAATGAAAAAGTGTAAGACGTACAAGTTTGTTGAATCAATGCTACGGATTACCATAAAATAGTAATAATAAACTCTGGCGATTCAACGGAGAGCCATAGGGGCCGGAGTCCGTATCTTCGAAACTGAAATCCAGGGTACTTCTGGTTCTCGGAAAGCATCCAGTCCTTAAATGTAAAATGTGGGAGGTAGAAGTCCCCCCCCTGGCTTAAGGGGCAGAGTTCTGGCATCATGATTCGGAGCCTTGCGGTTTGGGACGAACCAATTTGTATGCTGATGGCTATCTGCGAGGAATAATTTATAAACGATATTAAAGCTCGCTCTTTTAGCAGGGCACACGCTATACTAGACGGTACCACCAATCTTTAGCTCGTCCCTCACCGACGTGGATTATCTATTTGCAAAAGTTGTTCATAGCGTAGTTCGGCTCCTTAAGCCACAAACTGAATATCGAAACCCATATTTAGCGGTTAGATTAGGTAAAGTTTGATTCTGACTTAGGGTGGGCTGGGGGGGCAGGGGGGTCGTTATAGATTCAAACTGAGCATCGATAAACAGATGGAATATCGTGATCCCGAGATCGCCTGCCGGATAAGACGCATTCGAATGAACCGTGTAACTATTCATTTCCTAAGAACGGCAATTTGTTATGCCTGAATGCCTATTTACCTAAACCTCGGAAACTGGCAATAACTGCTTCGTGATCTTCGCTAGTGATCGCGATTAACCATTTAATTTTTTCCACACGAAGCGGGGTGGTTTTATAGCCCCTTACAAACAGCAATATTAATTTCAAAAAGTCTTTTTGCCATAATGATTTTCGAATTGAAAATCGATCTCGGTTCTTCGAAATTTCAGTTTCTGTTATTTACTGGAGAGAAAAACGAGCTTCTATACGTTTTTTGATATTCAGAGAACTCTTTGATCGAATTCCCATGAACTATAAATCCGAGATATTCAGGGTCAGGCATGTAATACATTTTTATCAGTTAGTATAATCCAGAATCGTGGAATCCGGTTGGGATGAATGAAACTCTATATTTCCTAACGAACAGAGGAAGTGTAGATTTAGCCGGTAATTGCTTCCTTCATTACAGACTCAATCAATGCACTCTTATCCGGCGTCGTAAGCTCGGTAATTTTTTTTTTTTTCTTTTTCTACGATAAATGAAATATCATTTACAATCAGGGTCGGAGTTTATTTGATAGAAAAAATAAAAAATAAAGAAACAGACAGCGCAATTTCTTCTTTTTTCTCTGTCATGTCGTGCAAAATAAAGAAACAAGGGATAATAATTCGAGTCCGGGGTCGAAGGCTGATAAATAATGAATAAGATTCCAAAGTCTAAGGAATCAATATTTCGCCTGGACACCCACACCGGTATTCGAAAAGTTGTTTAAACTCATTAGGCCATTAAATCTAACGATTAAATATTTTATACAAAAAACTGAAATATTTAACTTACGATTTCCGGTGCCGGCTTCAGATCAGAAGTGTTCATCGGTTATTTACGAGCTGCGGAGATTCACGCTACATACTAATTCTAATCGGTATTATAAAACATGAATATCCATCCAACTTCCAGGACACGAGATGAATATATCGTTTTTCTACGTGTCAATGATCTCGTAACGATTGGTCAGCTGATTATGATCAAACCAGAGCTCTGGCGTGTATAGGAAACACCAAATTTATATCAAATAACCGGTTCTAAAACGGATTTGAATTTTTATTAACAATTATAGAAGAAAAAATGGCCGGTGACTAAACGTTTTACTCGCCTAATCCAACGACGCAACAAACAAGTCATAAATTATCGAGGGGTTTACCACTCGTCGATTGACCGTACACCTGACTTTAAGACTTCAAGACTTCATGATGACTCCAAGGGTGGTTAACCCCCTCGTAAATTCTTATCTTTGAAATTCCAAATAATGCCAATTTTTGTTATCTTTCATTGAAAATAAACTTGAATGATTTAATCAATTATTGAGGGGTAAATCACGAGGCAGAAATACGTACCCCACATCTCCCATCGCCCATCTCCCAACAGCTGCCCCTAAATTTTCCGAAAATTCCTTTGATTTTTCAAGATTTTCCAAGATTTTCGGTCATTTCCCAACATCCCCAGCACTTAACTCCCTTCATTTCTAAATATTTCCTAAACATCTTCTGCATTCTGTACACTAAATCTCCCTCGTGATACACCCCCTCGTCAATTATTATCGCATAAGTGTGTGAATGAGGTAAATACGAAAAAGTCGATTGATTTTTCTCCGGTGAAAGGCAAGGGTAGAATTCGATGATATTTAAAGGTAATTATTGTTGATTTCAGATATTTTCGGAATAATAAATGAACAGAATGCACAATTATTTTTAAATTAATATATAATTTTTACTCATGTGAGGTTTGGAGTTTCGGCTGGGTCAAGGGTGTTTTGATATACAATACAAGCCATAGGAATACGAATCAAGGTTCTTTACGACCACGCAGGGCCGGTTATTGCTTTCTTTGAGGGTCAGTTTTAAACTCAGGGCCGTGTATGCCTCGGGGTAAACGAAATCGTTGAGCAAAATTCTTAATATCATTCATTTCTTTCATATATATTATATGTAATAACGGGAGACTATTATCGAAGGCTTTGAATTGAAAATAAAAATATTTAAAAAATTCAATCACCTCATAGTTCCCAAATAATTAAAAAATCAGGATAACCTCACCGGCACGGATAACGACCCCAAGTTTCTCACCCCCTGTATATTACAACAGACATTATTTTGTGCATTTCTATATACGTACGCGTAGTTATCAAGACAATACGCTTTAATTGCAGCTTTTTTTCTTTCTATCTTTCGTCCTTTCTCTTTTTTTATCCCGAAAATCCTTTGATTCTTTGTTAATTTTAAACTCGCTGCTTTATATGTATCGTTTAAATAAATAATATAGGACAGGATATGAATAAATGTAATTCTTCTTTTCTGTGCCGCGCTACTATTATAGCCTAGCCTATGTACTCTACTAGTTGATCGCGTTATCGATACTTTTATTTTTCTTTATTTTCTTTTCTTTTTAATTGCTATATTCTTCAAAATTTAATCGTAGGTAATTTATTTAATACATTTCTTGTTTTTTTTTTCTTATTCGCTCTCTCTGTCTCTCTCGCTCTCTCTTTCTCGCTCCCTTTGCCTCGTTTCTTTCATTCGTTATTATTATTATTATTATAGTATATTTTTTTTCTTGTCTCTCAGTTTTCATTGTATACAAACGATATATAGACTTTTGTTCGTGTGATTCCTTAATATCTCTGATTGTGTTTGTTTGTTTGTCTAGTTACTTATTTATTTATTTATTTATTTATGTCCTCTTTTTCTTGTAGTTTTTTTTTTTTCAATAAGACATCACCACAGATTGATTGTAAGTTATACCGATATAATTCCTATTACATATAATGTATTATTTATCTTTTTCTTTTTCCTTTTTTTCTCGTTTTTCTTTATCATTATCATTATCATTATCATTATCATTAACATTATCAATATCAATATAGTTATCGTTATTATTATTAAAATTATTATTATTAAAGTTATTATCGTTAATAATCATAATTATCTACAGCAATTTCTACGGTTTATACAGGTGGTATAAGATAATAGGTAAAGAGATAGAGAGATAGACAAAAATGGAGATGAAGAATTACGATATAAAGAGCTAGAAATAAGATAATAATGAGGAAACAGAGAAGGAAAACCAAAGAAAAGAAAACGAGAAAATAGAAAAGAAAAAATTAGAAAAATAGAAGCAATGAACAACAATAGCAAGTTTTATTTTATTTCAGTGTTCTATCTGTTTTTTTTTCTCAAATTTTACGTTTTTTTTCATCTTTCAAAATCTTCAGGTATCATATGTTATAAATGAATGCGATTTCATTTTATTTTTTTAATTCTTTATTTTTTTCATCCACGGTTATAAAATTAAGAAGAACCAAAATAATAAGTAGAAAAAGAAGAAGACGAAGAAGAAGAAGAAGAACAACAACAACAATAAAAACAGATCGTTAGTTTTTCATTTTTTTATGTTTAATAATTTCATGTATTGTAACAATCGACTGTAAGATCAGAGTTAGAGAACTGTGACGGTAATACCGATACTGATTCGATAGATTATTTATTTGTCTATTTATTTATTCAGTTATTTAAATAATTAATTAATTAATTAATTAATCAATCAATCGGGATGGGAATAGGAATAGGGTATACGCACAACAAGCCAGGTTTTGTAGTTTTTTTTCTTTTCTTTCTTTCTTATTTCTCAATTTTAATCTAAGAATAATAATAATAATTTGCAACACGCGATTTCATATAACTATACCTATGTATATCATGTATACAATATGAAATTTAGGAAATTTATTTCGCGAGATGGATTTTTGTGTAGTTAGGGTAGGTGTGTTAGGATATAGCTGTCAGTGTAGTTGAATCTTTAAAAAATATGATATATCATGTATATATTTATTTATACTCTTCTTCCGTGAGTTGAATTATGTAATTATGTGTCATTATGAAAAAATGTATAATAACTCGTTTGCTTTATTTTTTGTCTTCTTTTTCTTCTTCTTCTTTTTCTTCTTATGATTTTGTTCGTTTTCTTTCTTTTCTTTTCTTTACTTCTCTTTTCGTCTATCGATCGATATATTTATTATAATATACCTATATATCTATATACATATACATACATATATATATATGCATTGGTTGTGATCAATCAACGCGTACGTCACACATATGTATAATAATAATTGTTGCATTATTATACCTTTATATTTATATATGTATATGTATAGTATATATCATTTCTATTTAATAATTAATAATATATGTTTTAGAATTAATAATAATAATATAGAGGATAATCGTATGTATAATATATATATATGTATATATTGTACTGTTATATATATATATATAATATAATATAATATAATATAATATAATATAATATAATATCACTAGTATAGGGTACATATTTACAGGGCTCGAAATAATAGAGGTGCTTTATATTGCATTATTATTATTATTATTACTATTATTATTATTATTGTTATTATTATTAATAATTCAAATATAATTAATATTAATATTGAGATTATTATTATTTTCATTAATATATATATATATAATATCCGCAGGTAGTAATTAGGTTCATTATTATTATTATTTTTATTCATTTTTTTTCTCCTTTTTTGTTTCTTTTCATTAATTATCATTACTCGTTATCGATCATTATTGTTATTATTAATTATTAATTATTATTATTATTATTATTATTATTATTATTATTATTAATCTTATTATTATTTTCTTCAATTTCATTTACTTAATTAATAAATTTTTATATATATAACGTGTATGTGTAAGATAATTATTCTTTATTTCAATTTTCTTCTTTCTGCTTTTTTTCTTTTGCTTTGTTCTTTCTTTTCCTCTTTTTTTCTTTCAAATTTTATTCCTATACAGCGTCGCTCGGCAACTCATACGATTTGAAAAAAAAACAAGACTAAACGATTCAACGTCTCAAATTTCATTCACAGGTTCAATTAGATCAATTTTTGTTTGAGTAATTTTTTTTTTTCATCTTTATTTCGATAACGTTAATAACTTATCAGGTAATACCAACCCTCTCATCTCTCCCCGTCTTCCCTCCTCCATATTCACCTTCTGATCTACCTATATACATAATAATAATAATAATATATCCAGTCGTTAAATCGTTCGTCTATATTTCTCGCGGCAAGTATACCTTAATATTTGTTAAAATCATAATTGTGCTCGCGCTTCTTCACAGCGTTCTATGTCCTACATATATAGAAAAAGAAGAAGAAAAAAAAAAAAAAAACGATAATTATTTCCGAATAACCGCATTGCGATTATCGTAAAGACGTTTCAACGCGTCTTGATTTGCTTGTTGTTCACTTTTGCGTTTTTCTTTCTTCCTTTCTTAACTTTATCTCTTTTTATCATTAATATTATTATTATTATTATTATTATTAATATTCTCCTCCATTTTATATTATAATAATTATATAATATATAGGTATATATATATACATATATATTCAAATATTTACACGCGTTTGACAGATACATATATATAAATATATATATATATATATACCTTCACTCCTACTCCTACTTCTACTTCTACTTCTACTTCCTCTTCTTCTTCGTCTTCTTCCTTCTATTTTTTTTTTGTCTTTTTCTTTTTTTTTTCTTCCTGTTCAATACTTGTCTCTTTTATTTCTTCTCGTCTCATACAGACAATAATAATTAGTAAATAACCAGTGATCACCACCGAGTCTATATAATATATTACAATCGAATTTTAGTAGGTCTTTCGGTTCTTTTTTTTTTGTAAATTTTTTTATTCCATTTCTTTTTTTTTTGTTGTTGTTGTTGGTTTTTTTTTATTTTTGTTCTCTACCTCTCTCTCTCTCTATCTTCCGCAAATTCGTTCTCCTCCACTCACTATTATAAACGTCATACAGTAACGTGTATGTATTGTAAGGGGTAAATTTTCGCTCGAGATTTAACGGACCTCCGACCTCATCCCCTTCAATTTCGCTTCTTTTTCTTTTTCTTTTTATTAAATTCTTCTTTACTCAACATTTTCTTGACTAACTATCCAGCATGTTGTTTATCTTAAAGTTTTTAGTCTTAGTCTTCTTCTTCTTCTTCTTCTAGTTTTCGTGTAAATTAAGGATTCTATACAGAGCAAGATCCTGTACGTTCGAATTGTTTTCTCGTATATATGACACAGAGGCCCTAAAACTTGAAATTTCATGAAAAGGAGATAGAAAAAAAGCAACAGCTCTCAAGTCGATGAAAAGTGAAAAGAAAATTGAAAGGGTAGAGGTCGGAGGTCCGCACATTTCGTGCTAAATATCGCACACCCGATTATACCGACGTATTTAAGTATCTGAATATAATATTCGGAGCTGAAGCACCCGGCGTAATATATCGCCGATTCAAACCACTTTGAATAATAAATTGCACTTAGTATGATGATCGTAGTTTGAAAACCCCGTATATCTACAATTCATAGTCTACCTTCGGGCTACGACGGTGCTGACGTAGAGTCCGGCTCAAGTCCGCCATTTTCATCGCCCGAATAATCTTCCTGGCTAGATTCTACTCTGTCCGGATCCTCCGGGTCTTCATCTTCATCATCATCATCGTCATCATCATCAACATCATCTTGTTCTTGTTGTTGTTGTTCTTCTTCTTCTTCTTCTTCTTCTTTCAACGTACTCGTAACAAGGTCCGTCTCCTGTCACGGACTCCCACCTCCACCCGTCTCGACGTCTCCTCGGCTCGACGGACTCGTCGTTCTCCGTTTACGTTGAAGTCCATTAACCATATTTTCGATCGACTTTAAATCACCCGTCGAAGAAGCAGCAGCCCCCGTAAGTCCACCACCAGGCGACGGTGACCCCGTCGGTGGTCTAGGGGGTGGTGAACGTGGGCTTAAAGTCCTGCTACCAGGTGTTACGGTTTCGAAAGCCGAGCCGTGAGACGGTGTCGGAAGTCCATAGGGTGAAAATCTATGACCTTTTAATTGATGAAGTGGACTAGCCAAGGGATGAGGGTAGTGGGCGAAGAGGGCAGGGTGTTGGGAGGCCGCGAGTGCGAGTTGGGCATTGAAAAGCATTCCGGGAGTAACACCGCCGTGAAGACCTAGATGATTTGGTGGTAGAAGTGGTCCTGGTCCTGGATAAAGCCCGGGCACCGGTGGATATAGGCATGGTAAAAGGGGTGGATGAAGCGGAGGACCGACCGATACATCGGGCCTTGGTCCCTCGGAGGTGGCGGTTGCAGTACCCCCGCTTTCTGACCCGGATGACTCGCTGCCTTCACCTCTATCGCTTGCACGGTCATCCCTATCCCTTGAGTGGTCTCTTTCTCTATGATGATGAGCAGGATGAGGTGTATCCGGCCCGACAACGTCCAATAATTTATCCTCGTCGTCTAGGTCGTTTCCTGACGTTGAAGAACGTCGTTTTTTCGGCATTTGTTCACCCGCTGAAAGTCGAGAACCTCCACCTGACACGGTCAACAGCGCCTGCCTTCTGCAACAACGACTCAGAGTTAGCAATCGCGAAATGGTATACCTTACGATAAGCGTGCATTACTGTGTTACTGATGCAAGTTCCTTCGCGAAATAGAGAATTTCACTATATATATATTAAACAGCATTTGGGGGAAGGGGGATGATGGGTGTATCGTTGTGTAATGTGTATCTGACCTAGTCGCGAGTCTGGTAAGAATGATCATCGAGTAATGAGATGGATTAGGAAAATGAGTGAAATGAAAAGAAAAGAAAATAGCTGAGAGTGAAATTGATAGTCGATTTGCGCGTGGCGGGGTAGGGAGTTGGGATGTGGGACGTGGGACACGTACGGACAACGGACGACGGGTGTAATTATAATTGAGGCAATAAATAAGTCGTAATTCTCAGATTTATCCACGACCAGTAGTTATTGCTTATGACAGACGTGGGATATAATTAATTATCTTAATTACACCGCCGCGCGCGGTTCGCATGCACGAGTGCGCCAGTACTTAACCCAAGTTAGCGGGCATATTTCCCTTCACCCCGTCTAGACCCTCTTGCCACTGCCCAAGCATACGCCACCTGGGTCTTGTATACGTATACGTACAACATACACACAATTATAAGTATGGATACGTATAACGTGTATATATATATACGAGCAAACTAGCCTCATACTAGTTTCAACGCGGTTTACAATTATCCTTCAAACTCGCTTTTTGTCTATATTTTTTGTATTTTGTATTTCTTATTTTTGCTTTCTTTCTCTTCATCGTCTTCATTTTTTCTCTTTTTCCTCTCATAGCTTGGTCTGCTTCTTCTTTTCAGCGGTGGCGACCCCCCCTAAAGGAGACGAGGGGGTGAGTAAGAGTAAACGTAACCCTTTAATCCATCGGATATTTCACACCTCTGACCTCTTACAAATTACAGTGTTCTGAACAGGCGCGGTGATGGTTGAGGGACAATTACTGCGGTAGACTCTTTCACGTGTGGATGAGCCCTAACCATTACCGCTTTGTTCGACACGAGGACAATGAGGGACATAACAGAGTGAGAGAAAGAGAGAAATGTCGAGAAAGAAGATGGAAAAGTTGAGCGAGTGAGGAACCGAGAGAGAGAGAGACGTTTAGCCTTTGCGCTTGGAATCCTTTGCCAGTTTTCCCTCAACCCTGATATACTATGACAGTGGTCGATTCTATAAACCGAGTGATTTCCAATGCTGCGTGTGAACTGATTTAAAAATCAATCGAGAATGTCAATTGCATGTAGTAAATTCGCTTGTAAGTCGGAGGAACAGATTCCCTAGAAAATTTGTGCAAAAAGAAAACAAATTTTCCACTATACTGTGATGATTGTTGCAGTTTATCAGCGAATGAATGCGATTGATACTCTTAGCGGTATTATAGCCCAAGGGAAGACATGATTACGAATGTACCCACTGATTCAAATCTCCTGATAAAAATGATCTATGAAAGAAAAACACAATAACTATATTAAAATTTCCTGCACACCCTAGCTTAGCCTGCACAGTTCCTGTAGAACTGTTGAAGCAGCACAAGATGACTAGACGTTGCGGTTTATGACGTAACGTAACGTTACATTAAGTTAGGTCAGGTTAGTGCTGAGGGAGAGACGAGTAGGTACTTTCGACCGATAGCTCGACAATGTAAGCTGTATGTAAGTAGCAGGGAGCAGCAATGCATCGGCACAGCACAGCGCACAAGGCTTAGGAGCCCGGTAATTCCCCGTAATGCGATCAGCGTATACAGAGAGAGGTACCAGGAGGACTGGCTACCTACCTAACATCACCATAGTTCGACGACGCGCCTTCGCACACATTTCCGATATCTACCTCTCGACGTGTGTTTCATAGTGGACAACGTGTATTCTATAGTCTAGATCAATAATGCATTGAGGAAGGCACCTCTCTTTTTCCCTTTGACGTTTTCTCACTCCCTCTCTGTGACTCTTACTCTTTCTGTCTCCTCTCGAACTTAGTACGATGATAAGTAGGTCTCCGACCAGAGGTGCTTTTCACGCCTTCATCGAGCCGCGTCCGCAAGCTTTGCTAAATTCATACGTTATAATTGAGTTTAGTTACGGACGGAGATAATCACCCGATCAGTCAACGTCCGAGTTGAACCGAGTTCAACTTCGACCCAGTCGACTAAAACGCTACTCGACAATTTTCACTCTTCTGTAATGAAACGGCAAAAATTCACTCCGACCGAGCCTAAGTCTATTTCCCAAAAAATTTTCTTTTATTTTAGTGAAATTTAGAGAGGCATTATGCTTGTGACTTTCGAAGATAAAATTTTTTACTTCGTAGAAACTTTACGAAGTATAATTGTGTTTTTCTATGTATATACATATGTATACGTAGCGAGATCTACGAAGAAGAGATTTTTTTCTAATTTTTTTCACGAAACTGTGAACCCTCCCACGTCAGGACGTTTTGTAATCGTCTCTTGATCCCCAACGACCCCAACGACCCCGACCCCGACCCCGACGCCGACGCTACGCGACGCGACGCGACACGACGCCTCTACCCGACGCCGATGGGCGTCTCTAGCGGTGAGCTAACAGACTGCGTCCGTGCGTTTTAGCCTTGAGAAGTAAAAGATCAAACCGTTCAAAGCGATACGAGGTGGGGCCCACCCTCGAACTTCCTTTGGTTCTTACGAGCCGAATAACGCACACAGTCGAACCCGGATTAGGTAGTGTCGCTGCTATAATGGGTGGGGGATGATATGGGGTGCAAATTCAACGGGCTGATCTCCTCTTCTCTGAATTTTAAATTTCTTTCCTTTTTTTATCTCTTTTCTATCCACCGACAGTTTTTTAGAGGGGAATTTGTTGATGCACCACCAAAGAGGATGTACTTCTCTTCCTCTTCGTGGGTATAATAAATCATTGAATATAAATTATTTTCGATGATGCTGCATGAGGTGAAGAGAAAAAAGATGCGTTTCCAAGTCGTCGAGCTACGTATGTACACCTAACTTTGAAATCATGTAGCGAACTTTTCTATTTACTTGACTTTACACTTTTTGGTTTTGACTTAAGACTTTGAAGATTGAACAATGACTTGACTTGACTTGACTCGTAGTCTTCTCCTCTCCTCTTTCTTCTTCTTGTTCTTTTTAACTGCAGAAAAATTTTCAACCAACAAAGGGTGTAGCAGTTTCTTTGTGGCTAGAGAGGAAAAAAAAAAAGAGGTAAAGAACATAGTTCACACACGTTAAGTGGTCTTATATACTGGATGAAAATCCATCCTCGAACCCTGTACTGGTGCAACGGCGCGGTGCGTCGCGGCGCCTGTAATGTAGTATGGGAACGGGGGCTCCGCCCCTGAGCATCACTATGCTAATCCGATGATTGGCTCCAGGTCTGGTTCATCTCTTTTTCCCTAAGCCACCCTTAAGCGATACCATGAGCCAAAACTAACCCTTATTCTAATTAGTCAACCACCGCGCTTTGTACCGACGAACTAAACAATTTGCATATTCCCTTATAGCACGATCAGATATTTAATTCGCAATCATTTCTCCGAACCGCGACCCCATTAAAAGAAATTCGAAGAATGATGGGCAAGAGTCAATTAATCGTATAATGAACCGTTGCGATAAAATGGCGAACCGAGAATACAGACAAATGTAGGGTGAAATATTTTGCCAACTATACCTCGTGTAATCCTTATATCGAGTCAGCAGTTGTCGTAGATGGGGAAATTCGTTTATTTATAACGTCGAATGATTCGAAAACCAATTAGATACTTTCAGAGATTCTAAGAAATGTGCAATTTCGAAAATGATGATTCTTGTAAGGGTAGGCAAAGTGTTAGAGCGGCTAAAAACTGATATAATAAGGTATAATAGGACCGATAACTCGCATGCCTCCGGGGGATGCGCGAAGTAGCACAGGGGATTGTAGAGGGAAACTGGGAACCTATGCATACTAAGGTAACGTGATCAAAATCCACTTGAATCTTCACCCCGCGCTCAATGAAAACGAAATGGCTTTCAACGGCGTCCAATATGCTATGGTGGTTCCTAGCCTGGTCTCGCCTCGCCTCGCCTGGGTTCCGTAGTAGTAGTAGTAGTAGTAGTGATATTTGTGATGGGAATGGTGATGGTGATTGTGAGGGTGATGGTGATGGTGACGGTGACGGTGATACATACGGTGGCGACGGTGGCGGCGGGGTTAACAATACCCCCGGGGGGTGGGTTTCCCGTGCATAAGCTCATAAACTTGCAATATTGAATACAAATGGATATCTCTGTCTGGTTTTGAGGGGGTGCAAATGAGCCTTGCGTTCCTCCCGACCGACCGACGATGTATATACGACCCTTACAGGCCTGGGGTGTCCCGTTAAGGTTAGGGCTAATGGCACTGATACGAGGGACAAAAAGGTTTCTAGTCAAATAAATTATCACCCGATCTCCGCGACTATCTTATACCTCTGTTTCCAATTTTTAAAACGATTCAGGATTTAAGAAATAGGTAATCGAGCCTGTGTCCGGAAAGAAACACCATCCACCGGGCTTTTTTTTCGCTGAACCGTTTCAAGTGATTTAAGGAGAATCTGTAAAGAAAGGAAGAGGACTGGAGGATTTTTTCATATTATATTTTTAAGGGTAAATGAAACACGATTTTTGCACTTGGCATTTTCCAAACCTAGTTTCTCAGCGAAAGGACATCCGATTATTTTTCATTCAAAATAATTGAAGGAATCGACGAAGGAACTTGCACTTCATTAATTTTTTTGGAACACTCTAAGACGTGTGTGTGTGTGAATATATAATTAATGTGAAAATTTTGAAAGCGATACTCACTTTTTTTCTCTCTTCCCTGCCCCGGTGTCTCTGAAACCTTTTGCGAAGGGATTGTTGTCGATCTTTAGCTGCGTGATCTGTAACAAGGTGAGAAACGAGATGAAACACGTGTTTAAGTGGGATGGAAAATAGTTAGAAAAAAATACATATATCTGTGCTCTGAGAACTTTGTGACAACGAAGCAATTTGTATAATCGAGAATATTTAGACGTCGAAGCGAATTGTTAGAGAATTTTCGTCGAAGACCCAAAGACGAGGCTGTTCACTTATCGTTTTTTCATTGCATAATATTTCATTCATTTATATGAGAAACTATTGATCCTATGAAATGTGATAATGATTGAATTCTTTCGTCTAAAGATATCTTTTCGAAAGAAAATTCGACGAATTTATCGTCGTAGAATTCTGTCTTAGAAAACAATCACATCATCCACCCGCATGCACGTACCTACACCTCCTACCATATCATATACGCTTACGTAACCAGACGTGTAGGGGCAACACTTTCATCGAATAGACATACCCGGGCAGAGGAAAGGCTTCTCTTGGGTATAAGTAAGTACGCGACGTTAGGGCTTGAAGAGACCAAGTTTCATCCCCGAAAAGCTCGGGTACAAGCTAGAATATGCTTAGAATTGTTTGTTCGGTTTATTAGAAAATATATAGATAGAAAAATGTCCTGATCCTGATTTATTTGGAACATCGAGTCGTCGAAATTTTTCATTTCTTGCTAATGGCAAAAACCGTCGAAAAAGCTAATGCGAAGGCAGATATAAAGAATGATAGTTGAGTGTTTTTAAGGGACAAAGAAGGCCCGCTTCCGGTCTGATGATTCCCTACACTTACTAGGTTTACACGTTTTACGATTTCCACCAGCCTACCCCTCTTTACCCCTCTTTCCTTAGTTCGTGGTTATCAGCCAATTGTACGTTTAAGCTTAATGGATTGTACACCGCCAAGCCAGCAGCTAGTGTGCAGAGAGGCAAAACAACATAGCTTTTCAATATATATCCATAATACGTGGGTAGGTATAATATACTAGCCCACGTATACCTACATATACCGTAACGTAGGTAGTGAACGGTATATAGTGAACGATTCCTAAACGGAGGGGCTTAAAAGGTTTATAGGTTTTTACGAAGTACAAAGGCTGAAAATCAAATACAGCTGACGGTAGGGAACGTCATTTGACACGTGGGAAATACTGGGTAGTGGGAGGGAGAAAAGAAATCGGGATTGACACATGGTACAGAAAAAAACACCGCTTTTAAAACGGTCAAGCGATACCGCGTCCTGTCAAAAATAAGAAAAGTAACCAACAGCAACAAACCTTTTCGTTTTGGTAGGCAGTCACAGCGATGAACTCTGTTTCCTTAAACACATAACTTCTGAAGGTAGAGTAAGGCAGCTTGAGGATGTCGTTCGCTCTTACTAGGTGAAACCTTGGCTGATACTTGTGCATTGAATTCAGTATCGTCTGAAACAAGACAAAAGCATACATTGGGACAGACTATTTTACGCCAAACCTGTGGAGTCGAAATGGTTTTATTTTTTTAATTTTTATTATTTGTATCAAACCCATAAAACTAATCATGCGAACCTATAGACAACATTCAGGACTGTGATTCTCCTCGTGACTTACATCTACTGCGGGAGATCGCTGAGGGATCGAGAGAACGATTATACTAGTCCAAATAGATTAGATACGATGAGAGATTCTAATTATGAAATATGGTCTGTAATTCCAACGGATATAGACGGCGAAAGTATCGTCAGAAAAGAAACAGAACAGATATATTTTCTTACGAAAAAAGTGGGGTCAGGTCTGACGTGAAAAGAAAACCTGCATCCGTACAATGGAGTTACGAGTAAATAACAGAGTGGCTATAGGTATATCCCCTTCGCGCACGATGATGGCGTGAATAAATCCAGACGGTTATATAATATATGTAGGATCGGTGGCGATTATATAACCCGTTATTTATTCAGGAGGGATGTTTCGCGTTGCATGTATCCTGCAGAGGTATCAATATGCGGTGAATCGACGTGTCTTTCTCTCTCTCCTCCACTAGACTGATGGATTCGTCGGTATAACTTATGAATCGAATTCGTGCAGATGTAAAATAGCGATGAATAAGTGAAATAAAAAGTGTAACCGACGTCATTAGGGTCGTAATTAGTCCAGGGCTTTGCTTAATTGTCGTTGTATACCGGATTACGAGGGACGTGGTGAACAGCGGCGAACAAGGGCGCGATGTGTTATTCAAATCGACGCCTGGTCGTGGACCCTCGACCACTACGCCCAGAAACCCTACCGAACGACCGGCTGACCAGCCACGCGAGATTTATCGTTAACATGTATCCGCGGCCACGGTGGACCGCCTTTGTAAACACACTAATTCGCGTGTGCACGCAGGTACTTCGGCACGCACGGAGGCTCGGGTTTAACTTGGCCGCAAATCGAAGGTACATAAAATCTTTAAACGATTACAGGCAAATGTGATTTCCCTTTCGAGAATCCAAGGATCGAGGATCGAGGATCGAGAATCGAGAATCGAGGATCAAGGATACACATTCAACTGCCTCATGCAGGGGTTCAGCGGCAGGACCGCTTAGCGGCAAATGCCGGAGGATCTTGGCTATGCAGATGCCGTTTCGCTTAGCCGCTTTGTATACCTCCTCCGGCAGCATATCCTGGATTGCATCGGCTAACAAGATTGTCACCGACATTCTCTCTACCGTCCAGCTAGCTAGCGGCATTGCGATAAATAAATCGATCCGATTCCACGGTTTTCTTTTAATTCACTTTTATTCCTTTCTTTCTTTCTTTACTTCCCATTCTTTACAAGTATAATATGCAACTATCGCGGAAAATTTCATTTGAAAATAAGACTGACGAAGAGTTAATTTTTCTCCTTCTTCTTTTCCCGTTTCCATTATCGGTCCACAAGTCCGTCGTCTAATTGAATTGAGCGAAATTCGATGGCTCCAATTTTGTTATAACGTTGTAAGTGACCCTTTCATCGAGGGGTCAAGAGTACGCAAAGATATGAACCGAAGCCAGATCGAGGATGCCATTACGCGATGGTCGTTGTCGGGCGGCAAAACGCAAAGAGAAATAATTAGCGGTGTTATGTATAGCATATGAGATACTGTTATCTGGCCGTTTGTCATTAGCCTATCAAAGCGCGTTCTTCTTCTTTCTCTCTTTCTCTCTGACTGTCTCTTCGTTCACCATGGTTCACCGAATAACTCCTTCCTTATTCAAAAATATTTGCGAACACGGTTGGCAATTAGTATTTCTTAGGAACCTATCGAACCTCCGTACAGGATTATGGCCTTCCGCAATTCCAGGGCCTAATGCATCGATGTGAAACCAAGAACCGAACAGAGTTCTTGACCGTCTATAAGTCGCTCTTAGAAGGGCCACCTACTTCCACGCACCAGAAAACACCCTTCACCCTTTTTATCCTCCATCTACTTCTTCTTCTTCTTCTTCGTCTTCTTCTGCTTCTACTTCTCTGCACCGCTATTATCAAACGGCGTCAATTGAGCACTGAAGATAAGAGAAAGAGAGAGGAGAAGAAGAAATGTCGAGGAAGGCTAATACAGGGGACAGAATAAGTTCCGTACAGAAGCCGCGGTGGCTAATGACTCTGTCCGTTGTAATCGAGCGGCGCTATCTGTCGCCTCGGCTACCTGGGCCCACCCTGGTATACAAACGAGACCCAAACGAGGGAGGGCCCACCTACTACGAATTCGAGTGAACCGAGTAGAGCCGAGAGCGGCGTGTTTGAACCGTTCAAATGTTGATAAAAATGGGAACAAGTAGGTAGGTAGGTAGGTAGGTAGGTACCAGGACCCTTGACGGTCTTTGAAAGGATTAATTCAACGCCGTTGATAGACCAGATAAAGATAATTTGAATTTTCGGTTCAAAATTGATGAAATTTCATTTCATTCCTTGGAATTTTTGTCGTATAGTTATGGTCTATTGAGCTTCTTTGATGAGGTAAGGTTTCGAGGATGGGATACTTCGTACAGCTAATGTAAGACAATAATGATAATTGAATTTGCACGAGTAGCACCGCGTTGTGAAAAGGTGGTAAAGTATTGTAACATAAAAATGCTAGCGCAGCGAGAGAAGAGAGGATAAAGACGAGTAGAGACCAAAAGACAAAGAGGCAGCTAGACCGTAGCAAAGAATCGTTCGTTGGACTAGGGGTTCCTGCACCACCAACCCGTGTAGGTATACATGTATACACGTAGTCCGTCTATCGACCCAGGAGTAAAAAAAGGGGTGGTTTTTCGTTGAGGGATACGCGAGAGAGTCTTCTCTCCACCCCGTATTTCGTCTCACGATCCTAAATCGCGGTAGGTACCTTATACGGGGATAAAGTCAGAAAAAAAACATGGCTGTCAAAACTCAAAAACCTCTTTCATGACTCCTCGGATACCGAAGATTCTTTCACATCGATAACGATTCTAGAGATCATCCTAATCGAAATCGAGTATTAGTCTCGGTAGAAAAATGACTTTCGCTGATTTCAAACAAATGTTCGCGTCTTCGGACCTCGAATGTCCCAAAAACAGGTCGAAAGAGAAATTAAGGACCGTCTGACAAACTCGCCGAATCATCTAAAGAACGGAAAGATGAAAAATCGCCACATCTCGTTTAATATGAACCTCTCAGTTTTTGACTGACGATTCATATACTTCCCATACTCGATAGTATTTCCGGGAATTACATGGATTTCTCGAGTCGAAAACCAGATTCAATTAATCTTGGGACACTTTAACCCCTCTAGGGCTGTTGAATTAGACGCGTCAATCGCTCTGTACCGATCGAACTCGGTTTGGTTTATTTCGTCGCCCTACGTTGGGTTGGGTGATCTCAGACCTTAGAGTTCAGGTTTGAAATACGGATAGGGATGTAAGAAACCCTGGTGAAATATGTCGAAAATTTTAAACGGAAATCACCTTGCTTACTACAAAGTACAAAGCTCGGTTCTCCCACGGGAACGAAACGGAACGGGGAACGGGGAACGGGGCTCGTCTCTCTCTTCCCTCGCTTTGAGGTGTTTTCGAGTCGATATCGAGGAGGAAGCGCGGCTCTTGTAAGGGGCCGTGGAATACTGGAAATACTCGAAAGACGCGTGGGAAGGAAGTGTGAAATTGATGCAAACTTCAATATCACTACCCCACTGAAGGGGGATGGATAAAAAAGAAACGACTTTGTTTCACGCGCTGTCACGCCTCCCTATGAAAGATTTCGTCCTTTATTTCGGCCCCATAAATTCTCCTTATCAAAAGATGACCAGCTCCGGCTCCGCTCTTTGATTCACCCGACTGCAGAACGAGAGAAGTTCGTTTCATCATTACCAAAAACGTTTTCTCGCAAATACGGGATCAGAATAGAATTTTCAACCGAACGCCAAGTCTCCTTCTTTATCAGGACTCGTAAGAATTCACCAATAATCGAAGCTCACAGACAATGCGTTCCTGATTGTCAACGATTGTCCAATTTTTTCCTCTTTTTCGTTTCGTTTCTTTCACTTTTTCTTTCTTTTTTCCTTTTGTCATCCAGTCTTTACCCCGCAAGCCACATTAGTATTGCTCCTAGCACGCTTCGCGGTTACTGTCTGTGGCCCTAGCGACACCCTGGCGTTTCCTTCCGCGCGAGGTGAAGGGACCCTGTAATTTTGCCGACGTGGGTCAAACCTAAAAAAGGGCGAAAGGGCTGGCTGGCTGGCTGGGCTCATGAGGGACAGCCACGCCTGACCTGGCGTTCGAAGATTCCAACCACCCCAGTCACCCTGATATCTTATTGTTGTTCTCCCCGGAGAGAATTGTACGAAATAACTCGATGATCGATATTCCGGATTAAATTTTATTCAGGGAAAAATTTCGCTTTCTCCCTACATCTCCGATTGAAGAAGGTGTTGAGTTGCGTGTCGTGCAATCAAGGGTTTATTTTTCACCACTAAATTACCTTATTAACGATTGAAGTAAGATTTCAGACGACAACTCGAAAACAGAGAAGAAGAGGGGGACAAGAGGATAAGAGGAGGAAAAGAGGAAAAAAAAGCGATAAAGTAAGATTCTGGTCATGCATGTCAGTCATCACGTGCTTAAAGTAGTCTCAGAAGCCGCGTAACCGATAAAAAGAAGGCGATAAGTTCAGGAATAGAAGGGAGAGAAGAAACGGTGAAACGAGGAAAAGAAGCTCTATATACGAAATGGTAAAGTTTTGAGTAAGAATTTGAAAATTAACCTCGCATTAACCCCGACGCTGTTTATAGCACCATGAAGCCTCCTCGTCGACTAACTGTTGCCGGTGCTAGGCGAGAATATATTTTTCTTCTCTTCTAAAAGAACTTTTTTATTCTCGTCTAAACTTTTCACACTATCTATAATGGACTATCGTTGACCCAGAGTCAAGGCTCGGATAACCTTTACGTCAGTGTTTCGTATCGCGACACGTGGTCTTCTTCGTCTTATTTTTCTTATCCGTTTATAAGTAAAACGTATTATATTATCTATTTCTCTATATAAACGAGTAACAATTAATACAGTCCTTAACATTCGGTATGACAAAGAGAAAGAGAAATATGTATACGTTATTCTTTACCCACATGAATACTAATTATTCCTTACATTTTTGTTTGAACGTAAATTTGAAGTAGCCAGGCTTAAAAAAAAATTAGCGAAACCTCGTTTCTTTTACCATTAAGTAAATTCAATTAGATACCTACTTTCAATTCTCGCTGATTCCGAATAACTTTTCAATTATTTCACTCTTAAAAAATGAAATAATTGACCTAATCACGAAACGAAATGCATCATTCATGATCTGGACTTTTTTTTTCGCCTCCCTTTCTTTGTTTCATATTTTTATTTTTCATCATTATTATTATTTTTTTTCAAATTATTATCTTTATATTTTGCCGCATTAAGTGGACGAAATTAATTGCGTTACAGAGAGTGAATAAAATGAGGAATATATATTTAATGATCAGAAATATTCGCCTCTCTAAGGACTTTGACCGTTCGTCGTGGCATTCGGAGAGCGCGGAACGAATACAAATTTGTAAACCCTAAATTAGCATGTAACGCGGTTTGTACTGTTCGAATTTATCTCGTACCCAGCCGAAGGACGTGACAGCATCGTATTTTACCATAGCCTCATGATTATAGTTATACATGGGGCTATTGGCAGCACGATAACGTCGTATGTCCTGAATAGATGATGTAAAACAACTAATGCAAGATCCGCGGTAGCAGCTATTGACTGAAAAATATAAACGAACATGATCTGAGAATAGAAAGAGAAATATAAAGAAAAAGAGGCAAGAAAAAGGTTCAAAAGTTCCGAATGAATCTAATAGGGATTCAGACTCGAAGGTCTCCTCGGGTCCTGGTGCTGAAGGCGATAGCCTGCACCGCGACCTTATGCTTCTCAAAGAAGCGGCGACACGTTAGGAATAGGAAGGAGGCGTACAAATACCATCGGTTGTCTCCTACAGAGGCAGTAAGTAAGTTGGTTAAACATCGCGACTTAAAACATTCAAACGACAAACAGCCCCGAGGAAGAAGAGTCGAGTCGAGTCGAGAAGAGAAGGGAAGAGATGAGATGAGATGAGAGGAGGAGAAGAGGAAGAGAAGAGAAGAGAAGAGAGAAGAGGAAAGGACGCGGGGAATGGACCCGAACTCGGTGCGTCTGTCCATTAGTGAGTTTGCGTGGCGGCGCCTCTGATCTCCTACAGATAGAGCAAACAAGAGACAGTCGATTCCTTCCTCGAGAATCTTCACCTCCAGAAGCCGAGACCGCCGCGACGCTTTGCAGTCATTTCGCGTCTTAAATTTTCAGGATTAGTTCATTCAAACGTTTTCTATTCATCCTCTATCATCGCTTTACAGATTTTAACACACGTTCGTCAATGTCGTCAGGATCTTTCATATCAGTTTCCGTAACCAAAAATAGATCACTTATTTAAGTCATATATAATTTTTAGCAGATGTAGAGATCGTGCGGGTCTTTAACGGCGCGTGCAGCCTGGCGCCAACCATCAGACTCACTTCCCGTACCAGAAATCTGTCAGATATTTGCTCCTGGTTAAGGATCCAGTCTTTCCACTGGCAAAGTATGAGCTGATGATCATATTGCTGGGATTAATAATCTTTTTCACTTAATTCTTCATCGCAGTGTTTAGTATGGTTAATTCTGGATAAGGGCAACGTTCTTGATCACTTTTTGGAATCTTTACCGCGTCGCGGTAGGCGGCAAGGATTGAAAAACCCGAGTGAATTTAATGGTAGTGCAAAAAATGATGCGCAAAGTGGCGATACGTAACAAAATCCAAGAATTCGAATAATTCTCTGTATTTCGTTTAGCAGTGGCGCCAGTATCGCACGGATTACGACGTTGCGAAGGGCAATGTGTGTTCACATGTAGGTATGGGTCGGCGCCGGGAACTGGATATCGTGTAAGAAGCACCTCGTTATGTTTCGGTAATTAGCCGAATCCAACGGGTGTTTTCAATTTGCTCAAAGACACCGCGGTGCACAACTACGACGATACCCGGCTCGCGAACCCAGGGGATAGCTAAGAAACTTGGGGAGCCCGTGCAGCAGCGCCTAGCCGCTCCTACGGGGAAACGTACGGCTACAAAGCTCGACGCCGCGGTGTCGCTTTCAATAATTGCCGTCAAAGAGACTACCCAATATTTTAGTAGCTGTCGGATATTTTCTAAACAAATTTGTTACAAAGTCTCCCTTGTGCACCTAGCTATTCGTCTTAGCGATTCCGACTCTTGGCGATAGCAGATAAGAAACAAATTCGTTTCGTTTGTTCCCGACCTTTCCCTAGTTTAGAATTTGCAGTTCGTTGAAATATTTGCTTGAAGTAAAACCGAATGATTTTAAACGACTTCTGAAGAAGAACAGTCGATTTTGTAAAACTGTTCCGAGTCGTAAGAAGCGTAGGGTTTATTGGTCTGTCTGATCGCCTCCAGGGCTGAACTACCCCCTTAGCAAAAAGTGTAAGTTCACATAACAGCGGAACGTTAATAATTATTTTAATTGCAAGTGCGGATCCTTTTATTTTAGAAATAATTTCTGAACGTCGAAACACGTTTCACATTACAATGCCTACCTATTGTATACCCTGGTAGCTGCGAGTAGATTCTTATAATTTAAGGGCGGAAATAAAGTGAAGCAGCAAAGATGAAGGAGAGAATAAAAAGTTGCTTGATCGGTTTCGACACTCGAAACTTGAAACTCTAGTGGCGGTACCTTAACCAGATATATTAACTCGTGTAGATAGGATCGAGCGATGAAAAGCGTAGTAAGAGAGTGAAGTAGGTACGTACCGCGCAGACAAGGACCAAGTTAACGACATAAAACGCGCCCGCGCAATCGACGAGGAGCTGTCCCCTTCGGGTAATCGTCGTCACCCGGAGGTGGCTCTGATGGAAATTATGATTGGAGGATTGACGGATAGAAGAGGCCAACAACAGTGAACAGGCCATTGCAAGCGGACGTCGCGAGTGGCTCGGCGTTAAGCAGGAAACGTTCCCGACGAAGCAGACCAATCAACCACTCCCCCACCCGTTCATCTCCCGTTCAATTTTATTATTTCAATTCATTTTTCAATATGGCTGACGCGACGAGCAGTAGTCAATCTATGAAGATATCTGACCCCTAGACACTAACCAGCATACTGACGCCACAGTCCTGCACTGGTAGATCATCTAATGAACACATCTTCGATTCACCATTCGATACACACGCAGTGTTCAGGATTTTTCAACAAAATCTAACGTTTCCTTCTCTCATTCTCGGTTGGGGACCTGATCGTAGCAATCATCAGCCAGTTTGTATAGGAGAGAAGAATGGACGGAAAGTCGCGAAAATCGATCCGAAAGTGATTTCGTTATTTCGTGTAGGAATGACCGAGCAGAAAACACAGCCGAGATTTGAATAAGCGACAACCTTATCTCGTGCAAAGTAGGTACATACTAGGTGTGCTGCTTGACTTTGCTGCACTCGAATAGGTCCAAACTTAAAACTAGAATAACCGAGGCTAGGGACAAAGGAAAAATAATGAAAAGGCGTTGAGGAACTCATCCGTCTCGGTAAAAGACACCGCCGAGTTCGTGTAAGAGACTGGGACGTCTCTTTTACTGACTCATAGTCGTAAAGACTAGTAGCTGTGCAGTTATTCTGTTGCTGTTTTTTTCCCTCGTGGTAAATAATGCGTTGTAACTACCAATGCCCGTATCATACCAAAACCATCAATCCATACATTGTGTCCATCCATCGTAGCATCTAGTTACAGAAATCGAGTGTTGGAACGGATTTCACAATCAGTTCATACCGCAAATGGTCTCAGCATATAATTAAACCCATATCTGTTCATCAGTTGGTTCGCGACTCGTAGTTCCAACATCGGAGGCACAAGCTTTTTCCGATCTGGTTATGACCCTGGCCCTGAGAAATTTCTGCATGACGAAAAAAACGTCAGACTACAATGGGTTGAAATTGAAATTGAAGTTTAAGTTGAATTTTCTCTTCCTCGATCGCTTGAGCACCTCTACGAGAATAAGGATATATCCGACGGTGAGAAGGCGGGAATCGAGGAACGTTGCCTCTGGCTACACAGTGTACCAGAGTACCACGAAGAGGTAGAGTAAGAGGCGAGAGGAAGGCGAGAGATACACGAGGCAGAAACCCAGCTGTAGACCCCGGTAATCATATGTTTGTTTAACCTCGGTGGCCCCTTCGAGGCCGCGAAGAGCTGTACGGGACCACCTTGGCCACCCCGAGCCCAAAAAAGGAAGATTCTGTTCACCACGTTGAAGGTGGGGAGCCAGAGTAGCCTGGAGCAGGACTCGGTGAGGAACGGGCGCGGGGGGAGAGAGGTCAGTTTTACACCCAGGAGGTGATGGATGACCCGCCGCCGTCACGGCTACTCCCCTCGGCCCGTGCAGACTCCGGGGCAGAGATATTAATGGAGGAAGATTTAACGCGGTTTTAACTAACGTTAACCAGGGTATTATACAGCTCGGAAATTCACCATGTTTTGTTAGCGGTAGGAGGAAGAGAGGGAGCCGGCAAACGGAAGTCCGGAAAGAAGAATTCATCCGCTATCTCCGTCCGTCCGAATATAATCCAGACTTGAGTGTTTTTTTTTTCATTTTTTTTACTCGTCCTTTCGAATATTCCTCCAACCGATAGTGTAAACACGTCAAGGAATTAATCCGAGTTTCTCTTCTCCGTCACCCTATCATTCCCTCATTCCCTTCGCCCTTCATCCCGATCCCCTACCACTCAAGACATATCTTCCGAAAGAAAGCCAGAACGGCATAATAAAACACCTATAATGGAATAACCCCTCAGCTAGCTCCGAGTCCGGACCATGGAGAGATAAATATTGAGACGAAGAGCGAAAAGATGAACTCTCGCATTTTCTTAGTGAGTTACGAGTGGACACGCTACTTGGGCCCGGTCCCCGCACACATAGAAAGAAACTTCGGGGACCCGTGGCAACCTGGTTACCGCAGGTTTCGTCCTTCGGACGGTCCGCAGTGGGCGATGGGGCGGAGCACCCTGGCGCCATGTCGCGGGGGGTCCGGCATCCTACACTGTGGATGACCGCCAGGTTAAGTTAGGTTTGGTTTTGGTCAGGTTTGGTTTGGTTTGGTTTGGTGGGCTCGGGGCTGCCTCACTCTCACCGTCCGAGGACTCGACCCCGTAGGTATAGGGTGGTTAACCCATACATACATGTGCATGTATTTTACCTCTAGCTGAAGGACTGGCTGGCTCTTCGTGTATCGTACAAGTCGGGTTATTAACATCGGGGGCTATCGCGGGAGGTGTGCTGATGGAGGTTTCCGAGAGATTTGTGATTTAGATGAGCTCACCATGGAGCTTATTCTACGGGCCTTTGTTTTAACTTTGAAAAAAATCTTTCAACCGACAGCTGCGCCGGGCATGCCACAGTCGTTAACTAGTCGCGATCAGGTAGAACAGGCCTTCTCGCCCAGATCCACACAGCAGAATATATAATACCCTGGATACATACCTACCTACCTACCTACCTACGTGTCGAGTTATTCCTTTCTAGGGTGGATATATGCGTTGGTTCACTCAAACTATCATGTGATATCTTTCACGACACATTCTACGTGCACGTATTCATATTGGGGTGAAAAAGTTTGATTTTTGCTAGGCTCTACGGATCTGAGAATGAGCAGATCCTGAATTGCCATAGGGGTAATAGCGATGGGAAGCAGTTAAGAAATCAAGTTTCATTCATAACTCATGGGCAAACCAGAGAGAGAGAGAGAGAGAGAGACCTTGGAACTGACTCGACGGTCTACCCCGCGGGAAGGCGAGCGAGAGGGTCTAGTTGGCGCCAACAAAAAGTCATCAATTTCCTGCTAGGATCGGTGGAAATTCGTATTTTGACTCGGTGCCCCCACGCTGTGACGGACGCCGGACGCCTTCGCCGGAGTGGACGAACCTGACGCGTTGTTTGTTTAGATGATTACGGGGTAGGGAGTGAAGGACGGTAATCTGGGATACGGGATATGGAAGGGGGGAGGGGGGAAGAGAAATTACCGAAGGATCATGACGACCTGCCCCAAACTAACGTCTAACTAGGCATCGCTAATTTAGAAACATCTGCCACTGCATCGAGGAGTCGAAAATTGGGGGGCCATTTTTGGTTATTTTCTATATAATTTATAGGGTGAATTTTTGGGCGTATTTCAGGGCGGTCTACGAGGTAGATAAGTAAATTTCTAACAGGAAGAACCTTCGCCAGCCAACCACCGTGCAAAGCATATGGCGTGTGCGCCCCGCCGATCTAGGTGACCGATAAAATTGTATGTAATACCATGTAATACCTACCTATGTACCACGTTCGTACACTATACATATACACACACACACGCACACACGCCTTCCATCTATCCCGAAGGATGAATGCAGCGGCAGCAGTTTATTCGGGGTGCCGACGCGACGGCAGCCGAGGGGAGAGCTCGCTCACTATACAAGAGAATGAACTTTGATGCACGATATCGTACCACCGATCGAAGGGATCGGGGGATAGGTATAGGTAATATGTATTGACTAACACAATGGGTGTCGGCCATCGCCGTGATTTAGTTCAAGAATTAAGATCTCGAATTTGTATATGTGAAATGTAAAGGGAAGCTGTTTAATCTCAGAGTTTAATAGATCTGAGCACAGAAAGTATCTCTGGCCTGAATGATATCGGCAGATTCATAGACGATCGATCAGCTAGTTGGAGACGAATCTCGAAATATAGTAGCAGGAAATAAGGGTACGGATTAAGAGAGGAAAGGAAATAGACGCAGACCGTTACAGAGTGGTAAAAAGCTGAGGTAAAAGTGAAGCAGTTAGCATACCTCCACGCGATCGGACCCCCAGACAGCTCAATCGAAGGTCTGCCCGGTCGTGAAACGATCCGTCGAAGACAGGAACACGTTTCTGTTCCTCCTCCGCGTCTAGACCTACAGCACGTGTCGCCTCGCGTGTCCCGTGTTTAACGCAGCGCGTTCTCTCTCTCTCTCTTTTTCTCTCTTTCTCTTTCAGTTCGAAAAATCGTGTAGTACAGATAGATAGATAGATATATAGATACATGCAACTGTGAACATCGAGGGTAACATCGTGACTGAAAGTGGTAACGCGGTGGAATCGAAACTTTCGTGCTACTGCAATTTCAGGGTAGTGATTTCGATAGGTAATCGGTATGATCACCCGGACGAAAAGCCGACTACAACAAAAATCCGAGGTAAAGGTCTTCGAGGGGGTATAAGTGCCTTTTAAAACGCGGTAGCCAGTCCCCCCCAAACCCCCAACCCCCACCGGTCCATAGCGTGGGATGATTCCGCCACTCGCCTCTAACCGATACGAAACATTAGCGACAAAATACTTTATCGGACCCGCGCACACTGCGGCTCGATGAAAGGACCCTCTTATCTTCGAGGTGTCTCGGAGAGTAGAGGCTTCCCGTGTTTCCGAGATAGACCTTATTAATGCGATACCCACCCCCCTCCCTCCCCCTTTACCAGCTACCGATCAAACGGATGCCTCCGGCGTATACAGACTCTTTTTCACTCTCTCTTCGGCGCACAGGTTTCCTAAGTGAGCCTCGAACGAACTATGTATCAGTACTCCGATTCTCAATGTGATCCTTTTCACTAAGGACCAAAATTTATACCATGAATTCTATAATACTGAAAACACGATTGATACGAAGTTAAACTAGAATCGAAGAATGTTTACATCTCAATTATTTTCATGGACAAGGTAAGAAGAAACTACAATCACATTTCGAAATCTTACAATTAGTAGATTTAGGAAATCTGGATCACAATTTAACAAGATTGATTGCTGATGGCACTTTCGGAGTTGACATTTCTTCAAGGAAAAATGAAAACTTTGAAATGTTAGGCATTCGTCGGTGGTTCTGAGGCTGAGTTACATGATATTGAGATTTAACGGATACTATGTTAGATTGTACGGTCTTAATTTAGTTCATCACGTAATAAAGACCGTTACATCACATAGCGTTGAATAAATGTATTCTGATAGAGTTGGACCTAAATTTTGTATAATGCGATCGCGAAGCAAAAGTCATTTCGTGGAAGTAACTAGTACCTTAGAGTATTTCCCTAACGAGCACGGACACGCGTTTCACCTAAAACCCGTAAAAGTTAGCGAAAGAAGGACGGGGGAGAGGGAGAGGGAGAGCGGATAGAATGAGGCATTTTATCGGGACGATCAACTACGGGGAAAAATATAAGGGAACGGAATTGCTTCTCTCTGCAGGGCAGAAATTTTCCCGATTCACGTTGTTGAACATCTACCGTTCCAAACCCCTCGTATATTAGATATAGATTATAGCGTGTCGCGACAATGTCTAAGAATAAATAATATTAGCTCTGTCTTTATACTTCTGGTAAAAAAACACTTGTCCGACTGGTATATAACTCGATATCGACGTGATATTCTCACTTCTGGAATCTGTAAAGCGATAAATTACGCCAGGGGGTGGTTTTGCGATTGAAGAAATGAGAGAAGTTGATATTAAAACTCTGCTGTGAACGCAAAAGGTATTTCCTCGATGGTTGGCGAATGAGTCACAGTCGAGATTCCGCATTTTTGGAAAATTGTAAAAGCACTGAAGAATGGGGAAAGCCGAGGAGTCACGGAAACCGAAAAATGGTCGCGTGACCAAATGAGAATGCAGTCAGCGTTAAACCAAAAGTGCCGAGATGTCCTTGCCGGGATAGAGTATACTCAGCGGTAAAACGGATCCCGAATAAGGACCCAGGGGCTAAAGGAACCATAATTTTTGAGCTGTCAGCAGATCCTCGAGTCTTAATAGTATCCTTAGTACCCTGCACGAGTGTCTTATGGTTACGGGGGAATGAGCCAGCCAGCCAACCCAGGATGTTGGCAATTTTCACGCTGATAAAAAAAATCAACACCATACACCAGACGCGCACATGCAGGTAGTAGGTGTATAAAAAAGGCTACTGCTATACCCGTTGCAGCGGGGATTCCCAGAAGGAGAAGTCAGAAGATGCTCCCGAACCCATTAGCCGCGTGATCTCCACCTTGGACCCGACGCAGAGATACGAAGTCCCTCTCTTACCCCTCCAGGGATAGTCACATGACGATATTTTTCGCGTTTTTGGAATAACCCAAAGATTCTACAGTTTTGAAAGAAACAAGAAAAAACACTCGAAAATTCAGAAATTAAACATTGAGAGCAAAATTCTGTGTCGAACGAAGCAAACCCCAGGACATTTTGCCATCACAGTACGACTCTCATCATAGTGAATGCTCTTCGCTCTACTCAGGTGATACAAACGTCTATGTGTAAGTAAAAGGAGGATTCCTGAGGACTAAAAGGAATTCCATGATGCAGGCGCAGGCCTGGCTAGAAGAAGGTGGTTCGGATGGACGGGACATGTTCTGGGCTCGAGAAGTGTCGGGTCAAGTTAAAGCGAGCAGGACACGCTGAGGCGCCGCGGCCCTGTCGTCCTTACGGTCGAGTGGAGAGCGCCAAAGCTGGAGCTAATATTTTTCCTTCTTATTATCTTCTCTGTCTTCTCTTGTTATAGCAATAAACTTTGGCTTTTTGTCTATAGATTAAATAAGAGTTGGAAATAGAGCTAACATGACGGATGATCAAGCGAGAGTTGAACCTTTGGCACGGGCATCAATTAGGACCATCCACATCAGGAGGTAAAAAATGTCGGTTTGATTCGCAGCTCAATAGACGGCGGAAGGCCGGACTGTGAATGCTAATCTATGAAGGTGTTACTAGACTCTGGGAAATGTGTTTGAATTACGATTAACACCGCCGGTGCTGGAAGCGCGAGGTAGCGTGAACCCAAAGCGGCAGCGGGCGAATAAACCCAGTGCCAGTACGTAGCTCGTTGTGCAGGTATGTACAACCCGGCATATCCACTACCCTGCACTGCACGAGCGAGCTGCACCAGCCCGAATGAAATGAACACAGAACTCTGCTAATTAATATTTACCCTCCGACAACATCACGCCGACACACCGATCTCCTCTCTGTTCACCAACTACCAACGTCAATGTTACCGCTAAGTACACATCGTCTAGGTAGTACATACACAGAGGTCTACCGCTCGCCCGTATATACCTACTATGATCCTGTACAGATATATAGTATATTTAAACAAACGCGAACGTGGCGACTAACTGCACTGCACAGTACTCTGTACGATACGTTGTGCTGTGCACTCGTGTATATTCATGACGTTAAATGCAATAAACTATCGATATCACGAAACCGAGAAGAGTGTATGGTACTCTTCACAATTTATTGATGAGATCCAACGCGTGTTAATTTCCACTACTTCTATTGTCTAGATAATTTCGACTATGATGTTATTGATGACATTTTTCATGCTCGTTCATAGTAAGTGTGTATAGGTAGGCAGAATCATGCATGGTCAGAGAAAGACCACACGCGAATGGACACGAGGAACGAGGAGAGAAGAGAAACCGCGGCTTAATTATTATTCCCCCGGGTTGATATCTCAACTAGTCGCCTGCCTGCGAAGGGTTTGACCATTCTCTCGAGATCCAGTTCGAATTCAAGTTCCAGCCACCCTGTCCAACAACTTCCATCGTTGTCGTTGTCGTCTTCCACCGTCAGAAAATTCCACGAATTCTTTCTTTGTCCACCGAGGTATATCTACAGTCGCCCAAGATGCTCCAGAAGATGGCACCCGCGATTTTTCCAACATTTCAGAACAACATCTCGGTATAATACAATCAGCAATGTTCGTAACACGTTCTCATCCCACTCCAAATGTTAAACTAACGCGAAAATGTTGGCTTCCTGATCAGCCTTTGTGGATGGAATAAAGAGAAGAGCATTATACCCTAATAGCTGAAGAAGCAAGATATAAGATCCGAGATCTGTGGTAGTCGATGTGGGGTGGAAGGAATTCAAGGCATTTGGAAAAGGCGATAGCCGCGGCAAAATCGCGCGACGGAAAGGGACCAGATCTGAATAAAAGAGCATGAGAGTTCGGTGAGTCGCCGATCGGGATATAGAGATATCAGGTAGTGATTATTCGACGGTTTACAAGACGGGTCGAGGTGGTCTTACGTGTGCGTAATTCTTCTTGTATACCTAATTCTCACTTCTTCCACTACAGTTTTTCTCATCACATACATGCACACAGTTGATCCTGGTAGTGTTATTCCAGTGGAGGGGATGCGACGTCCGCCTCCAGAAACGCCCTTCATATTTCCCCTCGCAAGTCTCACGTGTGCTTTTTACGGTTCGCGTATAGGTAGGTACATGGCAGAGAACCAACGTGCGTTCATGCGTGTGGACGCGTTCTATGCAGGTATACCCTTCATTATACTGCATGGCGATGTTCATGTGTGGGTATGTGTCTGTGTCTGTGCATACGGTTATTCTGCACCTGGTTATGGGTATGGGTTAGTACTAACCCTTCGCAATGCCGTACACAACGTGTAATAAAATTCACGTGGTCCAGTCTGCGGTATTCTTCGACATAATACACGTTCTGCATATATGGGGAATAGATTCTCCTCTTATTCAAGACGTCTGTTCTTCAGACTTCTCTTTGCGGTATTAAAGTCATCCTAAAACACATACCTACTTGTTTTCTTCGCGGGTAATTTGCCATTTCGTTATTCGAGTGTCTGAACCTGATTCATTACTAGTTCCACCTCATAACACGTACTTCGAATTTTTCTTTCACTCGTCTCGGTTGGTTCGTGTCAATTCTGCATCATGTCGATGAAAATAAGAAGCATTACCGCTTCATCGAGTTTTAGTATCCGTCAGGGGCGATTATGATGGGTTTAAAAGCAGGAAAGTCATGTCACGAATTTCAGAACAAGTTTCGTCGTATATCATGCACGGAAGTCATCTACAGTTTTCTAAAACGAAATCAAACTCAATTTCCTGTCGAGGTAGTAAATAAGTCTCTCGTAGCTAACGATAGTTGAATTATGCCTCGACACATCCTCTGGATGTCATAAAGTGCTCTTTTCTTAATCCCATTACTTCCAGAACCTTGAACACTAATTTTTTCCTCCAACATTCAGGTAGCAACATTTTCGCATAATTAGCTAGAAAAGTTTTTTGATCAAAAGCTAAATTGCCGCTCTACACGATCACTAATGTGTTTTTTTTTTCTTTTCTCCCTGTACCATTGTACCAATTTCCAATTTCCTGTCACGATCCTAACTGAACTAACGGAAATATGGTGAAGGATAAACGCAAGAACCTTGATAACGAGAAAAATTTGGCATTTCATGCTCACCAAATACAATCCAACATAATCTGAACCATATACTCACATACTTTGTCGCCAAACAGTTAACAATCCTAGGTAGCTCCTCCGTGCAACGACGTAGTCTACTTCTGTGCTGTGCAGACTCTTTAGTGTTTATACGGCATACAGAGGGAGGAATGAGGATCGGGGAGGACGGGGGACAGCAAACGGGGCTAAAGACGGATCGGCAGGATCGCCTTACAGGCTGTTCGATTCTATTAAGGCAACTCTCCCCTGATCCCGTGATCCCCTGATCCCCTATTTCCCTCCTTTAACCACCCTTAGTCGGGAACCCCCCTCGGTTTGGTAGAAACATCCCCAAAGAACTCAAGTCGAAATCTATCCGGGAACTCTTAAGGAAACCGACCTCGTACCTACGCCGCGCCCTTTTTCTCGCCCTTTTCCTTTTCCATCTCCTCATCCTCATCCTCATCCTTCTTCGTCTTATTCCAACATCGGGATCACACTGACAATGAGCGGAAAACCGAATCGAGAATATCCCCGGAAATCGATACCACCAGTTCGTGTAATAGGCGATAAAACATCTACCAATTATCGATAATTATACACATCAGTTGTTTATATTTTGTTCCTTATTTTATTGCCACTGTGGTTATGGCCCCAACATCCTCGGAATGGGATTTTCGCCCTCGGGTCTTTGAACGGCCAATTCCGTATTACCGGACGGAGTAATGAGGCCTATTTTTGGGCATCCCCCAACCTAAGGCAAACCAAGAATTCTGGAAAATGTAATACCGGATGAAATGAATAATGGACACGACATGGACTTCGGTATTATCAGATCCAGTCTTTTTTTTATCCAATTAAATGGCACCCCACGAAGTTTTATCGTGATTGATTCTGACCAGCCAATAAAAGTATACTACGTCTCGCGGCCTCTAAGAACGAATGGACGCGAACTGTCCGAGGACGCAGGACGCCGTGGACGCCGTGGACGCCGGCGTATAGTGGACAGCAAAATGGCTACCCCAGTCTTTGCCCGAAGTGTGATGGTCAGCGGTTCGTCGTGTGCCTTTACACCACCAAGCAGTGCCACCGACACGCGATTCTATAATAACCATCTCACATCATGGTGTAGGTTTAGGTATGCATCTTGTATCTTAAGAAACCTTCGTGTGTATCTCACACCATAAAAGCAGACATCTTCAATTCTTGATGAGTTATTTGAATTTTTGTACCAATTGTAAACCGTGACCATAATTTCACTCCTTTCACCTCGTCATGGGATCTGGTGGCGCTTGACTATAAGGAACGTCAGATGAAGAGACGAGGTGAGTCCGACTGGGCAGAACAGCAGCAGCTGTCTCCGTGTTTGACTGTCTGTCTTTTTACGGCCCCCGTCGGTTTGTCCGGTTGTCCTTTGGCCCGTTTAGTTTGTCTCTGTGTACTTTGCGGCTTACACCGTGTGCACTCACTCCTCCGGTTTGAGCTGGGATGAGCAGACCCGACAAGCCAAAGATTCTAATAGACCTGTTTTATCCTTGTTTCCGCCCTTTCGGCCTTTTCCGACAAAAGAAATTTTCGAGGAGGAAGAATTACTCTCGAGTGGTCTCAGTCCTCACTCACTAGGCCCGCGTGTGTTTGCACTAATTTCATTGCCTTAAGTGGAAATAATATTACCGCAACTAAGGAGAAAATTGTTCACGACTTTCAAGGAATTACACATTTTGTTAATTTCTATTTGCCTGAATGAGAAAAACCAATGATACATCGGAGGAGTTTTTTATTGTAGCGATTTTGTTACTTTTCTGTGTAATCTTTGCACAGTATGTCGAACTGTGGTCCTTTACGAACGAAAACGTGGTTTTGGAAAAGGAAGTTTGAGTGAAAAGTGCGGAGATAGTGACTTGGGTCCTTTTCTAGAAAATTTTCACATCACACGGTCCTTTTCCCCGCAGGTGAAGAGGACCGGGGAGGTGCAGTGGTCCGAGTAGCCACAACGCTAGCTAGCTATTAGCCAAAAAGGGTTTTCATGGGCTCTCAGGATGTTTTCTGGCCTTTTGCACAAACTGGATCGCCTACTGGGGTATATCTTTTATATTATAGAATAGGGAAGAGCCATCGGGCGCCGAAGGAGCCCTTAAAGGCTTCTGTTCGATGTAACAGAGCCATTTTTACCCGGTGAAAGAAAGGTACCTACCTACGTCGGCATTGAGCGAACCTACTAGCAGAAACAGGGGCCTTCGAGGACTAGCTTTCACGAGCCAGTGATCACCGACAGTGCAGTCTACCCGCGGTCCAAAATCCCCAAAAATTTAGAAATTATTCCTCAAAGAATGCCGACAACACTCCTCCGTGCCACCGCAACAACGAATTCGCAAAAAAAAAAAACAGCTCTGATGTGGCTTTGGAGTTTAGTACTGGCTGCTGTACTCAACAGTTTCGGTTTAGGACTAAAAGGGTGCTTCTCTAGCCACTATCCTTCGAACACTTATACCACCAGTCACCACTACACCACTTGACGAGGAAATCTGTTCTGATCCTAGATTAAACGACGTCAAGGGTTCCTCCTAGCTCGCGAATCTCATCATGTCAGCCGTTTGACTCGTTAAGAGGGGCGAAAAATTTGATTTTTTACGGAAATTCGCTTCCCCTAATAACTAGTTCGAATCTATTACAGTTTTCTAGAGTATTATAATGCGAATAAGTGACAGACCCGCGGCTTGAGACAAACCCAGATACCATAAAGGATAAAAGGAATTGATAAGCGACCTGGATGTATATGTAATGCAAATATTATTCGAACTTGGTATGGGGGTCCTTGAGTAGTACCATTCGCTTAACAATTCTGAATCATTTCTTCTAACTTCAAACATCTCTTCGCGTGTCAATATATCAACGCGCGAATACTCTTCAAGAAATAAGTCAATCCGCAATTTTCAAATCCATCAAAAAATACGATTCAGCATTATTTGTCACGCGTATTTTAAACAGAAGAAGCATACTGCTTTGGACATAGTCTGAATATCGAGTATTCGAATTCACAGTCACATCGGATATCGCAAAGTATAACAGATATTTCGCAAGGATTTCCAACGTTTGGCTAAAGATTTTAAATAATTTCATGCGATTTCATAACTAATTATTATGCAATTAAATAAAAATTCATACGTTTTCATGGAAAATTCCCATAAACTCTCGTCGTCATTCTGAATGCATCGTAAATATTTCATGATATTTTAAGTAATTTCATAAGAATCTTTTGAGATTTCATTTAATTTTCATGATGGGATATCATTGGAGTTCGTTTATATATGTATATATATGAATATATAAAAAAAGAAAAAGCAATGTCAAACTACACTTAAGATCTAGTAAGTAAGTAATTGGTTGGTTGGCGTTACGTACAGTACTTACAAAGCCGTGCTTGTCGCTGATGTTGTTCGTCAGTTTGAGTTTGTGAAAGCTCACTACCTTCTGCATCCATTGCTCACCGTTGCTCGGTGAATCTGGATGAATGTACATCCTCTTGGGCATTTCAGGATCCGCTTTACCCGCGACCATCCATCTGCTACTCGTCCATAAAACGAAATAGAACTCGATTAGATGTATCACAAATTTTTTTTCTTATCTTTTTGTTTTCTTTTTTAATTCCTAATGTATGATTTGCAGGATAAGGATTCGCGATTTCTACATATGCAGGTAGATGATAACTACTGATTACAAGCACGTACAAAGGGTAAATACCAAAATACAAATTTTCAGAAATATTTCATTAACTCTCAGTTCTTTTATGACATAAATTCGTAATTAATTGAAATTCATCGAATATCATTTGATATGCCGTTGAATCATACATCAATGTGAAAATATTACGATACGAGCTGCTGTAATTCATATAGGTATATACTATTTGAGAGCGAACCTTTATAAAATGTTTAATAATTGTTAAATTTATGTCCCAAAATACGATTGTAAATAATAAAATATTTCAGTGTATTAAAAAAGCAATTATATACCCCCTTATAATCGCCACCGGTCATTCATTCATTCATTTATTTATTTATTTATTTATTTATTTATTCATTTATTTATTCATTTATACATACATAAGCATGTATCTTTTGATAATCGGTCAGCAGACTAGTTTTTACGGTTTATAAATATCGCGAAACAACGTCAAGCTGCATATAATACCGATTTCTTATTTTCACGGTCTGCTGGACGCGACTAAATGACCCGGTGAATGAAAATAAGAAAATATAAGGTATAGGTAATACAGGTATATAAGTATAATATACGAAATTAAGAAACTGGTCAAACCGTTCGTTTCATCTCTTTTATATAAATATATTAAACACATATACCATGTATGTGTGTTGTATGTAAGTGTACCGTTAAAGTCACGTGTGTATGTATGAAATATCCATGAAAATCTTTAGGAGTAGACGAGGGCGAGGCACGTGCAGGTTTTTGTGGAAAGAAAAAATGATTAAAAAAAAAAGAAAAAATGATAAAATGATAAAAGAAAAAAAGTTAGGTACTTTACGGAGAGAATCGAATCGTAATCGCGACCACATCTCGTATAGAGGTAGACACATGACGAATTTCAAAACTATCGCAATAAGGTAGGTATAGACGTATATTATTATATTTATGTCTGTTGAGAGTAACGAGTCAAGTCGAGTATAGATAAGTCACGAGTCGTATAGGTAAACCATAGTCATACCTAAGTTACTATAAAGTCGAGTTTAAACTCGACGCGTAACCGCATAAACGCGAAAAGAAAAGTTATTTTAATGCCGCGTTTTTGTTGTTGTTGTTGTTATTGCGGTCTGTTGAAGACGAGCGCCACCACTTCGAGGTGGGCGATTCGCGTTCCTCTTATTCTTCTCTCGCTCCCTATTTCTCTCTTTTTCTCTACTTATATGCATATATGCCTCTTTACTCTAGGAGTCTAGTAAGTAGATATGTATAGAAGTATCCATACAACAGCGAGAGAACAAGAACAAGAAGAACAAGAAGAATAAGACCAAGGAAAAGTGAGAAAAAAATAAAATATATGAAGAAAAGTAAGAGAAGGCCGTAATTCGCTGCGGTCGCGATTCGATTCTCTCATTGTCCTTATATCCAGCAGAGATGTGCCTAGGATTAAATTTGCAAGCTGTGCAAATAATAGAAAATAAAGAAAATTAACAAAATATGCGACAACAAAAAAATGTAGAAAATAACAAAAGAGGAAGAGAATAAAAGAGAAAGAAAGAAACAAAAAGAGAACAACAAAATAACAAAAAAAGAAAAGAAACTTAAAATCAAATTGCTTTAAGAACACCGCAAAACCAACCAACCAACCAACCAACCAACCGGCCAGACAGACAGACAGCCAAGCCAGCCAGCTAGCTAGCCAGCATAGTTTGAGATGCAAGACTATTTCACTATGTCTTTTCTCTTTCCTCTCTATCTCTATCCTTCTATCACTGTCTCCGTTTTTTTTTCATTTTTCAAATGAGATTTGAATTTAATTGAGGAAAAAAAAATAGTAAAAATCTAGAAAGCGCGTCATCTCTGCTGACAGTAACTCGGAGGCATGCTCTCCTATCCCCATACACGTCGAAAACAGCGACATTAAAGGACGATAGAGAGAAAGAAAGAAAGAAATGAAAAAAAAAAGAAAAAAATTAACAAAAAATTCGATATCCCTTTTTCGACAAAATAAATTGCAGTTCATTGAATGACGTTGTTGTCTTTTTTGTTTCTGTTTTTTATAACACAATAATAATAACAATACCAATATAATAATAATAATACGTGGATTGTTTTTCCAACAATACGCCACATACGTAGAAACGATGGTTTCAGTTATACGAGCAAAAATTATTATTATTATTAATATTATTATTATTATTATTTTTATTATTATTACAATACGCATTTCTTATCGTTTTTGGTTTCGTTGTTATTTTATTTTATTTTTTTTTTCCACTTTCATATACTTGGATAAAAGAAGAGGAAATTAAAAAAAAAAACAGATTTCGGTTAATTCTCGACGAGTATGGGGAATTGTTCGCAGCGCACGGTCCACAACGTTTCTTTGTTTATTGAATTAAGTATTTCTATTTTTTATTTTTTTCTTATTTGTTTCGTTCTCCATCAATTACGACTCTAAAATATGTATGCGGTTTGTAGGTAGGGGTAGGTAGGTAGGTAGGTAGGTAACAGGTAGTAGGTAGGTGGGCATTGTTATCAATATAACGAGAGTATAATATATTTTTACCCCCTTCCCGCCCCCTCCCAGGACTTTTTTACTCGGTCGAATTTTCATTTTTTCTTTTCATTCTCAATTCTTTTGATTACGATTGACATCAGAAATTCTATTTCCGCGTAAGAGAAACAATAGAGAAAGAAAAAAAATTCAAATAAAAATGAAAATAAATAAATAAATGAGTAAAATGCCTCGAAGTATTATCATATTCATGTTATACGTAGGTATATAATTTATTGGTGCACAAACTTACTCTATATAGGAAGGAATAATAACAATAATAACAATAATAATAATAATAATAATAATAATAATAGTAATAATAGTAATAATAATAATAACAATAATAATAATAATAACAATAATAACAATAATACGTGGGGGGAGGGAGGATGGGACCATCATTACAGTCGCGTCCGCAGCAAATATACAGTTCTGAATTAATACAGAGGGCTGGTGGGTGCAAACCGATAACGACGCTATTTAATTTCATTTAATTTCATTTAATTTTTATATCATCATTCATTTCAATTGAGAAATGAGAAAGAAGAAAAAAAATCCAAATAAATAAAAACAAGAAAATTGGAAGATGAAAAAAAAAAAAAAACGAAAAAAACGTAAAAAACCAAGCTATGACGAAAATAAAGACGTGTGGATATAGTAGTCACCTGTTATGGAACTTATATCGGCACTCGTCGGATGCCACGATGTCCATAAGAAGGATGTAGCTAGCCTGTCTGTCTAATCCGGAAATCCTCACTTTATACGCGGGGAACATGCGTCTGCGAACAATATGCAATCGCAAAAGCAACACTCAATTAACTTTTGGCTGTCCACCGGCAGGGAGGTTCATTTAGAGGGGGTTTCATCATGTGTTACACATTACATTGTTATCATAATTAGGGTGGGTATATATATTATTATCATGTAGTATATTATTTATGGTGGAGATGGGCAGGGGGTGGGGTGCAGAGCGGGGTGGGGAGTGAAAGCAAAAATTTTTCTTTCTTTTTTCGGTCAAAAAATGGAAAAAAATAAAAAAATTAAAAGAAAAATAAAAAGAAAAGCAAACACCCTTTGTTTCCTTTGTTTACTTCTTTCGGGATTCAACACGCAAACCACAAACTGCAATTTAAGGGATTTTACCACCCCGTCTAACTGCTACACCCATCAATGCTACTGAACTGCACAATGAATTGTTAATTTTTGTTTCTTTTTTATTTTCCGCGATTTTGTTGGGTATAGCAAATATCGTGAGGGTGGTGGTGGTGGTAGTGGTGGTAGTGGTAGTGGTGGTGGTTTTATTTTTTCTTTGTTTTCCGTTCAAAGTACCCCGACTCTTTATTTTCCTTTCCGGTCATTTCAATACCTGTTATGAAATTTGTATCTGTAGTCGTCCGCCGCAACGATGTCCAGCAATAGGATGTACTTCGCCTTCGCATCGAGACCGGATACCCGGAACTTCATCTGCGGGAACATCTGCCTGGACCATGGCCATGGTAACAGTTAGATTTAAATTAGACCGTTCGAGAGGGGGTTTTCTTTTCATTTGATATCAGATTTTGGTTTTTTCTAATTTTTATCTCTTTTCCCAATTTATATATCAATTGAAAATTGAAAATTGACGGGTGAAAAAAGAGGAAGTAGTGGAGAGGAGTGGAAAGGATAAGGAAGGAGAAAGAGTCCAATTATATTATTGAAACAAAAAACCAAAAAATCTAATTCTGTACCCAATTATGCCCGCGAAATAATATGTAATGAAAAATGCGAATAAAACTCTGTTACTGAATTTGGATTCAGCGGGTCCCAAAACCCGAGGATATCAATTTTCATGAAAATTGATCGTTTTCAAGTTGGATCTGCCATTGGGAATTTTGGAATTCTGTTATCAAATTCGGATTCAGCGACCCCAAAATCACTCAACTGTCTCAGAAAGAAATGATAACTAAGCTTACACGGAGAACGAATGTTATTCGAAATGGGAAATAGAATGAGCTTACCGATTCTTCGGGATGACTTAGAACGAAAATTGAGGAAAATCCTTTGATTCACCAGGAGGAATGAAATTCGAAAATACCCCTTTCAAGGAACACTCTAATATTGTTATAACGACTGATAGGAATAATTTTAAAAGCTGATCCTTGTGTATAATCAATTATCGCTTATAGTCGAGTCATAGGTACAGAATTAGACTCGTAAATAGTACATAGTAAATTAATAACGAGACAGGATATCAAAAATCGCGTTGATTATTGCCGCAAATCTGCACATAGCGTGTATCCTGAAATGATTTTAAATAAAAATAATAATAATAATAATATTTCGCATCCTGAAAAGACTATATATAAATATATATAATCTGCGTGGTGGGATACGTAAAGTTAAAACAATATAATGATAAAATAACATTAAATTAGACAAGAATAATCAACCCTTAAACACCACACTTCCGGAGCCAACCGTAACTACCACACTGGGTTATCGTAACCCAGCGTTTTGTCTTGCAAATATCTCGGCATCCAATATACCGATTTGGATGTTTTTTTTTTTAATCGAAGTGTCAAACAATCAGGGAAAAAAATGTCTGCAGAAAAAGGCAATGGCTCTCATAGCTTTGAAGATATATGAATAAATCTTGGAGAAAATGTTTTCAAATTTTGAGGTTTGAATAAAGGACTGGGTTACCGTAACCCAGTGTGGTGTTTGAGGGTTGATAATCATATGTACACTTTAATTATTAAAACCGTATTCATCGTTTCTATTTCTTTTCTTTTTTTTTCTTTCATACTAGGTAAGATTTCGAACGCCATTTATATGTGTATATATATTATATACGTATATTATCGATTCATTGAAAATCTGTTGATATATATAAGAGGTGCAATACGTATATGTTATTAAAAAAGCGGACAGACGAATTTTTAACAAGATGATATAATAATATAATCCATACATGGTATATACAGTGGGTATATATCGTATTGGCAAAATGGATAATTGAAGAGTTCAATGTATTTGACTCAGTGAATTAATTCGTTGCTTGAAGGGGATGCCGGGGGAGTATAGTGTATAAAGACCACCTCCTGTGACAAATCGATAAGTTTTTTTCCACATCTACAATTGAACGCTTGTCACATCGTTTTATTTCGAATAATGGTTATCCCTACAAGCAAGTGGGGTTGGCTTGGGTTAGATTCATTCTTTTCGTATAAAAAATAAATAAAAAACCACCTAGTTTACAGCTGTAGTTGAAACTTGGTATGTGTATACCGATGTATATGTATACGCAGGTATATAGCGGCTTGGCTTGAGAACTCGATTTTTTTATATTTTTATTTTTTCATTTTTATCCCCATTTTTTCTTTTTTTTTAAGAAAGTTTTGTACAACCGCGCTATATATTCGAGTGCCTTTGAAGTCGATACTTCAATATGCTCGAAAAAAAATGAATGGAAATGTATATATATATATAAATACATGTATGTATGTGTATATACGACGTGATTTACTTCAATTTATCAATATATATATATAGAGAGAGAAAACTGTTTTAGCTTTCACGCAGTCACAGCCAACTCGGCACACTTCGGACTTTTCGTATGTTTATTGCAGTTCATGTACATGTACATACAGGGTGAACTCCTCTTCCTCTTCCTCTTCATTCACTGCCTTTAATATCGGTATATATCGTTGTATATGCGTAGGCGGTTTGGTCAGTTGGTTGGTATATCCTAAACTATCTACTCTACCTTCCTACCTTCCTACCTTCCCTCTACCTACCTACCGATGCTGCAGTCTATTAGCATAATTAGGTGTCATAAACATGTCGTCTGGCCCGAGGGCGTGGGACAATGGCGCCGTATAACTACGGATCAGTAAATGCGGAGACTCTGCCCTATATATATATGAAAGGACCCAAAACTCGTGCCCACGTATACAAAACCAATCTATATGTCCACACATATACCTCTAATAATTTATACATATATAAGGGTACTATGGGCCTGGCTAACTCCTATGTAAGCAACGACGCCGAAATTTAATTCTATTACAATATAATGGGATTAAGAAAAGAAGGAGAAAGGAATAGGGATGGAAGGTAGCTAGGCGTGAGGCCCTTGATCTTTTCGTTAATTGCCCTTGTCCGTTTATAGATAGTTTCCTATAAGTATGTAGGTATATATATATAATATGTGTATCGTGTCACGAAGAAAACCAATTACAGTACTACCTCGATATAAGCTCCCTCGTTACAAGCGAATCCTATTCCCCTAACCGTCCTAACAGTCGCTTATAGAGAGGTAGTACTGTGGATGTAATGAAACAGGAACACAAAATCATTTTTTTTCTATCTAACAATTTTTCTTTAGAATCTATTCGATCTTATATTCTATGTATAATATAAGAGGGAATCTCGTGTACATAGGAAGCATCTGCCATATATATTTAGGTACATATATATATTATTTTGTTTGAATCGAGGAATGAACTAAACTAGTGCATATATGACACGGCATCGTATCGCATCGTATCGTATAGGACTCAAAAATGAAAAACACACATTCACGCGGTCTCTCAAAGTCTCTAAGCCGGATTATCCCTGCTGTGAGAGGCAAAACATGCCACGTGATCCATGAGAAAAGCTCCCGCATCCTCATCCTACCTAACCCCTACTTGCCTATTGCTATTGCTTTAACAAATATAACGTCTTCTTTTCAATGCTAAGTCCTATGTGTATTCTTATTTTTTATTTTCTTATTATTCATTTTTCTTCTTCAAAAGTCTATACGAAATCTCAAAGATTCTTTAAAAATTAGGAAAAATTAATATTTCTATGAATCTTTTGGGTGTTATATATGAATAAGCGTAATAAACGGGACCGTGGAACTATAATAGGTTCTATTATGATCTATGGATATTGTCTCTCGGTCGTTTTAAGCTTCAACATCGTATAAGGTATGGATAAGGTCTTTACCAAGGAAACTGGACGCTCAGCTTCCCGAGCTTATAGGCATCTAGGTAGGTATATGGGTACTAAAATACTAAAACAAGTACTAAAACGAACGGAGAGAGAAACTTTAGAATATTTTATTTTTTATTTTCTCTCATTCCTAAATAGGTATCTATATCTGTATACATATTCATATCGTTCTATGCTCTATACCGTGAGATTACGTGGAAAGAGCTACAATCGAAAACAAATGGCAGACTGACTCTAGTGATATTCGTGGCAAGTCTGAAATTGGCGACCCTTGTAATATTCGAATGAATCAGCGCTTGCGCGATTGGAACCAACTCGTTTCACGTAATCTCACGGTATATTCGAGTCTATAGGTAAGAAATGCGAGCTCTTACGAAGGCATATTATAACACAGACGACGACGAACTGTAGGAGTGACTTATGCCTCTGTGGTTTACGACTCTGTCTTTTCCGGGGAAAATAAGAGGAAGAGAAACAGAAAGAGTGAGAAGAACAAAATGGAAAAAAAAAAAATAGACAGAACTCTTCAACTCATCGTCAGCCTGACCCGGCAACCGCGTTTAAACTTGACCGACGTTCTTAGCGTTCCGACAAAAATACCAGCCTTAAAATGTTGGAAATTCTCTAAGAATCGAACAGATTACAGTTTTAATGAACCAACCTCTTTAGAAGGTAAAGAGAAGTTTAAGTAACGACCTGAACCAGCGGCAAATGTGATCTTAGGATCGTCTCTAAGCTATGTTATACAGGTTCTGGTGAACATGAACCAAAATAGAGGATAAATATGACAAAAACAAACAGTTAAGTCGACTTTTCTCGACGAGCGAGTCTTGGTTTGGATTTTTTATGATAAAAAAAAGAGAAAAGAACAAATTACTTTTAGTGGTAAATAGATTTTTTGAGAGAAACATTACTGAGATTCAATTTGGAGAAAATTTTATCGAATGCGACGAGAATTGTAAAAATCCACTGATCTGTTCTCGAGATATCATCAATGGCTATTGCTTTCCTGAAAATATTGTTCTTTGAATAACTCGGAAACTACCGGACCTATCAAATCTAAAATCGATCCAGTTATAGATCGTGAAAAATCTCATCGATTGATATAAGAAAGGGTAAAATCCGTTGCTTCGTTGCCGAGATATCAGAGATTCCGTGAATCTCAAAACGTCGAGCTTTGATAAAAACTTGGATTTCTATTTCCAGGTGATTGGAACGAGTTTCCTTCATTGTTAACGACAATTGTTCGACGATAATGAATATATTTTCAAAACTTTCGAAAATGAGATATATGTATGCGATCTAATGATTGATCGATGAAACGAACGAGTATGACAACATGGTCTGCGTAACATATGGGTTTGAAAAAGGAGTTTAAATTATACTTGTAAAATAACAGTAACGATGGGAAAACTGATTTAACTCTGCGAGCTGAGGAATTGCAATCGCGAAGGTATAGCCATAGTAATTCTGAAAGAGTTATTGGCATAAAACAAGAGTGTGGTATGTATATAGGTATATGTTATAGCCGCGTGTAACAGAAGCATATCTTCCACATATAAAGATACAATACTTAAATATATACAGTTATACTTGTGCCGATAAAATCACTCGAAGCATTATACATATAAATCGAACGGAATGATAATTTACAACGCGTCGTCGTCATCGTCGTCGTCGATGTCGCGTCGTTAACGCTCTCGGCAAAAGAAAATATAATCGAGAATAATAATCCGGTAGCCTCGAAGTTCATTCATTTATTTTATCGCACTGCACCGCTTTGGTAATGCATACCCGCAAACCGATGCACCGACGCAACGCCGCGCATAATCGTCGCCAACGACGACGACGACGACGACGACGACAACGGCGTCGAGTAATAATTTTTGCTAAAAGTTTACTAAAAAATGTATCGTCAATTATTAGCTTGCATTATAAAAGACGCGTATAACCAGAGATGAAAAGGATCAAAATGAATACCAACAATTTGTCGTTTTGCTATTAAAACTATGAACTTATTGCTTTGAGGAAAATTGGTCCTGCAAAACGCTAAAGAGAAAAAGAAAGAGATAGACCCCTGCAGGCTCGAGAGAATCGAATCGAGAGACACTGCAGCGCAAAAGCGAATGAATAAAGAAAGAAAGGAAGGGCTAACTGGAGTTCGTAGAGTTCCTCCGCGCACGTTGTCGAACAAATCGGTACAAACGATCCTCGTAAAACAGTTAAGGTTACAGCAACAGCAGCAGCAGCAGCAGCAACAGCAGCCTGTTTGGTTTATATCTGTTCCGTTTCTTCCCTTCTTTGAGTGGGACTTTGCTGCTGTTGCCGTGAGTTGGAAGGAGATGAGTTCGCTGATAGGGATCCCCGAACGATAGTCGTCGGTTGGTTCTGGTCCATACTACATACGTATATATATATATATATATATATATAATTCTCGTTTGCCAGTAGGACCCCTGCGGTGCCACCGTTGCGTTAACGTTACGTAGCATCGGTCGGTGCCCGTTGGCTTCAGTGAACGCAAAAATTTCAAAGTTGCGTCCTCGCCGTTAGTTTCTTTCTCTTATATTTATTTTCTTTGTTATTTTTTAATTTATTTCCAAGTTCCTTGTCTATTTCAATCTCATATTCTTTATCTCAGAGTGTTCAGGGATTCGTTTTTAATACTAATACAGTACTACCTCGATATAAGCTCCCTCGTTACAAGCGAATTTCCCCTTCGTTCCGCTTGAGCGAGCTTTATAGCTTCCCCCACTCTACCTGTGTACGTAAGGTATTTCTAGTGGTGATGCCCACTGACGCACTGACACATGTGCGATTTTCCCATAGTGGGAGAACGCTTCGGTGACGAATTTCTTGGAATTCTATTCCCCTAACCGCTCTAACAGTCGCTTATAAAGAGGTAGTACTATAGTATAAGTTTGGCTGGCGCCACTCGTTATTTATACGATGAGAGAAGGAGTTGGTGGCAGGAGGGTGGAAGGGAGGGAGGGGAGCCTGAGGTGAGTGAGGGCTGAAGGGTAGAAGCGCGGCAGAGGGAGTGGGGTGGAGGGGAAAGAGTCGATGGGCCTTAGGGCCCCGGTGCTGCCGAGGTCTCGAAGGCGGGAGCCGCCCACTAAATTATTATTTGTTTCTCGAAGGACTATAAACGCCGGGCTGCCTTATGCAGGACAGAGTGTTCGCTCTGGGTCCGCTGCGCTGACGCTCTGCAGCTCAACCTTACGTATATGTACCTATACAGGGTATGTTTGTGTGTGTGTATGTATATATCATATATACGTGTAATTTAACGTTGAAATTTTTGTCCTGGGGCCTGCGTCCCCCAGCTCTGTCTCTCTGTATGTAAGAGAGGCGGTGATGTGATGTAATTACCATCTTTCCCTTTTTCGTGTATATTATAAAGTAGGTATATATGGATGTGAGCTGAATTCCAAAATTTATACAACCACACTTTTGTATGCACGATTTATTTATATGTAATGTATTACGATTTTTTTGGGACTTTTGGAATTTTTTTTTGATTTCGCAACAAAAATTCATATGCAATTTTATCTTTCGCGATATTATCTAGTGATGAAACATTCGAATATATTTATACAAACATACTAGGTATACAAGCTTCTATTTTTCTGATGTGAAGAAAAAATAAATAAAAATACAAGCTGCGATGAATGAATGAATGAATGAATGAATGAATGGATAGATGGATAAATAAATGAATGAATGAACGAAGGACTGAATTCTACCGCAGGTCGTTTCGCAATGTATATAACTACCTGTGTCTTACACGTATAGAGATACGTATGTGTATATATATATACACGACATAGAATTCACACATTTTTGGATATATATATGTACAGCAGGGATGAATTGAAAGGAGAGTCGACTCGCGGATGAAAAATATATGTATAGCATATGCATATGGATATGCATATAGGCATATAACCCAAAGCGCGAACTTTGCATCGGATAGAATACTTAGGCTGAGGTTAAAGCTTTCTATTTGCACACCTCCCCCCATCCCTATCCGACACCCTTTTCTATTTGCATTCAGAAATTGGCTTCTGCCAGTGCTAGTGGTGCTACTGCATGCTGCTGCAGCTAGACCTCGGCCTACTCGCAACTTTTATTCCAACTTCACTCGCCCGTAAAATATCCTGCACCGTACCTATCTACCGTTTAAAGTCGCACCTCTAGAACGATTATAGGTATGTTGTGTATCCACTTATTGCTTTGCCTTGCTTTGCCTTCCCTACCCACTCTGCTTTCCTTCGTTTATTCTATACACACAGTTGCATATGACAACGGATGCAGATTGTGCAAAGACAAATGATAAATGGCAGTTATTATATTTGGAGTGTTTTTTTTTTCTATCTTTCGGTCTTGCTTTATTATTATTATTATTATTATTATTTTCTTGTACTGGTATATGTATAGCTTGCAACAAAGAATTTTTTGCGTTGCATCTAACAGCAAACAGAAACCTATAATTAAAGGAGCTGATTACGACACGAAGAAACTTATATCTTTTGACACGATATATCGAACGCATGCCTTAGTTTTATCAGTTTTCTATTTTCTTTTTTTTTCATATACATATAATTATTTTACTCGGTTATTATATTATCTCTTCCACGAGAAAATAGGAGACGAAAAGAAAAGAAAAGAGACAAGAAAAAAAAACTAGGCTATGCGAATAGACGTCAGACTTTAAACGTAGGGAAGCTACGTGTAGCAGGCCATCGATTTCACGTATCGGAGTTGATTATTTGACCGGAGGGCTAGGCCACACACCGATGTATGTGAAGTTAGCCTAGCACTTTTGGAAAATCAAAAATCTAAAAATTGTGCCGTATTGTGCCAGACTTGTGCTAACTTGTGCCGTAAACTGTTTTCCAAAATTCCGTATGGTTTTCGAGAAAAAAAATAAAAATGAAATAAAAAACAGTAATTCTGTGTATAAAGTTGGCCCAGCACTTTTGGAAAATCAAAAATCTAAAAATTGTTCCACATTGTACTGGACTTGTGCTAACTTGTGCCGTAAACCGTTTTCCGAAATTCCGTGTGGTTTTCGAGAAAAAAAATAAAAATGAAATAAAAAACAGTAATTCTGTGTATAAAGTTGGCCCAGCACTTTTGGAAAATCAAAAATCTAAAAATTGTTCCACATTGTACTGGACTTGTGCTAACTTGTGCCGTAAACCGTTTTCCAAAATTCCGTATGGTTTTCGAGAAAAAAAATAAAAATGAAATAAAAAACAGTAATTCTGTGTATAAAGTTGGCCCAGCACTTTTGGAAAATCAAAAATCTAAAAATTGTTCCACATTCTACTGGACTTGTGCTAACTTGTGCCGTAAACCGTTTTCCGAAATTCCGTGTGGTTTTCGAGAAAAAAAATAAAAATGAAATAAAAAACAGTAATTCTGTGTATAAAGTTGGCCCAGCACTTTTGGAAAATCAAAAATCTAAAAATATTTTCATATTGTGCCAGACTTGTGCTAACTTGTGCCGTAAACCGTTTTCCGAAATTCCGTGTGGTTTTCGAGAAAAAAATAAAAATAAAATAAAAAAAATAGTCAGCATTTTTTGATTTTATTTTTTTTCTCGAAAACCACACGGAATTTCGGAAAACGGTTCACGGCACAAGTTAGCACAAGTCTAGTACAATATAGTACAATTTTTAGATTTTTGATTTTCCAAAAGTGCTGGGCTAACTTCACACACATCACACACCGAGTGTTTGAAACTCTGAGAGAAAAATTCGCGGGGCGATAAAACCTGTACAATATTATACATATACCTATCTATATATTATATATATGTGTATATCTATATACGTTTAATGAGCCTCTCAAGAAGTGATGAAGGAGTCTGAAGTACGAAGAGAGAACAGGGAAGGATCAGAAAGTGTAGAAAATAAGGTGTTTCTATGTACCTTAAATATGTATGAGGTACATTATATAAGGAGAGTTTCAGATCATTTTAATATCGATGTTGATACCGTCGCGACTAGGTACTTCGATATTGTTTTTAATTTTAATTTTTTTCATTCATTTTTCAACATTCTTATTTTACATTCGCTAATGAAATTTGTAAACGTTCTCTCGTTGGAGAAGGTAAAAAACCAATTTGTCTCTTACTAAAAAAAAATACGGCGTCTCTTCGGAAAAAGGGAAATATTTTATTATTCGTTTTGGGTAAGAAAAATACAACAAAAAGCAAAAAAAACGAAAAGACACTCCGTCTCGTGATGACGGAATTAATTCTTTGTCATTACCGCGAAATGTACGTACTTTAAATATGTGTATGTATATATATATTTATATATGTACAGTCAGGGTATATCCGTGTAGGTATTGACTGCGAGAAAGATTCGAGAGAGGCAGGAGGTGTGGGGTACGTATGTGTATGTGTATAAATGTATATAAGGCAAATAGGTGGGATGAAGACGTGACGTGACGGGTATGAGTGAGATAATGAAAGGGTTGGTGGCGCAGCTATCTCTTTCCTCTTCTTTCTCACATAAGGAATAATCCAAAGACGCCTGAAGCCACGTTTATATTCACCCATATATATATATATATATATATATGTATATATACATATATACATATGCATGCATGCATATGTTCGCGGCCTAGCTCTCGCGTCTTCTCAATTCTCAGTACTACACTTCGCGTGTATATATGTATATACATATATATAGTACGACTAGGTAAAGTGCCTGCATACTATATCTATAGCTGCTAGGTACGTGAGCTCAGAACCCTACAGTGCATCATCCCCCACGTGTAGTGCAGCGGTGCAGCACCGAAGCTAGTGGCCTTATTCAACACTTTTACTAGGTACTCGGTTTCTTTTTTTTCCATTTTATTTTTTTTCTTTCTTTTTTGTAAGTCTAATAAAAATTTAACACCTCTATCGTAGAATGTTATTCCCACCCGTAATAGAAATGGATCAGTTTTATTGATAGACGCGATAAGTATAACGCGATAATATTTTATGCCCATCAATATCGATGTAGAAAATAACTTGAAATTTTCATACATTTTCGTCACGCAGTTTCCTGTAGAATAATTGATCGATTTTTTACCATAGACTCCAATCTCATTTTTTTTTTTACCTATTTTTAACGACAAAATTCGCACCTCACGCCCCAAAGCACGTAGATTGTGACACAATATAAGCCTTTAACGTACAGCCAGTTGTGTGTACATACATAAATTCCCATGATATTTATTATTTATTTTTATATTTCATTCTATCCTTTGTTATATATTTTTTTTTTTTTCTTCTTTTATTTATCAAAACCCGATTAGCGGCGCGAACTAGCCGCGCGAATAAACATATTTTTTTATTTTTATTTTTTTTCCATTTTTATTTTCATCTTCGTGTATAGATAGGTATACAGGGTGGTCCATTTTAATTTACGCAGGCGAATATCTCGAAAACTAACAGTTATAAAAGAAAAAGTTTCATACAAAACTTGAAGGGTTTTGAGGGGGAAAGATAATGCTGATATGTGTTGACTTGTGGACTTCGCCAATTCCGAGATTTCGCAAGTAACTTCGGATTTTAGATAGGGAACACATGTTTTGGTTGGGGGCAGCTGATAGCGAGATCAAAGACTCATTCAAATACGGAAGCAAAAAAAATTGGAAAAAAAAAAATTTGCAAAAAAAATTGGAAACAAAAATTTCGCGAATTTTTTTTTTTTGCAAAAGATTGTTTTTTGTCTCTAGCTTTCAAACACATTCATTGTTTATCACTCTTGAGTCCGAAATAAGCTGTGTGTTATTGATCTACGAATTTTTTTTACTAATCTGGTACATTCAAACTTTCCAATTTCAAAATTGGCGAGAAATATTTTAAGCTAGAGTGATAAACAATTAATGTGTTCGAAGGCTGGGGACAAGAAAACAATCTTTTGAAAGAAAAAATTCGCGAAATTTTTTTTTTCCATTTGTTTTGCAAATTTTTTTTTTTTCTAATTTTTTTTGCTTTCGTATTTGAATGAGTCTTTGTTCTCGCTATCAGCTGCCCCCAACCAAAACATGTGTTCCCTATCTAAAATCGGGAGTTACTTGCGAAATCTCGGAATTGGCGAAGTCCACAAGTCAACACATATCAACATTATCTTTCCCCCTCGAAACCCTTTAAGTTTTGTATGAAACTTTTTCTTGTATAACTGTTAGTTTTCGAGATATTCGCCTGCGTAAATTAAAATGGACCACCCTGTATAGGTATATGTATAGGTACAGGTAGAGTGCAGACTGATACGCCACTTTGCATAGGTATTGTTTTCCGGGATCGCGATATAAGGCGCAGCTATAACAGGTAGCGCGGCCGCGGCGCGTCAAAAGCACGCGAACGAACGATTGTGGATCGCGGGTTTTGACTGGGCACGCAAACAACGTTCTGGGATCTAAACTCGTATTGCCTCGACATCTCTACAGGCTCGTGTTATATCCACGTGTATGACACGCTACGCTACGACAATTTTTTTTCTTTTTTTCCTCATATTGTCATTTTTACGCGTTATCCGCGACCTCGGCGATATATTATCACGCTATTTCCATGTATAGAAATACACCGCGAGAATTGTTACACAAAGTTATATACAGTATTATACACCTGTAATGAAAACCGTCACTTGAACCCAAATTACATATGTATTTTTTTCTTCTTATTCCACTTTTTAATCAAATCTAGAAGAAGAAAAAATTCAATAAAAAGAGGAAAAAATGTTGTCGACTTTTTAGCAAAATCAGGTATTCGAAGAATAGAAAAAACTAAAAAAGTAAAAGACATCAGCTGATTGAAAAATAAACAAGAAAAAGAAAAAAAAAAAAAAAAACAGGGCGGAAAGGGGAGAATAACAACCCTACGAGTTTTATGACCCTTATTCTATATACCTATACCTCTAGGTACATTCTTTCACGAATCGGGTATAGCAACCTGTTGAGATATTTGCACCGGAATTCGACGCAACTACGTTTCAACGATCTGTTTTTTTATTTTTTTTTTAGATTTACGAAAAAGTGACATAATTATATGAAGAAAAAATTCAATGACAATATAGTATACGAATGAACAATGATATGATATGATACAACGAAGAATGGGTCTGCGGCAGGGGTAGAGGAAGGGGAAGTTGAAAAAGGTGAGCGATTTTGGGCCCGCATTGGGCCCGATTCGAGGCAGTGAGGACGGACTAGGTTACGGGTACGGGTTACGACGAAGAACGTCGAGACTGGCCCCTGGACTGGGGAGTTGGTCGTAGGTAGGTAGGTAGGTAGGTATATAGGATAGGATACAGTGTCGTATAGGGTTTCGCATCGGGTCTGGTAATATCTCGTTTAGAAAGATTACAGGTTCGAGAAGAGGAGAGGCTGCCAATGTATAAAACAAACATCGTTAAGGCCAACCCTATACTTAGGTGGCCCTTGCGTTATTTACTCCTGGTTATGTGCCGGGTTATTTACCAGTTATTTACCTCGTCTCATCGTCAGACCGCGTATATTCGTACGGTCGAACCGTCGGTCCGACCGACCGACCGACCGACCAACTCAACTCAACTCAACTCAACTCAACTCAACTCAACTCGAGTCGACTCGACGCGAGAGGATTTACCTTCAAGTTTTAACCGGCTGCTGCTGCAGGACCCCATCCGTACGTCCGTCTACCGTCTCTCCTGCATATTCCCCACCCCAGTTTCAACTTTTATGAACATCTTCGCGAGGTAACCACGCCGCGCGCTATATACATCTATCTATCATCTATCTCTCTCTCTCTGTCTCTCTGGCTCTCTCGCTATATAACGATATTGAGATGTAGACCACACCAGTCACTGCACGACTATAGGTATAGTATAAAGTCGAGAGTAGAGCCGCATGCAGCAACAGCAGCAAGCAAGCAAGCAAGCAAGCAGCAGCAGCAGCAACGGCAGATGCTCAACGCTCGCGGAGATACAGACAGAATCTGTAATTATTATCGGGTATTATTATACCCCCATCGATTCTGATGGATTATATATATATATACTATATACTATCCGATCTTAAGCGTGACGTCTATAGTATCTTGTACAAACATATACATATACTGTAATGTATTATACCATAAGGAGTTGGAGGATCAATTTTTGATTTATAGACAAAAATTGATTTACCGAACCTCCGCTTTGCATATTAAACACGTCTATATCACCGTTCTACATGTTTATATCGTATGCATTATCATATATTTAATTATTTATCAAGCCAATTTCATCATTTCCACGTGGATATTCGAGTTTTTTTTTTTTATTTCTCACGTTTCTCGTATTTTTTTTCTTTTTTATTCGCATGTTTCTGCAACAGCAGTAGCAGTCAGTGTTCACGCATTAACTCTCATCGTCAGTGTCCTATCTATCTACGTATACCAATATATGTATATATATATATATATAGATATAGATATAGTTTACGTTGACGCAGGTTCGCTGACGTCGGTTGAACCGCGCGAGATGATGCGATGGGTATGAAAGAAATATCACCAGCAGCACCACCAGTACCATCCCCTTCCCTATCATACTCTCTACGCGACCACCACACCCGAAGAAACGTCAATACAAAAAGTGCAAAGGACTGTGCACTGACACACGCCCGAACCACCGACGCGGTCGAAGCTCACACGCGCTACCAGGCTACTAGGGCTAATTACCATACGGGACCCCGCGCGACCCTGGGGACATCACGGGCGAGTGCAACAAAGACGGGTTTATACTGTACCGAGCCGAGGAAGCGACGTTGATATAGGAACGGGTGACGAAGGGGGAATATAACACTCCTCACCGTCGCGGTCGCGGTCGCTAGGGTAGAGGGAAAGGAAGGGAAGGGAAGAGACGGAAACTAGGGAGTAACAGGGTAGGTACCGGAGGGGTAGAAAAGTGCGAGAAAAGACTTTGCGGGGGTACGAGGGAAAAAGAGAAAGAGCGTGAGTGGAAGAGGGGGGTAAGAGAGGTGGAAAATCGGGTGCAAAAAGGGGGTGCCATAGGGTCGAGGAGAGAAATAAAAAAATATAAAAAAAAAGGAAAAGGGAAAGAAAAAAGAAAAAAGTAGAGAACGGGCGTCGATTCTCTCCGAACGTGTGTTATACCACGGGGTTCGATCTGGTGTAAATCTACCGTCGCGTTTTCTGCACTGTGTGTGTGTGTGTGTATACGTAATACGTACACACATGCATGTATATACCATATATAGTATATTAATAGTATATATAGAATAACTCGGTGCAGTTTGGTGATGATGCTGCTATTGCTGCTACTGCTGCTTGCAGAGCTGATGCAAATGCGTCGGACTGAGAAAAAAAAAAATAAAAAATCCGGTCCATGAGGGATGCTGGCTATATTCTATATATGTATATATGGATGTATGTTGGAAAGAAAAAATTGGCGTAACCCAGCAACTTTTACTCTTTTGAATATATATACCATACCTATATACACAGGCACTAATTCAACGCAATAGGAATACCGTAGAATAACGTTATCTTATTCTAATTACAACGCAATAAAGAAAGGCGATGACTCAATACTCAACCTCTCATTGTCAGATCATCATATGCTGCAGTTCATACTATACTATACTGTACTATATTATATCGTACCTACTACCATACACGAAGAAAGAAAGAAAAAAAGAGAGAGAGAGAGAGGGAGACTCGCGAGTATTCCTTGAAACAATACGTATACAAGGAGGGTATGGTTTCCACTCAGTCACAGCCAACTCGGCACACTTGTAATAAGGATGACCGAAAGCAAACATTCTCGTTGTCCGTCTTCAAATTTAAAATTGATCGCGAATCATCCCAACACCTTAAGCGGATTGAGCGATTGCAGCGGCAGGATCCGTGTATCGTGAAGTAATAGAACGATTGTTTTATAAGACTCAATTGAATCGTTTCAAACTTTTTGTACTTGAAATCTACGTCAAAGAAGTAGACCCATATTCTTTCGTTGGTCCAAATTTTTTTTTTTTTAATTAGTAAGGGTAGATTGTCAGTTACGGAATAAATAGGTATATGTTAAGTATATGTAGAGATACCTAGTAAGGTATATGCATGGATTAGCGATACACAAAACTAGATAGGTGAGGGTACCTAGTAAGATACGGAGGTAGAGCTGCTATATCACGACAGGCATTAATTAATCTACCGCGACGCGTTTAGAAAAAAAAAACGAAAGAAAAAATTACAAATTAGTATCTATTTAGTAGGTTATATATTTAAAATAACTTATAAAAAGAAGTAACAAAGTAATAATATCAATAAACCCACGATTCAGCTCACTGTATATAAAATTTCACCGTAAATTCAATCGTTCACCTATAAGTATCAATAGGGGGGAAGAAATAATCTATGGTAAAAAAAATTCTCGTATTCGTATACGTATACGTATACATGCGTAATATGACGTTCGAAATCTTTCTAAGCGTTATAGCTGTATCTATGATAAATGAAGCGAAAATCCGCAATATTTATTATGATATTAAAATAATTTTCATAATCGATAATAACAATAATAACAATAATATTGTGCAACTATCTTACCGGCCACTTTTCGTGATGACCATCTCCGTACCAAGTTTGTAAAATCTTTCCCATAGCTCCTTTCCTTCCAAAGTAACTTTCGGATCGTCAACGACCCCGTCTTCTTCAGGATGGTGTGGTGGTACGAGGGGATGGTGGGGACCCGCGAGTGGGTGATGTGGAGGAAGAGGTAAAGAAGGCCCCAGCATCCCCGGGGGCAGGGGATGCCTTAGGGGCCTCATACCACCACCGGGCCCGCCCTGGTGGTGGTGGTGATGGTGTAAAGCTGCCGCTGCGGCCGCCAGTACTGCGGCGTGTGCTTCTTCGGGGGTGTGGGGACCGAGGCCGAGTCCTGAAACATAAGTTTCATAAATGAGAAATTGATGGGAAATTAGAGTTGTTTTTTTTTTTCTATTTCCTTCGGCTTAACTCCTTCTCGAAATGTAGCCTAATGAAAATAGAGTTACGGAAAATGTAGCCTACGAAATTAGAGTCCCGCCAATCATCTCGCCGCTGAAACATAGCTTAAACGGCTGTTCTAACGCTGAAAAGAGCGGAGACCCACCGCCTAGCGCCAGGCAACAAGATTACACCTCGTACGTACCAGCTGACAAGTTGGTCGTACGAAAAGTGTTGCTCACAGGACCAATAGGCTAATGAGCAGGTCCTGCTGGGCTCCCCACCCTTAACGTACGTTGCGAGACGTCGAGGTGCTGAATTAACAGCGTCAATCTTCACTCGTGCGTTCAGCTCTCATACAGTGAAGACAGTCTCGCAAATTCTCTCTCGTCAGACTCAGTCTTAGTTATTAAAGTTTAGTGCGTCGTCGAGCGCAGCTCTTCAAAAGGTAAGGTCTCCTATATCATAATATAGCTAAGGAAATTACAGTCTAACGCTGAATTTCTATTACTTTAGCTATCGTATTTCTTTGTTTATGATTTTCTTAGTACTATTTGATAGCTTGTTTTTGTTTAAGTTCTCGCTTTGAGCATATTTATTTCTGTATCTGAAGCTATCTTTGATTTATTAGCTTATCTTTAATTAATTAGTATAACATCGCATAGTATTTCGCATATCCAACTCCCCGAAGGTTGGATGAACGTAGTTAGTCATAGTTTTAAGTTGTTCTATTTGTTCTATCTATGACCTGTTTTATATTCTGATTTCTTTGATTTATGCTATATTTAGTAGTCGATTTCTGGCGTTATAATAAGTTGGCTACTACTTTGCTATACTTAATTGACTTAATAATAGCACACTACGCCGTAGGGTGCAGAATTGCACTCTGACGATTCCGTTACAGTATCTGAATATGTGATGAAAAGTAATGAAGTGCAGATTTAGGCACGTGTGGTATTAATTTTACAGGTGAAACACGATTGTACAGTAATTTTCAATCAAATTGCGGTCCGTAACTATACTGCGCTATAATATGCATCGATGAAATTTCCAACTGCAACCCCTCGCATGTTTGATTTTCAAATCGTAATATATACATGGTCAAAAGGTCAAAAAGCTCGACGTATATATATCGATGAAATTAATTTTGAAAATCAGAAATGAGAGTTTTCTTAAAAACTAATTACCAATTCTTCCTACTTGATATCATCATGAAAAGAAAAAAGAAAAAGAAAATTAAATCGTTATTATTTACCGTATTTTACGTTGTATAATAATATGTACTCTATTTTCTTCTTCTTTATTTTTTTTTGTTCTTTGTTTTTTGTTTTTTCTCTCCAATTAAGAGAAATACATCCTCTCGTAATATTTTCAATTTTATATACCTAATAGAACATGAAAATAAAAAAATAAAATTCATCAATTTCTTTCTGAATTAAACAATTTTATGTATAGGGATATATATATATATATACACACGTCTATACTATAATCGAGGATTATAAAAACTCCTGCTAGCCAGCCAGCTAACAGCAGCAGCAGCAGAGGCAGCAGGATTTAATTAATATATATATATATACCCCCTATACTGCAGGAGTCAAGTTGTTTGAATCAATTGCGAAGTAATATCGGGGAGGGGGGTCTGAACGGTTGCAGGAGCCAGGATTTATACACACACATTGATATATATACAATTTTTATATTATTTTCTTGAATTTTTTGTCTATTTTCTATTTTACATTTCTCTCTTTCTTTATCCTTGATTGCAAACAATCAATTATCCAAGTGAAAAAAAGAAAAAAAAAAAAAAAACAAGTTTGTCATTGATTTTTTTTTTCTTTTTTCCCTTGCTTCTCGGTATTAGTGTCACTTAAGTGACGCGGAATGCCTCATATATTATAGCATGTATATTCGAATTTATATATGATATGCTTTCTGCATAGTGCAGAATCTTTTACGCAGCTTTTCGCTATATATATATATATATATATATATATATAGGAATACATACTATAATCATCATCGAATCTCCGCGGGCGCCATCGCGAACGAGAATTGCAAATGGAGTGAATGTATTATAGTATGTACACCTATATATATATATATATAAATAAATATACATACACAGTTATGTATATTAGGCAGAAATTGAATATTCATAATCATGTTATCATTATTATATTTATTTTTATCATATTCTCGTATTTATGTATTTATTGTTTTTTAATATTTTCATTTTTTATCTTTAACCCACCCCCCTCACCCCCCACCCCCCTTCTCGCGAGTTTATTTTTCGTTTCTTTTTTTCTTACCGCGAGGGTCGCGAGGCGTTAGGGCGTGTCTGCTTTTATACCCGTGCTGCAATTATATAAAATACCCGCATATACAAATGAATATATACCTATACATATGATAAAGAAGATATATTTTTATTAATTGATAATTCGAAATAAACAGCTGCAATCAAAAAACCCTTTGGGGGGGTATCGTTTTAGCTTGCAAAAAGTGATACGAAAAAGTTTTTTGATCGAAATCGAAAACCCGAAGGTCAAATCACTTTTGTTTTCACGTGGAATACCTCATATATAAATATATACATACATATACACAATATATGCCGTGTATACTTATACCGCTTTATAGGTATGGGTACAGATACCTCTACTGCACGTCTCTCTATCTATTCAACGTAGTAAAACAACGGAGTTTTACCACTTAGTTGATTGGCAGCGTCAGCTATATTTTCCTTCCCTATCCCTTTCCCTTCTCAACCTCATCCTCATCCTCATCCTCATCCTCATCCTCCCCCCGTCCACCCGCGTCATTTTAAAATCGACGAAGTAGATAGTATAAGGTATTATATTGGATTTGCGTACAGGATTTGGTGGAATGGCCAATGTATGCATATCATACATTGTACATACACCTACGTTTAGGCATTATGATTATTTTAAATTCGAAATCAGAACAAATACTCTAACCCAGCTAATCCCAATCTAATAAAATAGAAAATAAAAATAAAAATTCATTATCTTCCTTGAAATATCAAGAAAGAATTATTCATTATCAATGAATGTAGTTATATTCCTTCCGATAAGATGTGAAATACATAATTTCGAATGAGACGAAAGTCTCACCTTTCAACATCATTATATTATAATGAGTTATCATCAACTCTCTGATATCTTGTACGTATACACCTATTACATATAGATTTGTATGCAATCTAAAAGATTAACGATTAACATGTGTCTGTAAAATTGGTACGAGTTGATCAGTTGAATTAGTGAATAAATTGAGAAACAGGCTCGAGGTACGTGTACCTACCTATACGTGTTGTTATAATCTCGGTTAAATTGTTGATTGAACGAACGAATTAATATTATACGCACGCGGTAAGCTGATAGAATTGATCAGTTTTATCTATAATCTGTGAAAAACTAACATGCTACGGGCTAGCCTGTACTCGAAGTCATACATTTGGATATAAAAATAAATGACATAGGCGAAACTTTTTCAACACTAATTTTTTTATTCGAATTATAACTAAATTGAATGTAAAAAAAATCTGACTTGTTTCTTGTCTACACTTTCTCGGGCAAGTCGAATATTACTAAACTATTAAGATTTACAGTAGTTCCTGAGCTGCTATCTTAATTTCAATGTATACTAGGGATATAAATATGCACGTATCTATTAGCATACGTATATGTTACGATAAATGACGTTTTACGTTATCCCGCGTGGTGTAATTCATATTATAACAAAACTGCAGCATAATTCTAGTTTGTTGTAAATCGTGAAGAATTCAAATGCACTTATACATTACAAACTAAACTATTACTTATATCATATTAGTATCTCAAACTAAGGCGGTTTCATTACTGTTAGAAAATTATAAGTCTGGTTGTGTGATAATAGTGAGAATTGATACAGAGTTTGACGTGAAGCGAGAGCGAAGACCGTTTAGACTGTAATTTTAATGGGATTAATATGAGAGCGGTCTCATACAGCGCCGGGTAAAACAAAAACTAGATCAAACGGAGTCGGTAACGCGGCTCAATTAATTATTTCATCTAGATTTCAACGCCGTGTTCCCATACGTAGAATAGACAGGAAATTATTCATCGGCTCGTTAGGAGTTCTTTCAAATTTTTCGTAATAACTATTTCTTCTTCGACGTCACAACCACGTCGAAGATGCGACTTTAATCAGATATTAAAACCGGCGTAGGAATAAAACTAACAAGCGAAAATGAAAACGAAAACGACGAAGAAGAAAAATGATATACGCATAGGAATGATCTTCGTGTGATGGTATACAAAAATCTATTCTTTCTTTATCCACTCTGCTGCATATCAAGGTCGTTACACTTCCGACGATTAGTTCCCTGTCCGAATATTCAATATCTAAGATTTGAAATGCGTTAAGGCCCATCCGTAGTCGCCCACCTCCTTTTGATACAATGTGACACATTTCGATTATTATCCGAGCCCAGGCATCAAAAACGCAAAAAAGATCAACGCTGCGCGAATTTGAATTCAATTCCGAACATATACGTCCAAAAAAATGTTCGTTTCGTGCGAAAATAGAGTCTACAGATGGTTTTTACGTAATTCGCCGCGGAAATCGAATTCGGAAACATTCGAATAATGCAAGAACCATCCGTAGACTCTATTTTCGCATGAAACGTACATTTTTTCTTGGACGTATGTGTTCGGAATTGAAGTTGAATTTGCGCAGCGTTGGCCTTTTTCGCGTTCTTCACGCCTGGGCTTGGATAATAATCGAAATGTGACACATTTCGACCAAAAGGAGTCGGGCGATTACGGATGGGCCTTAAACTTACGTCGCAATTTTTATTTGGACTAACTTTATCTACAGCTGACGTCGCAGACGATCGTGCGTCGGAGTTCCGTTGTTCGTTTACAATCAGTTATTATACCGAGTGTTAAAATCCGCGTAGTTTTACCCACCGAACGAATAGCTTAGCACAGCCTGAATATATCCATAACGTGTGCCTCGTCATTTTTCCGAGGACCGTTTCTCTCCGCCGGACTTTACGTCAAACGCTAACATCTCCTTGATCTTATTTTGAAGATTTTCATAAGATAAAACGATGATATGAAGGTCGAACTTACCGGGTGGCGTGAGCCCGTGATGATTAAGGTGCGGATGATGATGCGGACTTGAGAGTATGCTCTTTCCTTGAAGATGATGTCCGGTGGGACCAGGCGAGCTAGTAGGAGGTAGATGAGCTGCCGGGTTGTAAAATCCGGCAGCAGCAAGCGCGGCCGCGCTAAAATAGTTTGCAACAGCCGATGATTGATTATGCCCGATATCTCTCTGGCTGCAGGGAAGCGGCGGCGGAGTTTCCGGCGCGGCCGCAGGACTGCCGGGTCCGCCGGGAGGCGGTGAGGCGCTTCCCTGTGACGAAGAACCGCCTAAATGTTGCGGATGGGTTGTAGCGGCTGTTAAAAGTGACGATACGCTGAAATCCGTTGGCCTCGGTGCCGCCGGTGCTGGTAGATGGCTACCAAGGTGAGTTGAACTCGTAGTTGAACCGGATATCGTCGTTGCGAATGGCGCGTGTTGATTAAGAGCCGCGGCCGGTGCGGGGTACGCCATCCCAGGCCCCCCCACCGCCCCCCTAAGCCCCGTTCTGGCAGCCTCGGCCACGTTAGTCTCTAATTCTTTACCGTCTATGCGGTCAGGTATTATAGAATCTTCGTTCACAGACGAGGCAGGCTTACCCTCTAGCCTGCTGCAGGGCCTCTGCAATTTTTGTGGAATGCTGGCGCAGTGGGTACCCCTGCTGCACGCCGAGTCTTGTTCGAATCTCATTTAGCTGGCGAGGAGTAGCAAGCGTCCAGCGATATTGTTAGCTACAATTACGCCGGATATATTACTGAGTTACGAGTGTATCAACTTTTCGTTTCTTTACTTTACTTCACTTTACTTTTACGGATATTATATTACGAGACTCTTTCTATATTATTACCCCGATTATTGAAGAATAGCACTGGAGTATATCAGTTCAAATGATTCAGATTAAGTTAACACGAGATTTGAATCCACTGTAACGTTTCTCCATATCGTTGCGGTCCTAAAGCAACAACTTATACCCCGAGTTATCATCATCTTCGATAATCCTCTATACGAACAGAGGCTAATATCCATCTGCAGTTCACACCTGATCCAGTTCACCTCTTCATTCAATTATATTCATATATTATATACACAAACACTCGCGCACTATCGATACAAGGTGTAATGTTTTTCTTATTATTTTGTTTTCCGCACTCTGTTCTTCGTTCGTTTTCTTCTCTTTTCTTTTTATAATATCAGAGGTAAGAGTTGAACAGTCGAGGAAACGGGTAAGTATTATAAATCACTTTATTTTTTATTCCATGAAAATATTCATGTACGTTATTTATTCACAATTGTTGTATTATTTCTACAATGTCTCTTTTGCAACGTGTCGTTCTCTTCATGCACAACTGTGGGAAACACTAATCGCATGAACTTCTCAGTCTCATGGTAATTTTCAGTATCAAAGTTAGTGACATTGCTGATTACAGTGTTGAAAACATTTCAATACATATCAGCAGCATTGAACAACACTTTCAGAGAATAAGCAACAAACGAACACTGTAGAAATACAAGAAAACTTTAACATTCTCATCATTTTCTTTCAGGATATCTATTATTATTTATAGTTTCTTTTTCTCCAACAACACTTGCTTAAGATCTTTCCTATTCCTTCTCGTTACTCTTAGTATTATTCTTCTTCTTCGCCTTTTTATCCTTCTCCTCCTCCTTGTGTTCCTTCTTCTCTATACACATACAACAATGAACCGCATAATAAAATTTAAAACACTTTCAATTCGTGGGTGTTGATAAATTATTTGTTATTCTTAGTCACATGAGATAACAAACGAACGATGATAACATTATTCGCAAAAGCACAGGAAAAACACTCCGTAATCTTTTCGTTTTCGTTTTCGGTTTTTTTTTTTCTTTCGGTTGTTGTTATCCTTCTGCAAGTTACGGCGATGCTGGTGGTGCTACTGGCACCGCTCTGCTCTGCGCTGCTCTGCTGTTAAACACACACCTTCCGACGGCCGGCGAGCGAGCGAGCTGCAGAGACTAGGTATTCGGAAACTGACGCGAGTAGGCAAGAAGAAACCCGGGTTGCTTGCGAGGAAGGGTTTCCGCGCGGGTTTAAGGCGAAGGTGTTACTTGGGTGGCGCCGCGACGGTCACTGAGCAGCGCTAGGATTGACACCTCCTCTGGGGCTCACCCCCACACCTATCGAGGTGTTGGTGTGCTAAAGTCCCGGTACTATAACGTGGAAGATATACACCGGACGCTGGTAGGCGTGAATGCTGGAGGGCAGCGACGCGAAGACTGAAACCGTCGGGGCTCCTCCTCCCCACCCCTGAAACCAGCAGCAGCAAGCAGCCGGCAGAGAGGCAGAGGCAGCGGCAGCAGCACCACCAGCAGCAATACGACACGGTACGACACGATACGCCGAGTTTGTGGTGGTGGATTTCATGGTGGGGGAAAAGAGACTCCGAAGACTACGAGCTATTCGGAAGAAGTGGGGATGCCGTAACCCCTCCGTGAACTAAACCTGAACCGGCGATAATGAGAGACCGTCTTTCGGGATTGGAGCGCTACAGCCAATCCGTGGGGGCGTCGGACATGACGCCTTTTCCGACGCGGTTTTCCCCCTCTACCGAGTTGACGTTACGTTTCGTTCCATGCGCGGAACTGACGAGTTCCTCCCCTCCATCCACGGTTTTAGGGTGTTAACCACGAGTACGCCCATTAACGTTCTCTACTTTACCCCTCAACTCACACACAGGATGGGGATGACCGAAGGGTGAGAAAATTAAGTCTACCTTTTTACGCTCTACGTAAATGTTTGCCTACGTACAACCGCGGTTTTATTTAACCGCTTCGAGTGCTTGACGAAAGGTAGATAACGGAACGAATATTATCATCGCCCGGTATGGTAATTACAAAACCGTAGGCGTATTTGTATCGCAATTCGTAAGAGTACTTTTCGATACTAGTGCGAAAGTGTTGATTCTCGGAAGAGTGTGAAATTTTTCGACAATCACACGAGTCGAGAATCATCTTTCGCACGTGTATCGAACTTCATTTTTCAACACAGCGCACGTTACGTTGAATTTCATGCCACCGAAGCGTGCGCACAATCGAACTTTGCGCACGCTGTGTGGAAATACTACTTTTCGTTGCAGTCGGCGTAAAATCCGATTATACAACTTGTTCTGCTTAGACAAAATCGAATTTTACGCAAACTGCATCGGAAAATATCGTTCGTAACACGGGCGTGATGTTTTATACCTTCGTGTGATGCCGTAATCACTCGGGCCGGCTTCGCCGGCCCTACGCAATATACTATTGCGATACTAGTGCGAAAGTGTTGAGTCTCGGACGAGTGTGAAGTTTTTCGACAATCACACGAGTCGAGAATCATCTTTCGCACGTGTATCGAACTTTATTTTTTAACACAGCGCGCGTTAAGTCTAATTTTATGCACACGAAGCGTGCGCGAAATCGGAATTTCCGCACGCCGTATGGAAAACAACATTTTTATACCACTGGTATGTATCTCGGATGTGAATTGATATTCGGTACGATTCTTTTCGGTCCTTCGAATATATGTCTCTTGGAGGTTTCGTTGATAATTATGATATATGTACACGGAAAAGGTTTCGGTAGTGCCGCAGCACCAACCGGCAGAACGGTGAGTACGCGTGTCCAAACACGGGTGTCGTCTCTGCGACGGAACGTTGGGTTCCTTCGCGAGAACGCTGCAGTCTGCGAGACGTTGGACATCCGTATTAATATGGAACAGTCCAACGTCTCGCAAAGTGCAGCGTTCTCGCGAAGGAACGCGGGGTTCCGTCGCAGAGACGGCGCTGTGTTTAGACACGCGTAACTCACCGTTCTGCCGCTTGGAGCTGCAGCATTTCCGAAACCGTTTCCGTGTATACGTCCTGCAAACTGAATCCTGTCGGAGCTAACCGATCTCTAGCAACGTAAGTAGAATCCCGGTAATTCGTACTGTCAAGGGACCTGACCAATATCCTGAATTACCGAGATTTACGAATTACCGAGATTTACGAATTACCGAGATTTACGAATTACCGAGATTTATGAATTACCGGGATCTACGAACTATCGGGACTTGCTTCAAGGGCGATTTTTTTGAGAGGCCGACCGATGACTACGAATTACCGAGATTTTCCCTTTATCGGGATTACGAAAAACCGGGATTCTACTGTATATGTATGTCAATAGTCGAATTTTGGGAAACTCGGAAAGTGCCAAAATTCTCGCTTTGGTGAATCGCGGCGTATCGGTGTTGCGGCGAAAAGCGTTACGAACTTTAACTTTCGTAAGATATGCTATGCTGTGTTGGTACGTACACGCGCGGCGCAGCGTGGCGTAGCGATTGAGGGGAAGTTAAGGCACGCCTACCGCGCCCCTCTACTCTGGTTTCCTCAAACCCCCTCTCTCCCCACCACGAGCCGAAACGTTCGCGCTTAGGGTGTTACAGCGACGCCTACCGTGTTCGTGAGTTTACTCGACATCGATGTGGTCGTGCGACACGGTTATTATGGACTCTCTCTCTTCATGCGATGGCTAAGGGAGTTGGTTTTGCTTTATAATTACACAAAATGACGGACGAGGCGCTAAAGCTTGTTGACCATCGCAACACCGTGGAAATATTTACCCCATACCTGTAACAACTTATGGATGCATCACCGCACGCAGTAGGTATTATAGAACAAAACTCAAACTGCAACTATGTAGCTTAGCCTAAACCGATATCAATATTATTCGTAGTAAATATATACCTACTCTATGACGGCAACATAGATTCGTTATCGGTCCTTCAAAGTCGGAAATTTGGGAAAAAAATAGCAACCATACACCGTTATGTTATTACGTGATCATTCTAAAGTTCGGAAAATTACCGAGAAGATAATCTGCAAGCTTGCTCGTGCTCGAGTGATTAATTACTCGCCTATAGGATCTGGACGTTGATATAGAAAACCGCGAGAGAATTATTGCGGAACGCGCAAACAGTAGATTAAACCTTTCGCGCGCTTAATTACTCGACGTGTTAATTGAGTGAAGAATACCTACTTAAACTATCACGGCAGTATACGGATTACGGCTGGCTGCTGCATGCGATGCCCGCATTTGTAGTATATGTATATACATGCGGATATACATGCATACACAATTCGCCTATCATATCTATGTATGTATGCATTATACGTACAACATAAACGTCTGGAAACAATTCGCCGATGCTCACGTATGTATCTTGCTGTGATATCAATTTTTTCGAACTTAAAGAGACCACAAAATCGATGAATCGAAGTTAGAAACCGAAAACGAATGCCGGGATTGCCGGGATTGCCGGGTGAGAATACGACCCAACGGCATCTCTGTTATTCTATTGGATCGATGTTAGTCCACAGAATCGCTGGAGTATAAACTGAACAAAGCATAGAGTGAAAAAAAACGTAAGTATAGCAGAAGAAGAAGAAGAAGAAGAAGACGACGAAGAAGAAGCACAAGGAGTCGAAGTAGACGGACAAAAATACACAACCGTTCCCCGTACCTATACATACATAATCTGCAGCGTACACGTATGTAGTTATATATAGGTGTAACATACACGTAGACCGCGCACGGCCGTCTGGTCGTGAACGGGGGCAACGCGGGAACAAACAGTTGAAAGAGCGAGTGAGAGGTAGATAAAAAATGAGTCTCCCGTCCCACGTTCCCCATCGTCGTTCCTCCCGCCGCCCCGTAGCCCGAGCGGTGCTCATAATCGCGCAGATCGCGTTATAATCCGCGGCGAAAAACATTTGACGAGCGACGAGCTGGGAAAAAGGCAACGTGCTGTGCTCTGCTGTGCTCTGCTGCTGCCCGTCGTTTCTCTCGTCGCTTATGGGTGTGGCCGACGATGATACCCGCCTACCCAGCTATGTTCTCCTCTACCCCTCCGCGCCACTTCTCGCCCGCTGCCGGCAAAATCGACAAAACTCTTTCCGCGAACCCCCGCAGGTTTCCTATACCACTAGCGACGTAGCGACGAAGAAGTGGAGTTTCGGTAGGGGGAAAGGAGGGGGTTTGGATATGCGACGGCGGGAGTTTGGAGAAGGGGTACCCGCAAGGGAGCCAAACTATAGAGAGAGACGGAGTTACGTCGGTGGTCGTCAATTGTTTTATTACCGAAGCCGCGCCGAACGCGGCAGATATTCTGCCCGAGATATTCGCGTTCTCTCGTCTAATAGCGGCTAAATAAGGCTCGAGCTGTACCGCGCGGCGGAACGGGTAACTCAAGAAACCATTCTGCACGGTTATACTATAAGACTGAGACTGACCAGCTTCCTTACGAACGTACGACGCGTGTGTATAACTACGTACGTCGTTCACGCGGTATATAAGCTTACTATCTATTCTATGCGATTGTGCGCGCAGAATAGTAGGTAACCCTGCGATGGTGTATACAATGTATAAGTGAAGGTATATGAATACACCTATAGGTAATACGCGTATCCTTTATAGTTTCATTATATGCTATGTATACATTGTTAGAGTCGCGTGTGAATAATTGTGATGTATCTGTAGGTATGAATAAGGATTCGGCAGTACTTCTTTTCATCATACCATTTTGTATCGTCTTGTTTATTCTGTGTTTTCAATTTTTGTTCTAAAAGTCAGTCAAACCCTTATTCCTCCTTACGCCAACTCGGCAACCCTTTCACTGTTCATAACCTAAAAAGTACTAAGAGAACGATATAGTAGAGTTATGTCGCAATTGCTGGATCTCGCGCAGACGCGTCTACGCATATAGGTAGCAATATGTAAGCGGAGGATTCGTCCGGAGCGATGCTCGCTTCAGAAAGTTCTATATTGGTATACGAGAGGCCTATAAATCACTTTGGCTCATAAACGCAACGGCGTTTGAGTAACCAAAACTCAACGAGAGTATATGTAGCATGTGCGTGACGGAAGGAACCGGGCTGGTTCATGGTTGGGTCCGTCGGCAGAACAGAATGCTTGACAACACAGAAATTTAACGCTAGCTAGATAGGTTATGGTACAGGCAAACTATACCCGCGTTTAAATTGAACATGTGCTTTAAGTATATATGTGTATATTCATGCTAACAACGCTCGTCTATATTATCATATATTTATGGAATCCAGAGATGTACATATACACAACTTTGTTACGCTAGATGTGACGCAGTTTTTGCGAAGTATCAACTAACGACAGATGCTCGTTCGATAGATACGATTGGAACACACATTTGTCAACCAAAAAATCACTGACGAAACAATATCATCGAATATCATCGAATCGTAGCATCATGATGTTGGTATATTCAAACATCATGCTGGTACCCATACAGATGCGTTTGGGATATTCAAATCGAGTTGCCTGTATCAAATTCTATGATATTCGACTTTGAGGTGAGAATTTGAAGTCGAAGAAAGGTTCGTGTAACGTCGAAAACTGCATTCGGTTGCCGCAACTTGCGGTTATATTGTATTACCAATATGATGTACCGTACCTATATGAAGATGTAATTATAAAGACTTTTCGTTGCGACGTAAATATGAAACAACGATTGTACAATGTATGGTTATAACCATAGCGTTAGTTGTAAAATTATATAAGTGTAGATATGTATTTCGTGTAATAATATAATGAAGGATGTGTATCGAAGAGAGTGAGATATAAAAAAGGATTGAAACTGCGAAAACAACAACAAACCAATTAGGGACTTTAATGGGCGATGCTCGAAACGTTGTAGCAATCGGATAACACAATCGAGTGGTTTCACCGAGCCAGTTCGCGCTAACTAAACCGTAGCTCTGCCGCGGGGACAGAGGGGAAAGCGAAGTAGCAGGATGAGGATGAGGATGAGGACGAGGATGAGGAGGTCGTGAGGGATTTGGGGTGGGATTCGAGGATCGCAGGTCTGGGTTTGGAAACCTGGGCGAAAATTCGCGACGTCATTCTACCCGTGCGGTATATAGAGGCGAGGAAATCCGTGCGGATCGATCCTGGACAAACAAACAAAACGCCAAACCGTACGCCGCGACGCCCGCCTCTTCGGCGCCTCAACGCCCTATCCCTCTCTCTCTCTCTTTATTCTCACTCTCTTTGCTCTATCCTCTATAACTATATAACTTTATATATATATATACACACCTATATATACGGATAAATATATATGTACATCTCGCCCTTTTCTATCCACAAGAGGAAAACTCTGCGCTCACGGGGAACTCTTCTTCTTCTTCTTCTTCTTCTTCTTTCACTCTCGCGACTAGCTTAACCAGTTATACCCCTATAGGAGCAGTTTATTCACGAATTGAGACGTGAGAAGCTAGGAGCTTTTCTTCGGCAAATTTACTCTCTATAATACACTTTAAGTCCTGCGGCATATTTCCTGCATATATATATATCGTTTACAGATAATTAGTGGACATGCCCATGTATAGATGTCTTCAAAAGTATATACTAACATATTATATCAATACTACAGATCTATAAGTGCGATATCTTACGCAGTATAGAAATAAAAAGATAGACGCTTACTTGTCAAAGGAACAAAGCTTCCGAGGCTTGAAGAGAATTGAAGAAGAGAATCGTTCTAAACGTTTACCGGAAGATATACAAGTGTAAGTGAGTGCCTTCGCGAGGGTAACCTCTCACTTAACTTTATATCTATATAGGCACATCTATAAGTATGCTATGTACGCTCTCCGCAAAGTATACCGGCCGAAATTAGATGATAAACAGCATCACGCAAATTCGAGAAGAAAAGGAAGAGAAGGAAGTGCGGTTTTCACTTTCCAAGAAGAAAAAAACATGAATTCTGAGAAACAATCTGAGTGATAAAGTTTTGCCGGATGAAGGGAACGTCTCGATCATGATTCTATAAGAGAATATCGCCCTGAGATTGAAAATTCAATGAGAATTACAGGAATCATCAACAGAAGAATTTCAAAAATGTTATTGTGCAGGAATGAAGTCCTCGAACATTACTTCTCTCTTTCAATTCAAAGAGAAAATAGAAACTGTCCAGTTTACTCCCTTGAAGTTCTGGAAATAATTCATTATACCAAAAGAAATGGATTTATTACCGGTTTGGATAATATTAAGAGCTGTATATAGAGTTATTAGCTGTTACGTACCTACTCAAGTACTTATACTGCTTGACGTGAGGTTTGGATTCCTGCAGCGAACAGAAACCATAGCGCGGTCGTTGATATAATAGAAATGGCGGCAGCGGTGGTGGCGGCGTCGGCATCGGGGCCTCAACAAGGCCCAAAGGAACCGTAGATATCGCATTGCGCGTGGGACTGACGGGACAAAACCCATTCGGTACAAAAGACTCGGTAGTTTTCTTCGTTTAAACGTCGAGCGACTCCTATGCAATAGAACCGAACACCGACGAGTGAGACGAACTGATTCTATTCGTTTCTCGCGTGCCGATACCATTAATTATCATACTACCTAAACCCATCGCCATTTCTTTTTATATTTCGACTCGCGCCCTTATACCTGTACTGCAGCTAGCTCTACACTACTATAGGTATTATACAAGGGCGAGCTGCGCGGTCTAAACGCGACAATGCGATTAGCTATGGGGTATGTTAGGTATGTACATGTATATTCGACGATTATCCGCATTTATATCGTGATTACAAAGATTTTTGCGGTGAAATAGCGAAAGAAAGAATGTTCATTCATTTCGGCATATCCTAATATATATCTAAGATTTTTTTTCCAATTCCACGCTGTACAAGTGTATATATGTTTCTTTTATTCGCTTTACTCGGATACAAGGATGTGGAGAGATTCTAGTGCCCGGAAGTGTAAACCATTCGAGGCTGCAGATTTTAAAACAGCTTATAATATAACTATTATACCTATATTGCTGCAGTCTTGTTGGGATTGAGCGTAGGTATAACCATTTATATATATAAATATATACAAGTGTGTGAGTGTGTGTAAATATATGTATATAAATGTAGATGAGTAGTGTGGAACATATAGCTAGCTCTCTCTCTCTCTATGCGTGTGTGTATATATATATATAGAGGGTGGGGTTCCCCGCTATACGACGACGTAAATATAGGGTACACAACTCGATGACAAATTACGAATGTATTAGGCGACGCTTCGCGACTCAGTGCCATATAGCCTCTATATCTACGTCGCACTGAACAGCCTGCCATTATCTTGGCTAATAATTAATTAGACTATATATATGTATATATATATAGTTTCAAGCTAGCTTGGGGCCTTTCTGTTGTATAGAGCTAAATATCCATCGTGTATAGGTATATACATATATAGCTGTTTGTAAAACCGTCTTGCGTTCGTATATAGGCATAGCCATTAATGAAATCTGTATACGTGTATATACCTACCTATATAATATAACATTCATTGAGAATGGAAATGACAGTAAATGAAATATTCAATAATAGTTCATTAGAAAGTTTTTTTCCAGTCCTTAAACAACCCCTCTTTTCCTCCTGTATATAAATATGGGAGAATCGTGTATATAAAATTCGTGGATTATAATTGACAGTAGGCACTTGATTGGCATGGTTGAGGGCACGGTGTCAGTTACCCTTGCCCCATGCGCAGCGTGGCAAAGTCGTTGTTTGCCTAAAATATCAAGCGACACCCGTGCCGCAAAGAGTAGAGGGCGGCATAAATCGCAGCTGCATTGCCAAAGAGGAATGAGACGAAACGGATCGGAGTTGAACCAAACTTCATCTCTTTCACTCCTCTTCCCTTCTCTCCATCGATCTATCCATCTCTCACTCTCTCACTTTCTCTTTCTCTTTCTCTTTCTTCGGTAAGTATAGTTAGTAGCTGCAGAAACGGTGTAGAGAACATTAGAAGTGGAATGGGACCGATCCGTGTACAGGGTACATCTGTCTGCTTGTAAGGGAACACCGCCTAATAGAATTAGAAATATATATCCCAGTTGTTCCCCCGATTGGGCTCTGCACCGCGATCACCCCAGATAGAGGAGTAGCTGCACTGGCGCCCTCATTGACGTACAGTTTGATCCCTTATTGCAGTGTTAGACGTATGGCCTTGAAATCGAACAGGGATTACGTTTCCAAAACCGAATGACAAACACTGAGCGGGGAACAAACCCGCGTTTTTACCAATACCAATATACCAATACCAATTCCAAACCCCCTGGCCCTCAGTTTCGAGTGGCGAATTATTATTTCTTCTATTATCGAATCCTACATGTGTGCTGACTGCACAATCGAACCGCAAATAGTTTTTAAACAATTGGGTAAACTCCGGGACATATAGCTATATGTATATACATAGAGGTATTCATATGGAACATAGGTAGCTGTAACCTATAGTCTTTTGTTCAAGGAGGTCGATTTTTCTACAGCTGCACTATTCTCAGAGTCTTATTTATCCTATTTTGCCTGGACACGTGGCATTCGACTTTATTACATACGTACCTATGTGTTACTTTGGCCAGGGTTAACCGCGAAGAAAGTTGAAGCATTTTTCTCTATGGAATTGCATAAAATCAGGACCGCAATGATTAGAGTTTGGAATCGCAATGAATCAGATATTTTCGACAATCAAATTCAACTACCTAAATCATTACGATAGTTTTTAGTAGCTAGGCATAGTTCATTCATGATTTTCGATAATCTTGCAAGTAGTCGACTGATGGAATCACTGCGACAACATACAAACTCTATTGAATTTGAAAAATTGTTGCAAAATGTAAATTTCATGCAGTATGAATGTTTTGGATAATAATAATAATACAGTTAATCGATTAATTCTCAATCTTGCCCAGTATTTTTACCACCGAATACTGACGTCAATTAGGGAATCACTAGGAGGTCTGTCGACCAATTTATCTGACAAATATCTCGCCCTATGAGTCTTACTCTCTTAATTTTTCATTGCAGTAGGTATGTAATGTGTTTAACGTAAGTAGCTGCAGATACTTCTGGCATTATGTCGTTCACCGAACCACATTCCTTTTCCTTGGTATAGTCTTCAGACGAGTAGGCAGGTATTTAATAAGAGCTATCATTTCCTTCTTCTTCTTGTTCTTCTTCTTCTTCTTTTTTTCCTTTTCTTCCTCTTCTCTTTATTTTTCTTTGACGCGGTATTATGGGCGATTTCAAAGTGTTAATTCCCCTGATCATCATCGCGCTATTACACTCGCTTAAAACCAATGTCACTCGGATCTTTTTCGACTCGATGCCTAATCACTTTCGTGTTGAATTTAACACCGATTTATACTTGTACCTAAATCCAGATCAGAGCCTAACTTATAGATCTCAATAATTGAATAATTGGGTATTTAAAACCTGCTTCCATTCCGCAAATATTCATTTTCCCAACTCCACGATGTATTGTAAAGTTACAGTACATATGCAATGCATACCTAGTTAGTTCATCACTCTATTCTACAACTACATCACATACAGTTAGTACATAACTCTATTCACAAATGATTGTCCGAGTGTACAGTGTACGTATTGCTATAAAGAAAGACCTATCCTAACATAGAAGTGGTTTTGAAGAGATATAAAAGGGCTGCACTCGGTACTATACTTACGATACACAAGTATTTTTCACAGGCACGGTGTAAAGACATGTGTTACCGAACATATGCACGGTACTCCCAATTCTGTTTTGAATTCACGCTAGGCGGCACTGGCAAACGTAAACGTACACAGAGCTTGGACGCGCACCAATAACGTACAAGTATTTTACTTGCCTAGCGTATAACAGAAGTAAAGTCTAGAGGTACTAGGTAAGACATAAGATATTTAAACAATTTTAGTGATTCTACGCTCGTCACACGCGAGCTGGTTCTTCGCTAGGTGGACGTAGCTGTGGACTAGTGTATATCCCTCCATAGCTGAGACCAATTCATTAATTTTTCACGAATATTCGCGTCATTAGGAGGTAGGTTGGGGTTAGGGTTAGGTTAGAGTAGCCCACGTTGTATCCCTGCGTCTGGGTTCACCTGGGTATCGTATCTATCGTACCTAACCGAGCTAGCTAGGTTGAATTATCAATGGCTGTCACATATTCATGCGTTGCCGCGCCATGCCATCACCAAGTTTACTATACGGGTGAGCTGCCCATTTTTTCAAAGGCTAACTAAGCTGGACACTTTTCGAAACGGAATAGAAAATTCCAGTTTCATTATTTTTGTTTTGAGCAAGTTAATTGAGGCATCAACTTGATTTTCTTTCATCCTAATATGTACTTCTAGATTCTAGAATTCGGAGAGTTTTAGTGATTCTGGTATCTAGTCTCTATAGCTCATAAATTTTTAATAAAACGTTTTGTGAACTGATTGACGAATAAATTCTAAGTCGTAAATGAAATTGATCATTCAGTTTATTTCTTGCGTACTATAGCTCTTGAGGTGGTAAGTAGAACTTGAAAATTTAGTAGTATAGTAGATACGATAATCATAAATTCAAGTGCAAGCGCGCTAACTCTGATTTACATCTCTGAATCCTAACGTTGGACATATAATTCTACTAAAACAGAATTATATCTCTGTCGGCAAAACTAAAGATCAAAGGAAATGAGGTTTTAGAGGATCAAACTTGAACTTCTATTCCAACTCGGGGTAGTTAGTTACTGGTTTTATTAAAGGCTCGTGAAAATAACTGAATACATACATTTATTACCGAAAGGTAAATGACATTTGCGATTATGACATGTGTTACAGGCAGACACCTAATTGATAGTACCCACTCCGTGGCTCAATTCGGTTTCCAAGATATACCAATTTATATGTGTAACGTGGTACTGTGAATCATTTAGGATACTGTCAATAAATAATCTGAGATATGAAAGTACCATTAACACTATGAGAAAACTTATTGTTAGATAAGTTACCCGCAGGTGTAATGTTACTTTCCATATACCAGGTCATGGCATAGTTTACCGTTCCTTCTCTACATAGTAGATTAAACTCTTTCAAAAGTTCGGAGATCGACTTTTCATATTCTTGAACCGAGCGGTGGAAATATCATTACAGTTCGAGAATTATTATCTAAGAGTTCTTGAATTATTACCTAATCGATTTGAATTTTCCATATTCATGTCTCATCGCTAAAAGACAACGAGCTCGCGTGTCTTAACCTTGGCGTGTATCTTCTTAAAGAGAAGCTGCAGATCGCGTACACGGTGGTAGCAATAGATTCCGGCACGCAATTCCCGAGCCGAAAGTCCTGGATCAAATATGTAGTGTCGATGGATCTAAGTGTGGCAGTGAAGATAAGTGAACATTTATCATTGGTTGTTAAAATATGAAAAATTTGTCCAGATTGGGTCGACTAATTACACTCCGTCATTGCAACTGTGCACAAGTATGAGAACGGTACAAACGGCATGATATGAGTATAAAAAACGGTGAAGAAGGAAACTCGATCTCAGGATCCGGGAAAGTGAAAGCAAACCCAAAGTCTGACTGAGGACAATAGCTCGGTTAAAGGATATTTGGAAAAGCTTTAAGAGATTTTTTTTTCTCCTCCTTCTTCTTCGTCTTCTTCCTCTTCTTATATTCTGTGAAGTGGTTTAACGGAGGATTAACAATCCCTGGTACCTATACATAGTAGGTTGGTGTATAGTACATTCGCAGGAATATGAGTATAGTGTGGTGCAGATGTCGACGGGCGTGTTTTTTCGATTTCATTCATCATTTTCCTGCTGCTAGCACCTTCTCAAAAATAGTTCAAGCGAAAACTACCCCTGATGTGTACCGGGGGACCAATCGAGTTGCCCGTTTGCACACCAGCGGGACGCCCATAACAGCATAACCGTCCCAGGTACACATACATTTATTATTTCACATTTATACCTATTGGTAGCTACTAGGCACGCTATGTGCTGTAGAAACGAAATTTTCTATACCTGACTGGTGCGGATACTCGATATGTGATTGGAGGTTGGTACCTCGGTTTAATCTTATGCCACAATCGGAGAGAGTCTCGGAGTGTACGGAACCAGGACTTGGGTGCGATCTGGTAAGCCTCGACAACCATTTTTCACATAATCCCATCGGAAACTAGCTGCACGATAATTACAGTCCGCTAATCGTAAAACGGAAATAAAAATTTCACAGTTTTCTACTGATGTTACTATAATCGCAAATGAAGTTCATTTCTAAACGTTTCCAAACAACAAGTCTAAGCCAATTCAGTTTTAGCAACGATTTGTGACGGTCTTGAATAGTTCTTGACTTTCTCAATTTTTTTATTCCTTTTTTTGTCACTTCAATTGATCGATTAGCGGATCTTTTTTCGAATTTCGAGAGTTTTGGAAAGGACATTTCCCCGGAAGTCTACGTAGCCGATTGGAAAATCTCGAAATCGCGTCTTTGTACACAGTACATATATTATATCTCTGCTTCCCGATATTCTAACAACTGTTTTTACCTCGTTAACCTGCGCCTATATGTCGTTGTAAAAAGCTAATAAGCCTGTAGCAGTTACCTGCACTCCAATGCCGTATAATAAAAATTCTAGCGAAATAGCTATTCGTTATAGGATATTGCTAAGCGATTTTTAATGTCTTAATCTCAAATGAATAATCACGTTCGAAGTGGTGATCATCGCATTGCGTGCGATAATGTATCTCATTACTTCTAATGAAACGTGACCTGCGCACATATGAGATTATCACTTATAAGTATCTCGATTGACTACTGCTCGTTTATTTCTGTTTATATAAGTATGTTTATAAGTAATCCGAAGAAAATTTACCTACTTAACAAAAATTCTGGAATTTAATCATCCTAACAAAATAATAGAAATAATCGATCATATAAGAGCGTGAGCAATGTATTAAATATATATTTACTGGGTATAGTAATTACACATCTGTCCTTATAATTACTACAGACAGTATTGTCTTCCGATAACAGAGTTTAACGTTATGGCTTTGCCTGAGGTAAACCAGAACCGTATATAACGAAGCGGTGCCGCACGTAGGTATTCAATTATTGCCCACGTGCCATCCACGTGTGTAATTACGCGACAACGTCACAGGATGATCTATATACCTACCTATATATATATATAAATATATATTATGGGCATGTACGAAGAGATGTTAGAGGTAAGGAACTACTGTTGCTGGTAGCTACTGTGATAATAACCCGAGACACTACTACGTTAGTTTCTCTCGCGTGGTTGAATAACATAGACCGTTATCGTATCTGGCTTGTAACTAGAGAAACTAGATACCTTAGTAAGTATAATGTACATAGCGACATATATGTGTAACTACTTGCATACCTGTATGAAAAGAAATAAGAAATGAGAAAAACTTTGCTCATATTACATCCCAGGTAATTGCGAGAGTAACATCTTTAACGGGGTTACAATGTTACCGCTGTACTTTTTGTTTTACTTCTTAAATTGGTTTCGGTTGAAAGATTGCTTCTACTAATTAACAACGAATCTCCATGGTTTCGGGACTCTGGTATCGAAAAAAGAGTTCCAAAAAAAGAGCAAGGTCTGACTGAAAGAAAAACTCTGACGAATTATTCCAGAAATGGCGAGATGGAAAAGTCTGAAATTTACTGGATTTTACATCCAGATTAATGGGCTTGAAAAATGTCCATCTCTCGTTAATTAGACTTTTAATTTTTCCCATTGGTACTTATTTATTGTAATTTCGCAGCAGCTCCGCTAAAGAAAGTGTGTTTAACGACGAGAGATTGAAATTTGTCTTTTTTGATTTGGGGTGAGAAGACCTGTTGTATATTATAAGGAGAATTTAGGATCCTCTGAAGTTCGGAACGAGTATAAAGGCGCGCAGAAAAGCTCGCGCCTCTTGGAACAACGCGAAAACGCGAACCATAAAATTGGCCACATCCGTGATCAGGCCTCTTCGTCTCATCCGAGGACCTCGTCGTCGCGACTCGTTGTTTCTATTGTAGTTGACTTCTGGACTGTGAAACTTGGGCAGGAATTTGGTCGAGGGGGTTCTTCAAAAAGATGCTCAACGCCATGCGTCTCCATATCTATATCTATACCTACAAACACCATCTACACGCACGTTTCCGTGTCAATTTTTATCACATATGTACAGTTTCGCTAAATTTTGGGAATTATCCTTTCAATCAACACCGATATATACTAGTATAGAACAAAAACTACCCAACTTTCGTGTGTTTCGACTCATCCCGGCGAAATTCTTCGGTATAATCGATGACCACATAGATCGAGTCTCTGCCTCTATGTATAATGAGTCGCGATTACACTTGACCCGTTTGGTCTGCAACCCTGAGTCGAGCTATCCTCATTTCCCCTATTCCTCCACTATTTTTTTTTTTTTCGTTTATCCAGCTTTTTTTTCTCTTACTTCCTTTCTTTTGCGTTAACGACATAGCCGTAGCTAATAGAAGAGGGAAGAGTGATCGCAGTAGTGCGGTCCACCGTGGGGTATAGGTAGGTATAAGATACCGCCGCGAGGTTAGACCAGCCAGGGTAATCTATGTGCGGAATTACCCATACATAGATAAAATAAAAGTCCCATATGTATAGGAAAAACCAAACGAAGACATCCTCTTGAGGGCGGTGGTTTTCACGCACGAGCTCCACTTACGCGGGTGGATGAATTGGCGGTCGGACCAGCAGCTCTTCCAGTGCTATGCCGTAGCTCTATATACCTATAAGGGTAGAGGAAGCATCGATCCTCGCGTTACGCACGAGGCAAAACGCACGAGGCACAAACCAACCTCGGTGGGCCAAAGGCAGAGGGAAGTTAGAACCAGCTTTCTCCCTTTCCCTGGCAGATATACGTATACCTACCCTGGTTTCTCTCAAGGGGAGGCTTATGGGGTTGCGCGCCTTTATGTGCAGCATTCCGCGGGTTCTCATATCTCCTCTTATCATCGGGGAAACTTCTTTTACTTTGATTGGGTCGGTCATCCGTCCCTCGCTCGCTTGCCATCTTCTTCTTTTTCTTTTCATTCTTATTCCTATTCTTATTCCATATCTATCGTTTAACTGAAACTGCTTCTCGTACTTCTTCTTTTTTTTTATACCCCATATCGTCCAGGTTCTGAAGCCTTAAAGGCAAGATAGGTATAGGTTCACTTCTATATCGAGCTATAGAGCGGCAATATCCGTTACAGTATTGTGTATAATGCAGAAAGGGAGTGGTGCAAACGGCTAACGAACATCCTCCGGCCTAACGAGCGTCCTTGTTAATTCATCCATCTCAGATTTTCCTAAGAGTTAGGAAATCAATCCAATCCTTTATTGACCTGGATCGAATGACAATTATCAACCAATTTGCGAATCGGTCGTGTTTATAATAGCCATTCGATTGAAATACGCATAAGGTAATCTCTGAATTGCAATTTCGTTTAATTTAGAAAAACAAAAAGGGCAATCGGTATTAAAAAACTCCACATTCGACCTTAGAAAGAAAAAAAAGACAACAGAAAAAATAGAGATGTATTAAATTAAGCTATACGTCAAAACACTGAGGGCGTCGCACTGATATCACTGAAACCACGAGTATTATTAATTTTGATAATGGTGATTAGGGACCAGCTCGACCAATATCATTATAGGTTGTGAGGTTCGGAGCTCGGTTAACTCGGGCTCCGCTCCTTTCCCCGTGGGAGTTTGGTTATCATTTATTTTTCATTCTATATATACCTATATATACATACATATTCCTATATATGCCTTTTAATTTTCTTCTATCCTTTTCTTTGCCTATATGGCCCGATTATACGGTATCTGACCATTGCATAAGCGCCGTCGACGCGTAACGACGATAACTTTCCTCCCTTATTATATTGTCTTTCTTCTCAGAATGAAAAAGGAAGCTTATGTGAGTCAGATTCTTCCTATTCAATACAGAAATTGTAAAAACTTTCGTATATAAAAATATTCCCACTATATTACATTGTAACGAACACTTTGTAATTCCTAAATCGTTAACTTATGCGGCCCGGAATCTTACCGGTCAATCAGAGCTGTCCCATCGACGGTCTGACTGGTCAGTTTGCTTAAAGTGTCAACGGCTGTCACGGTTAATTAGTCGGTTTTGAGATGTGGGAGGCTGTTAATCACCGGTACCTATATTTATTTATACGTTAGATTATGTGATTATAATCAATTAGAAGCGATTTAAAAAATGTATTTAAACCGCATGTAGATCTGTTATATGTATATGCGGTCGTGAACCGATTATATCTCCGATCTTTCTATAGATATATATCCGAACAGATTATTGACGAGATTTTAGATCAGGTTGATATCGTGACGATTCTGGGTCTTATAGGTATATATGTAGGTATATAGAGAGGTCCCGTCGCGTCGCGTCGGTCCTTGGCGCGGTATCCAGGACCTCATGGACCGATATATGCGATGGGAGCGCGCCGTGATTATTTCTTTATTTTTATTTTTCTTCATTTTTATTTCTTCCAGTCAGAGAGATGCCATGGCCATGGCGCCACCGTACGCATAGCAAAGCCTCGCTAGTCCACCGTCGTCGCGACGCAAAGCTAACCGGCGGATAAACCGGCGAACGAGCCGAACTGAACCGAACGATCGGGTCGGACCCCGCGTTACTTTTTTTATGTTTTATTTAGTTTTTTTATTCGATTTTTTATAAAATGGCGGCAGGGCAGACCACGTAGGATCGAGCTAAGAGAGCAGGAGAGGACTCGCTCCAGAGAGAGGACCACCGTGCCGCGTCGTTCCGCGATTAGACTCACAAAACAAACGGCCCTCCAAGACTTATTCCGCTACAGGATACCACCGGGGTGTATCCCCTTCGACGTCCAACCTGCGGGAACCGTCCCATAATTGGACCCACGCCAAGGTCTTTTTCTCCAGGACGATATTAATATTTCGATTTCTATACCCTGAAATAAGCAGAGATCTTATAATAACCGTGCGATCTTTTCTAAAGTTTATACTATTCAGAAATATTAGAACCGATCGACAATCTCCTTACCGATCAACTCATTATCGCACTTTTCTTACAACAGCCTTGATCCTGTGAAGAGTAAAAACATTATCCGCAGTTCCTCGGATGAAGACGAAGGAAAATCGGTACTGAGAAAGTACCGATTTCTTAACTGCACCAGGATTTTGGTGGAAGGAAATGTCTTCGATCAATTTACTAAGCAGCGATAGAAATATTAGGAGGAATATAGTCACTCGACGAAACTATTCACATGCTATTTTCTGAGAGTCTTCATGGTATAGTGGTGTGTGATATCAAGTTCGGTATTGATTGTGTCCTTTTGAGAGAGTAAATCAATTCGAATAACTCGGTTATAAACTCGTTAAAAGGTTCTGCAAGGTACGTTCCTTCCTATACTAGGATACTATACTGTGTAGTGTAAAACTGGTAGATCAATTCATCAGGGCATATCAAACGTTCTGTTTAAATCGATGACCTTAAAAGGTACATCGGGTAGCCAAGCAACGTTACGTAAGTGTACCAACGATAAACTGATCAGTCGATAATCGATTCCCTTTTCTTGGTTTTTGTCTAATTTGCCCATCTTCTCGACCGACTTGTACTCGCACCCCTAAACTGGAACGAACCCCTTTTAATTCGTACAACTCCTGGCTGTGTCCGTCTCGTTCAAAGAACAACCACACGCAGCCACGGAGCCACGACATGGACATAAATATAGCCAGGCCAACTCCTAGAGCCACAGCTCTACGCTTCTACCCTCTATTGATCGAACCACGGACCCTCCTCTCGGCTTCCAGCGAACCGGTGAACTGGACACACACCCTGGACGACGCACACGAACGCCCGGACCTCCGGTGTAAGGGAGGCGTGCAAAACGTCTCTACCGCTTCGCCAAGAATCGTTTATACACATATATACACACATATCTATATATCAGACTATATGTGGGTACGTACCGCCACCAAGGGAAGTCTGCTCTTTCGCAGGGGTTGCGAAATGATCCTCGTTCTGGCCAATTTTATAGCGAAATTTTTTCTTCTATAATGTTTTTGCAGTTCATATTTAAGGACAATTGTTCCAACGCTGTGTTCCAAGTGGATTCAGCTTCGGATCAGGATTTAATTACTCTGATCTGCAGCTAATCGGAATACAGCAGATACCGAAGTATATCGTTGCCGATTTTAAACTAATAAAAAACAATTACCCTCTCAGCAGGATATTGGGGTACAGCGTAAGACAAAGTCATAGGGATGCGCGCCACTCTGCCGAAGCTGGAGTGACTATACTATCAATTTTTATTGCACATTTTACGACCCCCTTAGTTTTATTAATTAATCGATTTTCTGGGAACCGTTAGTCCCAAGTATCTACCCCGTCTCGACTCGTCTAGATCCGAATAGCCCATTGCTAGTTTACTCAGCTTTGGGGATCGCTCCCTACACCATAGCATAGCGATAGTAGTCAATTTTAACGCTCGAGATTGCACGAGCGTTTTGGGAAATGGAATCTTATAACCGTGCAGATTTTTCGGACAAGCTTAACTTGGGCCATAATTATTCCGGACAATGGGCACTAGGCACTTTCGGAGCCGGTAATCACTGCAGCAATCATTCATCGAAAAACTTCTTTCCTAAAAAAGTAGGCACCAATATCGGTCAAAGAATGATGGAGGGAGAGAGCTGGAATACCATCTCCAAGTTTTCGGTATTAAATATTTTGTTCGAGGCGGTTTATGAAACTAGGTGTTTGCTACCCTTATAGCAAGAGGCTTCTTTTTCTTCTTCTTCTTCTTCTTTTACTGACTGAATTCCGCGGTGGTGAATCTCATACTTTTTACTATAAGAAAATCCATCCTACCTCGCCGGGAGGAGCTGCAAGTCACATAACATAACACGACACAACATAACATAACATAACATAACATAACATAACGTAACATAACGTAGCTTTGTCCTGCAGGCGACACCCGGCGTTATTGAATCGCTAGAGTTATGTGCGGGGTTACGTCCTCCTTTACTTTCGTCTTTGGGGTCCGGGCTTTTCGCTACCCTCCACTCTGTAGACACATGTTTGCCTTTGCCCTTGCGTTTGCGTGCGTGTTCATGTTCGCTTTCGTGTTCGTGTTCGTGTTAGTGAAGAAAAGGGATGACGACGCCACCCTGACCGAACTACAAGTCTTGTAGCTTTTACTAGCAAAGAGCTGCGAAGACGCGAGGCGTCCCTCTGAGGCGCCGCACCGCGTCATCCATCAGGCAGCTTACGACCCTCCGACCCATCCACCCTTTGCGCCACCCTCTCCTGGCACAACGTCGCGAGGTTCAAGCCATATAGATCTATTTCTGTGGGACTGAAATCGCAGAGACGTAAAGCGCAGGAGATTTGTTCACATGTAGAAGATCGTCCTTGTCTTATTGCGTTTGTTAGAAAACATAAGAAGCAAAAAAAATTCGAATTGAACGAAACTAGGTCTTCAATTTTGATCTTCAAACGCTATACAAGCGATTATAACCAATTGAAGTTTATTTTACTGATGTAATAGGGGTGCGGGACAGAGAAAAAAAAATTGAAAAATATGGAAATCGGAATATAAAGAGAGGGTGGGTGCCGACACTTGGCTTATACTTTGCAACAGTCTTGCAGAGAATATTTCAAGACGTTTCCGGGCCGTCTTATACACCGAAGTATAGCTGAGCATTCAACTAAGAAATAAATATCTCTGAAATAAGAAGAATTTTTGAGAGGGCCACTTGAGGTCGTATCCAAAAGCCCGTTTCTTGTCGATGAATAAATCAAACGATTAGCTTCACCCTTGTGTATATCTACTGGGCTAATTGAACTTGTTCTCTTTCATCTCTTCGCCATGGTGAAGATATAATAAATGCAACATTTTCGCCACATGTATTCTCTTTCGCGTAATTGCACTAATTTTCGTTTCTCATGATAAGGAAATTGTCGCTTCTCCAATGACTAGCACATTTGTCCATGAATCATATACAAATATATTTATATATACAGTTTTATAATATATAGATATATACAGCGTGGTCCCCGATTTGAGATTTGAGAAGTTTTTAAATAAGAATAAGAAACTGACCACTGGAATCAAATTTACAAGGAACTAAGCTATGCTGAACAAGGTAGGTAGGTAGGTAGGTAGGTAGGTAGAGGTAGGTAGGTATAACTGTCCATCTATATAAACGGCGAGCAACAGATATGCGAAAAATGTTAACTGCCTCGATCTAAAAAGAATTATTGTGCTTCCGAGAAATATGTGGCGCTGTTGGTTTCGCTCGAAGAAGCAGTAACTCGTTGCGAAGCAGCGGGTATAGTGTTAAAATTTAAATCGATTGGACGCAAATCTGGTGTGTGAATAATGATTAACCGTTTTAAAAATAAAAATAATATATCATCGATATTCATCTTTCGTGTGATTCGAACCGCGATTGAAAATTTCTGGAATTGGTTCGTCAGATCAATAGTCAAATTTCGTGAATTATAACCGTTGGATTATATTGCGGACGGAGACGGTATACAGGAACAAAAAAGGGAAACATGAAGAGACTATTTCGAGTATTTTTGTTCGGACTCGAAGCTTAAGTGATTTGGTACGACCGCAGGTCCAGTCCGAATGTTTAAACAAACGAGCAATTATCTTAACAGGATCTCGGATCTTTGTTCCGTTTCGTTTTGAGGCTGGTCCCCGGTTAAGGCCCCGCTTAAGGCCCCGCCATGTAGCTCTGCAGGCTGCACCAGTATAAGCCAAGACGTCGGCATCGGATGGTAAAAACGACCAGACACGCATTTCGATTGTTGCTTCTGTTCTGTTTGCTTGCGCCGTCGAGTCCTCCGTTTCCTTTACGTCGCTTTCGTTGTCGTCTCTTTGTCTTATTTCGCGTTCTTTATGTCCTTCGACCTCTTTCACAGGCATTCGTCCCTGCCCGCTGCTCTTTCACCGATCCAACGTTACTTTGAAAAATAAATAAAGACGCGGTATCACGATGGATAATCTTGATCCTCGTCAAATTTTATCCTTCGATAAAAGATTCAGATTTTCATAAGTAATTTACGCCCTTTTTTTTTTTATTCTCATCAAAAATACGCTCATTACCCACCTCCCCCCCCCCATGATATACGATCATCCCGATCGCACATTGGTTTGTTTTCAAAACTTCTCCCAGGATCGTGCACAGTCGACTGATCTAATCTCTATTGCATCGTTTTCGAATAACTATCGTGAAGAACCCTTCCAAACTGGCCAAAACTAAATCTAAGGCAAACTTATGCTACCTACTTTCAGTGGCAAGGATACGTTCGAGTGTGTAGCAGGTTAAACCATGAGATGAGTTTGCCCAAGAGAAAATACGATAAAGAAACATAGAATGAGATGGTCCACCATAGAACGTGACCGACGGTGCAATTCTAGAAACTATTCGAATTGTCTGAAGACAGCAGCTGATCAAAAGAGAAGAATAAGGTACCCAGGGCCTGTTTAACAGGATGATCCGCCGAGAAGGAGAGTCCCGGATTATTTTCAGGGCATTTCAGGGCATTTCAGGGCTAATTTCATTCTCACAAAGACTTTGGGTGCCTGGCTTAACCATTGTAAAATTTTTCGCGCTTACTTGCACCCGTCTTGGTTCTCTTTTATTCAGTAGTCTTATTGGGTGCACTCGAATCTTTTCGGGCAGATAAACAAAAAAAAAAAAAAACAGAGGGAGAGAGAAAGAAAGAAAAAACACAGGATCTAAAACCGCGAGAGTTTCTTAAATGATTGAAATCATTGAATAACAACCTCTGTGAGATTTGGATGAGCATCATCAGTTGTGATGTATACTTAAAAATGTCGTTCATACAATTCGGTATCATAAAATGCGGTGCACCGGGGAATATTGAGAAACCATTAGTGAAAATTTGCCGCGGCAATAAACGGCAAAGACTAATTCCTTTCGGGGAGCATAGCATATCGAGAGGGTATAGAGCCGCTTTGAAATATTGGAGGTAAAAATCTGAATCCCACTTGCTCTTCGGTTGCAGTATCGTAAGCCGAAAGTGGTTGTTGAAATATGAATATTTTTCCATCTGGTTCGCATCCCTGATTCTCGCAGGAGGCTTGTCGAGGATGATCACCCGACAAACGATCAGCCCACTGCAGTTATACTTATAGTATACAAGTTCACAAAAGTAATAGATACGTTTAATCCAATTGGCATGCCTCGAGTGCCCCCGACCAGCTAACCAGACAAACGTCTTTCTGTCTGTCTGTCAGGAGTGACAGAGGTATTATAAGTACGCACACTGTGTCCAACTGTTCAAGGTACATACCTACCCACAACGGTTAACAAAGCAGGAATATTGGATAAGCATGATGGACACGTCGTGAGATCGGTAGGCATTGCACTGCACCAGTCTGTTCTACAGAGGTATGCAATGCACACACAACAAGTGCTCGCCGCTTTGAGTACGTTTAGCCAATTTCACTGAGAAAAGGACGAAATTTGCTTAAAATTAGATCTCTTTTAGGTAGGATGGACGGACGGAGCCCTTCTAGGGGTTGTTTGCCCAGCGGCTACCGTCAGGACTTTGCTAAGCGAGCGAAGGGTCACCAAAAATCCTCTTCATCTCTAGCTGAATAAATATCACTCTGTTCAAAACCAGGAGCAGAGTTTAGCAACTTATGGGTCTATGTTCAACAAAGTTTACAATTTGTTGACCAATTATTATCATGATTATTTATTTTTTTTTATACAAAAATGAAAACTCGCCAAAGTTTCGTATTCCGGGAAATTTTTTTTTCACCATTTTACTCTGCGTACGAGTTACGTCTAGACACGGCAGCTAACGAGAGAAGATTCACCACCATTCACCTGTCAGCAGAGGTAGGGCAACAGTTATAGTTTATTTATCGTTTCCAGGCCGTGGAAGCAGCAGCAGCGGCGCAACGGCGGCGGCGATGATGGTGGTGGCGGTGGTGGTGGTGGTGGTGGTGGTGGTGGTGGTGGTGGTGGTGGTGGTGGTGGCGGCGGCGGCGGCGATGCCAGAGCCGGTGCTGGTGTTTGAAATACGTTTACACGAATCGTATGTTCGCCCTTACCTCGTGGGTTTGGCGCCGGCGTGTGTGGTCCGGCGCATACCTTCTCGCTGAGCAATTATTGCCCACGTTCCAACCTTAACCACCCATTGTTTGAGGTCCCAGTACTTTTACCGCGGGCAATAGATGTCTTAACCAGATTGGTGGGTGGCACAGGCACAACTCCTGAGACTCCAAAGATCATACCACACTATATTACAATATAACAGGCGATAATATTTGCCTGGGCAATAACATTTATACGCCCACGGAGTCGATCAGTTCCGTGAAAATAATACCGAAACAGTTTACCCCAATATCGCAAATTTTTTATACCTCAAACGAAAACGCTGTTCCGACTATTTTATTTATTGTTTTTTCAAAAAAAAATGCCCAATACATATGTATCGGCGGGCATAATGTCTGACTGCAACTGTGATTTCATATTATAGAGTTGTTAATTATACTTAACGACGGAGGGAGTTCTAGAGCTTCGGGCTTACTAACGATTCATGACGTTTTATAGCAATACTTTACCACTCGCCTCAGGGAGAACCGATCAACCGCAATTATTAACAATATATACTCAGTATTTTCGGCACAAGTATAATCGAGCAGTATCTTTTCGTCTTTTTTTTTCCATTTTGCCAATAAATTCTTCACGTTATTCATACCGCGATAGAAATTGCCATATGACAACTTATTGTTTTATGATAACAATTTATGATAACAATTTTCCCCAAAAAATAACGAATTTGAATTCCTTCATTTACAATTAGATGAAGTTAGTTCGCAGTCTCATAATACACGCGTTGAAGGGGTAGTTGCGAGTTAGGAGTTTCAGGTCGCAGCAACAGCAGCAGGTTTTGGGTCCGAAAATCTACCTGGGTATCATAGCTGACCGTTTGACACGTGATGACAGCCGGTGGCGCCATCCACCCCCCGCCGTTTCAGTACCCAGCAGGGGGTCCCAGGGCAACCTAGAAGATTCTTTTGTTTCGGCCTCATTAACGTGTTACCAAACCCCCGACGCCCGGCTGCCTCATGGACTTGCCTCAGGTTATTTACAAGCCTCGATCCGTGGGGATGAAATTAAGAACTCTCCGCGGTCATGTCGGAGATCGGTGATATCTTTTTTTCTTATCAATTGAAATCGAACACCTGTACCCATCGCCCTACCGATAATTATTCGTCGAATGTATTTCCTCGGTAACATGACTGACGCAGTTGCTTTTGCAGGGTACATGGATCTTCAAGATTCAAAAATCAGAGCGATCTAAATGAAACGCAGATTTCCGGTCTCCGCCCGTGTAGAAATTGTGCTGTGGCAGCCTGTTAGGGACCCCGCTGGATGTTCCCGTTTTAGATACCGCGCCAGGCCGGGGGCTAGTCAGGCTGCCAAACTCGCACCCCATTCGCGCCACGATTTAAGCTTTAGCAAACCGTAGCTCCTTCACCGTTGTCCCTAGAGTCACCGTTTCTTACCCATATGTAATTTATAGTCTTCTGCTGACCTTATAGAAACGCCATGTGACTCGTCCCCCGTTTACAGGGTTTCATCGATCGTGGATCCATGTGCAGTTGATTTCAGCGAGAAATTGAAGGCGGGGATTCTTGATGGGGAGATTCCCTTAAACGGCAGTGGCAGGACGGTAGAAGGAGAAGCTAACAGATTTTTTGGAATTGGTGGAACTCGCGCGATCTCATCAGCCGCCTCATCAGCGTAACTTCAGCTGTCAGGTCGAACATCTTTGGGTTGAAGTGTTTATTGGTGAGTCCTGGTCTACCGTGTAACTACGCTTTACGTTGCACCAGCAAATCACGGTACGGGGTCCAGTCCGGTAGGAATTCGGGGCATTTTCTGTTGGCATTTCAAGATTTCGGCAACCACTCGACTTTGAAATAAACCGTCGAGACATCGCGGATTCAATGCCGATTCAAAGCTCGCGGTTCTAATCAATCCACCAAATTTCTAACAACGTTATTCGACGTTCAAACGATTCACCGAAATTCTGGAATCACGAAATAGTCTAATAAAGTCTTGTCAAATCTATACTATCCCATATTCGTTAGTCAAGATTTAGGGTTCAATCCAGCTATTCTGTTCGCAATTTTGTTCAGTACTCGTTTCAGGAGTGACAAGCAACTATTTGAATCAAGATATTCATGGTTCATCATAAAGACACCAAAGTTCATTGATGGATTCAATAGTTCTGTGAAAATCCATAATATCGCTAAATGAATTGATTAAACACGCATTGAGCATTGTGGTATAAAAAAAAATGGTATTTTTGAGCCGCCCTGTACCTGGTTGATTCCTGTAGTGGCGCCAGCACCTTTCTCCCTGGTATCTCCCCGTCGGTTACTTCGTGCGTCCTAGTCGCACCGCTCAAAGTTTAAAGCCTGTTCCAGATCTTCATCTCGCTCGTTCGCTTCAGGACCGCAGGAATTAATAATCCAGAAATGAATAGTTTAGCCCGGGCGTATATAGTTTGTCGACGAATTCTTTACCCGTATTTAGATAGGCGCTAGTAGGCGGTTAATTATAAAGGAAAAATGTTTATTTTATCTTATAGTGTTCATTGATCCTCGAATACTCACCGATAAATCTTATCCACCATCCGATATCCGACATCCACCATCCCCACCTTATATCCATTCACCCTATACCGAATTAGTTTTCGCGAAGAGACGAGTCGAGATGAAATACACTCGAGAACTTGGTACCGAGGGGATCCAGGGAAATGAAACGAGCGACCAGTGAGAATAAAATATTGCGAAAATCAAAGACCGACAAAGAGGACGAACTTGCACAAAAACGGGAAAGCAGAGAAAAATGTTAAACGATCATTGTGAAAATTCTACTTCGATCCTCTGAAACGTCAATACCTTTGTTCTCTAGATTCGGAGGTGTAAAGATCAAAATTAGCACCGCAAAATTTCCATCAGCGTCTCTACATCGTATTCCCTATGATTCGACATAGGTGAGTGTGGCATACAAAGACGTGGTTTCCGAATGGTGAAATTCATATTCTTAAAACCCGTGCAATTAGCGTTGGAGGAATTCACGCGGCTAATTAGTAACACGGCTTCAACGCGTATCTGATATTTATTGTTTCAACCTTCCAAGAGAGGTTTATAACGCCGAAATACTTTAACCATTAGTTAAACACACGGATTTAGATTCCCATGCAGTTCTTTATACCTATACCTATATTATAATATCTGTGCAGCTTCCACAGAACTATAGATATACTATAAAGAAACAGAGAAAAAGGAGGATCTTGTGGAACGGCGGCGGCGACTATGCCGAGAAAAGACAGTTAATTATAACAAGAATTTTAGTCGAATATATAAAAGGAGGAAGAAAACAAAAATATATATAAAAATTAGAGAAAAATGTAGGAAGAGAGGAAGGAAGGAAGGCTTAAGGTGGAAGCACACAGAAGTTCATAAGCCATAAGCAGAATGCATAGCCATATATATACATATATATATATAAGATCTGCAGTAAAAGCGAAGTGATGTACCCGTGTGGTATATGTATAACCTGGTATAGACAGAGTATATAACGGAGGGTCCGATCTGGTCCAGGGGCAAAAAAATCCGTAGACGAATATAGGATGAGACATTTCGGGCATCCTCGCGAAGAGACACGGAGGAACGCGTGTTCTATTAGCTAAAACAAAAGAGCGGCGCCTAGACGGGACCCGCCGAATAACCGCCGAGGCCCAAAACTGTCGGTCCGCGTTTATTTATGTCCTAAACCAGGGAAAAAGATGTAAGTATTCTGGCCCCTCGCATTCCTTGGGCCGGTTGACCACGCTTGAAACCCAAAGAAGATAAGACGTGTTTTCTAATTCCTTATTCAGCCGGTTATATTTTCGCCGGATTAAGTCCTCGGCAAAGAATCAATCGCGCTGGTCTATTTCGTTTCGGACAAAAGAATATTTCGTAAATATATCTAGTATAAAAATTAGCGGGTCATATATATTAGTATATCGACTTGTTTTTTTTTCGCATTTGGGACTTGAGACTGATGTCTTATCGCCCCGTGTGATCACAGATGAGATTTTTCCAGCTAGACTTTCGGTTCTTTTTATACAAGGTTATTAATGACTATGTATCTAGGAGTTGTCTCTAAGCCGGAGTTCCTCTGTTACTATACTAGACCCAGACGCGTCTAACTGATGTAGATTTAAACGGTCGAGCATCGCTCAGGCCCAAAACAATTCCAGTGTTATTCCTACACCCCTAGGAACAGTTTTCAGGGCTGATGTATCGACGTAATTCAGATCTCACAGATGGCTTTACGACTTGGTGTAACATCTCTATATCTCTATATATATTTTTTTCCTTTTTCTTTTCTCTCTAACTCGGACTTTCGGAGTTAGATTAATCTGACAATTCCGATAACAGCAGCTAACTCGAGGCCGGACCATCCCCAAAGATCATCGACTGCATAAAATGTAGAAAAAAAAATAATACGAGTGAATTAGGAATCACGTATATACTACCATACAAACAGAATCATTTCAACAAGCTCTTAATCATTTTTCAAATGAATTGAAGTACCATATCAATTATCGCTATGGTTACCCCTGAAATATCAATATGTATTTATACACATACTAGACGCCTAGGTACTGCAATTTATAACGGAAAATTAATAGACTTACTCGGTTCTGTCACGTGTACCCATGGAACGGTGTGTAGTAGCTATTCTGATAATTTATCATGGGATTATGATGCAAATATATAAATATATATATATATATATCTACTCGAGATCCCAAAGGGGATCTATCCAAACGATCCCCCGTCAAAGTTTGGGTCTGGCAGTGGCGTCGCGACAACTTACTACAGTTTGCAATTGGGAAGTGGGAAGTGCTAAGTGGAATGGGATATGTGTACACAGTTAAGGGGATTCAATAACGAGTATATTAATGCTATTAGCCGCTTGACAGTTGTTAAACGATTATAATATTACATCACGATGATAGGATATTTTCATTTGAAAATTTATCGAGCTAGTTAGTCTCACATTGATATTTCGATCTGATGAGGATGAAGTGGTTCTCGTAGAATACAGGTCCACATCACGTTGATCGAAAGTTTTTGAAATTTTCTTTCATTTTTGAATATTCTAATCGGTTGAAAAACTATTCTGAGAGACTGGAGCCACATACTTGATGCGGAAAGAAGTTGTTTTCATGCAAAAACGCAATGTGCAGTTATAGTATACAGGGAGACGCCAATGAATAAACGTCGCGTCGTTGGTCGCGTGCATCCCACTTTCGCACTTCTATTATTCCTCGAGGTATTACAATGACAATGACAATGACAATCATCGGACCCACGATCACCGACGATAGGGCAACCGACACGCGACTGGTTGGAAAATTGCAACAAATAACGCGCCGGGGAGCCAGAATTATTCGGGAAGTTTGGCTATCTGTTACTTTTCTCAAAGGACTAGAGAATTAAGGAAAAGAGAGAAGGCAAAAGGAGGTACGAGTGCAGGCATTCGGATAAATCAATATTCTGATTACAACAATTGAATCAAATTTATTGAAAATTTGGAAAGTTATTTCCGATACATTTTTTAAAATCAATTATAGTCGCCCATCGCGATGTAACATTAAGGGAAGAAATACGACTACGAGGATTCGAGCTGTGACTGGTGCGGCTAATGCTTATAATCGAAAACAACCCTCTTAGGGCTAATGCCAAACACAATACGTATGCGTTACGATATACTTGGGTCTCCCCTGTGCTCGTAGTGCCCGTGGCTGATCCGTCACCAAGGCATAAATCAATGTTCCACGTTCTACGTTACACGTTCGAAGTTCAACCCCGAAAAGAGAGTCATAGTAGAATTGTAGAAGGCGGCGTTTCTGGATGGCATAACGACTCGGCGCCCGAATGTTTCTATAGACGGTCTGAGAGCGACGGGGTATTATCCATACCAGACACAATTGCGTGTTGCTTAAGCCACGCGACCGGCAACTTCCGGTCTTCTCCCAGCTCTCTCGGGTTCCGCTTCGTGATGTCACGTCCCCCGTGACCAACCTTCGCCACCCTAAACGACACCAGGATATACTGAAGGGACGAGTCGTCTATGGACCACACTAAACCCCAGTCTCATCCCCGAATCATTTAATCTTTCATCCCCTGCCACGCAGGCTCAAAACCCGATCACGGCAATTCAGTTTTGCTAAGAGTCATTGTCACAACATACCGATTGCCTGTGAGAACCAATAATCAACTTCTGTATGGGAGAGAAAAGATCTATTCAGACGCGACTCCAACCTGCCGTCAAATTTTTAAATATTTGGGAAAAGAGATCGGTGTCTCAAGAAGTAAAAACCTAACACATCGCACGAACGGTTCTTCACTTTTCCTACCCTTTCCACATCCTTCGAGATATTTTGCTCTATTTTTGATTTAGATTTCTTATTTTTTAGTGATTTATTGAATACTTTAAGAAGTACGATAAATTTTGTAATTCTAATTTTCAAAACTAAGCCATTGCTCATCTTTATGGCAAAGCTCATTTCCTGAAAATAACCATTCGATCGATCTAAGAAATCGTCTTTATTTCGTAGTTTTTCAGTCTGTTTGAAGACTCCGATTCTCGTTCGAAAGAGAAGTAAAGTGGAATACACAGATTTGTTGAAATTGGTAATACGAGCTTCGATTTATGTTATGGGATGTTAACAAATTGAACAAAGAGTGTGGGGCGAAGTAATTCTTATAGTCAATAGTTCGGTTACCATAGTAGATATCGCCCATAAGGTTCCCTATAAAAAAAAAACCAGACGTAATAGACCGATCAGAGGGTACGGTGTGTCTGATTCGTTAGTCACGGATTTCTTATGGTAATTCTCGCGTAGAATCCTGATTCTATGGTTCGACCAGTCACCCTTGGCGCTAGCTCTACCAGCGTAGCGAATTTACAGCACGTCTCGGAGTTTATCGCGGGGGTGTCCACCCTCCGTGACCACTAGGTAAAGCTCCTCCACCATATAGTTGGCTAATTCGAACAGGGTTCTAGCTCGGTGTATATTTCCGTCATGGGAACCGCGACGATCTAGTATATACCAAAAGCTCATAAATAATACATTTAGCTACCGATATACCACAAGAGTAATTTAGAGATGGGGAGGATCACATCCCCATACCATTTTTTCGTTCTTACTTTTTCTATATACTCCACTACACTTTTTCGTATACATTGATCAAACGCTTCGGGGATTAAGACGTTCTTCAGCAAAGTATTCTGCATTATTTTACGCCCAAATTTGAAAATTCATTTTTTATTTTTTTCTATCCACTAGTAGCTATAAGTCGGATAGAAAATATTCCGTTGTAGGCAGTGCTCGGTCCGAAGTTGTGTTGAACAGCAGTTCCAGCAAGGTGGTCTGGCCAGTCTCACGATCCCCTGAACCTTTTAAGATTTATAAACCAGGAATAAAATATTCGGGGAACTATATTAAATGTAGTTTTATACCCCAGTGACGACAGCGGGTCATAATATACCAATACTTATGTATGTACAGGAAAGATTCTAAGAGTTTCGAAGTCATCTGAGGACTTGAAAATCTGTAGCTACAGATATATTTGCATTATCTGGATAGCTTGTATCGAATTGTGTAATAAAGTCTGAAAGATGAAAAATAAAGGGACGAAAAGATGACTCAAACAAATTACGTTGAACCAGCAGTACGGAAATTCGAAAGTGACCAGAGTCCAAAGATGTATTGTAATTTTAATGAAAGAGGACGATATGGAGTTCTGATGTTTCTTAATTTCCTGATCGTCGGTATAGTTACAGTTTTGAAATAACATATACGCTTGTATAGCCCAGCTCGTAAAATGGTCTGAAAGTAGTATAAAGTAAGTTGGACTAACGAACAAGGTCGTTGAAGTGCGGACAAGTCCGATAGGACTCGTTAACGGTGCAATTAGCGGTGAATCTTCAGCATCCCAGAGTTCTACTAGCCGTATGTAGGTAGAGGTAGACGTAGGAGAGGTTGAAAAGTTTTGAGAAAAGTTTGAAAAAGATTCATAAGTCGGCCACACACGAAGGACTTTTTAGGTACCGGCAGCAGCTGTCTTGTGACGCTCACTCGCTGACGCTCATTAGCTATGCATATACCTATACCATATCCTACGATGAACCTACCTACCTACCGACCAGCTAGAGACGGGGCCCTATACCTAGGAGGCCATGCCATGCCATGCCATGCCAGGCTGGGCCCATCGCTCGTCTGCAGCCTGACCCCAAAACCAATTCTAGTTTATGTGCGCGAGGCTAACGAGACGTCTATATTATTATGCCCACCGAGAGGCATATAAGCGAGCAAGGAAAAATAAGGGAAGGTTACTGAGGCCCCTAGCCTCGGGCCCAGCGCGGGACCCATTCGAGATAAAGACGAGCAGCAAACACGCGGACCACCGAAGGAGGCCCACCGATTTCTCGCTTCGTGGTTTTCTTCGAACTTATTCGCTAGCTGTAGTTGGTGCAAATCGGTTAACGGGGTTGTGAGGTATTAAATAATCTGAAGACTGATACTCACGAGTCTATTATTTTGGCAGTTTTTATTAAATATACTTTTACAAGTCACATTATGGTCAGATGAGCTACAGAGATCTTACATTACGTAGGGCAGAAAAGTACCTTTTCTTTTTTTACGTAAGATGGTAATCGCTCTGAGACAATCTGTGGTAAAAAATATCTGAAACGGTCCTGGTATATGATATATTTGATAAAAGTGTGACCATTATCCTGTTACGATCCCTTCTCGCCATTTATTTTATGAAAAATGTGTATTCCTGACTTCTGACGAACAGCTGAAAAGGCCATACCTATAATATACTAGGGAATTAACCTACGCCCATACATCCATCGCGGTTATACAAATGGGTGTATGTACACATAGAAATACCTATAAGTATAGTTGATGCGCATCTTAGGTATCCGTGTAGCCCCCGCAGCTATGTTATTTAGAGTTTATCATCGGCCAGATCTCTGCGATGACTTGAAAAAGAAATAAAAAGACTCCCTATGATACGCTTAATTTTTTCTCGTTCTTAGGCAGGTGGAATTTACCTTGTGAAGAAAATTGAGATTTCAAGGTGGTCGATCTGCGTCTTAAACGTTATTGTCTTATGTGTGTACATATTAGGGTGGTCCTTAATCTGGTTATATTCGAATTTCGAGGTTCCCTGCATGGGCCAGGACGTCTCCAAATATGTTTTCGAAAAAAGTGTAGTCAAAACCCGAGGTTCTTATCTCAATTTTAAACACTGCCCCCAAAGTCTTTGAACTATCGATTACGTAGAATTAATAGTGGCGATGACACGTGCCGTTTGACAAGGGTGAGTTTGCAGGCATTATACTTGTCTTCGCAAAACTTGGTACCGTACTTTGTTTATAAGATTATTCGTGAATGAGGTTTACTTATGAATGAAAAAGTACGATAAATCAAGATTAGTACTTTTCGATACTAGGGTGAAAGTGTTGACTCGTGAACTTCCTTGGGTGTATCTTATTTATTTTATTTTTTTCTAATCTTTATCTTTTATACCAACGAACGATATATTCCTCAGAGAATTGATTGGCGATAGACGGAGCTGACAACTTGAAACAGATCCGTTTAAAAAGCGAAGCAGTGTCGTTGTCGAGAGGCAAAAACCATTGAAAGCGGAACCGCGCCTCCTCATCCTCCTCCACCTCTTATACTGACGTGTTGCGATGTTACAGTGCCTTCGCGGTTTGTAATTAAAAGCCGAGAGGATTGCGTCTCAAAAATTTTGTCCCACCTTATATTCTTGGGTGGAAAGAAGTTACCCTTGGTAATGGTTCGACTATTCTTATATGAAATAAATGTATATTTCTATACAATAACGACACGTGTTCTTCGACGAATGTCACGTGGCCCTAAGCTAGCTCGTATATAAAAAAATGAAATTCTACCCCCGAATTAATTGAGGATCCCTTTGGGATTTGGTCAATTATTCTCCGACCCCTAGTCCACGATTGTCTCTCCGGCGACTGTCTTATGTTTTAATTGTTCTCCGCTGCCGCGTAAATCCTAATTAAGACTGAATTATTTCACCGACATCACCAACGTGTCTCTCTGTGGCTGGCTATATAACTACTCAGTTGAATAAGGGCACGAGATCTGTGAATCGTTGGCAACGGATAAACTCCCGTTGATACTAAGGCACCGAAAAATCAATGCTACTGAAAAGATACGAGAGAGTCCTCGTCGTCTGTACCTATGAAGTCTCGTCGGGTATAATAGCCCCGAAATTCGGTTTATTCAATGCGAAATTTGTTGGCAAAATGAGATACGATATTATAGAAGATTTCAGATTGTTAACTAGGGAAACACCGTCGGAGGTCGGATAATTGAGCCGCGTCATTCGCGGGCAATACGGATCCAGAAGGTGGAATATACGTCAGGGTGAAACCTGACCAAGGGGTGGAATATAGCTAGAGAGAGAGAGAGAAAGGGAGAGCGAGAGACGGACGACCGGGTAAAGTATAAAGCGCGAAAGAGAAGGAGAACTACGAACCGCGTACGCGAGTTAATCTATGCTAAGTCGGGAGGGCTGGACATGGAAATCCCGTGGCCGGGATGAAATCAGCTCCAGAGGGTCCCGGACGCCACAGACGCCACAGACGCCACCGCGTAATGCCGCGTCATCGTTATCCCGGTCTACAGGTCACCGAGGTAAACTCCATATATTTCTTCTTACTAATCTTTAAAGAAATTAGAATCGTCGACGAACCCAAAGCGATGATAATGATGGAAAAAACAAATAGAAAAAATATGTATTTTCGAAATGGATGCAAAAAAAATCGCAAAATTTTCATCAAACGAATGTTTGAAACGAATCTGATAAACGGATGAGCTTTTGAAATCCTTCGGCACGCGTTTATAACTAAAACAAGATAAATAGATATTACGGGGTTAAACTGAAAAGGAAGTATATACCCACCCGGGTGAGGGATCGTATTGGAGAGCTATGACGTCCCAGCAGCTACGTGTCTCATTGTCCGCGGGCAACTCTTTGTCGGCCTGTTCCAGAGGTACGGTGACTACGGGGACCAAGAAGGTGTCACGCCAACGCAGCAGCAGTAACTTCTTCGAGGCGGTAAGGACGCCGACGAAGAAGAGAACGCGTCTGTATAGCAGGGGGGGGGTGGGAGGGAGGGAGGGAGATCAGTTCGGAAAAAGAGACTCGGCTCTACAACTTCGCTAATTGCCGCATCACTCAGCGATTCTTTATTTGTGATATTTTTTTTTATTTATTATTTTTTTTTTATCGCCTTTTTGTTCTCGTTTTTCATCTATACTTACCAGTATTGCAGATTTAAAATGTATATTTCTCAGATTCAAGTATATATTGTTGAAGTACTTTTTTTTCGGGGAGTAGGTACCTATATATCAAGTTTCGAACGTTTTGAATTTGGTCTAATTCATTTTGAATAGGTATAACTATACATACTATATGATAGAGGTAGGTGGTATTTGGGTATCCGCTATATTGAAATGTTTTGGTAGCGAAATCGACTGTCAGTAGATACTAACGATACCGAAATACCGAAATTTCGGTAGATGCAACATCCAATATTCGCTGGATATCGAAATACCTAACTACCTAAGGTCTGGTGAGTATTTCCATTTCTTACTTCGTTTTTTTTCCAGTTTTTTTCGGTATTGCAGAATAAAAATCAAGTATTTCGATACTTACTGATATTTTGATGTTTCGGTGAACACCGAAATCCCGGTTTTTCAAAAATCAATAAATCAATTAATTTCAAACCTGTTTTGTGAAATAGCCTTACCTAAATCACATCCTTCGCATTGTATAGCATAACGGGAAACGTCACACTACCGTAAGTATAAAATTTATTTCAATTCTATTTATATTGTATATAGAAGTAGGTAAGTGCCAAGCGATGAGACCATATCGAAGTGCGTTAAGTGTTAACCAGTCTTGGCATACGCGATGCATTCCAAGGTATAAATTATTAGCTGATGAAGAAGTGGCTTGTTATAGTATACATGGCAAACGTGTACATCACTCCGTGGCGAGTGCAGAAGGATGTTGAATAAATATTGCGAGGCGACGTGATTCAATTAATCATTATTGAAATTCGAAAAAACAGGTATGATAGTACCCATTGCAGCAATACCTTGAAAAAACCATTTATTTAGTTGTTTCCTTTCTTTCTTTCTATTACTCGCAAATTGGAAAAGATCTCTTCAATTCATGACTATTTTAGTTTTTATTTTTTCCTAAAGAAAAGGAGCAGGAGATCATGACGCATCGTTTTTTATCAGTTTAGGTAATATTCGTAAAGGTATATACGTGTATTGACGATGATCGTGGCAAAGACCACCAACGAACCAACCCCCGGATTCAGTTCCTCCGGGAGATAAACCACCACCCCGCCCTCGCCCCTTCCTCACCCCGGACAAGTAACGAAATTAAATTCAAATATAATCAAATAAAATTTAAATTTTAAATCCTCCTTCGGTGCTCGGATATCCCTCTGCCATGCAGCGCCCCCGCCGCTTAGGTATATACATATATATGTATATACTGTCGCAGAAATTTAGTGACTACCAACGCGCCACCATGCCCCGTCCTCGAGATTCTCGTTACATTTTCCACCCCTTGGATCGAACTCAGATTTAAGGGGTCAAACGGCCCTGGCTTACCCTCCTATCCCCGATCATCCCCAGCCCGGATCATCCAGGGTTGGGGTTAAATCGTACCATCACATCCCCCCGCAACGGTGGGGATGGCTGATTGAGACAGTGTTTTGTTTGTTCGGAATGAACTGGGTGGAGGAGCGAGCGAGCTGAGCGACTGAGTGGCTTGGCCTGGCTTGGCTTGGTTTGGCTTGGTTTGGTTTGGGTTCGCTTGGCTTGGATCCTACCTCGACTCGACTCTACTTGCGTGGGATGGGGTGTCGTTGTGTCAACCGCAGCGCCCCCTGACGATGACACTAGCGAACGCGAAAGGGGACGGAAAGTCTTTGCGTATAACTCGCCCGAGCAACGCCAGGGTTTATTTTATTCCCGAAAACGGGTCCGGGGCTTCGCGGGGGATAGAGAAGATCCACGTTTCTCTAAACCGAGGGGTTGGTCGGCTGACTTCAGGATGGCCTTATTTTCGTGCAAAGTGGATTAGCCTTAGCCTCAACCTTGCCTATCCAACATCCTTACATCCTTACATCCTTACATCTTACCATATATCTATATACTCGTAGTAGGTATGAGAGTCCACCTCCTCGACCATTTATTCGACATATAAATAAAAAAGACTCGTGAAATATGGTGAAAAAAAAGGAAAAAAAAAAAAATTATAACTAAATCCTCGTTCAAACCACGAAAAGAATTTCAATTTTCCGTTCATTGAAGTGGAGTTCGAATACTCCTCGATATGTTCCCCGAACAAGTCTCGTTTCTTGGTTTTGTTGTCTAAATCCAAGGCATATTTCACCTGTGCCATGGCCAACTCCATACACAAATCATAAATAATACCCCACTGTGTGATACAGCCGGCAAAAATACACCTTGTCAACGACAGTTGAGTCGATATTTCAAAGATACCTATGTGTCATTGTTGGACTTTGAATTCTTTGACTATCTTTCGTTTTTGATGATAATTGCGATGATGCGGTTGAGGATAATGACCATCCAACAAATTTCAACGATTATATCGAAGACCAAGTTACTTGAATATATAACTGTACTTGTTTACAGGCTCTGATTATTTTCAAACTGTACTGATACAGTTTTTCTTTCGTTTTATTAAGCTGAAATATCGCCGCCATTTTAACATGGTTCACCGTCATGCGAGGGAGTTTCACAAGCGATGTATAACGCACGGAATAGGTAGATACGAAAGTATGTATATATACACATATATATGTGTGTGTAGACCTATGTACCGCGGCACTTCCTTTGAACTCTTTTTCGGTAACGTACGTAGAGGAAGCTAATTAATTTCTCTCTCTCCGCAGCTTCTTTGTCCCTCTTCTTACAGTACCTATACCTATGTGTACATATAGGTACGCAGGCGTCCGTAGCGTCGGTCTGTATATTTCTGTTTCTCCGCTTCTGTATATCCCACGTCCTCATTTCTACCACCCTCATTTCCCCCGCTTATATGATCCTGCTTAGTCTTTCTATATACTCACACATATATATATATATGTCGTTTATTTTCTCGACGACATCGCGAATTTGAACACGTGACGACACATACGTTGACTGAACGCACAACGCTGAAAGATCCAGGAAAAATGAACTCTAATACATCATCAGAGGTAGTAGCGTTTGATCAGTGTCAACTACCCCTTAAACTTGCACGCGGTTTCAACCAAAACTTTGAGTGCATCATCGTCGTAAAACCGATCTTTGCTCTTTACATGCTCCTATCAGTCTTGGGTGACGATTCTGTGATCAGGATTAACAGACTAGCCTGATAAAACGGAAATTAAACCTGGTTGGTATTGGAGGACGTGGCGACAAGCCATATGGATTCAATGAAGACATTACGATACAATGTATATATTATATATGGATGTGCTACCTAGTTTCACGCGTATAAATATGAGACTTCCTGAAGGAGATAAATCGTTGATTATATGGGTAATGAATACGGTTCGAGTAATGATCGCTCGAGCCTGGTTTTACAGCTTGCATATAATAATTGTATGCGTGGTAAATTACCACGTTCAAGAAATTGATACGTATAAGAAGCAATTACACCTCGTTGGTTGATTATTAATGAGTAAGGTGACGGTGGCGGAGCGGAGCGGGTGGTTTACAACGCGTGTACTTTTCATAACCGATTTTCTTCAATCCGCGTATCGCATCTCACATCGGCCATGGCGTTTATTATTAATATGGTCGAGAAATCACCGCGTGTGGATTCCTTCGTTTCAGCGTCCCTAGAGGGCTCCATCTCTCGTGTTTAGTTGGTGCAGCAGTAACATACACCTATATGCACGCGCATACAATAGTCAAACTACGTGTAGGCAGCTTGCAGTATACGAAAAAAAAAAGTCATCCAAGTTCGTCCACACCGACGTGGGCCTTAGGCACTGCAACAGAGGAGAACCAGGACTACAGGCTAAGGATAAAAGGGAACGGAGGAGTGGCCTCGGAAGAGGGCCTTATGAACGCTGGTTGGCTCTCTCAACTTTATGGGCCTAACCGGGACTAACCTGATCGGCTTGATCACGTGTGAGTCGACGGACTCCGCTGGGACTAAACCGTACAACTTGGGCCCGTCTGAGACGGTTCGGCTTAAGGATAGCGTAGGTGTCACGGAACCGGGCGGTGCGGGCGCTGGGCCAGCTAGGGACTGGGCGCTGGGCCCCCACGCAACGTGGAATTACTTCGGTATATTGAGATGAGAAGATAGTAGAACAAATCACAGCGGCCACCCACGGCAATGAGATGTATAGGTACCAAACCTGGTCCTCCTTATTCTAGGTAGATGAAGGTGTGTATTATATCCATCCACAGGGTTCAGGCTGGACTGTGGTACTAAGAAGACGGATGTATTCCTTTTTCTAAAATTATCACAGTGCATTCTGCATTCGCGGAGATCAGGTGCCTCGAGCTGATGGGAAGTTCGGTTTTATTTAGAGTGCACTAGACTGACGGTGATTTGCGGTTTGAACCATATAGAGACGTAAAACTGGGAATGAACATTTTCGAAATACCAATTACGATTACGATCGGAGTATACCAATGATTGAATCGTTCATTCCTGAAACACCTTAAGTCCCAATATAACATTTTCAACGATATTATATCTGCTGAGGAAAAAAACCATAAGAAGCTGCAGCAATCGCCAAGAAATAGGCAAATGCTTTCATCATTTATCAACTATGTGTACTAGGTAGATACTTCTATCACGGTATAATAATCCAATGCGAAATTGTAGTATAAATGATTATTAGTCAATTAGATATATATATTTTTTTTTTGTTCATTATATAGATGTAAGTATAGGTATATATTGAAAGATTGTTAAATTGATTGTAAATTGGTAGACAATTTATAGTGATTGCAGCTTTGATTTTAAACTCTGATGAATGAATGAATGTTATTGCAATGAAATTATAACCGCACTGTGCAATTCATTATATCGCATGTTATACCGGATTTTCATTATCCTTTAGATATATTTATGTTATGTTAAACGCTGCGGTGTGTCGAGTCAAAGAATCATTACAAGCGAGGCACAAGAAATATGGGGAATTTTAAATAGTTCTTTTAATTATTGTTTACCAATTGGTTAAGAGCTGTGATCAACGGTCAAATAATCAAACGGTTTTCAAATCATTCAACCTGCGCGTTAATTTCTTGATTAATCAGGTAGACCGCAATAACTTCTGTGTCCCAACGGTTGAAGCCAAACCGATCGATGATATTCTCTGTTTCTTGCTTCTCGACAATTATCAGGAAGAACAAAGCTGCACTTGAAATTCTGATCAGCGTCTCCACGTACTACTAAATTAAAATATTCAACTTAACTGAAAAATTCCAAATGAAAAAATCGTGTTTTATTTTCCCTTAATGCGAAATCCGAAAAGTACTATTAATGCAAATCTAGGAAGGTGGGGATTGTGGCGTATAGCTGAGAATAAAAGAGACGTTGATCGTACTGAAATTTTCTGTGCTGTTTTGCTTGTGTCCTTCTTTGAAACGTCTGTAGGAAAAAGTGGTGATCCTTTATTCATTGCGAGGGTATTCCACCGTTAAATATGGTGAATCTTACAGTACCGCATATAATAACAGGAAATTCAGCGACTGGCTTGCGGCTCGTAAAGCCCCGGGCGTTTCACACCGGGACAGTACTGCGGTGGGGTGCAACAGCGTGATGCAAAGTGACGTCTAGTAAATTCCTGCAATGTCGCGCGGTTTGTCCTGAATATATGTTGTAGTATAGTACCAAAGTCACGCGAACTACGCGAGTCGCGCCCGACTGCGTTCAAATTGACCGAAATTATCGGCCTCTTTTGTTTCGTAGTCATACTCGGTGCTTTCCCCGTCCCATGTTCCGTGTCCTGTATCCCGTGTCCCATGTCATTTTTACCATGTCATGTTTTTCATCCGTCGCGGTACGTACCTCGGTAACCACCATTTTGTACGTTCCGTCCGTCAGCTATTATCCCGGTGTATAACGCGACGTGTTATTATGAAATAATGTCACACAGAACGCACTCCACGCTTCTATAACTACGCCACGCCACGTCACGCCACGAGGTGCTGCGACACCAAGAATCCGATTCTTCATCATCTTCCTATCTTTCAACTTCACGTTTTTGGAGAATGCAAGTCAGTATGATCACTCTGAGAATGAAATTCGTGTTTTAACCAGATCTGCACGTTCTTAGGTCCATAGAATCACCTCTGACCATTCTCAGATGGACGTCTGGGTTTATCATTAATTTTTCGTCCGATGATATCGTGAGAATGAATCAACGGATTTCATCCTTCCATGTATCAATCGATGCGGTTCTTTCTAACTTAGAACTGATCAGATTTTCTATTTGATCCGTCAAGTAGTTTTCGAGTTATTTGGAGAACAACATTTCGAAAAAAAACAATTTCAATTGATGATGTCTCGAGAACTGATCATCCGATTTTTATAATTCTCATCCCAATCGATACGATTTGATCAAACTCGGATCTGATTAAATTTTGAAATAAATCGATGCACAGATTTAGGATTAGGATTAGGATTAGGATTCACACATGTATGCCATTAACGATAAAGTGAATCGTTAACCGTTTTCACTTGAAAACGAAAAGAAGAAGAGAAAAAATGATAGGAAATGACAAAGCATTGAATCGACCAGACTTTCATCCGATGTGATGTGTGTGTATGCGTGTGTGTAGATATGTAGATTATAAGATATATGTATAAATGTGAGATTACAGTAAGACAGGAAACGATGCTCCCCATAATTCACTTAGTACCTACAGCATCTAATATAAAGTAAGTTTGATGGTGGCAGCTGAATAGAACGATTGACCGTTTGACCCAGTGCAGTGGGAGCAACCCAGACCTGCAGACCCTGTTCACCAGTCTGCTGTTAGATCGTTGTGCGTGTCTTCCAGCACGCAGGGCAGATGGCTTCTGTGATACCCGAAGGGAATTTGATAAAGCTTCGCCTGGTGGAATGGCGGGTGCAGCAATCTTGGACACGATTTATAACGATCTTCTACTCGTGCGGAATAATTGACGCGCATATAAATATATATACAACTACACATACCTATATAGGTATACATTGCTGTCAGCCTGAGTTTGCCAGAAAATTAGAAAATAAAAAAATAACGTGAAGAAAAAACAAACAATAGAGGAGAATCGAGAAGGGGAGAAAAATAAGTGGTAGAATTTTTCATTTTTCACTTTATTACATAATTAATAATCTCGAACATGCGACACAACTACTATATACTATAGTTGGTACCTATATAAGCTTTATAATAAATATGTTATGAACTGATTCCGTGCAGATTAACATCTGCCTAACACGTAGGCACCATGTATAATTTACACGTTAATCTATTCGCAAAAGTTTATTTATGGGGATATAAAGGTGCAGGTTTATACAAACGTAGGTACTCACAGCTATTCAAAAAACTAATCTGACGGATTTCGCACGTAGGTGTATTGTATATATGATCTTATATATAAAAAATATTCAAAAATTGGTATTGAAGTAAGATTTTTTTGAAAATAATCTGAAGAATTGCACTTCGGGGTTTCATTAGGATGATTTTTTTTTGCAGCTGCATGTATACTATACGCAAAGTGCGGCGAGTTCGAGTACGAACGATGATGGGGGGGTGCAGGGTACACTGAAACCGCTATCTGTGTGGGCCCTGCGTAGCATCAATTAGACAGTTCAGGGTATGTAATATATATAGCAAGATCGCCATCGTCCATTGTCTGGACCAGGAGATTCAAGATGGCCGCTGTACAGGGAGCGCGCCGCAAGCCTCTATATCTGCGAGGTAGCAAAATCGCAAAAAGCTGACCGGCGCGGACGCAGAACCGGCAGAGGTGAAGGACTATGGAGGTGGTCCGGGTCTCCCGGGGCCTTATAATCGCCACGCGAGCAAAGGCACCAAATATTTTTATGTTTTCATTTCGTCCGGTTAGTTTTTCACTATCTTGGCAAAAAAATGAAAGAAAAAAAATCTTAACGTTTCTCGCTCAGCAGGTAGTCCGTTAAGATTCGCAATAGCAACTCTGATTCGTTCGTCTGGAGATACTCGCTCGTTAACGCTTGTCGTTGAGGATTACATTAACTTTTCTCATTTTTGCTGCACTCGAACACAAACGCCTGCAGATTCTTTAAACGCAACTTTTTGCACGACACGCGACTCTAAATCGTTGATAATCAACGCCAATTCGGTTCACCGACTTTCGGAAGGTTCGACGCAAGAAGATATCGCCGATATTCTGATGAAGATGATACATTATACACACCTCGGGATTTTTTTTTTTTTCTTTTTGCAAATCAATGTTATATGCTGTCAAAAAATTTATATATCGTTGACTTTATAATTGCTTCGCAGCTGATTACTTCGTGCAGTTCAATACGTGTTTAAAAAATTATTTCACACCTCTTTGTCTACCTAAAACGAAAAGAAGGATAATAAAAACCTTTGGAAATTTCTAAGGAATATTCGAAAATGTTATTTCAGGGTGTTTACGGTTTTGGTCAACATTGTTACAATTTTAAACTTTCTGATAGATCATATATGCACACGACAACGTAATTTGCGTGATTTGAGCCTTATGCCTTTACACCCTGCGGTTCCAAATCGTATTTATATATATATATATGTGTATGTATATTACAAGATATTCGCGTGTCTATGATATCAGGAGGGTCGACCCTCCCCCTTCGTCTTATAAATAGATAGATAGATATGCACACATACACTGTATCAGATTTATGTAAATATTTATATACCTATACGTATATAGGTATCTGAAGCTAGTAGGCAAGTATTACTAGCATAGAAACAGCATGACATTCGCGAGTGGCTCCGAAGTTACGTGCCTAGTTATATTTTCGCTCTTAGAACGATATATAGATATAAATATGTACATAGATATAGATATATAATATACTAAGAAGAGGGGTTGACTTCGTTGCCTAGATTGCCGAGGTTCCTTCCTCGGCGTCGTCGCTCGTTTCTTTTACTTTATTTCTTCCCTTAAGACATAGCACCGCGACGTCGCTTCCGTATAAAGGCGCCATTGCCTTAGAGCTTCGGTAGCACCAGGGTGACTAAAATACAACCTAATTCATCCCTTTTTTTTTTCACCAGGTCATCAAAGAGTCGAGAAGAGACCTACGAAAGGCCAGCATACCTTATTTTCACCTCCTAGGCTTGAGACTATAGTGCAGAGAGTTCAAACTGAATCAATATCTTTCTTTCCATAAATTGGTGAACTCAGTAAATTATTTAGAGTGGAAATATCTAACCACTAACTGTATCGATGGAGCGAAGATTCAATCTAATGGAGTCACTCTCCGCTCTGATTAGAGTTAAAATCTATCTCTTCGGAACCAAAAGGGTGACTTTTCAGCCCAGAAAATATGGGGATGAAATTTCCTCAAACTGATTTCCGGCCCAGTTTACTTTATCGATGAAACTCTCTAGAGATAGGTACGCGAATTTACGTGACCACGTTATCTCATCATTAGATGAGGTCGTTGTGTAATAGGCTTTGGATGTCTCATATTCCTATAGATGCGTAATCGAGCGCATATGGTGATGATATAGCCGTATTCTGCGGTAAGGTGAAAACCGAAACGTTATCAAACCAGAGACGAAAATTTCGTCGACGAGGACATATACGAGGATATATACATACATGCATACATACATACATACATACATACATACATACATACATACATAAAAGTTATATACGATACACTGCGGTATTGCAGATTTTGGTCCGCGTACCGTAGCACGACGCAAAAACAGAGGCGCCGGCGCTAGCCGCGCCGCCAAAGAGGACTTCCTCGTAAGCGCCCCCAGGCTCGGTTTCGGGGACGAAAGCAGTTGTCCCCATCTCCATACCGCCGAAAACCAACTGGTGGTGTAGAGCTTTAGCCCGCGGAACTGAGATATGGCAAAAACAAGAGCAGGACTGCCGCAACCGTCACAAAGGACGCGGCGTCAGGACACCCCCTTCCATCCTCCTCACCCCTCTTGGTTAGCTACCGTATTTCGCCCACGCGACGTAGCCTACGTCCGTCCAGACTTTTCTTGCCAAAATTAATCGTGTGAGAAACTTCTTCGTATAAACAGCGCATGTGCGCAGTCTTAACGTCGCCTCGCTCACCATCTATATCGCTTTCGAAACTGCACGCGGATTAACGAGTCGTGAAGGGATGCGCCTGCACGTTTGATATCGGGTTTTAGACTGCAACTGCGGCGCGTCGTTAAATTTTGGGAATTCAAAGTTTGCCTTCAGAGATGCTTCTCCCTTCTCATCACGTTTAGACGATCTGCCAAAGTCCTTGATACGAGTATGGAAAACCTCCAGGTGGACATATGCTCATCAGTTACACCAATTGTCTGACAATTTTGCATAAGATAAACTTCAACGATGATAAGATATGAGAACGATGATGACCATAAACTGTTATTAGTCAATTCATATCTGAGTGAGAAAAAGACGAATGATATTTTGTCATAACTCGAAGACTCGACGCGTCGCGTCATCCTAAGTGGGTTGACGCCATGAACCGTGGAGAGTCGTTAGCAAACATTGAATTATATTGAATTTGAAAAAGACTGGAGATAATTTGTGGGGTGGGTTTAACACCGATAGAAATCCATCTGTTAAGTTTCATTCTATGAACAGTTGAGACCAGAAAATGACATACCGCATCAACGTCGATGGGCCTTTATAGTTGCCGGGACTGTAGACGGGCCTGATAATTTAGCTGGGCAAAAGCTTGATCCTGCGAAGACATATATCCTCGGTGTGCGTGATGGCTTGGCAATACAGCGGAAGGAGACACGAGAACTAGGTTGAAATTAATAGTAGTAGACTAGGACAGGGCTGGGAGTTAGTCCCATGACTTAACGAGCATATAAATGACCGCCAATTTTTCACTAACGACAGGCACCGCCCTCAAGACCAAACAAATGAACTTTTAATCTTCAAGGCTCGCTTCGAAGGGATGGAAATACCGAAAACTTATAGGTTGACTTTGAAAAATTGAATCCACCAAAAATCGTCGGTCACCAGCTCCTCATTCCTGGCCCAGAAAATGATATAAAATACCACCCCCTTGATGTTACCTGCGGAATTGTTAATCGCGAATTTTGCAACGTGGAGGAAGATGCTTGTTGATAAGCTGAACCCAGTTCTTTGTGAACTTCGGCGTGAGGGTCTCATAGTCGGAAGACTAGTTGCGACCTAGGACGAAGTTAGGGACCGTTTGAAATTAGGACCATCTGTTTAGTTAGAACGACAGTTACGTATTGATTGCGTGGCTGGCGCACATACAATGGTAATAACAATAATAACGGGAGGCATCAGTGGCAACAAAAGACCAATATGGCGCCTGCGGTTTTGCGGGCGCGAGCTCCTCGTCCGTCCGGCCGGACTTTATGCTCGAAAGGTATAAGCCGTGTAGTCACGTATTGTTAGCCTGGCAACATGTGCCTTTCGAAGGAAACAACAAAATAAAGTAGAAAAATAAGAAGACGAAGAATGCTAATAAGAAGAAGAGGAACGAAGATGTAATTATTTCGAAGAACAGACTGTTTCTAAAGGGAAGTTAGAGAGTTGGGCAGGAAACTGCGGTGTAGATTGGCCGAATCCGGCCACCTTTAGGTAACAGATTTTAAGAGGAGTTATAACAATGCGAACTTACATCGGCGACATTCGTTACCAATCCAAAGTCCTTTTGTATAAATTCCAACGATAAAGCAAATTCATTAAATTATTATTCGATCCCTATATGTTACGCTGCATATGCAAAATTATAGTTATACTTAAATTCAACACTCAATTTCGATATGATTTATGCAAGCAACCCTTTCACCTACCCATTTAATACACAAGACTGCCTCTAAATGCCTACAGACTCGTTACCTACTTAGTTACGTGTATAACGCCCTCAAAATTGGTATCTGGCCATATATTTATACGCCAATTTTCATCAATCACTCTTAAATTTCCCGAGCCTTTTTGGGGTTTTTTTTTTTTTTTTCATCTCCTGTTCGTTTCGGGCGCCGAGGTCCCGGGATAAAAAAGGGCGCCGGGTACTCGGCATTACGCAGTGTTCATCAGCCCATGAAACGCCGACAAATCGTCGATTCATTAACGATCATCAAAAAAAAAAAAACGGGTGGCCTCTTTCCCGTTTTTATACACACCAGGTTGCGGGAATATTGAATCGAACTTTAAATATACCCGAGTTGGTTAGGCTTTGATAATTTCTAGCCAATTTCTATACTCCGTATATTTTCGATGTCAATTATTTCGTCGTTTGGAATGACCCGTCATAAGGCCTCCATGGTTCTCGAGCAAGCAATCAAATAGGTATAAGTACATAACGGTGCGGTTTGTGTTATTTCACGGACACGATTGCATCTACGAAAAACCTTAAGCTTTATTTTGTGGTGAAATGAAATGCGATGTTGATACAAACCGCAAAGAGATCATATAGAAAAAAATATATTTATATATCTATATACATATATCTATCGGTCACGTTGAAATGAAACTGTTTGAAGCACGGGGACAACGCGATCGGAGACAGTCTCGTTCTCGTTGAATTAAGTTTGGAGAGAAAGAGAAGTCCCATTCGTAATTTGTTGACTCGATATGTAACGCCGGTTGCGTGGCCAACAGCTAAAGAGCCGAGCTAGACGGTTGAGTCAGGTATTTGAATGTGAAAGGCTCTCCGGATGCACGGCAATCTGTTTTCTGTTTCAATCGCATTGTTACGGGGGCCTTTTGAATCCCTGGGGCACTCTGCAATATCCATCTTCTACCCCTGCTGCAAGACCGCGAGCTAGTCGATTCTTTTAGCAAAATAACAACGGCTATATTAAGACAATATCGATTACTAAGCCAGACTCGAATGCTCATTACGACGCAAATACCACTTATACCTTACCGTCGTTTCGCATCGACGTACCAAATGGCAGTCGACACGTTGCTCGCGGTTACTCGACTCCACTGTTACGGAATACCCCAGCGTTCTACCTTTTCTATTACCATTCAAGATATCTACGTACTGATTACTTTTCAACTGAACGTACGGTTATTGTACTTCATCAAAATAGCTAAACTCATGAACATCCTGACGATTGTTTCGTATACGATCATTTTTTCGTTCATGACATATCCTCTGTGAACTAGATCTTTGAATCTGAGCTGTGCGTAACAATATTTCCAAAAAACCAGGTCCAGTCGATTTCAAATTATTTATTTCCACGCGTGCGTGGGCTAGACATACTCTTATAAATATAACAAACAGTCAGACACGGTGGTTGGCCACTTGGACCAATCAATGCAGCACTGTCAGCGTGGCTAAGCAGATTCCGTGATTGGGGTAAACATCGTTAGCCCGTGAACCCGGTCTCGTCAATATTCGCCGCTCCGAGGCAAACCCTTTTATTATTTCCTCTCCGAATTCAGCAGCACCCCGCGCATGTTCTCATCTACGTGATACGTCTACACATCTATCATATCCTAACGTACGTACACATACAAGACCGTCTCTGGAATAAATACTCTCATTTGAAGGGTGCGAAGCCTGAAACAAGTCCAAAAGGAAAATTGCATTTGATACTAGGGTAAAGCTTTTGAATAACTTTGAGATAAGAATAACTCTGAAGCAAGCTGTGAAAAAATGAACATATTGTTTCGTCAACTGCATAACTGATTCATCAATCGAATGCATTTGGCCTGCAATGGTACTGAACCAAAAAAAAAAGAAATTTAATATGTAATCGCGTTGTATTGTGAAAAATAATTTGCGATAATTTATATCCTGGATCAGGGTGCCGGCCTGCGGGTGGTAATGGTCAGTCGTTAGAGTCTCGACCTCCTGCCTCTGTCTCTGCCTCTGCCCAACCTCTCTAAACTCTAATAGATTTTGAGGGTAACTGTCGTTCCATCGAGTGCGTCCGTCTAGTCCGTCGTCAACCGTCCTGCATCACTATAACGAAAGGGCGGACGGTTTAAAGCTGAGAGGTAATGGCGCATGACCGGTCCTCGGATACGGGTGACAATGGACCGTGTTGACCAACATGGTCACGCTTCGAGGACAAAGCAATAATATAAGTGTGGGCGAGGGAGGATATGCGGGATCTAAACTAGATTATTGTGACTTTTGTCAACCGGCAATCGAGGATATCGATTCGGTCAATCGATGGACAGGACCGTCACGGTTCGAGTTACAATTACTAGGCTGAAACGGATCCGTCTATGGTACAACATGAGGAGGATTCCAATTGTATTTTAGAAACTCGAAGAACTCATTTATTTCCACTAGATTTGGCCAAACTCTATAGATTGAGCGCCACGGTTAGTCCGAAAAGAAAAGAAACTCCGTTCGAGCGGACGGACAGTCAGTGACTCGGGGCCCAGTTTGGTGGAACAGGGCTCCATCTCTGGTTGTATGTGTGTGCAGTATGTATACATCGAGAGTTAGATATAGGCGCCATTTTAGTCTGCATTCCATTGTTTTAGATGATTCATACGCGGGGCGGCCCGTTCGGGCCCTAATTTATTAGTTTGAATATCGAAGGAACTGCGTCCGGGCCCAAGCGACGCGGGAGCAAGCTGGGTGGCCGTGGACCCTCCGTCCTTTACGCCCACCCTCAGACGTTGCTTCGTGCTGCTCTTCAGCTTGTTTATATTTTATATATGTATATATCTTCTATCTTATTTTTCCATCTCTCTCGTAATCTCTTCGTTTCTATTTCTCTCTCTTCTTCATCTTATTCTTATTCTTCTTCTTCTTCTTCTTCCTATTCTTCTTATACTCTACATCCACTTTTCTTCAAGGTATATGTATATAAAAGCACGTATATTCCCGAACGATTGCTACAGGTGCCTTCTTGTTACCCCAACAGTTGAAAACGACCGGTAGCGAGGTCACGCCAATATAGTAACGACCAAAGACCAGCTTCAAAGTGGGTTGATGGTCATCCTTGGAACCCGACCATAAGGGCACCACTTCAAAGATCAGTAAAAATGACGATCTGACTAATTGCTTTGGCCAAGTTTCATAATAGAATGCAATGCGCGTATTATGGTCATGAAACTCTGGACGATTGGAGCTTATCCTCGTATATCGAATAGTACAAGTTTTAAAAGGCGATTTTTATGATGCGGTTGGTATGAACGGTGCTTTACGCAGTTGGGATATCAGCCGCGTAGACCGCGTCACGTTCTTCTCCTTGGAGAACGAAGAGGGAAGAAGAGGATACGCGCGCGAGGCCGCGTCGAATAGAGGCAAAACCTCGAGAGGTCAAACAATTTAGCCTCCTGGCACGTACGGGCATGGCGAGCGTGTGCTTGAGATACGCATCTTCTGGGAACCTAACCTGACGAAGAGACTGTTGGATGCTAGTAGAGAGAGTTGAAGAGATAGGGTAAGGAACGAAAAAGTTTAGTCGAAGGTAAACCACCGAAAAACTCTATTAAAGAAAGAAGAAAAAAAAAAGAAAATGAAGAAAACGGGGCTTGTGGACGAGGAGGCGAGGTCGCGGGGCCATCGTTGTGGATATGAATGAAAACTTGACCAAACCGGACCGGAGTGGACCGGAGCCGCGGCACCGCAGGACGGAGGACTGAATGACTGGGACCGGGACCACGGCTTACTACGAGGGTCATAAACGCGTGTATCAAGCCGCACCAGGGATGTTACTTTTGAAGTCAAGGCCTGGTCACGTGGAGAACTTGAAGTGTGGGAATCCCGCGCAAGTTTACTCAGGGAATGCCGCGTCCTAGACGTGATTCTCGCAACTGCATCGTCTGGGATCAACCAGCCTGAAAACCGGCCTCGTAGGACTCGTCTATGGATATTGCACTCACGCGTTTTGAATCTATAATTCTAGACCCGCACGTGTCTCTCTTTCACTCATCCCTGAGTTTGAATGTAAAATACGGTTTTCTTACATGCGGTGAAAGTATAAGAGTAAGTACAGTCGTCATACATCGTATAAGTTGGTTTTTTTTTCGAAATTGGATAGGAAAAGCTATCGGGGGTGAATCACCGATGGTATAATAACAAGTCCGATCACTTTCGGGTTTTGTCGAGCTCGTATGTGTCTCTTCTGATATGCAAACCGTGACAAAATATGTGTGAAATGGACCAATTTCAACTAAAGATTGTTTTTTTCAAATCCTCGCTGATTGTACGACAAAAGAATTTCGAGATATCCTCGAAAGGTATGGAACAATGAAAGTCAGTAGACGGTTGGACGCGGATCAGTGACAAACAAACATCATGAAGGACTCCCTAAGGCCCCTTTCTGCACTTTCTTGGGCCACTAAAAATACTGCATTCTTGAATTTTTCGCCCTGCGGGGTATTCCGTATCCACGTATATACCTAGCTATATATGTATGTATTTCATATCAACCCCTATATGTATAAGTCTCTCGGGAGAAGGTCGGTGAGGCGCGAAGGGTCTCCTACTGCTGTAGAAACGCACTTGACATCCCCCAACGCAGAAACATGGCTGCCGTACTGAGTGACGTCACAGTATGGGTTTCGTATAGAGAGATGCGGTCTGTGGTTGCGGGGGCGTCGCTTGTTCGAGTGTTTCCTACGTACAGCTGAGTATAGGTAAGTGTTTGCGCTGACGCAAGGGTGTTTGGTTCATGGAAGGGGTTTGTGGTGCGATGGAGGGGTCCAGTTCGCGGGGAAAACCTAGTGAGTCCTCGTTAGCTGATCGAGTTAACTCTTGCCAATGCCGGATAAAGCTCAGCTAGCTACTGATTAGAACAAACTGACTGACCACGGAGACCGCGTACCGGACCGGACCGGACCGGTGCGCGGTCTGATTGCAAGAGATATTCCCACAGATCCACGCCGTGCCGTAACTGTTTGCAATTTCGTTGTGTACAGTATATAGGATGTAGTACATGTATAGTAACCGCGGCAGGCTTCCACGTCGCGTAACTGACCCACGGCTAGCTTATACGTGATCAGACTTTGGTCCCAGCGCGCGGTACCCAACCGACAACGAATTGCCATTCCGTTGAAGGTCCAGTTCGGTAGGGTAGGTAATAAATTTGAAAAAGAAAAATTCTCGGTATGGAATAGAGTCCGAGGAGCTTGGCTGAAGGAATGACCTTGAGTCCTCGGTAGGCAAGGATCCACCTTCATATATATACATATGTATGTATGCGGCTATTCGCAATTCGTCGTGAAATTGAAATGCGGCTCGCAATAACTCGCATAAATCGTCTGTACCACGCTCTCCCGCATAATAGCACATACGTATAGGGTATATAACAATTGACCGCAGAGGACAAACTCCGATTATTATTGCGCGTAAACAAACTTACCTCATCATTGGTATGACCATCGGTACTGTACGTACTATAATCTGCATATACCTGTATAGGTATAGGTATATATTATAATATACCGCGAGCGAATGTGGGTACGCGGCTTCTTTCATCACGGGATTTGCCTCGGTTTGCATCTCAGACGTTTGAGCGGCAGTATTGTCTGGCCGGATTTACGTTTTGCAACCGGAAGTCTATCGCTACCGCCCTCAAACGGTTCTGAATACGCGAGCCTTTCCCGGTCCCCGCACATTCGTAATCAGAAATCAGAATCGACGTGAGAGTTTTCGACGAGATGCCATTTCGCCAAATTGTGCATGGGATTTGGTGTCTACCGATCATGAGGTGCTTTTGCATAGCGTCATTTTGAAAACATTGGAATCATCAACCGCGTCCGGTTTTCTTATATGAAAAAACGTCAGAATACTTCTACTGTAACTTTCATTTTCTTCGCCGTTGAGCTGAAAACTCGATCCGTTTTAAACTAGCGGAGTCTTCCATATTGGTCTCGGCACCGATGCGGGACACGTCAGCTCGTCAGGATAAAATGCAACGCGCGACGCGTAGGCGCGACGTGCGTTTGAACACCGCCGACGGGGACCAGAGTTTCGTGTAATCCTCGAAGCCCCCCAGCTCTTGGGACTCAGAAACTGGTGTTTGAATTCATTATATTATGGGTATAAGGACGTGTACCTACATGGTTTGCGGCCCTTTGTGAAACGTTTGCGAAATATAAATAGTCCTCGGTACGGGAGCCGGATAAATTTTCGTCATGAAAAGGACCTCTTCGTATAAAATGAACGCCTTTTTCTTTTCAATGTAAACAGTGAATAATCTTTGAAAATTCATAGAGTAAACGCTGAGGATAAATTCGAGTCAATTTCCGATCTGAAATATCGTGCTTTTCCACTATTTCATTTTGTTTTTTTTTCTTTTTTCTTTTCTCTTCTTTCAAGAACGGATGGAATAGTGTTAATATCAGAGATGGGACCGGTGAGTATAAGAGTTGAGGGCGGAATGAAGAAAAACCCCGACGCCATCCCTGAAGCGAGGGAAAAAACCAATCAGGGTATATCTGCGGAGCGCACGGGTCGGTCCCATGGCGTGACGGCTAAAAGATTACTTACTTTACTCAATACCACTTGGATGCCCAGTGAGACCAGGTCCTTCCTCGTAACATGCGACGTCCTAACCCCCGCTTCCCACTTCCCACTTCCCACTTCCCGCACCCCAGGGTCCTCCTCAACTAAAGATATTACGTATCGTCAACTCTGCTCTCCTATCGATACTTACAGGAATTACACTGAAAACGATGCCTCGAGGCGCTTTGCCGCGGCGCCCCGAATGAGGGAAGGTCTAATTCAGTCGAGACCTTGTACGTATAGATAAAAAGGGAAAAATATATTCCTCGAAACATTAGAGACAATGAAAAATTTCCAACAATTAAAGGACGTCTCTTTATTCAGCATATATTCTCCCTTACAGTAGGTACATTTGTCGTTGATGTGCTAATTGGTGCAAGAATTTTATTTTTCGGAATTGGAAACAGAGGGTTTGTCGGGAATTTTGAAAATATCCAAGAAGCTGGATTGTAATTTTGAGAAAGAAAGCCTTTATGAGAAAGTGAACGTTCCGTAAATTTTCATTCCTCAAGTACGAGGCATTTGTCCGTCGTGTTCGTATAGGAATAGCAAAAGCTCGGAAATGTTTGATCGCGAAAATAGAAGTTGGTAAGTGTCTATAGATAGATAGCGACAAGCCGCGAAGCATAGATCTTAGCGTATCTGGACGGGGGATCAGAAACGAGGATAGAGTGACGCGGACACGGACGAAACCAAACTCGAGTCAACTTGACTAAAGGGAAGCTTATCTTATCAGATTCGGAGCGGCATCCGAGCGCGGCTCAAAGTAGCTGCCGTGAACGAAGAGCCCGCGAGTGCTTATACGGGAGAGGACGACGTCGAGGAAGGCTTGTATAGGTGGCTTCTAGGTGGCTCATTACCGTAATTAGCCCCCGGAACCTCCCTGGCATCTTTGCGTACCATCTCGACTACCGGGGACCCGGGGACACAGGGACACGGGACAGACCGGCTCGTCGCGTGTCCGAGTCAACGCTCGAGGCCTTTCCTCCATTTTTACTCGCTTTTTTACCCCCATTTTCCTCCGTAAATTCTATCCCTCTCTTTCTTAACCCCTGGAATAAGAAGTGCAAAGTATTACGGTCTCTCTCGCTCTCTAGCTTTGAGTTCCTCGACGTAGTCGCCCGGTGGACAGAAGCGAGAACCCCGAGCTTTATTCCTATTAATAAATGAGCAGGGGATCATATCTTCCCTTCGCTTCGCACTTTCTGTGTCAGAGATAGTCTCCCCGGTTCTGAACATGTTTTCATTAAGATCTCTTTCTCCACAATCTCCAATGGCCCGAGACGACAACGGGGATTTGATTTTTTAATTAAACACCATTCTCATAGTGTAATTAGGCCCGGTCTATTCGAGATGATCCACGGTTACGTAAGATTCGAGTTCCTCGCTGCTCAATGGTACGTATATTACCCATACGAGATCCGCAATCTTCAAATTACTGACATTATATCCTACGTCGATAATCTTCTAAAACGTATTCAGAATCGTACGACTTCATATTCTGGCTGCGTGAAATTACTCCTAATCAACGGCCATGCGTTAGCAATCAAGTTTTGTACTTCGAGAACGTGAGGCTCTCCGGGCCTTTTTCCAATAACGGTACTTGCAGACACCGAAATAAGGATTATTAGTATTTGGTTTTTTTTTTTCTTTTTGATTGGTGGGAGTCTTCGGTTCAATCGAGCTTCGTCTTTCTTCTTCCGGGTGGCAAAAATGTCGGAGTAAAGTAATAATTAGGAATGAGTTGCGATCCAATTTGTAATATCACACGGAAGTAGGGCTCATGATGGATGAGCCGTTGATTGATTGAGCGGATGACGATTGGGTTTAAAAATTACGCAATACGCGGGGGCCGAGAACTGTGCTCGATGATGGGACGGAAGAGTGGAGAATTATGAACGTGTAGAGCTACAACAACACGTGAGCGAGATGTATCGGCAGATGCAAATGCCCAAGACGATGATTGGCGTCCGGCGACTTATGACCCTTGCGTGGTGGTCCAATTTGCGGCGGCTTTGTACAATTACCCGCCATTAGTCATTACCATTACAACTGTCATTAGGGTTACCGTTCTCGTCGCTCCATGGCTATTCTAGCGCCAGACAGTTTTCTGTACCGCAAGAGCCAAGAGCCAAGAGCCAAGGAGCCAAAAGCCAATCACCCCCCACGTTCACTATAAAAGCCTAAGGAAACTAGGACAAATTTCATCCAGAAATTTTCCCCATTAATGGATGTTCGCATTATTTCAAATGTCATCCCTGAAAGGGTACCATTTTTCGGTAGATTTACGGTCCTATCATTCCAAAGTAGTGATCTTCTATTTTTTTAGTTCTTCCTTCGGGAGAAAATCAGTCTTGATTAAAAGAGCATATCTATACTTCTTTTTTTTTGTTTTTTCTTTTTTGTTACGTCAGTTTAAATCAAGTCTCTCTGCGGTCCTGAGAGCGCGTGGAGGAAGGATCGTGTATGGAGTAGTTACGTATTCCCCGAAGTTTGGGTAATTTTAACGGCCTAGGCGCCAGGCCCTTCGAGTTCCTGAATGAGTGGCTGGGTTTTGGGCCCCCTAAACCCACTGGGGCCACCGAGCTAACAAGGTGGGCCAGCGCCTCGCGTAATCACAGGTTTCGCACGGGGCCCGCACTTACTTTTTTTTTCTGTTTTTTTCTCTCTCTCTTTTTCCTCCTTCTCTTATGTTTTTTTCTTCTCCTCTTTATTTATCTCTTTTTTCTTTCTTTCTTAATCTTCTACAACGCAGACGAACGGAGGCTACATCCGGGCCTCAGGCTCAACCGGGGCATCGTGCACAACTTATCACTCACGTTTTACTATACAGGTTTATTGGCCTCGTCCGATTAGCGACTCGATACACAATTCTAATCGATTTATAACCCACCTTCAATTTAAACCAATATAATAAATAAATATAGACCGTTTATTTGTCTCATTATCAGTAAGCAATAAGTACAGAAATATAATTGGCGAACTAAACGCGATTACAATTTAAGCAGAAGTTGTAATCTCACTTGCTTCTCGTTACGCAAAAACGAGACCACCAGGATCGTCTAGCAGTTCGTTAAAACCTTGTGAAGAGATAAAAAATGGAAAAGGTAGAAAGAAGAAAAAAAGAAAAATAGTACGAAATACCTAAAGTGGTTAACGTCTCGTTTCTAACGGATAGCTAGTACCGCAGGCCCATTTCATTGGGCCCAATGATCTCACGCTGGCTCCGTCTCAACGTGTATAATCAACGCGCGTTTAATACCGGTCGTCGTGTCGAGTTCAGTTTGAATCATTCTCAACGACGATTATTCGGCTCTGACACGCGCGACGATCCTCCTGCACGGTGTATCCCGAAGACATAGTGCCCAAAATTGGGACCCATTTACCAAGGCCCACCAACCACAGAGTGAAGAGAAGGAGAGAAGAAAAGACGAAGAGAATATGAGGAGAAGAGAAGATGAGAAGAAGAACGAAGAAGAGACGAGAATTCGCGCTGATCGCTCGGTCCTTCGTCGTGCCAAAGGCGAGAAGGAAGTCATCTCGAAAACCACCGTTTAACGATCCTGGGCCTTCAGGGCCCGTACTTGTCTGTCTGTGTGTTTTCTTAACGACATCCCGGAGCACGAAGCTGGGGTCCGAGGTGGGCCGGCTTCATGCGGCGCAACGTATAATCAACACATTTTTCTACTCAGCGTCGAAAGTTCTTTCTCAATGGCCACACGAAGCACGTTCCCCTTTCGTCGTCTTGCTCGCTTTGGGCTCACGAAATTACTCGACCACCTTGGGCGCCTACGAACCTCGCCTTGCCTCGTCTCACCTCACCTTGCCTTGCCTTGCCTTGCCTTGCCTTGCCTTGCCTTATAACTCGCTTCGCGAACAGCTTTCATTCGCAATTTGCCAATCGGCTTGAAATATTTCATTTCCATTTTATGGCTCACCGCAAGCTAAATTGATCCTTACCGAAATCCCAACTAAACATACAATCTCCCAGTTTATTACTCTCGATATTTTTCGCGGAGTCGAGATCGTGCCACTCTCCGAACCAACAGAGAGGACCAGTCACTCGAAGAAAATTCAGAGAGCTCTCTTTCATGATCTCGGGTACAGCTATACGGAGTTCAATCGTCACCTCAAGGACCGAGCTCGTTCCAATTACCTATTTAGTCAGGATCGTCAATGAGTGGTATTTGGGAGTGAGCAAACTCCACGGGACTAAGGAATGATCGAAAAATATTCGAGACCGTTCCAAAAGACGTAAAAAAAATGCGACACTACGATAGAATCGCGCGAAGACATTAGACAGGGCCCTAATCTCGACGGGGGGGAGGGGGCCCACGAAAGTCGTTAGGCGAACGAAATGTGGACGGACAAGAAACAATAATAACTTATCAGACCCGTGACCGTTCCGAGCACCTAGTTCTATCCTTACGTCGCGTCGCGGTCGTACCGACCTGAAGAAGGCGGTGGAGTTGGGGTTCGTGACTGTAGACCGGACACGAACCTCTCAGGGAGGTGGTGGTGCAAGGGAACGTACGCGAGCTGTCTTGTTGCGCGGTAGTTACCTGTTCATTGGCGTCTATCGGTGGCTAACCGATTTATCAATTTGAATAGCGATTGTCAAGGTTGCCGATCGCCCTTCCGACTCCGTTATATAGTGATACACAACGTTTCGGGCGGATGGAAATGTGCCGCGATAAGAAGAAATTGGTAAAATTAAATTTCCTCGATAAAAATCGGGGCCCCCCTTTTCTTACCTTGTCGAAATGTTCGAGGAGAGAAGAAGAAGCGGGTGGAAAGCTGTGGCAAGACTTACGCCAGTGAAGGACCACCAGGGAGCCGACACGCCCCCGATCCCAGGGCACACTTACATATTACTGAGAGTCTGAAGGCACCCAGACTTCGGCGTTCAGGACTCACGTACCTAGGTATATACCGTCGAGACCGAGCGCCAGGAAGGCACCTCAAGAACACCGGATCGTATGAGCTGGAATGGGGCGAAGATGGCATGCGGCGAGTCGGTAATTCCGCGCCCCGTCATCTACGAGGAATAAACGGGGTTTCGGATATGCTACAGATCTCTGAGACGAACAGGGGAGGGGGTGGAATTTTTTCTTATTATGACATTTTTCTCTACGTCTTTGTTAACTCGGTTAAGTAGCTGACTTATCGAACTAGCATCGCGTTATACCTAGCTAATACATTTTTTGACACATTATAATCGTGGCTTTAGATCTAAACATGCGTTAATGTACTACCTACGTTTTTCATATCTAGCAAAAAGTCTCAGGCCACGAACCGTGTAATTAGACGAACGTTTCGTGGATGAGTAAGCCTGGCCGTAAATCAGCAAGCTTCTGGTCGCAAGAGGGATAAATCGTTAATGAGGAAGAAGAAGAAGCAAGCTTCTGGACCGTGTCACGTGACGACGTTACGTTACGTTACGTTACGTTACGTTACGTTACGCGACGCGACGGTCCGTCCGCCCATCTCGTTTACTTAGGCGATTACGCGACGCCGCAACTTATGCATCGATGGATAATTCGCAACCGCGACAATTGTCACGCGCAACCTCAACCCTTCAGAACAGATGGATTTCATTTGAATTCTTCCATCACGTTTGTCAATGTAAGTCGAAGACATTGATGTAGTTTACTTTTTTCTTCAAATCAGTCGATCCTTATTATTATATCCTAATTATTTTCAAATCTGTACCTACAGGTCCCCCCCGGCCCCCCCAGTGATATATTCGACAACAAGATCGAAAAAAAAAGAAAAATTAAATCTGAAATAACCAAATCTACGACATCGAAAACTTCCCAATGCAATTTTCAGATAAAATTTTCACCGAATTTTCACCCTCCTATAGAATAATTCTTCTTGATTTGTGGGAGATACCTATAAGCACATTAAGGGTGGGATGCGAAGATACGTATGTCGTATAGGTATATGTATTATACCCTACCTATAAACGAACGCACCGTGACGCATTGAATTCGTAGCCAAAGATAGGAATGCACAATATTGCTCGCCGTCTGTCACTTTCGTTTCGTTCCGCTCGACCGTCCTGCATCACCGCCACTTATCAAGCCGGACTTACGTATTAAATATATCTCGGTATTCCCTGCGGAGACGGAAAACTACCCTTATTGGTATTTGAGGTCGGATATCAATCTCTGCATCAGGTTTAGGCCAGGGTCATGGTATTTCCTAGCAAAAGATGCGGGGATCATAAAGGTTTGGAAAAAAAAAAAAATTATGCATGTATCCATATAGAGTTTTTATTATCTTGGAAAACAGAAGATCCAAAAATTCTCGTGTTCCTAATTTTCTGGATTTATTTTACCCATTGCCGCAGGTATTCGCCACATTATAGTATACAAGGGACTGTGATGCGGATAGATGCTATATGTGTTACCGCGTTAGTTTCCTGAATAGCGGAGCAGGTGGGCCCCGGCGTTATGTTAATAGGTCCCAAAAATTCAGCTAGCCATATGTTAGCTACGGGAGTACGGTGATCCCTGAGCTCACGAAAAAAAAAATACCAATTTTTACGGCGTGTCCCGCAATAAAGCCTCCACGGAAGCGTCATTGATCCGTGTCTAGCGCAGTAAACAATCCCTAATCATCGAGGGCCCGATCTACTCTTGAGACCAAACAGCCGCTCAAACAACGCGGTAGCGATGCGGATTAACGAGTCGTTTATATGGGCGCCGTACGATCCCTATTCACAAAAACAAGACTTCATTCCGGCGCCTATAATCTACTGAACCGAGATATAGAGTGGCAAATCCGACTTTTGAGGATTTCGGACTGAAAGGAGTTGAACGAGGCTTACGTAAATTTCTAAAATTGTAAAATCATCGGAGTTTTCGGAATACCGTGGAGTCAAGATATGCCCGAGTATCATATCAGACTCGAGATTGCATCCCTTGTATCCTTAGAACAAGACGAAATCGATCTATTGAAGTCACGGTAAATATAACATCAAATGATTTCTAATTATTTCCCTAAATGCGCGAGTAATCAATTCTAATAAATATGAAGATCAAATGTAGGAGTCGTTTGAAAAAAAAGGAACAGATTCTCTCCAAGGTGTTTATACCCCCTTAATAACAATAGATGCCGATAGTAGTCTCGACGACGCGATGCTCATATAGGTAGGTATTTGATTTCGGAAATCAAGGAGCAGTTCTACGGGTCGAGGCAGACAGGTTCACGCTAAATGGCGCTCGAGCCGCAGGCATGTCGCGCGCCGCGGGGCGTCGTGGCAAAAGCACCGACGAAGACGACGTTTCATCTGGTTTTTTTTTTTTCTTCTTTTTCTTCTTCCTTTCTTTCTTTCTTTACGTTTGTTTGTTTTTTCCTTCTCTCTCTCTCTCTCTTTTTCTCTGAGCTCCTTACTCCATCTCCTTCTCCAACCCGCTCTATCTCAAAGTTCTATCTTTTCCTGCTCGTCTCGCCCGCTTTACTAGCGGTATGCGCGTGATATTCGAATCCCGTCACCCATTAACCCGCGCCTTACCTGTGCTAGTACATACCTATACCTGTCTTATATACATGTAACACATACCTTTATGTATATCTATCTCTAGGTCGGTATTATACCTAGATACACATTTTCATTTCTCATCTACACTTATACAACTATTGCTTATATCATATCTTACATATTTGTCCAGGAAGGAGCATATATGGTGTATAAGACATTTAGGTAAAATATACGATTGATTTTTTATTTGTTCTCACAGTACAATATATACCAATAACGATATTATTGAGATCAGGTTGATAAAGTGGTAATTAACAACATTTAGATATATAGTTATGTAACATATATGTGTACCCCTAGCAACTTGATACCTACATACTATAATAATTTCGAAACTGCAATAGCTAGTCTTGGTATCTCTCTTAATTATTGTTCAATTAAATCATTGAATTTTCAAACAGAGCTAGTTCGACTATCCTGGTGCATTCGACGTAATTAGGATGTTAATTAAACGCAATACCAAATATAGCAACAGTCTGTCAGCATTCATATCGGATTGACAATTTCCCATTTATTCTAATACAAAAATAAACAGCGATGTAGCGTATACTGAGACTCGTTATCGAACGACTAATCGTAAGAGAAAGTAAGTATCAATTCCATGCAATATCATTTCTACAATATACTATATTCTACAATATATGATGAAAATTTCAAATTCGGAACAGACGGTAATTTTTAACCTTAGGTCACACCGCTTAAATCAGACATTTGTATTCCCAGGAGATTTCCTGAGGAAACGTTCGTCTTGTTTTCGAAACACCTTTGGTTTTTTTTTTTACTCCAACAGGAAATAAAGTCCGAAAAGTTCGTCGAATATCATTTAAAAAAATTATTTCCTTGGGTACAGCAGTGAGGATGATTATCGTGAACTCATTTTTACTAATTAATGTAACGGTTGGTATATAAAATGAGAACGTGTTAAACTGGTGATTGGTGAACAGATATACAACCGTGCAATCATATGTTGTAAAGCTCGGCCCTAGTTTAACATGGAAACGTTTAGTTGTCCGAAGGGATCTTGAAAGGTAAGGAAAAGTCAGATTCGTTGGATCGATATGGTGGCTGTTGTTGTTGTTCTTGTTGTTGTTACAAAAGGATAAGGGACACCCCTTTAACTGCAAATACAACACCGGTGCTCGGTCCGGATATATGTGTGGCAAGGCTTATGTATAGACGAATAAGTAAGAACGTCAGATACGTGTGCATGTGCCTAAATTTTATATAGTTAGAAAATTACACGCGTAAAATTCATAAAGGACATTGGTGAAGACACTGAGAGTTCACAAAGGGCGCTTTTGAGGGACTGAGTTGGAACACTCGTACCTACCTACGAGGGGCGATGTCCATGGCATGGAAGCCTAAAGGCTGCACCTAAGCTACACGGACGAATTGGAATTAGATGGTATCTTTGACGAGCATGGCTCTCCAGGGCCCAGGGCCCCAGGGCCCCAGGACCCCGCGGCAAGATACGGATCTCCTTGGCGCCACCGTCACCGGGCTTTCGTAAGGCCCCGTAGAAATCCCATGCGGGACGCGGGGTAAGATGGGCTGAAATTTTTAAGCGCGTTTTAACCGTAACCGATACCTCGGCAGGGGGTCCTTCTGCCAAAGCCAATTCACCCGGAACGAGTAAAACCGTACCTGCAGATTTCTGACAACAAATATCTATGGTATTAGCAATTAGCAATGATGAACTTACTTAACGAACGATCAATTTTCTCTCATTTTCATTATAGAAAACCAGAGTCAATAGTAATAAAGTCTAAGAGGGGCTACATGATCCACGATTAGCTACATAGACTATATACGTATAACAGCATATACATTTACGACAAGTGGGTATATTAAGTGCAGCTGCAGCAACGATACTGAAGAATTCTTTTCTGAAATTGTTAACGTTTCCTACGTTGCATAACACAGCAGCGAAGAAATGTTAACGTTTTAGGTATTATCTCCCTGGCAAGTACATTTCGCAAACCAATGAAGAGCGTGCGGGGCGTGTAATCATTGTCCGAATTACTAGGGAGTAATCTCAGCTGGTCATAATTGCGACGAAATTACGCCAATAGACTTATCCTAGGTCTGAAGTATGGTGGCTTATAGTCGGGGCTTAAAACGGTCGAGTTTCGTAAGCCGCAAACGTTTGCCGTACTTATAGGGTACCCCATACCTTCAACAACGTTCAACTCGGGTATACTTTTCTCGGAGTGGTCATATTCGTACTCATCCGTTAAAGCCTGAGCTATCCTCCAAGCCCTAACAACCCTGTGCGTTTTTCGATAATTATGGAAACAATGAACAAGTATATAGCGACCACTTCAGATCAGAAGTAGACAACAACCCCGATCGCCCTGCTCTTGAGGCCACAAGCATCTCAAAGCTCGCGGTAAATAGTCCTCAACTATGACAAGAAGGGTTTTGATCACTTGTTCTATGATCTTTTGATGATGGCTGATTCTTTTATGAACAAAGACTGAAGGAATTCAAAATCTATGTTCACTTCATATGAATCTGAATTATTGGATCTAAAATTTGGTCTTAAAGTTCTTGCGGATGATTATCCTGGTGACACGTGAAGTCGACCTGTAGAACCTCAACCACGGAGGCTGAAGGAACGGAATGAAACGCCCCCGTCCGGCGGGCATGACGTTGTAAATATTTGCTGTCATCGACGCGGCCTGTCAAAAGCGCCCCTGCCGCCAACCTGGTCTTTGGCCCTTTGCCGAGGCAGGTTGGGCTTAATAAGAGGATCCTTGGGCACCTCAGCCACCTTCGCTAGAATTACAAATGTCACCTAAGTCTGGTATCGGACACTGATGTTTCGGATAGCGGCTGCTTTGTGCCTGTACCCATAACTCGCAGAGCTCCGCAACCCTAAAGGTTAAAGGAGTAAAATGACTTCAAACAGAATGACTTAGCGGATGGTATGGTGAACTGGGACGGGATCGAAAGTCGAGATCAATCCGTAGGCAGTATACAATGTTTTGTTTTCTATTAGCTTTAAGCTCTGTGACTTCGGACAGATAAGTCTTAAAGCGGCACTATCTGGACCAAGGGTTGCTCGAGGGGTAGCGTGTAAGAGAGAAAAGTATATATATATACCTTTAGGACCTGCTGAGATCAGAACGAGTATAACTGAAGTTAAGATCCTGAGGATTCGTTTGGGGGGTTGTCAAACGTGCGTCATAACCAACTTTTGTCCCCTGCAGGGGTAGTTATACCTGTTCGACTGCTGCACTCTGTATATATTTTGCCGCTCGACCGAAGACCCTTTGTCTTAGGTCTTGGGGATAATTAAAAGCCTGAGAGATAGACGAACGTGGGTGCAGGGTGGCGAAAGGGGATGAAAAACCGCCTCGTCGAAAGGCGACCGGGGATACTTTCGAAATAGGAGTCGGTAGATACATAGAGAAGGAAGCTCTGTCTCGATCTTATCTACCGTTTACACCCATCAACTGCCACCTTCTCTGGGTAACGGCCATCCATCTGAGCCGACCGCCACGACTGCCGCAGCGTTCGGATTCCACAAATTCGTAAATATTCCAGGGGGTGCAGGGCTGCCGATGCACCAACGAAGAACGCCTGTTTCTCTGTCTTTATAGTCCTAGCTATATACAGTAGTGCAGGATTGATAGCCTGCCGTTCACTACCACTACACTACAGCAGTAGTATATATATCTATACATACTAGTCGCGACTATACGCGATTGCCTTTCATTTGACAAGAAACTTTTGAATGGAGATGGACTTTGTGTACCTTTTTTGTCTTTCCTTCTTTCTTTCGAAATGAAAAGTCTTTTCATTTAACAAAGACGGGTCTTTTTTTTTGTTTTATTTGAAAACGATTAGGGTTTTCGGAAAAATTACCCCCTATTTGGTATTTCACGATTACTATCCCTGAGTAAACGTAGAAAAGTTTGAATTTCAACAAATCGTCGCCGTTCTATATATCCTGTATATATAATATATGCAGATATAGATATTTCCGTATGTATATAAACGCGGGTGAGTCAAGAAAGCTTAAATTATGATCTCCCTAGATTGTAGATAAAGAAATTTGTCGAATCGTGCGAGTGAAACGTAAATATATCTGAACCGCGGGAATTGCTGGGGGAATAGAATGGAAGAAAATGAAAAAAAAAAGGAGAAGAAGATGAAAACTATGGTCAGACATAGTATGTATATATACACATATATGTATAATATTGTGTTGTTTCAAGGAAGAAGTTAGGCGTTAGATGGTAGGCACAGGAAGAAGAGGGAAAAGGGGGAATAATATAAAACTCTTGGTGAACGGTGTTTCATAAATCCTTCGCGCAACTCATCTCTCGGGCAGAAACCCAGTTAACGGAGTTGTTTATGCTTTCCTGTGTATAGCCGGTGCACGGCGGTTTCTGAAATATGCAAATCACGAATTCGCATAATGGTATTATCGCGATAGGCGGCCACCGCGAGATGAGATCGCGGCCATTACGAACAAACTTTTGGCCAGCTTGGCTCCAGATAGACGCGAGTCCCTCCTCTATCACACCGTATCGTCTTGCCAAACCATCTTCTTCTTCTTCTGCTTCTTACTCTTCTTTTCTACCCACACACAAAATTCCTACGCGTAACTACTTCACCTGTATCCTTCAGGTGCTCGAATTTTTCTAGGTTCCTCCATCCCTGTGGGCAAACTTCCGCAAGATTTGACTTCTGATCGATGAATTTTTCGGTCCTAGGTCATTTTATTCAACCGATTAGGCCGATACGAATGATTTTAAGGAGTCCTAAAGCGGCTACCGCCAAACGACATGATCCTTTGCGGTGTGGTGGCCAATCGGTTCGGAAATCGGTTTGGAAATCGAACCCTAGAAAGGTAGCTTTCGAGGACTATATATATATACTACATAATATATACTATATTCTAGGGCCAGTCAAGTTTGGCGTTGAAATCTGACGATCTTTCGGCGATTCTGTATTGTGTTTCCTTTTGAAATGCTCCAGGTTACCTCAGCTCAGCTGCGAAACCCCTTGGTTAATTTTCATACGGTATTCTCCAGTCTCTCCACCGAGATAGGGACTACCAGGAATCGGGAAACACTGGGAGCTCCGGGCGATAAACTTTATTATCATTTTATTCACCAGGAACGAAAACGAAGAGAGATTTCGAGCTAGAGGTACTACCAGTATACTTCAAGTGCGTTCTCTCCGCCCGACGACATCCCCATCGTGCTCAGTACCTTAAATTTAAAGTTTCCGTTGCCAAGGCTATACCTATAAATCTACGCATATATACCTACAGCGTACTTTTGCACTTCCACATATACATATATATACCTAACGTTGATTCTCTTTAATTTCCATACTTAATTTTCTCTCCCTTATAAAACAAGAGTATGAAATCGGGCTTTGGATGCGAAAATTTCGGGATGTGACTTTGTTCGCAAGTGCTTATACGCTCTGTCTAATATTAATTTCAGTAGGTGAAGATTTCAGACACATTTGCTTGGGATTATCAGGTGTAACTTCGCAGTATGCGATATGGGCAATGATTGTTAATAAATTGAGAAATAATGTAAGTGCGGACGTAATAACAGCTGGCTGGACTCGAAATGTACCTAGTTTGTTTTAACTTTGTATCGTTTACGGTTTAGCTGTGTTCCGCTGACTGCGTATCCGCCGGGAGAAAGAACGAGAAGGGGAGATTAACAAATTCGAGCAACGATTCTCTGCCACTTGTCAGCGCGAATGAATTAGTAGTATTATAATTTGATGTCTGTTACATAGGTTGATGTTGGGCTAAAGTGTACGAGGTACGATTTTATACGCACCGTAAGCCCGTTATTGTGTAACGTTTAAACTTATCAAGAAGCTTGGTCTCGCTAGATTCTAACACTGCTATACCATGGAGTACTAAGGCAGGAAGCATTTCTCTAGTATGTTTATGTATGTATATATATATTCTAGTCTCTCATTTCACGTTCTTATAATAACGGAGTCCGCAAAATTCATCTCTTTACCACAGGAGAGTTCCCACGGATAACATCTTCCTTCAACGTAAATATATATCTATATATATTATAAAACATATATATATGAGCCTCAAAACCCGCATTCAAAATTTCATTATTTTTGGAGCACGACTCAACTCGACACTTGACCTCCTGTACCTGTATTTATATTCTGTAGAGAAACAAAACGAAATAATACCGAAAACAATATGGAATTATAATAACGCGACAGATTCTGTCACGTATATAAACTCTATAAGCTACGTACGCGTATCTCATTATACATTAAATATTTATTTCCCAGTTGAGCGAAACGCGTTTTAGACATATACACATAGCACATTTCATTCACATGCATTTAACGTGCAATCGTATTCAATCACGATGTTAGATATGGTAAGTTTTGAAAAATTTTATAAAACTATAATAACTGAGCCATAAACCGTAAAGGAATAAATTTTCCACGTTATATTCCACGCTTTGTTCAATTCAGAGATTTTAAAGCCTGTATATGATATAGGTATAACTCGAGCTCGCGCGCATGGGCATCAATTGTATTTACACGCAACAAGTAATATTCTACTCTATATAGGTGGACAGATTCGATGTGCTTTGTAGCAACGTTTTATATCTGGTCAACAATTTACATGATTTAGTACATCTGCGTGACGGTGGATATGCGTATATGGAAGTAAATGAATATGAAATTCAATATATCGAATTCTCCGAGGTGGGTAGTATGATAAAAATCAAAAAATAAATTAAAAAATAAATGATAACAGTATGCCAGCAACTGCATATTGTTTCGACTTTTAAACGGCATGGTAATACGGTATAATATTTCTTCTCATTTGATTTTCTATTCTTGTAATTTTGGCACGGTATCAATAGTGATTTGAGATTTTTTTTTTTGCAAAAAAAAAAAGAATTTCGCTGATCTACGATAATAATATTTTCAGCTGTCTTAAATGTGGAATGTGTTGGCAAAGATTCCAGACTTGTTGCTAGTAGCTTTGTGTTTAAATTCTTTATTAAAATTGCAGAAGTGGAATACGCTGCTGCACTAAATACTTTGAAAGTTTCGTTAAACGATTATATTCGTCATTGGAGTTTGACTGGCTCAGTGTGAACGAAGAAAACGATCAACTCTCATACATAACTGAGTGTTGTTTCAAAATGTCTTATCATCGCAACAATCCTATTCAACAATTATCAATTACCGATAGTATCACAGGTTTGAAAACGAATATGAATAAATTCATTGTACGAAAATTTATTTCAAATTCAAACTCAACTGGCGCGATGCAGTTATAACTTAGTCAGAATTATTGCTGTAGATAATACTTTAAGCTATTGACTTTGAATTTTAATTATTCTCTTCGTTTTTTTGCTTTTAACAATTTTTAACGATTTTTTGAAATAGCGGAATTGGCGGGTACGATAGCTTTTCAAAATTCGTAAAATATCAATAAAAAACGAAGCAACCAGTAGCACGCTGCCATCTTGCGGAAATTTATTTCAAATTTTTATCGTCTATAGACTCGTGCTGACATCTTTCAATATGCGTTGAAAGATATTGTATAATTCTGAACGCGGGAATTCGGTTTTGAATTTAGCGAAAATCGCGAAAATCCTACCTATGTGGGGTTAGCCGATAACTTGATTATTTTTCAATTTGCTATATACCAAACAATTTCTCCTTACGTGCTCTCGATTGCTCCGCTAATTTCGTTTATTGCTCCAGTCTAGTTTTCCAGAATGAATTCATGGAAATTGACAATGAGATATACCTCAAAAAAAATCAAGTATACCAAGTCTCAGATCTACTATGAGTTAAATAACTCGTCGATATTTCCTGCGACACTATACCCTGCATATTTGAATCTCTAAACATTCTATTATTATAATTATTGTACATTGTTTGTTATCATAAGGGATCCTATAATACCTATATTCGAATACTCGGGCGACTAAGTCCTGCAGGATGAATGTGAACTCAATTATTTTTCGTATGGTAGTTTTATTTTTATTACACATTACATTTTCTCATGTATAATACATGATATATTATTCGTGTAGGTCCTATCATTTACGATACAGGAATCATGATGTTACATGATACGAGCAATTCTTTATTCTTCAATACACTTAATAAAGTAGATCTGAGTATGATTATCAATAACGAAACAAGAATCCTAATTTTGGACTTATTTCAAATTGTACTTGATTGCTTTACCCTGTATTATAATTAATCACTAACAACAGAACAGTAGGGGTTGAGCCTTATCACCCGCAACCCGCATATCTTTCGTGCGATTTTAGTTTTATGGTTGCCTAGCAAATTTCGCCGCCGGCGTAAACTGACCTACGACAATAGCGTCCGCCGCGCCGCTCTTATGTAATGCAAGGACGCATTCCGCAACGTACCGCTGGCAAAGTTCAGTGTCCTGCTGGGCCTCATCGAGTGAAGATCGGTAACGCGAGTCGAGGAGATTTGCGGCTTCGGAAGGCTGACATCAACGGAGGAACGTTGGACATGAGTGAGTTTGAAATATTTCGATCAATATTTTACTAAATATTTTAATAAATAATCGACAATTTTCAAAGCTCGTTGAAAACAAGTAAAATTGTATTCAATACTTTTCCGAAAGAATTCACGCGTCTCGTATTTTAATCGTCGAAGTAAGTAACCGTTGAATTGCTACCGGCAGACTTTGATTATAATTGCAGATATTGTTCGTTTTCGAGTACATTCCATTCATACCAGCGAATAAATGTGCGAAAATCTAGACTCAATCTCAAATATAATGTGCGCGAGAGTTTCGTGTGATAACTTCGCGATAATTATCATCCCATTATATGATTGGCATATAATTCCGAGTCCCTCGCCCTGTAGCATCGGTGGTTTTACAAGCATATTTCGCGACTCCGAAGGGGAAACTAATTAGTCGTGTTATTTCGAGTTGACAAGTATTTTTCGGGAGAATACTCGTTCCCCGATTTATTCTTTTATCCGATTCTTTGACAGCATTATCGGTCGACGGAGATGAGATTGAACATCGCTGATACTTGAACTGCATAGATCCTGCGTGCCACTTGGTCGGAGATGGACGTCAACCAACACTGCCCGGCTAATCCTGGATTAACGGTCGACCAAGATAATGGTGAGCTTTTTATTATATTAGCCAAAGACCCGATTTAACTATGAATGTATGTTCGCAAAACAATCATTGCCGAAACATACTCTGCACGTTACGGATCTCAGATAGATTAAATGATGGAATATAATTGATAGATCTCGAGAGAATATGTTTACCTCGGTTGAATATAGTAGACTCACCTCGTAGTAGAGAAATATTTGAATAACGAGGATCAAAATTTAAAGGTTTGAAAATAAATACGAGGGTAGATTGCTGTAGGCCTAATTAGGCATCACATTTATTTTTCGAACACGGAACATAATTCAATATTGGTGATGAATTACGCCAGAGTCTCAAGTAACAGTCATAACAATTGAAAGATTGAAGAATTTATTCATGCATGCACTATATAGTAATACTAGCTTATTGACATTCTTGATTCTGTTGAAAATAGTTGAAAGTTTATATCGCATTTAAAAATGGTTCAGGCAGGCTTACAAAATCAATGATACGAAATATATTATAATGAATTTCATACAGATGTATAATCACAATTAGAAATTTGTTGGTACTTAGTTGAGAATGTTTGCTTGAAAAACACATAAACCTAATCTAGCCAATGTACCCTATGTTCATTCAGTTTTTATCTTCACAGACGTTGCTCATCAAGGGAAACTAGTTCCTGCCTATCTTCAACAAAACCTCTTCAAAATTCATCAGGACAGGGGATTCACACCAGGGAGTGAAGCAGAGTGAAGCAGGAGTGAAGCAGGATTAGTTGAGAGTATAATAATAGTTTTATCATAGCCCAATTATAGTTCTAGCTAATTTCCAAACTGGAAAAGTGTCAAATATGTAGTTTCCAGTGATATACGTAATATATTATACGTATTACGATCACATCTACAATTTTTCCAATCAAATATTCAGTGTTGTGAAAATTGTAATTGAATTTTTCTCAAATACTCGATACTTTCGTAACGTGTAATTGGATTTTCATCTGATTACACATTACTTTGGTAATGACTTGATTCAATTACACATCGCCAAATTAATGTGTAATTGAATCAAGTTCATTACCTTTAAATAACTTCATAATTACTCTTGCTCTATAATTACTTTAAATTACTTACTATCTAATATAAAGTTTGTTTTATTTTGATACGTTCACCCCGAAAGACCGTTGTTGAATCCTTTAGTACGCCGATCAGCCGCTCGGGGACAGGGCTTTAAATACCTCGACGAGGAAGAAAATTCACCAGTCCACAGAAAATCTTTGAAAGTAGAGTTTTGATTTCGGGAAAATATTAACATAAAATAAAACCTCACGTGTCCAACTATCCGCCTATACCTGTCGTGAACACAGTGATTCGCAACACTGCAAGTATCCATGTAATAATAAGATCGTTTATGCAAACATGTATTATTCGTTTATGTAATCGTTTATGTAAACATGTATTATTATAGAATTGGCGCATTCTTGAATAAATATCTCTTGAAATTGTATCGTTGAATCATTTTCCCCTGTCCTTTCCTTGCCTATAAGTCGAAAATCATGACAATCGCATGATTTCATAAAGCCCCGAACTATTTTTGCAATATTATTTACTACCACGTGTTTTTCGGGACCACGTGTTTTTAGAGTCTAAAACCACGTGTTTTTAGGGTCCAAAACCACGTGTTTTTAGGGTCCAAAACCACGTGTTTAATGTGTTGATTTCGAGTGTTTTCCGATTGCCTATATTCAGGCGTATTGAACTTGGGGAAAAAAATTGTAAAAATCGCTACTATGAATAAGCATAGAGAGACGTGCATGGAGCAACGTATGCATGCATGTATCAATACACTATGCCTTTCCCCCTCCAAAAATTTCAGCACACTTCCTTGGGCCAGATGTTCTCCTGATACCAGAGGATATTTTTCGAGCTAAAATTCGAAAAATTTCAAAAATTTCAGCACACCTCCTCGGGTCAGATGTTCTCCTGATACCAGGTATCAACTGCCAGAAGAAAAAGGTATTAACTGCCAGAAATCCGACTCCTTAAATAAGGTATCAACTGCCAGAAATCCAGAATTTCTCCTGATGGCTGGCCCATGAAACGCCGTAACTTAATTTAATTTGAAAATCGACCAATCAGGAGGCTCCTTTTCGAGAAATTGAGCCTAAATTGGCTCAAGCAGCCTCCTGATTGGTCGATTTTCTGGCCTCATCATAAAGCGACTAAAATTGAGGTATCAACTGCCAGAAAATCGATTTCTCAAAAAGTCTCAACTGCCAGAAATCCGACTCCTTAAATAAGGTATCAACTGCCAGAATCTTTTTTTCGACCTTTTTTCTGAATTACTACAATACGCCTGAGTATAGGCAATCGGAAAACACCAAATAGGCAACAAAAATTAACATGGGCCTTGTCGTTTACACGAATGGCATGCGGGTTGCATATGGCAAGGCGGACCAATTATTTATTAATAAAATATATATTAATAATAAAATTAATTATTCTTGCAAAAATAGTTCGAGGCTTTATGAAATCATGCGATTTTAATGATTTTCGACTCATAGGCAAGGAAAGGACAGGGGAAAATGATTCAACGATCGATTATTTACAATTTCAAGAGATATTTATTCAAGAATGCGCCAATTTACTATGATAATACATGTTCATATCATAAACAATCTTATTATTACATGGATATTTGCAGTGTTGCGAAAGAGTGAATTATATTTGACAAATATATATCTTATACCTATGCATGTATTATGTTCTGTTACCTGAATAGTTATTGGGAATATTTCGTACGGTAATGGGTAAACTCAATCATCCCAAATACAACGAGTTTAAGCAAATAAAAGGCATCAAGACCTTCGGTGCGGTACCCAAGGGCCGAACACAATATAATACATGCGCGAGAACATATTGTTAATAATATATCATCACGAACTTTCATCTATTATGTAATATTACAAGTCTTTTCCTTGTACGATTATAATATGACCGCATGAACTGGTCAAGTATATCAAACTTTATAAAAACGAGTTATTGTATTACCGCTTATAGCTTTTATAATTAAATTGATTTGGAATAATCTGTACAGCGATTTGTAAAATGATTTGAAAGTTGTTGTTGAATATTGAAATTAGTATCCGACATGTCTCGGGTAGGACGTTGATTTTAATGTTACATAGAGCGGGCAGCAGATGCTGTGATATAAAAGCTTGTGGTTGTCACTAATCGTAGAAAATATTATAATTAGGTTTTTCGTTATTTATCACACATAAACTGGGTTACAAAGTTTGCTGACTGAAAATTAGTGGCAACCAACTCAGCTTGTTTTCTTTAAAACGTTTCAAACGAAATCGATTTTTAGACTAGATGCCAGATTCTACCAAAACTGATTCAAAAAGAACTGTAATTACGAACTATTTACTCACGCTAGTTTATTAATACTCCGCAATGCTGAGTTGTCTTGCGGTCATTTCCCCGGTGCTTGGACTGCTTCACTCCCTGGTGTGAATCCGCTGTCCTGATGAATTTTGAAGAAGTTTTGTTGAAGATAGGCAGGAACTAGTTTCCCTTGATGAGCAACGCCTGTGAAGATAAAAACTGAATGAACATAGGGTACATTGGCTAGATTAGGTTTATGTGTTTTTCAAGCAAACATTCTCAACTAAGTACCAACAAATTTCTAATTGTGATTATACATCTGTATGAAATTCATTATAATATATTTCTTATCATTGATTTTGTAAGCCTGCCTGAACCATTTTTAAATGCGATATAAACTTTTAACTATTTTCAACAGAATGAAGAATGTCAATAAGCTAGTATTACTAGTGCATGCATGAATAAATTCTTCAATCTTTCAATCGTTATGACTGTTTAACTTGAGACTCTGGCGTAATTCATCACCAATATTGAATTATGTTCCGTGTTCGAAAAATGAATGTGATGCCTAATTAGGCCTACAGCGATCTACCCTTGTATTTATTTTCAAACCTTTGAATTTTGGTCCTCGTTATTCAAATATTTCTCTACTACGAGGTGAGTCTACTAAATTCAACCGAGGTAAACATATTCTCTCGAGATCTATCAAATATATTCCATCATTTCATCTATCTGAGATCCGTAACGTGCAGAGTATGTTTCGGCAATGATTGTTTTGCGAACATACATTCATAGTTAAATCGGGTCTTTGGCTAATATAATAAAAAGCTCACCATTATCTTGGTCGACCGTTAATCCAGGATTAGCCGGGCAGTGTTGGTTGACGTCCATCTCCGACCAAGTGGCACGCAGGATCTATGCAGTTCAAGTATCAGCGATGTTCAATCTCATCTCCGTCGACCGATAATGCTGTCAAAGAATCGGATAAAAGAATAAATCGGGGAACGAGTATTCTCCCGAAAAATACTTGTCAACTCGAAATAACACGACTAATTAGTTTCCCCTTCGGAGTCGCGAAATATGCTTGTAAAACCACCGATGCTACAGGGCGAGGGACTCGGAATTATATGCCAATCATATAATGGGATGATAATTATCGCGAAGTTATCACACGAAACTCTCGCGCACATTATATTTGTATTCAGAACAAGTTATGTTCGTAAAAAGTCTAGATTCTCGCACATTTATTCGCTGGTATGAATAGAATGTATTTGAAAATGAACAATATCTGCAATTATAATCAAAGTCTGCCGATAGCAATTCAACGGTTACTTACTTCGACGAATCAAATATGAGACGCGTGAAATCTATCGGAAAAGTATTGAATACAATTTCACTTGTTTTCAACGAGCTTTGAAAATTGTCGATTATTTATTAAAATATTTAGTAAAATATTCATCGAAATATTTAAAACTCACTCATGTCCAACGTTCCTCCGTTGATGTCAGCCTTCCGAAGCCGCAAATCTCCTCGACTCGCGTTACCGATGTTCACTCGATGAGGCCCAGCAGGACACTGAACTTTTCCGGCGGCGTCCTTAGTTTATCTACGCATGCCGCGGAGAGGGGGACGTCATTGTCGTAGGTCAGTTTACGCCGGTGACGTCATTTGCTAGGCAACTATAGAACGAAAATCGCACCCCATAACTTAACTCTGTTTATTGATCAAATGTATATGGGTATTCGACGATTTATATTACATCAAATAATCGCTGAGCTATTCTAAAATGAAATTATTTCATCACAGTTTTGTTCTATCAGAAACGCTTTGACCAATGCTGGTTGATTTTTGCGATAGATTTTATTTTCAAAATTTAAACATGTTCGATTGTAAAGTCTTGTAAGTTTTAGATTTTTTTGATAAAAAAGAATAAAAAAATGAAAAAAATAAATGGCGAGTGGCATGTCAAATATACAGCAAACGGACATTCATTCAGCTCAGTTCCTGAATAGTTAAAAATTCAATTGCAATCAAAAAAAAAAAATGAATATTAAAAATGTTCATACCGGAAGATTCCTCGCTTACATCTCAATGATTTGGGTAGTTGTAAATTTATTTCAACTGCTTTATTTCTATTCGTTCAGATATACCTATAATGCAAACATAAATGCAATAAAATATCAGTAATTCTTTTCAACTTCTTCGCATTATTTCCACGCGCCACTATCTTTCATTGTATCAATGAATCCAATAAAGAATTAGTAGTTCTTTCTACTGCTATTCAGAATTTTATCAATGAGCTATTTGCCACGCCTCCAAGAATATAAAGAAAGGGACGTAGTATTTTTTGTCCGCATATTTGTGCAGCACCACTATCTTTTCGTTCGTATACGAGCGCTTCTCAGAAAACGTAGTAAATTTTTTATCCGCATATTTGTGCAGCACCACTATCTTTTCATTCGTAGACGAGCGCTTCTCAGAAAACGTAGTAAATTTTTTATCCGCATATTTGTGCAGCACCACTATTTTACCACTCATTCATTCATACGCGACCAGCGCTCTCTATGTATCGATGGAGTAGTTGCTGCGGGAGGGGGTATCAAAACTAGCGGTGTGTACAAACGAACGAACAATTAAAAGAACAACTCAAAGTAAGAATTATTAAGCGTTACCCAGTTGATATATTCTAATGAATAACAAACAAATCAACATTTCCCAAACTACAAAAACATATTAAGATATATTTCATTAAGTATATTGAAGAATAAAGAATTGCTCGTATCATGTAACATCATTGTCGAAATATTATCCGACAATGTCCATAAAATCTCAAATATACCGAGATAATCGATAGAGGCAGTAGAGCCAGAACATAAAAATAGGAAATTTACATCGTATTATTAGGGACTTGTTTATAGGTAATAAGAATGACGATAGATATGAATACGATAACTATAATACTCTAGCCTTTGAGAGATATTCTTTCCATTTTTATTAGTAGCAGAGATATCGTCTAAAAAATTGCTGACAACGCCCCGTATAAAATTTCATTTACATCAATGTATTACGTCTCATTGAATGTGTGATTATATATTTATCCACGTATGTATATTGTACGTAATAGTAGGCCAGATCAAACCGATTTGCCACCACATTCTTACATTCGAATATGTATCAGAGCCTCCTCTGTTATAGAACACACTCATTTTTTTCTTCTACTTAAAATTAATACTTCGGTACATAGGTATACATATATCATCAAGTTTATAGCAATTACATGTGCAAATACGCGCAATTGATAGATTATTACCTAATACATGCATAATAATATCTCCATACAAACTTATTCCCTAGAATCATATATTATCACTTATAATAACATCACGTTTACCGAAAAGTAGCCGTGACATAACAGCTAAAGATTATACATTACAATCACTGACGAATAATTGATTATGATAAACAGTCAATAGTGAGAATAAAGCTTCCATTGCTCAATTATTGATAGACTCCTAGATTATCTCCAATACTTCAGTTCAGATTCGATGCATCCCAACTTGATCAATCATTAGAATGATTAGAATTGACCAGTTTATTTTTTCAGCAAGCGTTTCATGTCCTTATTCTGTCTATCGATTGTAATATCTGCCTTTTCCGTCTTATCGGTAACTCTCTCTATCAAATCATTCTGAGAATCAATTTCCTCGGTTAATCCAACGGCCAGACCCTTCAGCCTTGCTAGAGACCCGCTCATTTCATCCAAATTCTTTTCTAGTATAGCACTGACGTTGTTAACCAGACCAGGTGCTATTTCTTCATCTTCATCATCCAATAATCCTCTGATACGTAACCCCGGATGATTTGCAGATAAATTGCTCTGTACTTGATCTAAGGAATCCGAAAGCTGTGGGGACGATAGTGAACCAGAACTGGCAGATTCTGGTAGTTTTAAACCAGCTCCAGGAGGCGGTGGCCCGTCCAATGATTTACCACTAAGATAATTTTTTAGACTACCAAAGACGCTTTTTATTCCTTGAATATGCTTCTGGCTAAATCGCAAAGTGCTATTAATATCGTCCAATCTCTTCTCTGTTTTTTCCAGCTGCTCTCTTTGTCTGATAAGTTCCTGAAATGAGATAATTACTGGTTAAAAGGTTATAATGAATCATCGTTGTCCAACTGAAACAAGGAACATAACTATCATGCCATGTTTCTTAGTTGTCTGTTTTTTATTTCGCCTTACTTCTACCCCATACGTCATTCTTCTGAAAGGAACGAATTTTTTTTTTACTTATTATAATACCTCGGCCGTTGCTGCACCGATCTGTTCCGAGTTTCTCAAAAGAGAAATAGACCTTTCCGAAGACTGAAGAGTCCGTTGTTCAATGGCCTTTTTACGTTCCAATATTTGGTCTCGTTGTTGTTCTAGGTCGTTGGCATAATTAGAGTAATTATTATAGGTCGAGTAGCTGGAAGACGGTATTTGCGATCGCGGTGGAGCACTTCGTAGAAAAGTCTCGTCGTCGACGTCATCTTCCAAAGCGAAGAAAGGGTTCTTCGGATCACTCAAATAATTGTTCCCTGCCATTCTCGGACTCCCTACACTATGAACTCTTTGTTTATCGAGGCTACTGGCAAACTACACTTGATTAACTAGCTAACAAACACGATTAATTCACGGTGGATAACCTCAAATAATATCAGCTGATACAACCGTCAACCATGACGTGAATACGTGCTACCTAAAAATCAAAAATTACTGACTAGTCGCGAGTCTGCGTGGAATGTAGAGTTTACTAAGTCTATGGCGACGAACTACTGCGCATATCGTTTATTTGACCGTAAACTGTGAGCTATCTACAGGGTGTCTAGATCCAAAGAAACTAGTCGACTGTCTAGACTTAAAACGTGCTAATAAGGCTCGAAAAAAAAGTTTAACGCACACGATTTATTTGACACAATGTCATGTGACTTGTCGAATCCAATAAAACTGGTCGATAATATCGCTTCGTATAATAAGTATAGAAGAGTAATCTCTGAGATTGATTTTCAGGATTCGACACCACGTATAAAAGTAGTCTAGAACTTAGCTTTCCCGCCAACTTGACGCCTGCGCGTTATAGCCATTAGATTTTTGCATGGCGTCGCAGGCAGGAGGGCCGGGGGTTTGTTGATCTCGGGAATTCCGGTTTGTAGTTTAAGTTCCTAACAAGTAAGATTCGAGTATTAAACCGCGTACTTAGACCTATATTAGTGAAAAGCATCACTGAAATAGAACCTCTTTTATAATATGAACCGTTTGGACGATCCTCCAGGTTTGACAAAGGGAAGGAAACCATCTTTCATCGGTATGAACGGTAGGTTGAATCTGATATGAAAAATAAAAGTAAAAAGAAACAATGTTTTTATCTTTTGCGATAAATATAGCACTGTTTCTCTAGCGCTATATTAACGGACTCCGTATGTAATTCGTCGACCTCGTATTCTTACGACATACTATATCCATTTAAAAAGAAGAAAACCGTGCGAAAATGCGAACGTGTCGTATCTAACCTAAAGCATGTTTTCGTTGAATTTTTTAGGTGGACCAGAGACTGACGATCAACAGCGACTCCGCTTCCAAGTGGAATTGGAATTTGTCCAATGTCTGGCTAACCCAAACTACTTGAACTGTAAGCCTCGTATTTGAAGTTTCACTTCAGGACTCGCCAGCGATTCACTTCTCTCACTTCAAATCAGTTTATTTTTATGTATAATTATTCCTTTTCAAGACTTGGCTAGAAGCAATCCGCTTATCTTTAGGTTTTCCCAGTGAGATTAGTGAGACAGTGTATTGCCTGTACGAAAGATGAATGCGATTTAGTAACGAGTAAACATTGACATTTTATACACATATCTTCTTATGTAATTCAAACTTGACGTTGTTGTTGTTAGTTCTGGGTCAGCGTGGGTATTTCAAAGATTCAACATTCATCAATTACTTGAAGTATCTGCTGTACTGGAAGGAGCCTGAGTACGCAAAGTACTTGAAGTATCCGATGTGCCTGTATTTTTTGGATCTACTACAGTACGAGCATTTTCGTAGAGAAGTTGTCAACGCCCAATGCACAAAATTCATTGACGATCAACAGATATTACTATGGCAACATTACACCAGGCGTAGAACAAGGCTTCTACAAACAGCTGCTGAACAAACACAGCCTAATAATACCCAAAATAATGGTCTGGTGCAGCCAAAAGTGCCGTAGACTGTATACAGATATATGTTAAACTTTGTTACTTTAATTTTAGACTATAAGACACATTGTTAAAGAATATTTAACAACATCAACTGTACATTTTGTTCCTTTTCTTCGTATATAATCGTATTATTATTATTATCATTATTATTATTAATATTCCTAAAGTAATGAATCTTTGGTAAAAATAGAAATAAAGACTTTTTTATATTATAATATCGTTTAATATACATACATACGTGCCAAAACTAAACAACTCATGAGATCCAGTTTCAACACTTTCCTGACATGAAAATTCTTTGAAAAATTCCAACCGACCAATGATATTCTGATTATCACGTAAGAGAGAAAGTATTTGTTACTAACTTGAAGAATATACGTAGGTCGAGATTCCTTGGCGAAGAATTGCCTTTTTCAAGAAAGCAATAGTACTTCGACATTTATAGTTGTTACACTACATTGCCGATACGTTTTGTAAAATTACGGTTCTTATAACTAAATATTTAACTACGTTACACGATTCCAGTCTCATTATAGTCTAGCTACTTGATTGGTAGTACATGATAAGTATAGTAATAAAGTAAATCACTAAAGCTTGTTATACATATTTCGCAATGTCTCACGTACGTCCCACTACATTATAGTTATATAGTTTGAGAAAATTATCGGTATTACTATATACCATAGGTAAGATACGAGATACTATCTACAGTTAAATAGTGCTAAATACTTTGGTATTTCTTAGCCTCTACAATTATATGCCATTATCTATTATATATATGTACAATTTATTAACTCCAGTTACCTCAACGATCAGGAGTCTAAAATTTTCTTATCAAACTTTTCACTCTGTATTTTTTGCGCAATTATCAGAAAAGTTCACAATAATTCCATTTCCAGCGTCGACCCACGTCTTCCCGCCATTTTCATCTGAGAATAATTTCTCTCTAAGTATATCTCGTTCGGTTTGTTCATCGATTACAGTGTTCCGTTTATTGTTGTTCTTTCTCACGGATTGATCATCTCCGATAACCGATTTCTGACCATATTTCTTGAACAAATTTTCGGATTGCTCGATCGTATCAGGTAACGGTTTGTTCAACGTTTCCGGAAGTGCTAGGCTCATAATTCCCGACACAACGCACAATGTTCCCATTATTGATATCGGGACTGCAACCGATGTCATTGTGCCCTGAAATAACATGAATTCCGTTCGTGCAAATATTCAGTCTATACCGTGAGGTATATAATTATTATCATTATATACAGAGCGATACTCTGGAAAGTAACGCACTTCGCCGGTATACAGGCAACCCACACATCAAGCGATAGTTATTTAATTCGCAAATTGCGTGCCCTTTGGCTACGTGGTAAATAAAATCCAATCGTCGATGTTTGAGCTGCTCGATACAAGCTGTTACTTTCCAGAGAATCGCTTATTGTATAGAATCGGAAATATGTGATAGGTGTTAAAACGTACCAGCATTAAAAGTTGGGGCGCGATTAGGCTGCCGAAATTTTTAGAAATTTCGCAATACCCCAAGCCTGTTCCGCGCAAAACTGTTGGGAATATTTCGACCGTGTACAGATATATAATCGCGAAAGAACTTACTACTGCCCCTTTTCCGATCAGGGTCAGTGCCAATTTTGTTGGTCCTGAAACATTCAAGACAATCAGATCCTTATACATTTAGTATCAAATGCAATATAATGTTGTAGTTTCTAAATATCTAATTGAATCGTTTACTTACTGGTCCAAGTCCCATTTTCATGGATAGGCATGCTGATGGCACCGACTACGATACAAATACTTCCGGTCAGTAGTAAGTAAATACTAAGAGGAATTCGGCGTCCAAATTTGATTATTATGAGATAGGTCAACGCGTACGCGACGAGATCTAGAGATGCGCCTATTGTGAAGTTCACGTGTCTGTCACCGGTTAAATCAGGCAGGTGAAACATCCAACCGGAATAGCAGAGAGAGATGCTGAACCTACGAAAGAAAATATTTAATAGTTCAATTCGGAACAATGAAATTCTTCGTATCGTTCAGATTTCGGCGATTACAAATTCTTCCCATATTATATCAAATTTGTTCAACTAGTCATTCAGATTAACTCACCATACAAATATCATAACGATACAATTCCGCTGAAGTTTTGAATGTCTAAGAAGCTGTATGAAACTCTGTTCGTTGACTACATCAGTTTTCCTTTCGACATCTTCGCTCGGTTTTTCGACCGAACCACTGACATCCGTTTCCGCAACTTCTTCCTTTTCTTCAGGTACCATCCCGGCTGTTTTGAGCTCGACTATTTCATCAATCACGTTCTGTAGGACCTCCTGATTGCCTTCAGAACCTTTACTCAATCTGTAGATATTCTCATTCGGGGATGGGGGAATCGAGGGTGGTGTCAAGGCTCGGATCTCCTTCTTTGATTCATCCTGAGTCATATCAAGTTCCAACTGCAACTCTAAATTCGAAATTCTTCGCTCCAAGCTCTCGGATGGTGTAAGCAGATGATCATGATCTTCTGCGAAGAAAATGACCGTTTGGAAATACTGATCTAGTTAAGAATTTGGGATCATTTCTGATTTGCATTTGCAGAAGAGAAAGGAATGCAATATCAATTATTAATTCTGTTACTCACGTGCTATAATTTTCTCTTCGGAATTCTCCAGAGAAGTTAGCAGACTCGCTGCTTCCTCGGTAAGAATATCGCTGGTTTTAGTCTCGTCGGGATCTACATTAGAAATCCTAGATTTTCGTTTAGGTTTTACGGGAGTTACACTCTCGGTCATCGTCGTAGCGTCTGCATCCTCAACTTTGGGCTCTACTACGGCCCGGTTCTTCCTGCAGCAGGTATTGTACTTGGCAATTTTCTCCAAAGCCATGTGAGCCTCCGTTAGTTTTCCTTTAGCCAAAAGCCATCGCGGTGATTCCGGGATAATCCTGAAGCATATTCAAGTAAATCGGATAATTTAGATGTGATGAGAAGCATGAACGGATGCATTATTCGTACTCATATCATATAGGGGAGGGTGGGGCAAAATGGACTAAAAATAGTTAATGTGGTAAGCCGAGTAACAAAATCGAGGCTGTACAGTCCACTGATTATACGAACTTACCAGATGTAGAGGACAGTGACCGCCGTGGGAACCGACGTTGCTAACTGCAGGACCCTCCAATCTGCCACAGCATAGCTGAGCCCTGCCAAAAGAGCGAGTCCTACGGCCCAAGCAAATTGCGTAGCCATGCCCACCAAGGTTCTCATTCTTACAGGAAAGAGCTCGAAGAGCAGCGTGTATGTCGAGATTTGGAGTCCTTGCACAAAGACCCCTTGGAGACCGCGTACAACCAAAAATGCACGGTAGTCCTGCGGATGTGATAAAAAATAATCACGAGCTACTCACAACAGTACTCTTTCTTCCAGATTGGAAAAGGAGACTGGAATCGAAAGGAGATAAAGTAGAATGGAATAATTCTGAAATGGACCGTTCTGAAATGGTCTAGAAATTGCATCCTGAGCCTGTACCTGCACGCTCCGAAGTTCTCCGAGTTTAAGTGATGAAAAAAATGAATTAGACATTACATCATCGCAGGTGTAAAAGTACAAGGATATGGCAGTTTTTGTAATAAGAAAAACGGTGCTTAGGAGGAAGGAACTCATCGTGGGTATATGGGTTGACGCTGGTTCTGCATTTCCTGGGTCTCTGGGTCTCTGGGTTGAAATGGTTCTGCATTTCTTTTCACCTTGTTTGTTTGAGTCTTTGGGATTCCTCGTGATATATTATATTTAGAATATATATAAATATATTCACCTGAATGATGTAGAGAGCAACAGCCAATGTTCCCTGAGTGTAAAGGCATATTGCTAAGACCGGAAGTCGTCCAACGCGGTCAGCCAGGACACCGGCGATCCATGCGCCGATTACAACCCCACAGAAATACAGCATAGTGCTGAAAGGCAAAAGATATCTTCTCTCGCAGATCAGTCCCCATTCTGTAACTATCGTCGTCTCTCCTCTGACGGAATCAAAACGATAGCCCGTATCGCAGGACGAATATTCTCCACCGTTTTCGGAAACGAATGTCGTAGAATTATTCGATGAGATTTCCGGAGGAGTCACACATGTGTTAGTCGAATTGACGGAACCTTTTATCTATATAAGACAATCAGAGATAGAATTTCTTGTCATTAGTCAACGATCGCTATCTCCTCTGCTATGCTAGGCATGAATTACAGGCTTCGAAATTCAAACAACTGGATGAATGCAAATGTGCAGTTCATCTTGCTACACGGCGTGACTATTTTAGCTACTTTTAGCACGGTTCTACTTTTAGGTAGATAAATCCGATATAAAGTAAATTCGGGTTTAGTCAAACCTACTAAATTTTTGCCATAGACTTAGCTGGCGCCAAATGCTGGAAAATAATTTAGTTTTTTTAAAATCAATTCACCTTGCAGTAGAATTTCGGTGTATAGCTATGAAAGCCTGGAAGCGCGTGGTTCATCGATACTATGATGTAGTTAACTCCTAAAAGAAAGAGTAGAATGATCTGGAAGGATCCCACCTTCACCTCTTCAGCTTTCATTATGCCAGTCTTTGGAATACACTGGCTATTACGTGGTTCAATTAAATGATGACTTTTTTTGTCGGTACAGTATCAATTCCTAATTCATAACGCTCCAAAATCACTTTCTACACTCCAAAAATCACTCTGCACGGTCGCGGTTGATATTTATCACAATTTTGAAAGCGACTTTTGGTATTTCGATATAGAAACTAAACTTTCGAGAATTAAAATGAATATTGTTTCAGAATATAGCGGCTTAAAAGTCAAAGAAGTTCTATTCATCTCCAGATCCGGTGCGAATTCTAAATGTTGGTTCAAATTTCACTCAACACGTACGTAATTCCGGATTGCGTTTTCCCGGTTTTTGGTAGGACCCCAACACGTCAATTCAGACTGTGTCCACCGCGAGACCAACCAACGTACTGACAATAAGAGAGCTCGGAGGAACTCCGGAGGATAGAGTGACGAGGGCAGATGACAATTCGAGAGAGATGCTCAGACGAGCCTTGTTTAAACGTATCAACCCACGTTACTTGTGCAGCGATTGCTTCCAATATTGCATTTATTGATTATTATTCATTCGTATGATTTGCATAAATATAATGGATTCATTGTTATTCCTCAATGAATGACGTTTGCGGGTATCTGCACCTCCTGATCCTCAAAATAAAAAAAAAAAAAAACGAAGAAATAGAAGACCTGAAGAAGGATGTTGAGGGGGTACATATGAAAATTAAACGCACATTTTCTGGGATCTCACATCACGTTGGTCACCGCATGATTTAAAACACGAGGGTTTTTTGCTACCAAGATTTGCGGGGGATATTACCTTAGAATAAAAACCTGAAATAGGATATCTCTGTATTATTTACCTGAGTCGCCAGAATCCTGGAGAATCTGTCTAACTTTTAGACGCCGAATGTACCGAATGATTCCAAATGGAAAAAATTTTCTCCATACGAATGAAATCTGTAAACAAATGAGAAATTTTTTGTTATTCTTATACGAAATTAATAATTTTCATTCCGATTGGGGAACGAGAAATACTGCAGCGCTTCGTAAAGTCTGTACAGAAATTCAATGAAACGTGGAGAGAAATTTAATGGAGTTTCAAGCTGACAAGTACTTTTGTTGGGTGTTACGTCAGTATAATAGCTGGATAGAAACGCGTCTGGGTCTACGAACTCCGCAGGAGGAAGTGCATTTGTTGTATACAACTGCAGAATATATCTAGAGAAAGTCTAGTTTTCGCAATTGATTATACATACCTATACCTGCATACATGCAAACCGGATAGTCAGCGTTTGACGACAGAAATAGATTATCATTGTTGATTCGCATACTCAGGATTCGATCCATCAAATCTGCCATCAGATAATACACATAGAGAATTTCCATCCCGCTGAATTTTAGGGGTGGCCTATATACGTTGATATAACTATACCCCCATACTGTGAAATAATTTGTACCATTAATCTATACAAATCATGTCCACAAAATGAGATAAAAAAGGTTCAAACTAAAGAACTTAAAATTTTGAAATAGATTTTCAAATTCAGAAGCTTTATTCACGTAATCAGTGTTTTTTTTTTCTTCTTCTTCTAATTCTGGTCGTATCATGATACGCTTTTTTATATATATAGTCAACTTCGAAAACCTGAAAGTGGAAAGTGGAAAAGATTAATCAATTAAAATCTCGTCAGTTTCCTAATGAAGAAAAGCTCGTATTATGGTCAGCTAATTCGTATAATTTTCTATTGTCAAGACTTATAACGCATTTTGATGACACGATACAGGCGTCACTGGTAACGAATGAGTGGTCATTGGCAGAGGGGCATTTCCTCAGTTTCTAGAACTGATCAAATATGCATGGCGCATTGCATCCGGTCCTTCGCATCCTGTCTTTCATATATTCCTTTAGGTTTAGACCGGTGGATAGTCGAAGTCCCATGCAACTTTTGCCTTATAGCTAAAGGTGTAATTATGGTATTGTTACCGATGCAAGCGACTATCTCATTGTTAAACTCACCTGCAAGTATACGATATTATCGCATCTCCATTGAATCAACCAATCTTCCTTTTGTTCTTTTAATTTCATTTCAATCATTGATTCATGTACGCCATTTAATGACCCTGAAGATATCTGCATATCTGAAAAAATGAACTTCGGCAACCTGTAGTGGTCAAACTATGGCCCCTAAGTGATAACTGTATGAGGACTTTTTTCTTCCTTTTTCAATTCCCTAAAAACACATTTTTCCCATTTTTTTTTAGACCCCATACAGAACGCGTTTTCGGTATTTCAATTGTTTAGCACGCCACCAAGCCTCGCACATTCATCTGAGAGATGACGTCTCAGGACTTTTTTCTTCCTTTTTCGATTCCCTAAAAACGGATTTTTCCCATTTTCTGTTGGATTTGGGGTGTTAAATTATAATACCTATGAGTAGTGTTAATATAGACTTTATTTAGCTCTACGGGAAGGTACGTCTATTCAGTTTGACTTACTGATCTGGACTAAACCTCAGACAAGTCATTGGTATGTTTTCTGTATACAGAAAACATCCTTCAAAACATCTCCTCATTTCCCAAACATAAACACTACCATATAGTGCGGTGAAATCTAACATTTTTTTTTTAGACCCCATACAGAACGCGTTTTCGGTATTTTAATTGTTTAGCACCCCACCAAGTCTCACACATTGATCTGAGAGATGATTGTTTCAGGACTTTTTCCTTCCTCTTTGAATTCTCTAAAAGCGGATGTTGTGATTTTTTTTTGTCTTTCTTCCGCCTCAATACAGAGCCATAAAATCGTCCACCATGTATCAAATGGAATAAAAAGGTGTACAGAAATTAACGGATTAAACGAGTTTATAATAAACTCGTATAAATGAATATTCAAAAGCATTATTTTCGCGTTATTACTAGCGTTGTTAAAGCGGTGCTACTTTTCATCACGTACATAACGCAAGTTATGTATTATGATAATCGACTGCAACACCGGGAGATAATGACCGATGCACAACGGGCTGTACTTATCGCATGCAATAAGCTGCAAGCACGAGTTGCAACGAAACTCGTTAAGGGCCGATGTGTTTCTTTAGTAGATTTCACGGTCGGTTTATAATTCACTAATTAACTAATTGACTCGCACACTTTGATTCGCTACCATTTGTCGGAGCACCGAAATTAGCACATTGCCCTCCTAGCATCATTTCGATAAAGGATTAGTCGCACTTAGAGTAACGAGTCGTGCATATGCGATGCGATCATGTAGGTATATGCATGTCTGAATATTTACCGTACCACGTACTTAAACACATGCAACTCTTCGGCTAATATCATGCAGGATACAAACGTGAGCGGTAATACATCGAATATCACATCGGAGCAATGACAGCGATCGAGGTGCAAAAACTTCACCGAAATGCCCTTTTTTCGTAATCGTAAAGCTATAGATATATTCGAAAAAGGATCTTCCTATTACTAGAGGATATTCTTGAGACTTGTTCTATTTCTCACTAATATTCACTGATATTCACTGATCAAGCCAGGGAGAATTCGAGAATTTATACAAATTAATTATTTGGGACGCGTGTCGTATCTCTGAGAATTCACAATTGGGAATAATTTCATGGGTACAAAGTCTGAGCGTACATCAAATATACACAAGCCTGCCTAGTGCTGGTTTGAATTTTAACAAAATGGGTAATACACGGATTATTTATTTCTCAATCCTGCAAGCTCTTCCTTTAGAAATTCAAGAACATGCATATACACTCATCCAGACACTTCCTGCTGCATAGGATAATTTTTTATATCTCATATGCATATCCTGCGAGGTGCGACACTCGATGTAGTTATGAGCTATAAAAATGATTGAATCACATCGATTATGTTATACAAGGTATAACTACGAACAAAAATACAACCATACCAAGGCTTTTATGTACCTCTATAGGTATCTGGACCGTTTTATAATAATTTTCGAACCTTGATCGATTTGAAAATATTCAACACTATATACATAACTATTTATATATTCTCTTATTGAGGCGATAGTCTCATACATCTGTCGTACGGGTTCTTTTCGTCTTCCTTTTCCTCATTGATTCTTCTTATTATCGTGAAATTCATGCAGCCTGTACCACAGTTTTCAATTAAATCCATTGAATATAATATAGTTTCCGAAAAACTGTTAGAAATTAGAATCTAGGCTGCGCATATCTTCGCAAGAACCGCTATAGGTCAAAGACAGGGTTACAGTCTCCACATGCCTATATATGGGCAAATATATGCGGTTATAGGTAGTCGAATATACCATATCCACGGTTCGAATAGATCATGACGGCAATTCAACGATAATGTAGGTCATAGTTGGGTATATACAATAAGGATATGAAATAACCACAGCTTTGATGTAATATTAAATATGACTTATTTCTTCCCGGAACTCTTCAGCTACCACTACTTTATAGCATTTCTATGAAAAACTATTCAACAAACGGTTCGTAAATTGAGAGTTAAGGTAAATTTACACCACCGCTAGAAAGCCAACTATTATTCAAATTCTTAACTATAGTATATAAGAATATGTTTCCCCCAGAGTTGAGAGTCCAGAGGTACGTCTGCAGACCTGGTACAATAATCATCATCTTCAGCGGCATGGCACCTCGAACGCCCCGCATTATCCCACATCGACTATGACGCTACTTACTCGACTCGGCCTGAATATCTTTTTTCGTGCGGGTACCGTTAGTGATACTCCGTGTTGGCTTATGCGATCTTAACAGTCAGTCAGTCAGTCGTTCGAGTCTCTCTCCAGTGTGCAGTTAAGTTCATCAGCATTTTGCCAAGCTACACGCTTTAGAGGTGGTCACTTTTTTACTACAATCCTTCGGAGTTTCTGAGGGACATCTGCAATTGTTCCTTCAAGAAGTGTTCGAGTTTAAAGACCAACAAAAAAGCCGAAATTTTCTGTTCCCTTGAACCAACAGACATGAAGCTCTGCAGATCTTCGCTATTTGTAATTTTACTCGTTTTATTAATGGTAAGTTAATGTATGTAACGATATACTGATGTGAACGACTTCGCTCAATCTTGCAGCGAAGTGGTAATCTATTATAATTACAAGAATTTCTTTACAATCAGCTGCATACTTCCGCTGGGCGTTTTGCCGGCGAAAATAAAAAAAAAAAAACATGCCTACCTCGAGGCTGGTTTTCCAGTAAACAACGAATTCATTATAACATAAAAAATAAGAATAAAAAATAAAAAATGTTATCAATTTGTTAAAGGTAAACTTCGGAGAAGGCAAGGCAAAGAAAAAATCGAAACAGCTCGCTTTGCAAACGAGGGAGACAAATGTGGTGAATTTTGTTCGCCTGGTGGTTATGCGATTGGTCTTTGGAGTCGCCTCGGCGATGGGATTAGGAGAAAATCTCTCCGGAGTTATGGGTGGTATGTTTGTACCCCCAGGTGCTGATTACTACGACGATTATGGAGGAGACGACGACTATACTGGCGGATTATTGTAAAATTAAAAACAGAGATATACCGATAAAAATGTCAAAGTGCAAACAGCGATAATCTTCGGTTCGCATTTTCGCCTAGGCTTCAGTTATATCAAGAAGATGATGATTCGCTCTCTTCTCGGAACTGGTAGTGACGAAATCTTTATTCAAATATACATCAAAATCTGGCAAGAAAAAGTGAACCTTAGATGGTCGTTTAACGACGTGCCAAAAATTAGTCGATTTCAATGTAAATCGGTTCGAATCTACATTTTACATTCAACTTATAATTGAACTAGTTGAATTTTATGTATTGCATATGATATATTCGTATAGAAAGTCGAAACTCATGGGTTGTAAATATAAAGTATAATAAGGAATCATAATCAAAATATGCGACGATAAATCGAATGGAGATAGAGGATAAATTATCCTTTATTTATAAATGGACAGCTTCGGAACTGGGGGATTTTAGTTTGGAATGACTTAGTTAGTGTGTCTTGTAACGGATCCACTCCACGTGCTAATTACTAACTCCAAAACTGACGAGGTACGACAAGCTATCTGGGTTGAATACGAACCAATAGGTGTGTCATTGAATACTTATACTTATTGAATACTTAACTACATACTGCATGTACACATTCGTGTAGTATGTCATTTACGTGTTATAAAGACATAAAATCGTACTGCACGCAATTATTGACATTCGATCGAAGCTTCAAATCTATATAACGGTCAAATGACTATTCAAATATCAGTAATGTTGTCAGAAGTTTATGAATATTAAATAATTGACAAATCAAGTTGCATCTAGACTTTATATAATTATTTATTATTATCTTTTTTTTTCTTTATACTATTGATAGAAATTTCGTCAGGCTGAAAGTAATTCGTGGATCGCGTTACTCGACGAACTCAACTACTTGACCCTTTATTGGTTGCTGTACTTGGATTTGATTTAAAAAATTGGAAAAACGAAATAAAAAGAAGAAACAATAAGTGTATATTGTGCGTTAAGCCTTAAGGGACAAGGATAAAGAATGGGCATTATGATAGAAGAGAATTCGTTCGGAGGAGGAAAAACGATTACTCAAATCGACAAAGGGTTGATTGATCATTCAACATAAAGCCCCTATATGTTCACATAATTGTCAAGGGACGATAAGAACCTCAATATCTCTCTGCCTTTACACTAATGGCGAGTTTGTAAATATGTTGATTTAGTTTAGGATTGAGTTTTACATTTTACGTTTTCATACAATATGGATTATTTATTTATTTACTTATATTTATGATTAACTTATTTATTTATTTATTTATTCATCCATAATAAATATCGTTTGATATAACAATACAGCATGCAAACTTCGGTCTTTCATTTATACCTATAAACACCGTATTAACAAGCAGATAAGTGAGATGAGTTTTATAGGCCAGCCCCAGAACATTATACCGGATATGCCTCTGGGAGGCATCTTTCTGTGGTGAAAGATGCCTCTGGGAGACATCTTTCTGTGGTGAAATATGCCTCTGGGAGACATCTTTCTGTGGTGAAATATGCCTCTGGGAGACATCTTTCTGTGGTGAAAGATGCCTCTGGGAGACATCTTTCTGTGGTGAAAGATGCCTCTGGGAGACATCTTTCTGTGGTGAAAGATGCCTCTGGGAGACATCTTTCTGTGGTGAAAGATGCCTCTGGGAGACATCTTTCTGTGGTGAAAGATGCCTCTGGGAGACATCTTTCTGTGGTGAAAGATGCCTCTGGGAGACATCTTTCTGTGGTGAAAGATGCCTCTGGGAGACATCTTTCTGTGGTGAAAGATGCCTCTGGGAGACATCTTTCTGTGGTGAAAGATGCCTCTGGGAGACATCTTTCTGTGGTGAAAGATGCCTCTGGGAGACATCTTTCTGTGGTGAAATATGCCTCTGGGAGACATCTTTCTGTGGTGAAAGATGCCTCTGGGAGACATCTTTCTGTGGTGAAAGATGCCTCTGGGAGACATCTTTCTGTGGTGAAAGATGCCTCTGGGAGACATCTTTCTGTGGTGAAAGATGCCTCTGGGAGACATCTTTCTGTGGTGAAAGATGCCTCTGGGAGACATCTTTCTGTGGTGAAAGATGCCTCTGGGAGACATCTTTCTGTGGTGAAAGATGCCTCTGGGAGACATCTTTCTGTGGTGAAAGATGCCTCTGGGAGACATCTTTCTGTGGTGAAAGATGCCTCTGGGAGACATCTTTCTGTGGTGAAAGATGCCTCTGGGAGACATCTTTCTGTGGTGAAAGATGCCTCTGGGAGACATCTTTCTGTGGTGAAAGATGCCTCTGGGAGACATCTTTCTGTGGTGAAAGATGCCTCTGGGAGACATCTTTCTGTGGTGAAAGATGCCTCTGGGAGACATCTTTCTGTGGTGAAAGATGTCTCTGGGAGACATCTTTCTGTGGTGAAAGATGCCTCTGGGAGGCATCTTTCTGTGGTGAAAGAGAATCACGGAATATCATGGGAAATAAAACGAAAATTAAAGTGAATACAAAGTTATTATTATTATTACATAATCATCGACAACTGGCTGATTGAATCGAATATTTATTTACAAATTACTATGTGCTTGGTGCAATGCTTATTCGTTAATGTATGATTGGATGAAAAATGGGCTACGAAAATACAAAGTTTTATAAAATATCACGCATAACTATAAAAACATATACAAGAGATATAAGTTTCTCTGATAATTGATGAACAACGATATTTACAAATATAACATATATTAAGATTCATCCAGTAAACTGGATTGGAAAATCGATTTCTGTAGATTGGCTAATTGTAAGAATTTAAATATAAAACTGTAGGTACAATCAATCTCCGATATCACTAAGATCAAACTCGCTTTCGGCATATTCGACTTCGGCCAAGTCTTGGTAACAGCCTTTCATCTTCCTTATCAAGTCTCCCCATAAAATATTCATGTTGCATTCAGGGCACGTCCCTTCGATCGGTAGGATCATCCCGTCCTTCCTGAATATTTCAGCTAAACAAATGAAGTGACTGACCAACGAGCACGTCGGGCTAATACAAGACAGGGTTTCGTTTGGCTCTAAGAATTCGTTGCAGAGGTAACAAAGCCGTGTACTTCCAATATCATCCGTACTGTTGTCTTCGTTGTTTCCTTTCTTCAAACCACCGTCTAATTTTTTTGGAATTACTTTTCCATATACCAAAGGCATGTGAAAAGGTGGACATCGACCGGCAGGGAAATCTTTAACGAAAGATGGGGCCAGCCAACGGATTGTTAAAGGTAAACGTGTCCAAGGACCGACTCTGAGCATTTCCGAGAGAACCATTAGATGATAATCGAAACTATTTTGACCATATTTCTTTCGGGGAACGTGTTTTAGTCGACGACTTCTGTCTGGATGCTGCCAAGCCCATTCAAACTAAAAGTTTCGAAAACTTTGAGATCTATGTATTTTCCTTTTGGGTTTAAAGACGTACATAATATATCCTCAGGGCGTCAAAGTGTTACGAAGAATTGTTATTAATTTAATAATTACGGAACATTGCGCATTTATAGAAATTGCAAAATTTCTGAAAACTCTTCTTCTTCTTCTTCGTGTTAAATTGTCAAATTTTGGATATTTTTTCAAATTTGTCGTTAAGTATAAGATATTGTTAATAATTTGGGATTATCTTACCCGAAGGGCGGAACAGTTGTTGGGAAATCCGTGGATAATCATCACCATTGTCCTACAGGATAAAGTTATCAAAAAAAGCAGAATAATTATAAAGGTCATAGGCAATTAACGATAATTATAACCGACAGTGATTAATGATTTGAAAAGTTCTGGATAATTAAACATTAGGAAAATCTTATAATTGAAACGTTGTCATTTTTTGCATGTTTTATTCATTGGAAACGAGATAAGATCATGTTTATAATACAAAGAGTGATTAGAAACTAGATGAAAGCTTCCTAATGCTGGTAAAAATTCAAAAATTCGTTTTCGCGCCTGCTTTTCAAATATCGAATCTCCCTGCTCCCGCCATTATGTGCCGTAACAGCGCCTGCGCTTTGCTAAACGTGCACATGGGATACACAATCAAAAATAAGGTTATACTTCACTTACCAGGGACCCTTGTTGCTGGTCCGCCAGGCACCTCCAAATTTTCTCCCCGCGTTATGCTGCTTGATCCGGCGATTTGGATCGACAGTGTAACCGATATAAATTCTACCCTTGTATCTAGGGTTTTTACAATAAAGGAGGTAAACCCCGTAAAAATGTTCCACTACGTCACCAGGGTTCTCCATAATTAAACAACTAATATTTATTTCATACCTCTGATAAAACACCGGCGAATATCAATGTACTATACGCGTTTCGCACATTTCTGTACTCAATGAATGATCATACTTGTTTCAATCCTGCAGTATGATACTTATAGAACTTTTTCACAATCAACAGACTAGACTATACAGTGCAGATACACTTTCTTTTCCGCCATATTTATTTGTGAATTGTATAGCTTGAACCTGCAGTGGCTTGAACCGTTTATGGAATAGATTCCATAATTGAGGGGACGTCGAAAAAGAGTATCAGAACGAAAGAAGTAGATCTCTCAATTCACCTGGAACGAAATAACCGTTTCTGAAAACGCTAGCCTTTCTGTCCCTTAGTTTCTTGTTTATATTATAGAATCATACAAACACTTGCCATGTGCTGATGCTGATATTAACTCTTAACAGACACTGGGGCTGCATTGGTTCCCAGACAAAGTTCGACTTTTTAAAAATCTAGTTCAAATCTAGTTAATTCAATCAAATCAAATCAATTCATTGCCGATGGAACCTTGTTTCCCTTAGTCTTAAAGGTTTAAAGTATGCTTACATATTTTATCTACCCCAATACGTCTTACAGTTTCGTCACAATAAGCATTCAAAGTTTTAGGGGTCTGTAAAACCTCGTGTGCACGATTTTTGCACTTGGAATTTTTCAAACCTAGTTTCCTAGCAAAAACACATCCGATTATTGTAAAATTGATATCAGTGATGGAGAACAAGTGAAATATTTTCGCTTTTTGGAAATCAAAGAGCATTACTTGTTCTCCAACACTGACTATGGGTCAATTTAGTAATAACCGGATGTGTTTTCGCTGCGAAACTAGGTTTGGAAAATTCTAAGTGCAAAAATCATGTCTCATTTCCCCTCAATTATAATATATGGTGTAAAGAAACAATAGGGTGGAAGGGGAAAAAATCTAATGATCAGAGCAATGTTGTTTAGTTTTTTTTTGTTTTTTTGTTTCTTTTTTCAAACCCTCCACAGTGTATTTGGTGACCTAGATTACAATGATAATATCAGATAACATCGATATATATATATATATATATATACGAGATATTTTTTAATATATATATATTACTTAATATATAACCGTAAGATTTATATATATGTAGTGTTCACGTATAATATATAGTTATATAGATTACATAATATATATAATATATAATTCGTCGGCTAACAAACAACATTTATAAGATTTCATTATGATTATTACTATAATTATTATGGTGTCTTTTTTATTTTTTTTTCGTGAATTATCATTCTTTTTTGTTTTTGTTTATACACATAGAATACAGTAACGACATTGACAATATATATATAATATATATATATTTATTTATTTATTTATTTTAATTTAATTAACGTTATACATCGATGAATTGAAATATTGTTATGTAATGGTATAATTATATAATTGAGTGTTTATCTTATCTCATCATTATATAGATTGTATAGATGTATAATATAAGCGGAGCTATTATACGCTTTATATTTATTATATTATATATATTATATTTTCGACGAACCCCTGAATTTTCTTTTTGTTTTTTTTTCGTTTGCTTGTTTGTTTTTCTTTCTTATCAATTTCATTATTTTATTATATGATCTAGATAAGTCATTGTAAGCGCAGTAAAACTTTGGAATAATTTGCGCGCAATTTATATCGATGAATAATGACCGTGCTGTTTCAGTTTCTCTTCTCAATAATTTCTCTTAAAGTTTTTAAAATGATATTCCCGTCGTTTATGTAATTTTTATGAGGTGATCTTCATCGACTCTATATACTTCTCTTATATGATTTACTTTATTTAATACGCATGGTTCGCTACGAATAAAGTAGCTTCTCCTGCAGCACCGCTAATTCCACCGGCGTATGTTCCTTGAGCAGCATCGCTGTTCGCCTATTTAAGAATTTTTTTTTTATTTACAAATCGAACCGTAGGTATATACAATAATCCTATTTTGAAAAAAACGATAACTATAAAATGATGCGAAAATTGTTTCGAAAGAAAAAATTATTTAGCAATGTTAGTTACTGGGAAGAAAAATGTTTTTTTCCAAACTAAAATATTCACAAATAATTACTACTCACTACTTACTGTGTTCATCAGTGTGATCTACGATTATATACAGTGCGGAACGGAAGATATGCGTAAAAATTAGTAGGCGTGAGATTTGACGAAGAGTGAGGCACCGGCAGCTGTGCTGGAAACACTACCTGGTTCGTATTTGCCTTGGCAAGCTGCGCCGTTTGCCTATTTTTCAATAATACATAGAAGTAGGTACAAACCATGCAACATGCTGTGTATAAAAACTACTACTAATGTAATAAACAATCCATTATTAATGGGGTAGACAAGCCTTGATATATTTTCTAAAAAACTGATCTCTTGCAAATATTTTTTGCTGTGCATTGAGCAAGAATTACGTAGTTGGAAAGCTGGTATAACTATACGTTCAATTTTACTCCTAATTTTCCCTGAACTATCTTTTGAGGGAGGCTCATCTGGTCAACGAATTAAAGTATCTAATAAAGTTGTGTCGCGAAATTGATAGTAATGAATTTTTATAGCTGAAATCCTTACTTCATCCGATAACAAAACGTTTTTGGGTAATATTCAACCTCGTCTTTTCTTTTTGACTCACGAATCATGCTCACTATTGAGCTACTAATAAATTTTGAGTAATAGATTTGGATAGAACCCAGAGTTCATAAGACTTTCCAAAAAGTTCCATGAAGTTCGTTCAAAAAATGTGGAGAAAATATTTCCATCAGGCTTCAAAGCTTGTCTATACCCCTTTCTCGATCAGTGAGGTCAGTAATAAGCTCGATTAAATTCAAATCAAATATCAAACATAAAGTTTCAAAGATGAAATTCTAATTAAAATGAGGAAATACTGTATTATGCACAACAGAATATCAGCAGAGAAATTAAAAGTAGTTTAAACGTGTTCAGATATCTAAAACAGCTTCAAAGCGTAAATAAAATCATCGGCTACAGCCTAATAAGTAAATTAGCGACATATTTTTTGAACAAAAACAGGCGAAATTTTGATTTTAATCGTACCTTAGCTCGCTTGATGAGTTCTTGTTGTCCAGCGCTGACCTGGTCTGGTTTGCCACCCCACGCACGAAGAACGGAAGCTTGAAGGGCGCGTCCATAGCTGAAGGTAAGAGCCCATGGTTTTTTGCCAGGGAACTTGTTTATGGCATCAAGATTAACGGAAGCCTCTTCTTCGGACTGTCCACCGCTGAGGAAAGTTACACCAGTAACTGCTGGAGGTACGGTACGTTGAAGAGCCGTTACAGTCGCGGCGGCAATCTCCTGTGGTGTAGCTCTCTTTGCTGCGCTTTGTCCAGGGGTGACCATGTTAGGTTTAAGAAGGGTTCCCTCCAGGTAAACGTGATGGTCAGCTAGAGCCTGGGTAAAGTTAAAAATCAAAATGAAATTCGTTTCAATGCATAAAAAGAATTTATTTCCAAAAAATCGAGCGACTAGATCAGTTCGCATGGAAAAGCTCAGATATAAGATAACACCTATTAATCTGGATGTAAAATCCTGTAAATTCAAGATTTTTTTATAAAAAAAAAAGAAAAAAAGGACGAAAATTATCAAAATCCTGCCGGTTTCTCTTTCGATACAACTTACCTTGTATACTGCAGCGAGTACTTCTTCAGTGACCTGTTGGCAACGGGCAAGATCGTGATCACCATCAGGAAGGATTTCCGGTTCTACAATAGGAACGATACGAGCACTCTGGCAGATACTAGCGTACCGTGCAAGTACATTGGCGTTTTCAAGTATGGCCAACTTGCTCGGTGTGTCCTTGGTGATTTTCAGAACACATCTCCACTTGGCGAAGTCACACCCGTCTTTTTTGTACTGTATACAACGTGCCTGCAAGTTGTCCAGGCCTTGGGTGGTGCATTCGTCTTTAGTACCGAAAAGAGGGACGACACCGTTGTCGACCTTAATACCAGGGATGATATCCCGCTGCTTAAGGAGGTCGACAAATTTAGTACCGTCATCGGCGCTCTGGTAAAGAGTTTCATGGAATAGAATAACACCGGAAACATGCTTGCTGATCACTTCCTGCAACGAAAAAATAAACATTTTTCAAAATGCGGATTCATTTTATCGATACGTTCGCTAAATATGACCGTTGTGTATTTTTGCAAATCCTCACCTTATCCGTGGTGAAAAGGAGCTGGCGGTAAGCCTTACGGTTTGCTTCATTATTCTCAACGTTGATGCCTTCCAAACGTTTACCAATAGTTCCAGTCGATTCATCTGCGGCTAGGATACCCTTACCTTTCGCAACAATCTTCTCAGCAATTGCTTTCAGCTCTTGCTTTAGCTCGGGCTCGGCACTCGCGTACTTTTCAGCGACCATGCTAAAACGAGAGAATAGGGATTAAATCGATTAGTTGGAACCGTGTTTTTTTTTTTTCTTTTTTTAATAATCAAGGGGTTGGGGGGAGGGGGGGGTGGAGGTGTAAATATTCCTGTAAACTCTACCTATTTCGAAGAAAAATAAGAAAAACTGAACGAATTTTTCTGAAAAACTCGTAGATATAGAAAAGCCCAGGGTTTATGTTGTAAGGTAGCGTTTACACGGTAACTTTTACGCATATATTGAGTTACGTACGTGTAGACTGATTAAAATTACGTCGATCCGTAGGTGCGATGAAGTTTTGAATATCTTGTTTTTCTTTTTTTTTTTTTGCTTAAAGAGATTATAGTTACTCGAGGCTTAAATCAGACCGTATTTAGATACGCGTGTTAATGTGTAGTTCAAAAAAAAAAAATGTCAGGAATTCGATGAAAACAATAATTAATACCATACAATATATCGTCGTGATTGTATAGAATAAATGCAGGTAAACGAAGCCCGGATATACTATATAAGTGGCGATATTTTTATAAAGGTCAATTAGAGAATACCAGACACTCAACGATAATAGCTGTCTACATATTATGTAGACAGAATAATATATAATAAACGAATACAACAATATCAATGAATTAATTAATTAATACATCGATATGATAAATATAATTTTTAAATGTCATATTATATAACTGATTATTTTATAGTTTTATATAAATATATCGGTGCTGCTTCTGGGAGCAGAACCAAACGCGTTTAAGCTACATTTTCAAGCCTTATATTGTGCAAATGCACCCCTAAACCAAGACCCCGGTTTCAAAACTATGAAAAGATCCTTGCTCGAAGAGCGCACCCTTCCAACTGGTGCAGTGCCGTAGCAACCAACGTACAGCTACCACCGCGGTGGGGAGTCGCCGCAATGCAGCACGCGCAGACGTCCTGCGACCCCAGAAAATGACCTGACGGCCACCCTAGGGTATCCTAACTCAAAGCTACCCCTCCTACAGGTCTAGACTCCACTTTCTAGACCACGGGACTTAGACTCTCTTAGATTCTAAATGATGTCATACGTCATACAGTATAATGAAATATGGACGTTTTTCTTCAGACATTTTACTGCAGAAAAAACGCTGCGACTGAAATTGAAATTTCTTTCAATTTTTAGCCATGACTTAATCTCTCACGGTCTTAATAATTATCTCCACAAACGTGAGATCCAACAATCGTCGACTGTGGTAGAAATTTCTGCTTCTCCGATTTTTTTTCTTTTTTCTTAGAGAGAGAATATTGTATATTTTATAGCTTTTCATAAAAAGAATCGTAAACTTTCGTAGTTTTAATTCGTAGAATTATTTTTACCAAGGTATAGAGTTAATAATGAAAATTGATCCGGAAAATTTGAGAAATTTTCGTTGAGACAAGCTGAAGGTTTCAAATTTTTGAATTCGCTGATCATTCGCTGATCATTCGCGTAATAAAACTTTCCGCTGTTCATAAGCTCGATTTATTGCATCAATAATCCCGTTTACGCTGATTATCTCCATCCTCTTATCTGTCTTAAACGATTAATGTGTAATAGTCTTATCCATATATTTACGTCAGACTGGAGATACGTCTTTTGAATTTTTTCGAGAAAATTTATTTTGCAATTTTTCGATATACCAACGCGATTGAATTGAATACCGATTCAATATGTAAATCCATTCGGAATCGGGAAGGAGAAACGCACCGAAACTTTGAAAATTCGTTTGGACTGCAACTCCCAACTGTACATCGCAGTTGCTGTTTGAAATAACTATTTTATTTTTACCCCAAGGAAAATCAAAGGAATGAGTAAATTTATATGAATTAACAATTGTTCGGCATATCCTATAACGCAGAAATTTCGCTTTATGTTATATTCAAGCCAAAGTATTTCAACGATTCCAGTATAACGAAAGTTGGTTGAATTATACCCCAGTGAAATTGCACGAAACTTGAGCCAAAGCTGCAAAGCTGGCCTCGAGCTGGTAGCCGGCTGCTATTCTGTTTTAAATAATTTTTCATACCTTCATGTATATAGGTATATGATACCGCATTTAAGTTTATATATCTCTGAACGATCGTAACAAAATTTCACTGCAGATTTTATACGCGGCAGTATTCCGCAACGCGGAATTTTATATTGAATTGACTGGGGAGAGAAATTCCGGTGAAACCTCTCTCTCGTATATCCTATTTTAAATCGATACAGTGAATCGAACGGTAGGATATCAAATGAAATTTGTGAAATTATTTGGAATCGTATGTGAAATATTTTGATCAGTTGACGAAGCGAGAACAGGAAAAGCGGACTTTTGCTCTCCGATTTGTTTGGTCTGAAAACACCAAAAATTGAAGATCCTTATTTTATATAACACGTAAGTACATATTACGTACATCACACGTTTGATAAAAACTGGAAGGGCATTGCGACGTCAGTTTGTTGGAAAACTAATTAATTCCGTTACCCCGTAATTAAGTTTCGCTTCTGTTTTACTCTTTGAAGATCGATCCGAAAGGCCGGAAGCCCCGGGCGAGCTGGATGATCCCCTGCAGCGTTAACCCCGAGGAAAAAAAAAAAAAAAAAATGGGGGGGGACGATGGCGACTAGTAGTGACGAGTGTTTCTCAATTTATTTTCATTTCCGCCACAAAAAGGGAATTGGACTTTAAAAAAAACATTAGTCTAATACGGCAAAGGGTCAATGGTCCAATTTAATAGCGTAGATACATTGGACGTGATAAAACCTCGAACCGTTATCAAAAACCTTTTATCATAAATCATAAAATGCCTGCTGCGTTTTATCGCAGTTTGACATACGTATATATATATACATCCGTACTTTATGTATAACTATTTAGGAAACATATCTCTTCGCTCAATTTTCTATCCCTTCATCTTGCGTTTATCGAAAATTTTTAAAGGTTGAGGTGTAACGGTTTTACGTCACGATCATAATATATTCCCGTTACTTGATGCGGGATATGGACCCAGACCACCTTTTGACGGTCAATACAGTACTACGGAAGAAGCATTTTGCGCAGCCCTAAATGCGCGTGCGTCATATTTGACCCGTGGCATTCAAAGGGTCAGCTGGTAGAACGACGCTTGGTTCACAATCAGTATGATTCGTGATCTACATAGAGAAGTACCCGATTTTCCATTTCCCTCCAGCAGTGATAATCGAGAATTACTCCACTTGTCTGCATACGTTTCGAAATTAATTGATCTTTGATCGCGTTTTATGAATTTCACTCGCACGCAACCAAATATTGACGATTATACGCGCGACGCTATCATATTCAATGATTCTACACAATTAAATATTTCATCATCGAACTTAATTTTTTAGCATTTAACAGTGACATCCCGGGTCCCAGATAAATTATGGCACTTGCTTCAAGTCCACACTTACAGTTAAACGAAAAAGCTTTGTATTTCCTCTCTTTTTGTATTCAGGGTGATCAAACACTTTGAGGATAGGTGATCCCATATCAAGTGATTATAAGCATCGATATGATCATCTATAACGTATAGTTATAAGTATACACCTCGAAACTATATTTGATGTATTTTGAATATGGTACAATAAATCTACTCAGATATAAGATAATGTGGTTAATTTTATACTCTCTATACATAAGTTATATAGTTGAAATTACAGTTCACAATAACAATAGTTATCCTAGAACTACCTATAAAACATGGATATATGGTATCATACATTTATTTATCTGACAATATTGAGAGCGATAATTATAATTATTTTAATTATGACACGCGTGTCATTCACGTTTGCATCTAGAAGTGCAGATTTCTGCTACTACTGCAGCCACCGCGTGTATAGTTGGTTATAATTATTATACCGTATACCTGATATTGCGATATCTATCAGGCCATCGAACTGTCGCGTCAATTTCTGCACGATCACAGCGTTGGAAATTTATACAACGAGTATATAAAACCGTGTATGGAATAACTAAAGAATACAAGAAAATTTTGAAAACAAAGAAAATTATACATATATAGTATCTCCATTTGAGGATATTCAAACGGGGAAACGGTCTACGACTAATGTTCATTATATCATTCGTACTTAGCTCGTCATACATACATATCACAAATAATTTTACTTTAGATTATAAACTGGTGTATATCTGAGAAATTGAAATTTGTGTACCTCTAATACACTAAACGATTAGAAGTATATATATACATCTAGTATACCTATACGTATCGGTATATGACAAAAGCAGTTTTCAGTACGTTGAGATCAATATATCAGCTGATGTTATGTAACGTCCATATCACATAATTCGTAAATGATGAAAATGAAATGAAATTTATAATTTGGTAGGAAACCGGTTTGTTTGATACGAGAAAACGATTAACGAGTTCAAAGGCCGATTATCGAGTGACTGAAAATAACATCGTCTATCAGCGTGGGCGTGGAATCATAGGTCTATCATTCAGTGTCAATGTGTGTATAGTATAGTATAAACCGATCATCATCAATCGTATAATAAATGCAGATAATACATCGAACGAGATGATACATGTAGACAATTATTGCCCACGCCTGATTGTGCGAACCGATTTCAACTTTCGCGTGTCCTCTGCAATTTTCACATGACACTAGTTAGAAGTCAGTCAAGGTCGAACATCGCGGGCCAAGGAAGATCTAACAGTCTGTTCACCATCGTGTAACATGGGCTATTAAATTTCTCACAATTTCCACGTCAGTGTGATAACTCTAACGTATGCGGTTATTTAACACTGTGTAAATTATGCATGTATGTATATGTGCATGCTCAATTTTGTCTCTTTTTTTTTCTTTCGATTTTCGTCTCATCTTTTTTTCTTCGCTTTTTGAATAAAACTTGAAATGTACACACCTAGCTTTTGGAATTAATTGCTATTGCTGTTAGCGGCGGTTCGCCGTTGCACTTACTTACTTGTATAGAGATTTCGGATGCTGTGACGCTAAGGATGCTGCAGAAAGTGGAGTGTGGAACTGCTGTGTGCGTACGAGGCAACAGAACGACTGGTAGACTCAAAACTCTGTACTAGACATCGGAGTCGGCGCGAGTAGCATATCTACAGTGATTCTCAACCCCGTCATGTGAATAATGTCGTGTTGTCAGAACCAGCAAAGTACCAACACGTTCGATCGCCCCAATCCAGGTAAAAAAGAAAATTCATCAAACTCGTCGAAGAACTTGGTAAATTATTATTCAAATTTAATCCGTAATCTCAGGAGTAGTTTGTGAACCTGAGAGTTTTTGGAGTATTGTATTGAATGAATTGTATATCAGAAATACTGAGCTATTGGTTCCATTTTTTTTACAAATATTCCGATTGAAAATTTTCCTCAATTTTCTTTTGGAACTGAAATTCTCGCCCGAAGCTCTGCAAACATTTTCTTTTATCAAATAGAAAGAATTCTAATTCCGCTCGGTTTTTCATATAAATTTTGAGGTGAAAATTTTTTGCCCCGGGTCAAGGCACTTGGTCGTTACTTCCTTGGCCGTTTCTGGTTACCAAGATATTCATTGGTGGGGACGGGCAGCTGATGACGAAATATCGACCAGTGAATGCGCAACTTCTAACGGAAAGCTGGGCTGGCTTGTGACGTGTTATACCCGCGATTCCGAGACCCGCTAATTGAGAATCGTTTCTTAGAGGTCACACAAGGGCACCTTCTATGACATTCGGAAAAATCGTTGAACTAGCCCCGTAAATACCAATGTTAAGGGCAACTCTTAATTACCACTCGATCATCCCTCCTAATAATAGAATTCGAATTCACGTACCTATTTTCTTATACGTAGGCAACTGATGTTCGAAAATATTCAAAAATGATCCCAAATTTGAGTATTTGAGTGTGTTGGAAGCGGCAATTAGCTGTAGTCGCTTATACATATCATCCTAAAGTTTTTTCGAAACTTGAGTTCAATGGGTTTACATTGACTACAGATAAAGCAAAGAGGTAAAGATGACTTGACAATTGATTCGCAGATTATTTGTAATTGTTTTATTACGTGAACTAGAACCTGATGTTAGTTCAGGCATCTCGGCAGCTGTCTAACTTTAGAATATTATACTGACATGCATCTGTATAGTTGGGAACTCTCCAAAATATATTAGAACTATTCGAACGTTACATCGATTGTATGGTATAGTATAATAGTTTTATAAATCATCGTTTAATCCAAATACCAAAAACTCTCATTAATAAATTATAAAATTGAAATTGTTGTGATATAATCAAGATGAAGCAGGTTCTCTTGATTTCTACAAATTTGGGCTCTTGTTTTATGACTGAATCATGATATATCCCAGTATGTGCTTATTTGTGCAGACAGAATAAGTATAAGACTATTCAAACATCATTTTTTTTCGAGGGGAATTAAATTACGTATCTTCGACTGGGTTAAATTTAATATTTCTTTATCAACTTTACGAAATAGGTATACCGATTTCGTAAAGCTGATAAAGCAAATGTTTTTCAGAAGATTGTTTGCCACTATACTTACATATAGAATAAAGTAATCAAGTTGGTTGTCGATGTATATGCACACCAAGGGAAATAAGTGGATTGTAGTGGAAAAGAAATAAAATTTCTTTTTCTCTTTTCTTCTGGGTCTCGTTGTTATTTGAATATTTGAACTTTGAGCTGTAGAGAAATAATCTGACAAATAATAAAAGACTTGAACTTTAGTCCACTCGTGTCTTACTTTAATGAGCAAACTATAATGTCAAAATAAATAATTGCTAACGAGATACAAGTATATAATCAGACGCAAAGGTGATTTATTTTGATTAAAATTATTAAGTTTACATAATATTGTTTACACAGTAGATTTAAACATGTTGTATATAACTTTACCTACCAAATTTTAAATGCATTTAAAAAGTTACGTATATTACTGACATATATGTACGAGTCTTATCGGTCACTGGCACATAATCTTCACTAAGTTAAGTATACATATGGGTATACGTATATTTCCACTTTATATTACTCAATTCGGGAGTTCTTATCTCTTAATCAGACCTCTGTGTATAATTATATTACGTTGTCATATCATAATATGTAATCAAGGCGGTGATTTACATGGAGCTCTTTCGTCACAGTCAATATTCTCTTGGTATTCTCCTAGTGCAGCCTGCGAACACGCTTTTGCTCTCTCCAAAAATACATCTTGAGCTTCCGCAACTCGGGAAGCCTGTCCGTTCCATATTTTCATTGCTGACATCTTCATTGAAGATGAGAAAAAACAGAAACGATACAGGTTCATAGGTTCAATAGCATTCAACGTGGCTTTTACTAAAAAAAAAAAGGTGCAAACAGGGTTCCGATAACTCTAGTCACTATTTCAACCATTTATGATTAATGGCAGATACGAGTTTTCAATTTTATTCTAATCTTTGAATGCTATTAGGAACTGCTGATTTTTTTTTTTTTTCTTCAAAACATTCTCCAACGAAGTTTGAAAATACCCGTGTAGAAGTTTTCTGTGGCATGCCCTAATATCAACATGGGCCATATCGGGCGGATTTGTGTCTTGCCAGACTTGCATCGCTACCCATGAAAGGAAGACAAACTTTTTCAACGCTTGGAATGGTTGGCATGTAACTCGTTCCCCATGAAACCAGATGGGAATTGTCTTTTTCAAAAATCAGGATAGGCATCAGGAGCTAAGATTGACCATCGTTTCATTTATACTGCAACATTGGGATAGATATGGAGATTATATCATGGGGGACGAGTCACATGGCGTTTCTATAAGGTCAGCAGAAGACTACGAATTACCTATGGGTAAGAAACGGTGACTCTAGGGACAATGGTGAAGGAGCTACGGTTTGCTAAAGCTTAAATAAATTAACCTGGGCCTCATTTGCACTATGGCACGCCTTATTAGGACCCTGCCAGCACCACAGCACAATTTCTACACGGGTAGTTGTCTTCTAATTTCCCTAAAATTTCTTGAAAAATCATTCCCTTATTGCAACGAGCTTTTCAATAATACAGAGGCAACAGAATTTGAAATAATTTTTTATAACGACGATTCAGACTCCCACGCTGATCTCAAGATACGAGATCGCATATAGAACAGAGATATAATACCTACTCATGATAATGATGTCATACTCGAATCAGTCGTTTCACGTTTCGCGAAAACTATATCATACGTACCGATAGGTGTATGCAAATTGACTGGTGAATATATTTTTCTGAAATTTTGCGGATAAATTATGTCAAGAATGACCTAATGATAAACTGTATGAAAGAAATTCCTCAAATTTGATGGATTCTTCAGAGTGAGAGAAAGGAAAAGTCAGAGAAACTTATGCCTGAACTCAAATCGCTTTTATAGTTATTCAGACAAATTTTCGTATCCAATGTTCCACGGTGCGATAATACGAAGACGTACCTGAAGTGCACGTCCGTAACAGAAAGTCAATGTCCAGGGCCTTTTGATCTTGAAAGAATTAATAGCATTAAGGTTGACCGTTGATGCATCATCGCCCTGACCACCGCTAAGGAACGTGATAGCAGGCACGGCGCACGGTACGGTTCTAGTTAAGGCTGTCAACGTGGCTTCCGCAATCAGCTAAGATATGTGTGTTGATGAATCATCGAGAGTGGAAATCTTATGAATCGTGACGTTTTTACGGATGAAATAAAACGCGATTTATTTTCCGTGATGTTTTAGGAAAGGGAAGAAATAATTGAACAAACGCAAGAAGGAAAAAGTTCAAATTGTAATGACATTATAATAATTACTTCCGAGCTGCACAAATCTCTGTTATCGGATCCTGGGATGATCATTGATGGCTTCAAAATAGTTCCTTCGATATAAACGTGGTGCAAAATCATCGAACGATAAAGTGCTGATAGAATCTCTTCGTGGATTTGCTGATTCCTTGCCAAACTATGATCTCCGGCACTGAGTACTTCCGGTTCTACTATAGGGACCAATCTTGCACTTTGACAGACGCTAGCGTACCTGTATAATCGTGCATCATTACCAGAATATAGTAGACGATTCGATTGATCTCATTTGTAACCCGTTGTTGGAAATCATTTGGAACATTCACCTGGCCAAAACGTTTGCGTTTTCCTCTATGGCTTGTCTACTAGGCAACGTATCCGTGACCCGATAGGTGCATCTCCACTTTGCAAAGTGACAACCTTTTCTCTTGTAGTCAATGCATCGTTCCAGCAAATCGTCCAGGCCTTGAGTCGTGGTTTCGCCATCTGATCCAAACATCTGAACAAGTCCTTTATCGACTTTGATTCCTGGTATGATGTTCCTCAGGCGTAAAAATTCGGGAAACTCTTGCAAGTCGTTAGGCGTCTTTTGATGCACCGTTTCGTGATGGAGAATAACACCGCTGATATACTTGGATATTTCATTCTGTACCCATGCATAATGTCGCAATTTAGAGCTAAAATGCAGACTTTCGTGTATTGTATTCGGCGCAGGAGAAGAAAGGAGCGTCATCAGTCATATACATTAAGCACGAGATTCGAGATACTGTCTTTATTCATAAAAACACATCAAGGCCACCTTGTTCGCTGAAAAAAGCATATGCCTGTAATCTCTTCTGAGTACTTCTGTGTTCTCCAAATTCAATTCATCGAACCTCTTGGTCAGAGAATCAGGAGACTCGTCCGCAGCGAGGATTCCCTTTCCTGGAGCTGTTAAGGCCTCTGCAATCTTTCTCAGTTCTGCATGCAAGGCTGAATCCGGTTTTGTATAGGGAGCAATTGGTGCCGTCTGGAATCATCCAAACGAAAGACATCATTCGTGCAAGAGAAACGGAGAATTGGAAACGATATAAAGAAAATCGGTTCGAAGAGGGGAATTGAAATATGTATCACGATTCTGATCCAATTTTGGTCTCTCACGAAAATAATAATTTGATGAATGAACACGGTGTAACAAAGAATCACGGCGGGCATATAATGGGCTTATGAAGTCAGGAGGATTGAACGAAAGCATCCGTTCATTATTGCATTAAATTTCCCTCTAATTATACTTGTGATTTGCGAATGGAAAATCTATGTGTATGCCTAATCTATTAATGTTGCCTATTATATAGTTGTCAGCTGTCACAGGTATGGTTATATGGCTAATTGCCAGGGAATAATCTATAAACGCGTACGCTATCCCGTAGTCAGTGAAGAATCTTGGCTTTGAAAGAAGTTGAGCATGCATAGATCATGATGTTCACGCGTTCACATTTCAAAATGCTCAACCAATTGAAAATGAGTATTGTGACGATAAGCATTCGTGTATATTTACGTATCAGGCGTGCGTTGCATGATTTTGGTCCAGGTGATTATAGAAGAAGAGGTGATGGTCTTAATTGCATTAATTATAGGGATTTGCGCGGACTACATGTTTATCGACCTTATATATAGCCATTTGCTTTGATTAGCGATAGGTTCGGTTATAAACATCACCAATCTGCGATTGTATAACACATACAGTAACAGTTTTCGAAGTGTAGGATTGATCGGAGTAGTTGATGATTTGACAGCTGTCATATGATAATATTTTAACATACAGGAACCTTGTTGTTGCAGCAACATTTTCCACCCATACGAGCCATATTCGTCGATGCAGTTATTGTTACAGTGACCGTAAATAGCTTAGCGTATTTTCGAACTTTTAGATACTTGCGGTATTTTGAATACTTCTGAATAAATAATTAGGTGTGGAATTTTGAATTTCGCATCTTTTTTTTTCTACCTAATAGATCGAAATGATAGAAATAAAAGAAGAATTGTGAACCGTTTTAATTTTTTCAGCACCTGTATTCATTGAACATCGAATGCCTCTGAGTGCATTTATTCTAATATTATGTGTATTATGCCACAATGTTTCACGTCATGTTCATTACTCACACTAGAGTTTAAAAATATGCTAGAATTTGATGCGATTCAATTATTGTAAAAATAAAATTAAAACCGCCGAAATGATCCAGTGTATGAAGTAACACGAATAAGTCGGTTCAGTTTCTTCGAATTTCGATTTAAAATGAAGTGAGAATAATTCGTTCTGACAAGGAAAACAATTTTCACACTCGTTCCTTCCCACACACCACCCAATATTGTAGCAATATTGCTCATATCGCTTCAATATTGATCATTACATTTTCTCATGTATAATACATGATATATTTTTCGTGTAGGTCCTATCATTTACGATATAGGAATTATGATGTTACATGATACAAGCAATTCTTTATTCTTCAATACACTTAATAGAATAGGTCTGAGTATGATTATCAATAACGAAACAAGAATCCTAATTTTAAACTTATTTCAAATTGTACTTGATTGCTTTACCCTCGATTATAATTAATCACTAACAACAGAACAGTAGGGGTTGAGCCTTATCACCCGCAACCCGCATATCTTTCTTGCGATTTTAGTTTTAGGGTTGCCTAGAGAATTTCGCCGCCGGCGTGAACTGACCTACGACAATAGCGTCCGCCGCGCCGCTCTTATGTAATGCAAGGACGCATTCCGCGACGTTCAGTGTCCTGCTGGGCCTCATCGAGTGAACATCGGTAACGCGAGTCGAGGAGATTTGCGGCTTCGGAAGGCTGACATCAACGGAGGAACGTTGGACATGAGTGAGTTTTAAATATTTCGATCAATATTTTACTAAATATTTTAATAAATAATCGACAATTTTCAAAGCTCGTTGAAAACAAGTAAAATTGTATTCAATACTTTTCCGACAGAATTCACGCGTCTCGTATTTTAATCGTCGAAGTAAGTAACCGTTGAATTGCTACCGGCAGACTTTGATTATAATTGCAGATATATTGTTCGTTTTCGAGTACATTCCATTCATACCAGCGAATAAATGTGCGAAAATCTAGACTCAATCTCAAATATAATGGGCGAGAGAGTTTCGTTTGATAACTTGGCGATAATTATCATCCCATTATATTATTGGCATATAATTCCGAGTCCCTCGCCCTGTAGCATCGTTTGTTTTACAGGCATATTTCGCGACTCCGAAGGGGAAACTAATTTGTCGTGTTATTTCGAGTTGACAAGTATTTTTCGGGAGAATACTCGTTCCCCGATTTATTCTTTTATTCGATTCTTTGACAGCATTATCGGTCGACGGAGATGAGAATGAACATCGCTGATACTTGAACTGCATAGATCCTGCGTGCCACTTGGTCGGAGATGGACGCCAACCAACACTGCCCGGCTAGTCCTGGATTAACGGTCGACCAAGATAATGGTGAGCTTTATATTATATTAGCCAAAGACCCGATTTAACTATGAATGTATGTCCGCAAAACAATCATTGATGAAACATACTTTGCACGTTACAGATCTCAGATAGATTAAATGATTGAATATAATTGATAGATCTCGAGAGAATATGTTTACCTCGGTTGAATATAGTAGACTCACCTCGTAGTAGAGAAATATTTGAATAACGAGGATCAAAATTCAAAGGTTTGAAAATAAATACAAGGGTAGATCGCTGTAGGCCTAATTAGGCATCACATTTATTTTTCGAACACGGAACATAATTCAATATTGGTGATGAATTACGCCAGAGTCTCAAGTAACAGTCATAACGATTGAAAGATTGAAGAATTTATTCATGCATGCACTAGTAATACTAGCTTATTGACATTCTTGATTCTGTGGAAAATAGTTGAAAGTTTATATCACATTTGAAAATGGTTCAGGCAGACTTACAAAATCAATCATAAGAAATATATTATAATAAATTTCATACAGATGTACAATCACAATGAGAAATTTTTTGGTACTTAGTTGAGAATGTTTGCTTGAAAAACACATAAACTTAATCTATCCAATGTATGTTTATCTAGTTTTTATCTTCACAGGCGTTGCTCATCAAGGGAAACTAGTTCCTGCCTATCTTCAACAAAACCTCTTCAAAATTCATCAGGACAGGGGATTCACACCAGGGAGTGAAGCAGTCCAAGCACCGGGGAAATGACTGCAAGACAACTCAGCATCGCGGAGTATTAATAAACTAGCGTGAGTAAATAGTTCGTAATTACAGTTCTTTTTGAATCAGTTTTGGTAGAATCTGGCATCTAGTCTAAAAATCGATTTCGTTTGAAACGTTTTAAAGAAAACAAGCTGAGTTGGTTGCCACTAATTTTCAGTCAGCAAACTTTGTAACCCAGTTTATGTGTGATAAATAACGAGAAACCTAATTATAATATTTTCTACGATTAGTGACAACCACAAGCTTTTATATCACAGCATTTGCTGCCCGCTCTATGTAACATTAAAATCAACGTCCTACCCGAGACATGTCGGATACTAATTTCAATATTCAACAACAAGTTTCGAATCATTTTACAAATCGCTGTACAGATTATTTCAAATCAATTTGATTATAAAAGCTATAAGCGGTAATATAATAACTCATTTTTATAAAGTTTGATATACTTGACCAGTTCATGCGGTCATATCATAATCGTACAAGGAAAAGACTTGTAATATTACATAATAGATGAAAGTTCGTGATGATATATTATTAACAATATGTTCTCGCGCATGTATTATATTGTGTTCGGCCCTTGGGTACCGCACCGAAGGTCTTGATGCCTTTTATTCGCTTAAACTCGTTGTATTTGGGATGGTTGAGTTTACCCATTACCGTACGAAATATTCCCAATAACTATTCAGGTAACAGAACATAATACATGCATAGGTATAAGATATATATTTGTCAAATATAATTCACTCTTTCGCAACACTGCAAATATCCATGTAATAATAAGATTGTTTATGATATGAACATGTATTATCATAGTAAATTGGCGCATTCTTGAATAAATATCTCTTGAAATTGTAAATAATCGATCGTTGAATCATTTTCCCCTGTTCTTTCCTTGCCTATAAGTCGAAAATCATGAAAATCGCATGATTTCATAAAGCCCCGAACAATATCAATATATATAAATAGAATAATATTAATATAATTATATAATATAAATAATAATGCGCCTTGTCATATGCAACCCGCATGCCATTCGTGTAAACGACAGGGCCCATGTTAATTTTTGTTGCCTATTTGGTGTTTTCCGAATGCCTATATTCAGGCGTATTTTAGTAATTCAGAAAAAAGGTCGAAAAAAAGATTCTGGCAGTTGAGACTTTTTGAGAAATCGATTTTCTGGCAGTTGATACCTCAATTTTAGTCGCTTTATGATGAGGCCAGAAAATCGACCAATCAGGAGGCTGCTTGAGCCAATTTAGGCTCAATTTCTCGAAAAGGAGCCTCCTGATTGGTCGAATTTCAGATTAAATTAAGTTACGGCGTTTCATGGGCCAGCCATCAGGAAAAATTCTGGATTTCCTTTTTCTGAATTACTACAATACGCCTGAATATAGGCATTCGGAAAACACCAAATAGGCAACAAAAATTAACATGGGCCCTGTCGTTTACACGAATGGCATGCGGGTTGCATATGGTAAGGCGGATCAATTATTTATTAATAAAATATATATTAATAATAAAATTAATTATTTATTGCAAAAATAGTTCGAGGCTTCATGAAATCATGCGATTTTCATGATTTTCGACTTATAGGCAAGGAAAGGACAGGGGAAAATGATTCAACGATACAATTTCAAGAGATATTTATTCAAGAATGCGCCAATTTACTATAATAATACATGTTTACATAAACGATTACATAAACGAATAATACATGTTTGCATAAACGATCTTATTATTACATGGATACTTGCGGTGTTGCGAATCACTGTGTTCACGACAGGTATAGGCGGAAAGATGAGAAAAGAGAGAACAAACAACTGGCAGATAGTTGGACACGTGAGGTTTTATTTTATGTTAATATTTTCCCAAATCGAAACTCTACTTTCAAAGATTTTCTGTGGACTGGTGGATTTTCTTCCTCGTCGAGGTATTTAAAGCCCTGTCCCCAAGCGGGGATTTATAAAATCATAAATAGTTCGGGGCTTCATGAAATCATGCGATTTTCATGATTTTCGACTTACAGGCAAGGAAAGGACAGGGGAAAATGATTCAACGATCGATGATTCACAATTTCAAGAGATGTTCATTCAAGAATGCGCCAATTCACTATGATAATACATGTATATTGCATAAACAAGACCGGCATTGCATAAAATGCATGTAAAAAGACTTGAACAATTCATTTTTAGGAAACGGTTACTGTAATTGTACATAATTTTGACAATATATATTCTCATATATACTAATAATGAATAGCTTCGTTACTTTTCTTCCTTTCCTTCCTTGCGAATATTTATCACAAGTATCAAATAAATGGAAGATGCAGCTTCGTAAATATAGAACAAGATGGACTTTATACTTGCTGATCTGGCAATCGTTAAGTACATTCTGCAGGCAAACGACGGATTGCATATCGTACAGAGAATCTGAATGCTGAGGACGTTGAGAATTGAAAAAAAAAAAAAAATGATAAATTGATTAGAACAAGAGGGAAAAATGATAATAATAAGAAGAAGGAGAAGAAGAAGAAAAATTTGTCGGTATTGCGTAGCTGCTGATGCAGCCTATAGACGCGTGGGCGTTAAACACGCTTATAAATGAGTTATATATATATATATATATATATTTAACAGTTCCCACCAAGTTTGTCCTATTTATATGACCTACGCGTGTTTATTACGCTGATGACCGCGCTTCCTCGCTAACTACGCATTTAAAATGAATTTATATACGTTGAACGTAGCGCCCGCCTACAACAACAGCTTAGAAGTTTGAACAGGGTGACTATAACTCGTTTATGCATTAAAAAGTCGAATTTATCATTTAATTTTATTCCTCTGCGAATGTATGTCTCGTCTTCTAGATGATTAATCAACCTGTTTGCGGATCGTTTATTAAGTTAACAAATAAGAAAGAGAATAAGATAAATGATATTAATTAATAACACAATTGGTACAACGTACAATAAATATAGATTTATACACATATTATAATTGTATACCTATGTGTATACCTAAATAATCATAAGCTATGAAAGAGAAAAAAAATAAAAGATTTCTTTCAGCATCATCGTTAAAGGTAGGTAGGTATACGTATTTTCCGAGTTTAACAATCAAGTAACATAACAGCAGCAACATCACAAGCAGCAGCAGAGCGCACCTTGCGTAATACGTTATGGGAATTAATTACAGGAAACTGAGGAAAATTACCTACCTATTCTATACCGCACGCATCGCACACACATATATATAATATATATATACATATACGATACACTGTACAACAAAATTCTCTATTAGAAATATACCTAGACTGTAACTACTCTATACACGCATTACGAGTTGCGTAACTAAAACTTTATAATAGGTATATGTACCCATTGTTTTAATGTATCAAAGAAAAAGAAGAAGAAAAAGAATAATAAAAGTACAAAGAAAAGTTAAAGAAACGAAACGTGAAACACTTGATTAATTCTATATTTATTAAAACAATAGTTATAATTAATTCGGTATATCGTTTTCAATTTAGAAGGAAAATTGAAAAGCATCCTCTTAGAACACCTTGTGCTGATTAAAATCTCCTGTGTGAAAATTTTAATCTTAGTTTTTTTAAATTTAATTTAATTTCCTGATTCACTATAGTATAGTATGTATGTACGTTACATACGCATCGTATGATAATATATATATATACTTATACCCCAAGTTAAATTTTGCATTGTCAAATTATTTCAGCCTTCTGCTAATTTGTGGGCTATTGTAGTATCGCCTATTTATCTTCCTCGGTTTAGGGTACAGCGTTAGGGTTTTTGGCGCCGCTTATGCACCACGGGGTATCGGCAAAAGCCGCAGGTATTCATATTACATACATATATTTATATACCTGTATAAGAGGGCAATGATTTATTTTCATAAATTTTAGTATAGCCCGTTAACAAATCAGGAAAAAAAAGAAAAGAAACCAAGAAGCATATACTATAACAACGATTCGGTATGTTTTGATGGGTAAAAGAGATTCTATCTCTTCTTTTTTTCTTTTTATTCATTTGGAAAAAACACCCCGTGGATTTCTTTCACTCAATCTCTATCTTCCCTTCTATTTTTGCTCTCCCTCTCTTTCTCTCTCTCTATTCTTTATTAGACACGAATTGACAGCCGTAATAGATTACTGTACAGGAGGGCAGTTAGTAACCAGATGCTTTCATTAGCAGAAGTAGGTATATTACATATGTATCTTCACACATACGTATCTATGTACGTATGAATACATTCTATAACGAACCACGATGGCTTAGACTGCATTACTCGTTCTCTCACTCTCTCTGTCTTTCTCTGTACAGGTAATGAAAAAATAAATTGGCCAACAAGAAAAAAAAAAAAACTGATCCAAAATTCGTTCAATGAAATAGAATGAGGTAAATCGAATTGCCGATTAGGATGAAGCTCTATTTGTTTCCGAGGTTTTAAAAAAGAACAAAATTTCAAAATTTTTGTCTTTAATCTCATCTCAAACTTCTCATAAATATACTGCTAATTAGATATCACGTTGATTATAAATCGACGCGATTTTAAAGCTTCTGAATTTTTTCTTTACTCCGACTGCACCTAATAGGCTAGTTGTATAGATATAATATCGAGTCAGAGTCTGGTTATATGGTTATATTTACTCACGTGTGCTTCGTTAATAACTGTTTGTTAATGACTGGAAATATTTTTTTTCTCTCTCTCTCTCTCTCTTTTCTTTTCTTTTTTCCCTTCCTCCTACTCTCGGCCTTAAGTACACTTAAATATCAACGTGTCAGTATTACCGACATTTATTCGTGTATTAATTATTTTCAAGTTTCTTTCGTTGATTTCATTTGACTCGTATCTCTTTTTCCTTCTATTTGTTTTGTTTTATTATTATTAATTATTATTTTTCTTCGAAGGTTTGGATGGGTGAGGGTTTTAGGAAAAGGAGGAAGAGGAGGAAAAATCACTCGCTACTACAACGAGAGTGACAATTTTCCCAAAACTATATGCAGGAACAAACTAACTATGTCTGTCATTTAAAAACTGTAATGAAATAAAATATACATACATATAAATACATATACATACATATATATATATACCTATATCTCTTGTTACGGTTACGGATGGACGCTTAGCGAGACTGTAATTGTCAATGAGGTCAGTTTCCGGTCTGTTTAAAATGCGGATCGCGAAATAAATGTCATCACATATGACACAGCCCTATGAGTCTCGTATACGCGACAATATATCACTTGGCAAAGGAAGAAAAAAAAAACCAATAGCTTGAAAATTACAATAGAAGAAAAAATGAAAATAAAAAAAATCCACGAAAGAAATATAGCCGTTGATATAGAAATTTTGAGTCTTTCCAGATTTATTAAATTTCTTTTTTCGTCATCGAATTGAGAAATTTTGAAGCAATTATATACCATACTGCGTTTCGCCCGAAGGTATATATGGGCTTATTTTTCTATACCATAGCTATATAGTATGTAGATATATATATATACGTATAGTTGTTAAAGCCATGCAGCAGTTCATTCCAGTTTATATTTAAATATAATAAAAACTATTACGACGAAACTCTTTGTGTTAATGATTTAGGAATTAATTAGGGCTGTTCATCGTTTTACACATTGGTAGGGTAACCGAGACAGCTGAGAATGACTGATCATCCGCATTGCATCTGCTTTGGCTATCAGCAGTTTCGCAGGGTTGTAGAATGAATTAGAAATAAAACTAAAAATAATAGAAATATGTTAATAATAAAAGTATTCCACTTTCATTATACAATTATTTTACACATATACACGTCGTGGTAGTATTATAGCGGTGCTAGTAGTAGTAAATGAATAAAATTCTGATCGCGCACATCCGGTAGCGCCCGGCATCATCCCGTAGGCATGCAAAACGACTTAGAGACGGTCTAATCTATAATACGCGTGTATAAATTTTTTACAGTTATAATTATAAAATTGCGAGAAATTGCGTCTCGAGTATAGAATGGTTTTCGAATTATATAAATATATATTATTTAATCCGTAAAGAAATTTTCTTTTAATATATATATCACAAATTTTTGGAACTTTATATTTAGTCGCGAACTAATATCCAACATCCTTTAAAAATTGACGAATAAATTATTACCGAAGTAAGGAGAACAAGGGGTAGAAAAAAAAAAAAAAAAAAATGTCGAGTGTCTTTCACAAGATCTCAAGGAGATGTAGGGGTCTTGGTCCTTTGAAATAGGCGGCAAAACGGGGTGGGTAGAGTGTTTCTTTAAATTCTTGTTATTACGCCTTGGATTTTAGACGCGTACCAGGCGCGTGCCGAAATTTTAGCACCTGGACTTCCGGCCCTAACATCTGTCCGTTTTATTATTTTTCTAGGGAGCGATATATACGAATTAGGTTTGTTCTGTTAACGGCTGTGGTTCGGATATACGTATATCTATCTCTCTTTATCGATCAGTTATTGATGAAAAAGAAAAAAAAAATATATAAATTTGCAATCAAAGCGAAACCAATAAGTTATTTCCGAATTTCTTAACATTCAACACAGTTTCCGTATACATCTGATTCTTTCTTTTTTCTGCCATTTTTCTTTTACTCAGTTTTTCATATTCCAAATGCACGGTGCGTATTCTAGTCGGTAGACAGAGTCAGCTCGCGTAGGTAGGTAGGTATACATATATACCTTTGCCTACTTGAAAGTTGAGTACAATGAACCACCCGTTTTATCCACGGTTTCGAGATTTGAAAAAAGAAAGGAAAAAAAAAAAAAATGGTATGAGAATAAAAAGTGTGAAACTAGTGCAGAGCGGAACGGCGCCGTTGCGCCGAGGACCTTTAACAGTGACGCAGCGCAAAGAGACGCTAGTAGTTTTTATTCTCTTCTCTTAACTTTTGTTACACTTGGTATATCCGATTTTTCCTTTTTCTATTATTTTCTTTTTCTTCTTCTTCTCCTCAAACTCTGGAAAACCCACGTGTTTTTTTTTTTTTTTCATAAATGAAGAGAAGAAGAAAAATCTACTGTCACATACGCTGGGTAACTCTTTCGCGAAATTAGAGTAGAATAATTAGTCCTTCTTATATCTATATATACTGAGTTGAATAAATATACGAGAAAAAGATTTTTAGTTTACTTATCGTTAGAAGTTCGCTAAGTGCAGCCCCGGTTACTGCACTTATCGTGAATGCGAGAAAAACATATATGTTCATCAGGTGAGAGAAGAAAAAAAATAATGAAAATGTAACTGTCGATACAGTTACCAAATACTTTGATTTTTTTTTCGTTTTCTCGTTTTTTTTTTTCAAAAAATTCACAATCCTAGACCTAGTCCACGACTGAGCTGTGTGACCCGTTGCTTGTTCAGGCTGATCATTCTTCGGCATACCAGCTTTGGTTTGGTTAGAAGAGAAGCGTGTGTTCGTACCGGGTTCTCTTCTCAGTTCTGTCAGTCGTCGGAGAGCCGCGCAGCAAGCCGGTCGTAAAGCGTTCTTTGGTTTTCGTTTGTGGGATTTTTTCATCTACTTCTCCTTGTTCTTCTTCTTCTACTCCTTCATTCGCGTATAATATCGATATAGATGAGAAAAAAAAAAAAAAACGACAATTATAAAGATGAATATTTAAATATCGTGTGATAAATAGATCGTTTTAATTATCGATAACGCGAATATTAATATATACACCTATACGAGTTGGGGATAAATTTAGTTTATTAATTATTTCAAGACCCCCTTCCCCCGCTATATGCATCTACGTAAATTGAAAACAATAATAATAATAATAAGAATAACGAGAAGAAAGAAAAAACGAAGAAGAAGAAAAATTGTGTGATTTTTGACAATTCTATTACATACCTATAATTAATACCGAGAAATAAAGGAAATTGGAAAAAAAAAAATTTCAAAATTATCTTATCGTACTCATATATTTCGAAAATAAATTTTATACCCATATCTTCATTATATGCGATAGGAGAATTAGTTGGATTTTGATTGAAACCATTTTTTTGATATCAAGTATTGATGAATAGTGATAATATCAACTCTAAGTCGTAAATATAGTACATATGCATATACATATATGAATAGAATAAAAATTTGATCGGAAATCTAACGAGAATTTGAAAAAAGAATAAGTTGAAACCATAATCAAACCGCGAATTTTGGAAATGCAATGAAAATTTAATTAAATTGATTGAAGTATAATGTAAATCTAGCTGGGTAATAGGGGTGAGGTTTGAAAGACTTACATTCATATCGGCGATAAGACTGACCCAGTAAGAGTGCTTTGGCATCGTAACAATCATAGCTGCAACAAGATTTTAATAAAAGGAACACCGATTAGTAAAACTAATTCATTCACCGATCTAATTGTACGGAAATAAAAAAGAAGAAACTCCGAAAAAAAAAACTCCAAAAAGTGAAAATTAATGAAGGAATAAGAGGGAAATTTTGGGAAAAGACTTGCATTGAGTAGAGCTGCTTGAGATCTGACCAAAGAGAAAAGAAAAAGGGGATTTCCCTCCTTCTTTTTTTTTTTTTCACAAGACTGATATTAGAGAAGGATAAAGAAAGGGGAAGGCAAAATCCTTCCAGGAATTGACCCGAGGGTGGTTGTTGCAAGGGGCTGCAGCGTGACAATCATTTGGGATAGAAAAAGAATAGGTATAGGAAAGCAGAAGGAATAACAAGGGAGAAAAAAGATTGAACACCTTCCTTATCCTCAAATTTTGTTTCGGAGTAATAATTAATAATAATAATAATAATAATAATAATAATAATAAAAGATAATCCCGAGTTAATCGTAGCGTAGTTATAATCATGTTTATTAAAACGGGGGGCTTTTATAGAGGTAAAACGACCTCAGCGAGTGGACGATAGATAGAAGTTTAAATAGTAGTAAGAAATAAGGAAAAACCACGGTGAGACGAGAAGAAAAAAAAGGAGACATTATAATATTGAAAAAATTAAAGAACAACTAGTAAAAATATAAATAAAATAAAATAAAAAAATAAGTATCCAAAGAAAGAAAGAACAAACTACTTACAGTCAGAGACATGCCGTGGATAAAGTGCCTCGGTGGAAGAACCAGCAGTAAAACAAGGCGAGGAAAGCCTTTGACTGTCAGTCAGCCCATTCATCTTCTTGTAAAGGTAAATTTTGACTTGTTAAAAATGATAATGAAAAAAAAGAAAAAGAAATTTCAATGTTTTATTATACCAATAATTCACCTGATTTAAGTTTGTAATTGTTTTGTATATTTTTTCTCACCTGGCCAGTCGAAGATCGAACATCCCGATACCCCGGATGGTGAAAAAAAGATTCACGATAATCTAGAGAGAGAGAGAGAAAAGAATTAAAAAAAATTCTCCGTTCCAGATTTTCACAGGTTTAATTCCGGTCTGTAAAAGAAAAATACTTGAGAAAGAACGGTGGAGTCTTTTTTTCTATTTTTTTTTTCTTCTCTAAGGATACAGTTTAACGTGTGTACAAGGTGCAGGAGATCACGAGGTGGAGAGTTGAAACCCGGTAAAAAGAAATCTCGAAAAGAAATATATGTCGCGTCTTAAGCTGCGTTGAGAGATTTGATGGTACAAGAGTCTCGTTAGGCCTCTGGTTCGCCGCCAGTTCCTTCAACGTAGCGATGTCCCTGTCGTTAGAAGAAAAGACAGAGATGACAAAAAAAAAATAAAAATAGAAAAACGAAAAAAAGATACGAAAACTGGAATCAACCCGGATAGAATTTTTTTTTACAGGAATGAGAATATCAAAAATTGAAGAAAGCGAAGTAAAAGAATATTGACTGAGACCAACCCTTAGAGAAAAAATAAATTTAACACGTGTCGAGCGTAATTGCATATGAGTTAAAATTAACCCCTCCTCCCCCCTGTCATGAAATTATTATTGTTACAAACCACTTGATTCTAGTTGAGCTGATTATTAATTCTTGTAACAAGGTCCGGCACACCCGAGAACTTACTACTGATCTCGGAGTACACGATTATATATAGCGCATTACCCATGGCTTAGACCCCCAGCTTAGAAACTGTGTTATTATAATCGTATATACTGTGATATCAACTTGTATGGTCATGTATTAAGTATATATAGACACACATACACACACACACACACGTATAGACATATGGCATCCCACACATGAGTATAATATTAAGCCTGGACATTCCCCGCCGTTACATATTAGGTATATAGGTATATGTAAGAAATACATACCAGGAAATACTTCAGTATTTAACGGTCTTATAGACGATCGTAATTAATCCCACATTCCAAAACTATCGCTTTATTAGTTGAAACTTGATCTGCAGAACTATGAGGTAAAATAAAATAATGAATTAAAAAATGAGACGATTATTTTACAAATTTTGGCTCGCATCTGTCATTAGTTCAAAATTATTTTATTCAAATTAGAATTTAGAATTTTCATTTTTTCGAAGAGTTCTTGAGTAAAACCGTCAAGAGTCACTTTCGTTCCCACGTCAAGTCCTGCACCGCGCGCTTACCTAACATATTTACTCATCCCTGTGCGGGAATGACCATAGCAAACATTTCAATAAAGAAATGTACCTCTTCTCATACGTTGGTCTTTTGGATCTTCAGGTTTCCACTCATATTATGCTCTCCGCACTCCACCCTATCCAGTATAGAATTTTCTATTCTTCTTATTTTATATGTACTAATTTGAGGACCAAGTTTGTGTAATGTAAAAAAAAATGAAATAAAATAAAAAATCGTTTCAATGTCGATTAGAGTATGTTAGAAATTTATTTTCTTATTAACATGTGAAAATAAGTAAGTAATAATAATTTTCTCGTAAACTATATATGCATATGAATTTATTTCACGTATCACACCCAGTCTCGGTTAAATGATGTATAACGAAAGATAACCGGACAACATCTTTGACTTAGTAGTGCACTGCGGAGTCATGACTCGATTAGTTTTTATGTATGCACTTCGATATCTTCCGAGCTATCGTTAATTATATGGGCTTGTATTTGACGCGAGTGTTGTTCAAAGATCGTAACTCTCTGCTCTCCCCTTTCCCATCTCTCTATCTCTCTCTCTCTCTTTCCATGCAACATACGTGCGTGGGAGTACGGAGTAAAGAAAAATAAAAAAAAATGTTCAGCTTTTGGTACTTGGATGAAAGTGGAATAGGCGAACAAATACTTGACGAGGAATGAATTAAAATCATTTTCACGGACACATAATTACATTGAAAAAAGTCAATCCGTTCGAAAACTTCACGTTTACACTTTCGCTAATATCATGGGAAGTATCAGTCCGATAGAAATATTGTTCAAATAAAAGTTGTACAGTTTAAAAATACGGACATTTTATGTGGTGTAAAATTTTTCGATATCGTTCATAGAACTCGCGTAAATACCCGATGAATATCACAAGCGACGAAAGGGATCGAGTATTATTCACTTTCTCATGTAATTAAAACGAAGAATTTTGTCTATGTGTTATTTTTAACTTACCAGGAAGCTACCATAAGCTTGTAGAGAATTCGGTTAGTTGAGTCTTGGGAATGTAGCCAATTATTGATAATGCCGGTTTTAGGGAGTTCTCGGTTTATTTTTAGCGCCTCTCATGATGCTGGATAAATAACCGACTCATATATAGTCCGATTCGAAGGCGTATACATATAATGGGGTTTAAGAATTTGAAATTATTTCGAAATTTTTGCATCATGATTAATTAATTCATCGATTGACAACTCCTTATTATCGGAGTTACAGTTACCTGCGTTCATTTCGCCTCACTTCCGGCCTTCAAAAGATCGGCTAAAAGAAAGTTGTTTCGTCCCTTTGTTTGGCTCGTGGCCTTTTACGGTGCCGTTCATTCCTTCCTCCGTTTAGAGTCTCAAATAACAGAAGCTACTATATAGTAGAAAAGTTCTAGCCTTTTTTTCTATTTTTCAAATCTAACAAAATTTGGCATAAAATTGTGTGAATAGTTCAGAACGGGGTTGAAGAAGAGAAAACTCTAGGTAGACCTTTAATTTTGAATCTATACGTAGAGGACGTGTTCTGTGGGAAAATCTAAAGAGTCACTAGCCCCACGAAACAATGAAAGGAATTTGTAGCGTAGGACTGGATTCCTCAGACTTCCTCGTAGTATCTGATCAGTTTAACTAAACGCCTACGGTATATCACCCTTAACTGATTTCAACCTCTCACCTGACCACGAATGCCTTTCTTCTTCTTCTTCTTCTTATTTTTATTTTGTTTTTTCTTAAATAGATAAAAAAATAAATGAAATTTGTTAAGAAGAGAAAAATGTAGAAAGTTGCAGTGCAGAAGAGAGCAACGTGTGTATATTAGACACATACCAATGGTGTAACGTCTATAGGTACAGAACCTAGTCTTATAGATCTATATGAATGTAGTAAGCACGTGGGCGATCATTGAAAAGATTTGAACCAGACCCACCAATCTTACAACCTGTTTGCCATGGCCACCAGAGTGAATGCAGTGCTTAATTACGAGATGAGTAGGTGGCCCATCACTGTCTTAGAATATGTATATATAGGTATATATATATATATTTTTTTTTTTCATCACAAGATGAACGATACATCGATAAACTATCGGGTCTTGAGACTGTTTATTCATCCATTAAAATTCCGTCCGTATCAATAGATCGGTATATGAAATATTGATAATATCTTATTGGAAAAATATGACTGAAAAAAAAAGAAACCAAAATTATTAACGTATTAATACAATTTATGAAAATCATCTAATGTAAATTATGTCTGTGTATATAACAGAAAAAAAAAAACCGAGAGTCTCTCCCAGAAAATTCATCTCGGTTTTTTTTATCTGACGTCACGATCTAGCCATGTATAGTCGGGTTGAAGTAGGGAGGGGATCGTAAATTAAAGAATTAATTGGAAATGGGGTTGTTCATAGTTGACTGTAATTGTTATTTGAAAGAATGGACCCTGGAGCAGCTGCTGTCTTAAATATTTAGAGTGAAATTTCAACTAAATTTATTTAATCCAGCTTCAAGAAAAAGGATTCAAATTCTTCGATAATATACCTAGATCAAATCGCGTCTCGTTATACCATACACGCTTAAATAAATCTGCGAATAATTAATGGCCCTTAAATCGAGATATGTAGACATGTTAGATTATTAAAATAAATAAATGGTCAAGGTTAATAGCCAGGGGAACACACCCACATGGCACTCCCTTCCTTCTCCTATATAACTACTTGAATAAAATACCCCTTATGTTAGATCAAGGTTTCATATGTACCTATTATCTATGAATGGAACCCAAAAGTAATTCGATGCATAGAAATGGTCGTTAACCACATGATTCTTTGTCTTTCGAATATATTTCACCTTCTTTATTCGTTATTTTTTTTTTATCATTTCGTTATATCGATCATCGCACACATGAAAAAGCCAGAGAAACCTGTGACATACGGTCTTTGGCTCATATCCTGCCCACCAGCTTGTCGTACCTTCCATTTAGCTGCAATCTGACTTGTTACGCTGGTAGGGGATCGACTAGTGATGCATTTAGACCGTCCTCGAATCAGTTCAACAAACTGTCAGACCCATGTACGCTCGTTTATTTATTTACTAATTTCTTTTCACCTACGGGGGTGACGCGATCCTGTCAATATTCTTCGTTTCATTAGAAATGTTCTTCTCATTATTCGATTGAATGAAATTCTTTTTCGTTTAAGTCGTTTTTTTGATCAATTTCTAACGCGGTTTATACCCAAGACTATAATATACGCTGTGGTAGCGTGATAATTGAGGCGTCGTCCCCCGTGACAATTCTTGTCCCTATTTTACGACCCTCGACTCGATTTGGTGAGACGGCTAATATCCGCCCTGCTGCGTTTCTCATCCCCATATTGTTCCCCCAGTTCCCTCTTTTACCATTTCCTCTTACTCCCCCGCGTTCTTCATATCCCATTTATACTTCCTTATATCGCTATAGCCACTCTGTATTATTACTCAAGATATAATAATAACCCCGGAGTTTAGAGATTCGATAATCAATTAAGAAAAATAAAAAATTGCACGTTTAATTACTCGGAAATATTATAAGAAATTTTTTGAGCCTTTCTCTCACGACCCACGATAATCAAGAGTTGAAAAGTTGAAAAGTTTAGATATACCGCTAGTCAAGAGTCAATTAAAGTCAATATAATTCATCATTCATGATAATAATTAGCGACGAGATTTAATAAACCAATAGGGAAACGTAGAAAACGAAAAAAATATATATTTCTTCTCGGTTTTTTTTTTTTCGTTATTTCTTTTCTTTCTTTCGTTTTTTTTTTTTTCGCTACGTCATCAGACATGACCTCAGTCGGTCCAGACGGACTTAGGTATATAATCTTGAAATCGTCGGCATCGCTTATACAGCAGCAAAAGCAGAATCCAGAAGCGGTTAAGCAGACACCACCAACAGACAGACCCGCATACAAGTCATTTTCTTAATCCCCATAAATAATCTTAGCTTGGTAGCACCAGAGCTCGTCGTGTGAATCCTTGAAAGCTCTGTCAAGAATTGGATGGAATTAAAGGATCATTTTTTTACATTTTTTTTAATTAATTTTGTTATTATAATAAAACTGAGGCTCTTACTCCTTCGAGCGGATCAGGTCCTGAAGGGTTGAATAATAAAATATGAAACTATACGTGCGAAAGAATGAAGGAACTCGTTCTTTTTTCTTTCCCTCTTCTCTTCTCTATCTTTTTATACATAAATTACGGAATTGTAACGGTCAGAAAAGGTTCGTAAGGTGAGACGTTGCGTAGGGTTATTTATTATTATTTTTTTTTTTTTCTTCCAAAGAGGGTAGAAACGTGCCTTGACAATGCAACGGCGCATTAGAGTTTCATATGCAGATATAATGCTCGCACATAACTACACCACACTACACTATTATAATAATAATTATTGTGAGAAAATTTGGAGCCTGCGAGAAATGAATCTTGTACCTTTTTTTTTTCTGTTCAAATTTCAACTCATACGACCTGCTCTAATCTTTTTCAGATGTATACCATATATATAACTACATTAAACTATATCTTGAAGACGTTCTATCCTATCCCAACTAAATTCTTCGTATAACCACGTACGTATGTGATACTACCTATATACCATACGATTGACGGGGCTAGAGTGCAGCGGACAATAAAACGATTCGTATCGCGGACCAGCCGAGACACGGCAACGTTATACTAGGAATAGAACACCCGTTTTATTCTACCTACCTTTATGGGGGACTGATAGATATATATATATACACATCGTATATGTAATGTAATGTAATGTATAAGTATCTGTCATGTACTACGTCTGGTACTTCGCGCTATGACCCACCGATCCACTAACCGTTCGGTAGAGTAATACCGGTTCAATGACTGTGGCTTTTATGAAACTAGTTTTGAAAATAGTCAAAAATAACGATACGTGATTTCGGTATGAAATTTTGAAATTTTTTTTTCACTCTCTTGTATTGTACTACAGTATCGGAAAACAAATTTTCTGAATTTGTTCGATTAGATTTGGGGGGAATGTTAATTAGGTGATTGAATAGTATAAATGTAAAAGACACCGTATTTCGATTTTGGACAAATTTCTTTTCGATAAATTTCTAAAAAGCTCCCAGCTGCTGGGCCATTAGATTTATCAGACATTCTGGATACCCTGAACCAGGACGTTTTACGAGGTGGAAATATCTCGTCGTATATACGTATGTATGTATATACCTATATATATTTCACACGGGGATGTTTATACGTTTGATGGTGTGTTAAAGGGTACCGGTTTTAAAACATTCGTACAAACGAAAGGTAACATAACGTAATATAACATAACAAAACGTAAAATAACATCGATGCTATACCTACTCTACCTGTGAATGCTGCTTGTATGAGGGCAGCTTAAAGTGGAGAAATAACGTGCGGGAAATCGTCTTATGACGGCCACCCACGGCAGTACTTTACATAATCGGTCACTCTCGCAAGTCGACTTGGTTTTCTTCAACCTCAACCCATCTTAGTGCCTTATACCTGTCCAGAGAAGAAGAATCTCAAATAATAAAAAAATCAAAAAATCACATAGACGAAGAAAAGATTCTTCTGACTCAATACACCCGTTAGACATTTTTTCTTTTTTCTTTTTAATGAGATTAATGAATCCGTTTACAACCCTCACTCTCGACTTTAATTATTTCCTTAAATAGAGACGCGACACTTGAGATTTTGTCGTTCTACTTACTCAATTCGGTCAAGTTTCTCACGGTGTTGTGACGTATATAGGCCCGGTGGTAGCTGTCCTGCATCAAGGAAGCCGGAGGTGGTGTGGAGAATTTTAAAACATAATATCTTCCTTACCCCTTAGCCCTTTTCTTTTTTTTTTTTTTCTTTCTTTTTTATATATAACTCTATTTTTATTTTTATTTTTTTAAGCATCTCTCAAGTTACACGACCCATGCAAGGTGTTCAACGCCTCTGGTCGCCTTCTGGTCGCTGTTGCACCGTCTTGTTGAACTTGAGTTTCAATTTAGAAGACACGTTTTTTTTTTTCTCATACTTTTTCGACAAGTTCTCTCGTTTCTCGTCTCAATTTTTCTTCCCATTTTTCCATTTCATTATCCCTGCTTTCACGGCCAGATTGGGAATAAAGAATTCGGGTCATTGTTATGAGTCTATCTTTGAAAATCGGCTAATTGCTTAACGACTGAACAAAACGAGGGTTAAAAGCGAAAATTGGTTCTTTAAGCTCTCATTATTTCTCAATCTTTCTTCAGTTTCTCGCTCGGACTTTACTCGCGGTCCATATTACTGCATTGAGGCGCGCCCCCGCTGGCGCCGCTTTGAAGAACGCCGACCTGCCGTCTACTCTCTTTCTTTCTCTTTCTCCATATTTCTATCTCTCTTTCTCTTTCTCTTTCTCTCTCCGTGCCGTTCAGAGATCGGCAGCCACGCGGAAGTCAAATTTTCTGATCATACGACGATAAATCTTCTCCTTAATTTGCAACCACGTATAACCCACGCCTCGCCATCAGCAACGTTCTCAATAATCCGAGGGACTCATCGCAATTCACAAGCGCGATTACTTTATTAAAACTTGAATAAAAATCATGGAAAAATCCTAATTTTTATTTTTATCCTAATTTTACGGTTCGTAAAAATAAATGTCTATTTCTATCCCGATATCGTAACAGATTTTTTCATCAAATTTCATACAACAAGTTACGAAAATTGCTATAGACGAACAGCCATCTGATGCGAGTACAGATTGTAAACGGTCCTCTCTCCTTCCTCGTATATATTTCCATAGGTTATCACCACCACAGCCAAGTGTCGAAGTTGGGCTGTGGGTGAAAGGAGGCTGTAAGAAAAAATTTCAAAGTGAAATTCCCCGGGAATTATCCTCATCCTTGTTTTCTTTGTCATTTATACTATAAAAAAAAAAACTGTTCTCTCAGCCTCGTTTACTCAGATCATGAAAAACAACAAAACCCACATTGGTATAGGTCGGAGAGCAGCTGCGATTCCAAAATCGATTCATCGTTCGAACATCTGTCGTAATTTTGCATCGATTTCACGTTATATTGTTGGATATTCGGTATTTTCATTGTCACAGGATTTAGCACTCAGAATTTCAAGTTTCGAATGAATTACGACGATACATGTACAGCTGGATTAATTTTGTACCAAATTTTAACCGTACCAAATACTAGACGAATTAGATTATCATTCTTACTCCAATATGTTCAATGACTGTTGATTAATCATCTCAATGACGCGATGAGAAATAAAAGAAAGATGTAATATTCATGAGGGAAACGCCGTTTGGAAATAGGAAACCAGATTGAGGATGAGAAGATGCTGAGTGCTGGACCAGCTCGCGTGGACCGGGAGTCTGTGGTTAGTGGTCAACGCCTCATTCATGAGGAGTCGTCTTCCTGCTTTGGCCTCTGTTACGGCTTGGTGAGATCAGCCATTCCCTGCAGATTGGAGCAAAGATTTCTTCTCTTCAGCATGCAGCATTTGACTGCAATCTCTATTTCACCCACAATGCAGTATCATTCGTTCAACGTTGCGACGTATAATCTGATCGGTATAATAATAAGGGTATAAAAATTGAATTTCAAAGCGATGTGGATCATGAGGTGATACCCATTCCTCCATTTACTTGATCATCGTCCCCCTGTTTATAAAGGTTCAGAAAAATGAACCGCAAATATTTGTACCCTCTTGTCATCGGGACACATGATATCATTCCCCTGCAGAGGTAATCCCCGGTTGTCACTCCGACACCCTTGCAGGCTTTGCTGGTTGAGAAAAACATGTGGATAGAATAAACCCTGCCATAGGGTGATGTTATATTTTTTATATTTTTTTTTTTTTTTTTAGACTTTCAAAACTAACAGCAACTTGATCCTTTCGAGGAGTGCAGTGCAGTTCAGTAGTGTTAATCATTTTACCACCAACTCCCATGACGCTGTGAAACTAGCTAACGTAAGATGGAAGGAAAGAGAGGCCTGTTCAAACATCATATCCGATATTAAGCTAAGAATACATCAAGCCAGGGCGCACCCAAAACTCGATGCTCACTTCTCATGGGGAATTCCATTAGAATGTTTTTTTTACTCACGTATATGTACCTTCGAACGTTATGGAAATACGTGTAATTACGTAATAAAAATTGACAGGATGATTGAGAGCTCATTCACATGACTGAAGATGACAGAATGGAAGGATGAGCTTTCGGTTTTACTGCTCTCATTCGAGTAGGTATCGTTCTAGGCTGCCATTTACCCAGTTTTATAAAGCCAACTATCGAATGGATCAGGAAATACGTAATTAGTACATACTGTTTCATCATTTGTCAGTTTCTATGAATTTATCGCGCTTCTGGATAATAGAGAATATCGTATATTAACTTTCTGACTGGCCTATGTCAGAGGCAAGAAAACCATCGTCGATGTTTCCACGTCCCGGCGAGTTCATCTCCGGAGTTTAATGCAGCCACAAAATAGACTGAGTCGATTTCCTTGGGGAGGAAATGGCTTGAATATTAAGGAAGGGATTTTTTATTTTCATTTTTTTTTATCACAGATTATAAAAGCCGTAAAATTTCATAGGGAAATGAGTTGTATATGTGATAAAAATGTTGTTAGGCTGCATCAACTGCGTGGCTGAAAAATATACTTGTATAAAGAAAAGATAAAAAAAAATAAGGCTGATCATGTTCAATATTTGTTTTATTAATTTTCGATACTCATTAATACCTTGAGGGAAAAAATGTGCGATCCACGTCTTTGGTATGATCAGTTTTATCGAATGTAGGACCTCCTCCGTTCTTCTAAAGTCAGGATTTGACTATTAGTGGTCTTTGAGGCGTCAAGACGTCGTCGTCGTACCCTATTCGCTATCAAAGGAGTAAAGAGGTCCGGGTCTAATTCCGGCGGAGTTTCCTTCGTCACAAAGCTCAGTAAATTGCTAACCGCAAGACCGACTACGACAGATAAAACGAAACCCAGTGGCGCGTACCACATGTAAGAAATTCGGTAAAGGTAAAAGTTCGAGGAGTCTCCGAGAACTCTGTAAAAAATAAACGAACTTAAGTCACCGTTCAAATAGACGAGAGACAAAGCTAGCTGAAAAATGGATGAGAAAAAGAAAAGAAAAGAAAAAAACGAAAACTCACACATGTCTAACACCTGACGAATTCGTGGTGAGGGTTGCGTTGCAGCCAGTTGTAGACACAGGCAGTGGTACGTTAGATGGTCTTGGCTGACCAAAGGCGGTCCAACAAACAAAGGCCAGACTAGTCAGAGTTCCAATTACAGCTCCCTTCTCATTTGCGGATTCGAAGAACATCCCAAGCGTAAAGATACCGAGTAATGGACCACCGATCGCACCGGTAATACTAAGAGAAACTTGAATTATGCTGCCTAAAAATTTAGCGAGAAAAGCCACGAAAAGAGACAATACTCCGATAATAAGAGCAAGGATCTTCCCTACGAGGGTGCTACGCTCTTCGGGAAATTCTGAACCCAGCTTGACGTAAGCTGGCTTGATGTAATCCTCCAGGGCAACTGCGGCAAGGGAATTTAAAATCGCAGACACTGTGCTTAAACCAGCGCTAAATATTCCGGCAATGAAGAGTCCTGCGAGTCCAGGAATTCCACCCATAGTTTGCATCACGAAATATGGCATCAGCATGTCGCTTGAGGAAATCTTACCGGCCGTCAGAGGATCGCAGTCCTTGTAATAGGCGTACATAGCGATTCCTGAAAAACACGTTGAGAGTCCTAGGAATATAAGAAATGGCCAGGTACTCCACATGGCTAGCTGTGCCGATCTCAGTGTCCTAAAATAAAATGATATCAGATTTTATTGAACGTTATATCGATGGAACGAAATCGATTCTCTTACTTTGAGGTCAGCAGTCGCTGTACTTGTACTTGATTGACCGCGAATAGTGTGAGGAAAGTGCAGAATCCTCCGATCGTTAGGCTCCACCAAGTGTGTCGCATCGTTGGATCCGGGGAAAAGCTTGAATTGTTTTTTTTTTTCATTCAGAATTACGATCTGGGATCGGCATGTCATAATATCGGTTATAAATTCTGATCTTACGCACTTGTCGAATTCTATACGACCTCCGTCGATAGCAAGTTGCCAAATTCCCGCGATACCACCGTCCACGTTTATTGCAGCAAATATAATGATCATGACCACAGCGACCATCATTAAAATACCCTGAAACACGTCCGTAACTACGACCGCTTTCATGCCGCCGATCGTCGAGTAGAAAATACAAACGATTCCGATTACGAGGACGCTTAGGTCACCCGAAAGGCCAGTCGTTGCTTCCAAGGCTAGAGCTGGAGCGTAAAGAACGACTCCGGTTGCAAGCAACAGCTGTAGAGAATTCGCGATGCTTGCAACAAGTCTCGCCGTAATGCCAAATCTTTTCTCTAAAAACTACGTTATGAAGAAAAAAAGAACAAAAATTAAAAAATTATTTTTCTTCTGGTTAAAAATCAAAGATCGGTTTACAAAATCTATAAGTTTTCTATCACTTACCTCGTAGGCGCTTATCTTCTGCAATTTAAAGAACACAGGGAGGTACAGATACAGCGAGACTGGGGTGGCCAGAGAATTTCCGAGGTACAGTGCGACGAATTGCGAACCGTTGGTGTAGGTTTCTGCACTCAATCCAAGCAGGGTAACCGCCGACAGGAAGGACACTGTTAAAGCCAGGGCAAGTGGTGCAACACTCATCGATCGATCGGCCGAAAAGTATTCCTAAATCAAATCGTGAAATATTTATAAAAAGAAAAATTAATTAATGATTATGTGACCGTGAACCTCTATGGTCCTTTGTCGTCCACCAGTGAATCTGTAGTATATTCCAATGCCTGAACTGATGGAAAGCATCACACCGATCACCACGTAGTCGGCCCATCCTAGAGTCTCGATATCCGTAGTAGCTGACTTAAAAAATGATAAAATCTGGTCAAGTTAATTCCGCGATAGAATCTGCTGGCAATAAGTTGCTGAACTGTGAGACATACCATTGATTATTCGGATCTCTGGACACTGGAGTTTCTCCGTGCGAAGTTCGTTCTGGAGCATCAAGGAAAACCACGATCTGTATCTTTATTCCCTCCTATCAGTAGTTCGAGAACTTTGTTATCTGGAGATTTGCCAGAGCCATGTAAAGCTGTTAACGACTACCTTGTCACCTTTTACTGCTATTGTCTCTCAAAGTATTGTAAAACGGAGAAAATGTATTTTTGCAAAAAAATACAGCCACTCAGAGTTCAAAATATTTCGCCTTGGCAATAGCAGTCTACTATTTTAATTATCGATAAGATCGTTCAATGCTATGAAACGACTATCACAGTCCATACAAATCACAGTCTTAGATTTATCGGTCATAAATGAATTTTCAAACTCCGTTTTTTCACGAGACCATAAAAAAAAGATCAGATCAAATTTTCGGCAGTACAACGCGGAGGAATTAGCTAACACAACTGAGAGTCAGACTCAAAGCGTGTGTTCGAGTGCAGATAGACAAACGTTTGCACGTATATTTAGATTACGTTATCGGTACCTCGGTCATAATTGCAAAGTCTTCATTTCGCAACATGCAAATGCACTGTGTGCTGTTTTCACCACTTATGGTTCTTTTTATTGGTTGAAAACTGGAAAATGTATGAATATGGGTAGAAGGGAGTGCTGTACCTTGACCAGGTTGTATCTCAGACCACACTGCCGATAAACATTTAAATAAATTTTACCATTAATTAGTAATAAATTTTTAAGTATATGGTATATTTAGGTATTGACGTTAGCTATGCAACGACGACTGTTTTCCAAATGAATAAAAATGATGAATTAGATAATCTTAGCAATTTTATTTATCCACTATGAGGTAAAATGGTTTGCCTCTTTGAGTCACTCAATAAGAGTACTTAAGAAATAAAAAACAGAAATAAACATTTGTCTTATCCTTAGTAATTAATTTCCTTGAATTTCGTTGTCTTGCCGCCGTTCTAACGTGAGTATTTGGCTGTTAGTCGTCTTCTCGAGATCAGTACGACGTCGTCTTATTCTGTTGGCTAGCGGAGGAGTAAATAGGTCCGGGTCCAGTTCCCGACGAGTTTTATTCGTCATAAGTCGCAAAAGATTGCTAACCGCAAGACCAACGACGACAGTAATAACGAGACCAAGAGGCGCGTACCACATGTAGGAAATTCGATAGAGATAGAAGTCAGACGAATCCCCTATGGGTCTGTAAAGAATAAAGATAAAAAAATAGAGAAAAATAGAAACAAGATCATCATTTTTTTTCTACTCAAAAATTTGATCCATTGGGTTCAAAAAGGCAGAAAACTCACAGTTGTCTCGCGTGTGACAAAACCGTGGTCACAGTCGTGTTGCATCCGACCGTAGACGCGGGTAAAGGAATCTTCGAAGGTCTGGGCTGACCAAAAGCGGTCCAAATCACTATTGCCAGACTGGTCAGGGTCCCAATTACAGCACCTGTCTCATCTGCAGATTCGAAGAACATCCCAAGCGTGAAGATACCGAGTAATGGTCCCCCGATTGCCCCAGTTATTGTAAGAGAAGCTTGAACAATACTGCCTAAAAATTTGGCTAGGTAAGCTACAAGGACGCACAATACCCCGATGGCAACCGCGAGACTCTTTCCAACTATTGTGCCACGCTTTTCTGGAAACTCTGAACCCAGCTTGATGTACGCTGGCTTAATGTAGTCCTCGAGGGTAACGGCGGCTAGGGAATTTAACATAGCAGATACCGTGCTTAAACCAGCACTGAATATCCCAGCAATGAAAAGCCCCGCAAGTCCAGGAATGTGTCCCATCGTCTGCATCACGAAATAAGGCATCAGCATGTCGGTTGATGAAATCTTACCAGAAGCCACAGGGTCGCAGTCGCTGTAATAGGCGTACATAGCGAGACCAGAAAACGAAGTTGAAATACCCAACCAAGTAAGTAATGGCCAATTGCCCCACATGGCCCACTGAGCTTCGCGTAAAGTTCTGGAATGAAATTAGACGATATTACTTTTTTTTTTTCTTTCATCTAATGTGAAGAAAATTTCGATCCAATCCAATTGTACCTTACGGTCAACAGTCTCTGAACTTGGACTTGATTGACACCGTAGAGTGTGAGGAAAGTGCAAAATCCTCCGATCGATAAGCTCCACCATGTATGTCGCATCGTTGGATCCGGAGAGAAGCTGGAATTTTTTTTCCATTAGAAAATAATTAGGATCTGGGATCGGCACCTCGTTATACCGGTTATAGATTCTGGATCTACGTACTTGTCGAATTCTATACGACCTCCGTCGATAGCCAGTTGCCAAATCCCCGCCATACCACCGTCCACGTTTATTGCTGCAAATATAATGACCATGACCACAGCGAGAAGCATTAAAACACCCTGGAATACGTCCGTGACGAGGACTGCCTTGATGCCACCGATCGTCGAGTAGAAAGTACAGACAATTCCGATCAAAAGTACACTTATGTCTCCCGATAATCCAGTCGTTGCTTCCAAGGCTAGAGCTGGGGCGTAGAGGACAACTCCAGTGTAAAACAGAAGCTGAATGGAATTCGCGATGCTAGCTACTAGTCGTGCGACTACGCCAAATCTCAATTCAAGATACTGCGAAATTTGAAGGAAATAATATTAGTTTCTAATTGATCAAGGAACAGATGGGCTAATGGGAGAAAAAAAATCATCAATACCTCGTAGGCGCTGGTTTTTTGAAGTTTGAAAAATACTGGTAGATAAAGATAGAGGGATGCCGGGGTTCCCAATGTGTAGCCAAAGTAAAGTGCCAATACTTGTGTACCGTAGTCATAATTTTCGGCACTAATTCCTACCAGGGTTATCGCCGACATGAATGACACCATCAAGGCTAGTGATAGTGGGGCAGCGCTCATGGAACGATCGGCAGAAAAATATTCCTGTATTATAAATTAATGTAAGGTTTAGATATTCGCCAAATTTTTTTTTTTCTTCTTCTTCTTCTCGTTTTTTTCTTACATTTCACAACGGCACAGATTGGAGGGATAAATTATACATTAGAATGTAGTTCTCGCACCACCCAATCGGGGAAAGTGTGTCAGTATCAAATACTCGTTCAAAAATTTTTGTTTAAAATTCTGATCAAACTGGTTTTTTATAATGAAATAAATAAATGAAACAATTATCGAACCTCGGTAGTTTTTTGTCGACCACCGCTGAATCTGTAGTAAATACCGATACCTGCGCTGATAGCAAGCATCACACCGATCACCACGTAGTCGACCCATCCTAGGGTCTCGATCTCGCCGGTGCTAGACTTGATTATAATTAGGGTATTCAATTATTGGGGTAATTCACAGAGCGTGGAAAAGTCCGAGGGAAGATTATATATCACTTACCATATTTCGTGTCTAATTTTTATTTATTTTTTGTTGTTTAAAATGAATTTTTCTTATTTATCGCGAACCCGGATAGTCAACATCACGCACTATACAATTTCTCACTGAACAGCTAGAATAGTAGCGATGTGTATACGCCCTATCAGTTTTTAGTAAATCTCCTAATCTTCGAGGTTCTAACACTTGTGTTTATAATGCTTGAATATTGTCATTGGATTCTTGCATGATTTACTAACACGTTTTACAATTGGTGTCAGACTCGTTGAAAACACGTAATACTCGATTCTCATAAGATTATATCTGCTAGTAGCTTGTTTTCGTATATCTACCTGCTTGAGAAGTTAAGCCGCGATAGAGACTGCGTATAATTCTGTGCTCGAAGAGAACTGATACTCGAAATTTTCCCCACCTTTTCAAGTCAATTTGTTAACTCGGCGAGTCCCACAACCTGGGCAAACATCGGTTAACAGTGAAACGAACAAATTCATCACTGCTGGGTTTAGGTCAGGTCTTTCTCTTCTTTTTTTCACATATGTGCTATTCGAGTTGCCTTGCGATTTCAATACTACATTTTTTTTATTTTTACTTTGCACGGCCACACCAGAATTCTACTTATATTATCAAACATTTTATAGTATACCTAGCTGTCCACGTGAATCGTATCAAAAACTTGTTTGACCGCATGTAAAGGTGGTTGTCCATCGTTACATAAATAACTGTTATTTTATCGTCACTAAATAACTTGCCTAAGGTTTTTTTCATTCAAGACTTGAAGCGAGAATATGATTATTTTTTTTCGATCTCTGGATAAGAGTAGGTTCGATCATTTTTCGGAATGAAAAGGTGAGTATTTCGTTTTCAAATTTTTGTTTAGTTATCACGAAAGAAAATCCCAGTTTTCCGAAGATTCGAAATAAAAAAGAAAAAAGAAAGAACGAGGCGTGAGTATTTTCCCTCAGGTTCTAAAGTCTACACACCTTAAGCGCGTTGTTGATCTTGCCAAAAATATTAATGACGATATTGATATTGATATACAAATTTTATTCACAGTCCTTGAAAGCTCTTCGTCTTCTTTTTTTCATTTTTTGCAACGATCTCCGTACGATTTCTAGTCGGCGTTTACCTTGGCGTAGTATTTTTTGTGAATTACATAATTGACGAAAAAAAAATCCTTCTCTCCGTGACGAGGCTCAGAAATTTGGTCTGTTCAACACAAGGCACGAAATAACATACACCGGATCAACCCTAACTGGGTTTTAAAAAACACGTGTAGGAAATCCGGTTAAGATAAAAATAAATCGGTTGCGAAGGTGCGGCATATCGAGGTATAAAACGCTTACGTTTAAATATAAAAAAAAAAATATATATATATATAATAATTATACTCGTTATAAACAAGGAGATATATATATTTTGATAAAAGAGCCATATACTCTCATTAAATCTTGTACACACAGTCTAGCAGAATTTTAATCCTCATATTCCACAGTCTAGACTCACGTGTCTAAATTGATAAGAGCAGTGGAAAAACTGTTCAAAGGATTAACAGCTTATCGACTGGTTTAGTATCGACAAAAATGATGACCCAGAATTGGACTTGACGTATTATGATTAGCAAGTTGTTAAAAAATAAAAATAAAAATTATACAAATCGAGTGGTAGGAATGATAGAAGAAAACAAGTACATTTTAATTATCGCGGAAAATTTCGCGGTCGTAGAAAATCAAGTAGCTTCAACAGCGTCATTTGAGTGCCGAGGATCTAGTCGAGTACTACTTTACTAGGCAAAACGGTAATTGCGAATGTATTAATGAACTCTATGTCTATCAATACTAGGCGGATACCTGTTTAATATTAATAGATGTTAACGAGTCCCCTATGGATCTAGGGTATCCATTGTCAATTGATGCAAATACAGGCAAACCACGACTACGACCAAAGACCATAATTTACAACGGCATACGGCAAGTGTAGAAGAGTGTTTAAAAGCCGTTATACACGTGCGAAATGTATGTGTACAATCTGTATAATTTATACGTGGAATTAAATGCCTTCTGTTTTCTCGACATGAATTTTAAACTCGAGAGAGAGAGAAAAGAAAAAAAAAATGACAAGTCCGATACTTTCTCGATAACTTAATGAAACTTCATTTCGATAAATTTATAAGTGATTAGATTGATTACTTGTATATAATCATTGATTGCTCGTAGATTATGATCTATCAATTCATCGTCGCTAATCCGTATCGTTTAATATCAATGATAGAGGCAATGAAGATAAGGGAATCATTTTTTCTCGTTATTTGATTAGCGTTATAATTCGTAAAAGTGTAATAAAATTCCATGCTTTTATTCCTCCCTTTAATTATCTTTATTATTTAAAGACTGAACGTAACCAGGATAGGGAAAAAAATTCATTTATTTATTTTTTTAAAACCGGAGTTTGGATACAGTTTTGTGTTAAAAAATTTAAAACCCCTGCATCACATTGCCTAAAAGAGAAACAAACCAGGGAGAAAAAAAAAATTTAAACATCTGTTTATATTAAAATTCCAATCAACGCACGGGTCGAATAGAGAGAAATGAACCTAAAGAAAATTTCAAAATTTTATTTCGTATTCAATTAATTAATCGATATCTATGAAATCGAAAAAAATAAAAAGCAACTCTTAATCCATTAGATAATCAAAGAGGTATCGAACAATCGGTCTTTATTTACTCAACGATATTATATACGATCGCCCAAGTGCCGTAAGGCATATTTCCTATCGTTTATACTTCTAGCTCTTGTAACATTTCTCCGATTTACCTCTAGGTACAGTTCAAAGTCTGCACCAGTCCAAGTCGAATCTCATATCTCGGTTTAGTAACAACTCGAGATTGTGTGTTATTATTAAGTACCACAAGGCTCGGACCGATGTACATGCTGGGTTTGCGGCTCAAATCGGCTTGTATGCTTTGATCCTTTAAATAAATAAAAGGCAAGAAGGAAAGGGTATATAGGTATTCTTTTCTCATTACTCAAGTAACTTCGTATACGAACCGAGGATGTAAAATATACGTATATGTACGATACGAATATTTCTTTATACTCTTGGAATTGCAAACTGCAGCGGTTCTAATATATAGGTACATACGTAAATAGTATAAGATTAAACGAGACGTTTGTGCGAATACGAGATAATACAGTCGTACATAAGAAAAAAAAAATAAAAAAAAATGCAATGCAATTATTCCGCAAACGTTGCCTTACATCGTTTCACTTATACTCATATGAAAATATAATACGATGTTGCTGTTTAAAGACACGCGCGAAAGATATACCGTACAACAAATTCAATATATGTATGTATAATAAAACAATATGTAGGTATATATATATCTCCTTATTTTTTTCACATGCCCAGTATTGGATGAGATTAGTTTTTTTTTTTTTACTTATGATTGTATTAAAACTCGTTAGTATGAGAAAATGGTATAAATTCATTATTACTCCAAATGGAATACCTGTATCTAGTTAATAGATAAGAATCACCTTCGTTACGATCTTCTCATAGCGGTATTGGTCCATTTTAGTTACGCAGCTATATAGATGTATATATAGGATAGCTATGGATATATTTCTCTGCAAAGTCATGGAACAAGACTCGAAAAGTAAAAAAAAAAAAGAAAGAAAAAAAGAATTGGAGAAAAACGGAGCAAAGATACTAGGACAACGTCGACTAGGTCTTAGATTCTGCTGTCGAGATGCCGGGGGTCATGTGATATGGCGTAGGTGAGAACACGCATTATCGTCGATAAGCCAATGAGATAGGCGTATGAATAATGTACAGATCGTATCTAAAATCCCATACAAAGAGCGCCCGCAATCTCGGTATCTATTTTTTTGTTTTTTTTTTTGTTTTCGTTTTCTCAATTTTATTTGATTTTATTTTCAACGTATGTATGTATGTATGTATGTATGTATATGTAGTACGTACTGCAGAGAAAAAGAGATACCTCTCTATGCATCCTCCTATAAGTCCTGATGTACCATTATTCTTTATACCATATATCTCTATTATTTTATCTTTATCGAATCTCTAATTAGTCTTCATTTATTTATTTAATACGGGTTAAATTCATATATACATACATTTGATTATCTATATACCTGTGTAATTGTTGGATATGATTTGTGCTGATGGCAATAACTGATTTGGAAACGAAGGAAAAAAGAACAACTAAAAAAGCTGCGTAAATCTCTTCGATAATTTTGGTTTAGGAATGAGAATAAAAGACTTGGAAATAAACAAATTGAGAAATTCGTGAGACGAAGAGCTTTTTTCATTTTTTCCAAATTCGAAAGCTATGTTCCCACGGTGGATATAGTATAGTCAAGTGATTTTTACCCAGGAGCAACGGGTCATTTTATATACTATATTAATTATACGAGAAGAAAATTTATTTTTAACATACGTCTCTATATATAGTTCTTTCACAAATGGAAATTTCGTTTTTTCTTTTAATACACCCTTCTACTAACCCACTCACGAAAAATGTAATAAAGGAATGATAATAAAAAAAGAAAAAATTGATGTTAATACGCAGTATATCTCGTACCAGTCTCTAGTCTGTAGAGCAAACGAAAACCTGTGATATTTATATGGTGTGTTAGGAGGAGGCAGCTGGAATTATGACGTTTCTTGGTAAGCCATAAGTCCTGGTATATATGTATATATATATATATATATACCATGTGAACCACGTGCAGGTCGATGTCATTTAGTTTTATGACCGTTGTGCCGGTCCTCAACCATGTACATACACCTACCGGTGTACTCGGTTAAAAGAATAAGGCAAAAGGGTTTATTTCAACGTGAGTCCAAGATTCAGTAATATTTTTTTGGTCAGCCAAGGGTCAGAAGCTTTTTTTCTTTTTTTTATTTCATTTTTTTACCTTCCCTACAACCTGAGTTGCTAATTGTCATTTTTCTTAAAAGATTTAACAATCGCGTTGGAAAAAGAAAGAAAAACTTGAATATTTTTAAACGATAATATGAATGTATGTATGTATTACATAGTACAATTATAAATGAGCGATATATACTCCTGTTTCTTATCAATTTTCTTTTTTTTTTTTTTCTACTTCTTTCCTTTTTTCTACTTTTCTTTTCACTCGGCGCCAAGATAGTGATATATAAATATATACTTCTTGAATCAATTATGGTATGTATACTGGCGACGATTTTCTTATTCATCCCTTCGTAAGTGAGGAAATATATATGTACATACATATATATTTTTTTTTTTTACTTATTAAAACGCCATGTATGAGAGTGCTTTGACAAATGATCGTGTACGAAGGACTTACATACTGTATAGAAAACGAGAAGAAGATTTCGTTCAGCTGTTCTCTAGTTCTTTCGTTATTTTCTTTATTATATCGTTCTTCTTGTTCGTACACTGTCAAATGAAAGAAAAAGAGAGAAAGAAGTAAGAAAGAAAAAAAAATGTATGAAACAAAAAAAAAAGGAATAAAGAAAGAATCAAGCAAGACGCTTATCTTGAAATGCAGTGTGTGTGTATATTATATAGACGCGTTTCAAGTGACTTTGAATGATCGCCAAGCGTTTATATAAATGCAACTGTGTTCACACGTGAGTCATTACTGATGCAGTTATACGTATATATATGTATATACACATATGGTATAAGGTATGCGGCAAATGAAAATTAATGTTTATATATTTATTATATTGTATATAAAAAAAAAAAATATATATATATACATTGATTGAGCTTCGAATTACAAGCGCAATTGAGTATATACCTGCCTATGACGAGGAATAGTCATTTTGATAAGAAAAAAAATAATAATAATAATAAGAGAGAGAAGTAGATTGTAATCCGTTGTAGATATACAGCAATCGGCTTATAAATCATTTCTGATTCGAACGATAAAGCAAGCTTTGTATATGAGCGGATCCACGTCACTTCACTCAAAAAAAAAAACCGTCAAGTAACGAATCTGAAAAAAAATGCGAAAATTCCCTTTCTAGATAATTAGATGAGGAACAAAAAACGTCGTGAGAAGTTCACTCTAGGCTGAACGGTGAAGGAGCTACGGTTTGCTAAAGCTTAAATTGTGCGGAAACTAGGATCGAAAAAATAAAAATCGAAAAATGGATCGATAAAAAAAATGCGAAAAATGCGTTGCTAGATAATTGAATAAGGAACAAGAAACGTCCTTAAAAGTTCACTCTAGGGACAACGGTGCAGGAGCTATGGTGTGCTAAAGCTGAAATTCACCGAAAACTAGAATCGAAAAAATCAAAATCAAAAAATGGATCGAAAAAAAAAATGCGAAAAATGCGTTGCTAGATAATTGAATAAGGAACAAGAAACGTCGTTAAAAGTTCACTCTAGGGACAACGGTGCAGGAGCTATGGTGTGCTAAAGCTGAAATTCACCGAAAACTAGAATCGAAAAAATCAAAATCAAAAAATGGATCGAAAAAAAAAATGCGAAAAATGCGTGGCTAGATAATTGATTAAGGAACAAGAAACGTCGTTAAAAGTTCACTCTAGGGTGAACGGTGAAGAAGCTACGGTTTGCCAAAGCTTAAATTTCAAAATCCTTCAAGTTATATTTTTGTTTTTCACAGTACTAAAGATATTTTGAATGGCGCAAAGATCCATGACTTGACGGTTTTTTTTTTTTTTAGTGAAGTGACGTGGATCCGCTCATATATGTATACGATTTACGAAGAGATCGTGGGAGAAGATGGAAAAGAAAAAAAAAAATAAAAGGCAATTGACAATGATTTGGAAGACAGTATAATGTATATTTAGTTTCAGAATTTAACCCAGAACCTAATATATACCTATATATGTAAATATATCTGCTATATAGTAGTATAGTAGTAGGTGCGAGCGTGCGAGAGTGCGTATTATGCGTGCGTTGTTGAAAGTAGGTAATATGTAAACTAGCCGAATATTTTTTACCTTTCAAACTGAATAAATTACCATTGGGAAAACAAAGCGAGATATTTGTACACGGTATATAACATATAGTATACATGTAAACGTGCGGGGGCGAATATGAAAATATATACTACATATGAAAAAAAAAAGAAGAAAATACTATATGTTTGAAAAATGTCTCGAAAAATGAAGATTTTCTGATTTTCTAATCTTCTTCTATTTCTATCTCTCTATCTCTTTTTTTTTTAATATCTCAAATTTAAAGTTGAGTAAGAGTATGTACATACTACATAGTGCTTTTGCATTAATCGCAAAATCGTTTTCCATATGATATATTATATATATATGTATATTATGTATGCTAAATAGATGTATATGCACAGGATTCCTTTTAGCTCGGTGGCTAAAGCTCAAACATCTCGAGTGTAATGCGCTGGAGGCATATAACTTCACAAAGAGAAGTCTGTCCGCCGATGAATTCTCGCGAAATAAAAACGAAAGAAGAAAAAAGAATAGAAAAGAAAAGAGAGAAAGAGAGAGAAATAAAAATAAAAATAAAAATAAAAGTGCTTTTGCGAACGTTGAGCAAATGCATGCTCTGCTCTCTTCGGTCTTGGAATCACTTGAACCCATTGAAAAATCTTATTGAAGTAAACTCAAGTACGTTTACACGAAGAATTTATTCTATTTTTATTCTTCGCTTATTTTTATCATTATTATTATTATTATCGTTAATTTCTCTACAATTAATGTTCTTGCATAAATATGAATATATAAATGTACAACAATTAAATAAAGAGAAAATTTCTTCAATAAACAAATCGAGGGGAGCGATAATCACTTGAATAATTGTCATTGCTGATGCTAAGCGCAAGCCCACACGATATAGTAATGATACATACATACATACATACATGCATACATTTATGAATCTTAATAAATTATTCCTAATCAGTTTAATTTATCGTAAGTTATAATTAATAAGGAAATATTATACACATGTCGAATAGTAGACAGCAGTCACAGTATATCTTTTGTATATAGTATATATGTGTATATATAATATTTATACATATATGTATATGTGATATGCATGTCTCTCTGAGAGTGTACTTCTCTTCGTTACTATAGTTGACTGCATTTATGGTGCAGCTGTGAGTTCTGTTCTCGTTACTGTATGGATATAGGGAAAGAAATTGGGTTAATTATACTATAATGTTGAGATATATCTGTACATATACATAATGTACTATACTGTTACTGGTACTACATATAATAAACCGTTTTCGTAATCTAATGGAACTCGTATAGTATATATCCATATGTGTTGTACCCAATTTATACAACTGTTAACACACAGATATATCAAAATTATATTAGTAATCCATCGATGAACCGTGTCTTTTAGCTATTAAATATAATATAAGCTATATATATATATATTATAGGATACGTACGCATTTGGGAATTTAGAATAAACTCTGACTTGAAAAAAAATAAAATAATGATTTTCCCATAAAAACTATTCAAGCAGATACCAGCACGTATAAATTGCTTCATAGAGAATTGGAATCAGCCGCGTACATACGTAGTATATAGGTATAACAGGATATATTAATATTCAAAATGACTTGAAACCGTCAAAAGGGCCGCTCGATAAAAAAAAAATCAGAAAAAAGAAAAAACGTACGTATGGTGACAATAATTGAATAAGAAAAGGACCTAGATGCTCGCAATGGGGTACTAAAATAATAAATGATTCCGGGGGGGTAGCATTTCAACGATAAATTATCATCAATTCAAACGAATCATTACAGTCAAATGTACAATAATTATATTATGTACAATTATGTATAGGAATAATTTGTCGATGTAAATTATGGCCCCACGAATGAAAGAAAGATCAATTAGCTGATGGACGCACTATGCTCTTTGTCGTCAAGATTTCATTTCTATTCATATGTGCTAAGGATGAAGGGTTTGTTGTAAATACTAGCGTGGAGTTCGATGACCGGATACCAATGAGATATAAAGAATTTTAACCGTCACCTAAAATCTTACCTGCGACTCGAAATATCACCATAATATAAAGTTTTGTTATTTTTGTCTATTGTTTATTCTTATTATATTTTTGTCGTTTGAAAATGACGGTCTAATCCTTGTACCAGCGATAAATAGTATACGAATCAATATTTTGGTGTAAAAAAAAAAACGACTGCTTATTTATTTTCTATTTTATTTCCACATCTTAAGAAAAAGTTACGATCGTATGGAATCAACGTTTGAAATTTTCTAAACGCTCCTTGGTTCGTTAGTAGAAATTTTAATAATAAACGCGTTGTTGATTAGATCGTACGCGATTATAGCAGGTATATCTCGTTTCCTAAAATCTGAAATAATAAAAAATAAAAAAAATAAAAATATTTAGCTATAAATAAAAAATTATAATGTTCATTGCGTAACGCGCCAGCTAGCCGTCATACCGATTTGCATATATCGTTCGTGCAACGCGTGTAAAGTTTCTCTTCAAATTGTTACGATTAACTGTACTTGGTGCAAGCATATATAAATATATCTACATACATGTGTCGATAGAAACACAGCTTTCAAACATGGACAACTTTTTACCGCGCTTAACCAGCGCTCTGTAATTACCAACAGCGGGGATAGTCGCTTCCTGCATTGATCTTTGTCCAATAAAGTGAAAAACTAATTTACCGACTGAGTTTCGAAATCAAAAATCGGTTTCGTTTATCAAAAATCGGAGAAAAAAAAAAAACAAAAAAAAAAATTGAATAATTTTGAAATTTTTTTTTTGCCTGTTTCAGAGCGAATTTGAACCTCAATGTCACGTTTTTCGCACAAAACAACTCCGCAAGTCTCGACCCTGTCATCTATGCCATCAGCCGGTGATCAAGCAGGCTTCTTGCTGCAGAGGTAAGTTAAACTCACGATCATTTATCGCTCAGTAAAAAAGTTTCACGCGAGCTTAAGAAGTGTTTCTTTAAATCTGTATTATATCATTTTTTTCTTTTTTTTTTTTTTCTTCTGTTTCTAATTTTTATTCTCCTAAACGCACGTACCGCGTATTGCGGTAAAAATAAATTATTTATTTAGCTAGTAAATGCTTTTTCTTTTTCTTTGTTACAGTATGCAAATACACCTGTCACAAGGCTTGCGAAGACAAGGTAAGCGATAAAACTGAAAATTAATGATCCATTTATAACAACGAATTATGCGTAATTGATAAAAATAGACAATACACTATTATATATATAATATATCGCTTGTAATGCTCGGTCTATACCTACTCAAATAATTCGGCTATTAATGGGCCTACGATGATAAAGAGAAAGGTGGGATCTCCCATGTAGAAAAAAAAAAAAGAATAATCAGAGCGTGAAAAACATGATCGTATAAAGGCCAACGCAGCAATCCCAGGACATCGTTAATGTTTCAGTTATAAAAGTGATGCCGAAATTCACTTAAAACGGAATAAAGCTTACATTCTATTGATTCAAGATACATATACATATACTTTTGAGATTTCGAGCCGAATGGACCATATTATTTTGCACTTAACTGCAATAGTCCTGCGATACTGCAGAAATATTGAGCTGCGGCTGTGCCGCGCTAATAAACAGTTTGAACAAATTTCTCTTCAATTTTCATTCAATTCAAACCAAAAATGGGTTTTTTTTTCTTTTCTCTTCTTTTCATTAATTCACATTTATCGACGAATATATCGATATGCCTGTACCTATATGCTACCGGATTAAACCACACCTTTTATTTGAATACCGATCATTATTTCTTTGACTCAATCTTATTACACATCCCATACCATTGTCTCATTCAACCGTTACACTTCATGATGCGATGGACTACAGGGAGCTCGGTGTTTCTTATTTCGGGGGCGTTAATATCAGTCAATGTTATACAATCCCCTGTTCATAGATTATACAGATGTATAATTTATATTTGTCTGATCCGTTCGTTTCGTTTTTTATAATTTTTTTTTTTATTCTTTTTCTCTTCGTTCGTCTAACGATTTCGAATAAAAACATCGACACATTTTGTCTATTGGTATCGTAGATCGTATTAGATAGAATATGGAGTATAACGACGGTCTGAAAAGTTTTTCTTTATCTCGAGACTTTTAATTAAAAAAAAAAAATTTCAAATTCTATACCTTTTTTTGATCAATGAATTAAAAGATCGTTTATTATAAGCCTAAGTACAGAATTAATGATCTTTAGATCGCAGAATTTACGCGATTCTGTATGTATCTATGTATGTAACGAGTTTAATTGCATTCGCGAATGATACTCGACGAGTTAGTTGATACGGTGAAAATAACTTGCTCCTCGACGGCCTTCTCGTCATCCTGGGCAATCCAAGGACACAAGACTCTGCCCCGTGTCTCGACCGGTGAGTGAACCCACGCCGTATTTGTATCCTGCTTCAGTAACGTAAAGATATATACAAAATATATATTATATCGCGTCGCGGTTATAATAATTCAATTTCATTTTTCTCTCTTTTCTTTTAATTCAAATATTTTTTGGAGAATGATTGATATCGTTGATTTTTTTTATTTATTTTTTGTCTACTTCCGGCTTGAATTAATCAACGTCTCGTTTACTTTTTTTTTTTTACTACTATACGCATTTCTTCGTAAAGTACGTCTACTAGCTTCGCCTAGGTGCAGCGTAGACCTGAAGAGGATGAAATCTGACATGTCCTTGTTACTCACCCCTTATGGTAAGGGGAACTGGTCTTACGCGGTATAAAGTGTAAACCTTATCGCGTTACCATATCGAGGCTGCAATACTGCATCCAGCCTCTCCTTACTTCCAGGATTGTGGGCATAAACATTCAGCAAGAACCGGAACGACCTCTCTCACGTAACCAGGTGCGTGCCGGGTTAGGTACCAGTAAATCGAACCCCCAGGTCGAGCTCCAGCTCGTCTTCGTCATCGTAGAATATTGATCAGAGATTCTTCACCTCCTTTTTTTCTGTTTTTTTTTTATATTTTTTATATTTTTTGAGTATTTTGGTTTTTGAAATTCTCACGTTTTTCTGTATTCTCCTGATTCCGCATAAAACGCAGCACACTGGAGTCGTTCGAAGGTCTATACCTAGGGGTCTAGCTCACTGAGTGAGTCTGACAAAGCGGCTGTTCGTTCGTCGTATGTACTTCAGTTCGTCTCGCGCGTTCAGCCGCGAAACACCTTATGTTATATTATCGTACCTCTATATGTTTTTATTATTATAATACTCCCGCCAATATTCGCGACTCGTGCGAATAAGGGTCTTTCTTTTTTTTTTCTTTATTTTATTCTTTTTTTTTTTAATTTCATTTTTTCATATGATGTCGAATTAAATGGGCTGAACGCAAATATACCTCGTTTAGAAAAAAACCCAAAAAACTAAAGAAATAACATTTTTGGAGTATATCAGTGAAACCCTATATACGTTATTTGCAAAATCGAGATAAAGAAAAGGACGATATATTAAAATGAAGTTTCAAAAATCTGAAGATTACGAATTGTGAAGTTATATACAGTTTTTGGTTTCATGAAGTTATTATGGAATACTCTATTAGTAGTTGAATGAAAAATGAATGTCCACAACGGCATTAGTTACAAGGTAAAATCACCTTAATAATAATAATAATATTGAAAAAAAATTAGAAGAAGAACAAGAAGAAAATTTCATATCCACTATATCCAGTTATTAAAAAAATTGTCATTCCTTTGATATCAAATATATTGAAGAAATTTCTTTCTCTTTGAAATTGTGGCAAAAAAAATCAATCATAAGATATTTTCTTCGTCTATTTTGATTTCGAATTTTGATTTGTTATTTTTCTCTCTCTCTCTCTCTTTTTTCTAAACTAATGTATGTCTGACTTTAGGTGAGGTTTGTGTACGCGAGGTCCCTGATAAGGGACTTTTACATGATAAGATAACGGTATGGCAGGTGTATATACGTAACATGCAGATATACTTATCGCTCGTATAAGTTCTGAAAATATAATTTTAGCATTTGTTAAATTTTTTCTAATAACGGTTACGAAAAACTTTATCAATTCGCGAAATTATTATACATATATATACGATAAAAACGTATTTTTTATTCCTCATAGTGAAGAAGAAGAAAAAAAATTACTCCGAATCTATATTCTTCGATCGTATTGCAGTAACGAATTTTAAAATTTCATTCACGTGACGTGGGAATAAAATCTCTCTCTCTCTTTACATAAACTAAGAACAAAATAAAAAAAAAATAATAGATAAATACGGTGAGGTGAAGGGTGAGAGGGAGTGAAGATGAATTAAAAAGTCGTCAAGCTGTAAGGAGATACTTTGGTCCAGGGGCCAATATATGGGTATAATAACCGCGTACATAATATACCATAAGCTGCCGAAAAACTTTTAACTAGGTATACATATGTATATATATATGTATACTATATATATTTAAAAGATGAGATGAGTATATCCTTCTAAGAACAGGTATATCGTTGTAAATGTATCTATCTATATATATATGTGCGTAAATACTTAGGTGATTTTTATTGCTTTGCTATACACGTGTATATAACTTGCGAGAAGGCCTCGTATTTATATACCTTAAAGAATCTCTTCCGATGACGTAATAAACGCGGTATACATGGTATATATCGTAGATAATATATAGTCTTGTGCAGACTTTCAAAACAGCGAAACTTATGCCATCTACGATTTTTGCTCCTCGATGTATATATACATACGTATACATAAATACATATATAAATATCTATATAGCAAACCGAATGATAATTTCGTTATGTAAACCTCTTTCGTAGTTTGGTTCTATTCCGATATTTCAATAGGTGATAGAAATTATAGGAAAAATCGACAAAAAAAAATAAATCTATCACCTGTCTTCTTTCTGTTTTTTTTTTTTTTCTTTCTTTTTTTGTTGTTGTTTAATGAAATGGGCCTGGGCGTGGCTGTGAGAAAAGTCAAGATATAAAATTCTACTCACCTATATTCTTCAGGTATAACATGCACGCAACTAAAAATTAGTTATCACGCTAATGAATGAACATCGATGTCCGAAGAAACCATGTATATATATCTATATACCTATATCGATTTAATACTAAAGTTCAAGGATGTTTAACGCTGTAGCTACTTCGTTAAACCGAAGTATAGTGAAAAAATAAAATAAAATAATAACTATTACGTTATAGCGTTTAATAATGAAAAACTAGCCGCGATCTATGAAAAATCCTAGAGGGATTCCGCGTCACTTTAACAACTAATTAAAATTTTTTTTTTTTTTCAAATTGTGAATATTTTCTTTCTTTTGGTCCCTGAAGTGACAGGGAAAGCCCCATATATATCTAGTCGAAGAGAAAAAAAATAAAATAAAAACTGATTGTTAAAGTTAAATAAAGGTGGGGCTATGGTGTATATTAACAACGTGTCTGCATATGCAGTAAGTCTTAGCGTGTGAACTTAACTCAAGAATAAACAAACTTAAGTTATACACATATTAACAATTCATATATATATATACCCATATATATTTATGCCCTTAACTGATTCTTCTTCCTCTTTTAATCCCAATCATATCAGCCATATAGCTATATGTATATATATTTGCGTTATATGCATTTGGGTGATGAAAAATAACCGCCGGAGACTAACAATTATTATTTTATATATACAAACATGTATATATATATATATACATATATATATAAGCCTTGATGATTGGTATAGGGCACTAAATTGTTTTGTTGGTCAGTTAGTTGATTGGTCACGTACTACCTACCCAATGATTGGTCATTTGCTGATATAATATAATTCTCTATATACATCGTATAGGGCAAATCGTTTGTGAATAATTTATTAAGTATATCGTATATAGTATATACATATATATATACATATACATCTCATTGTCCGAACAGATGTGAATTAAAGTTTTCCCTTTTTTCCCTCTTTTATTATTAATTTATTTTCATTTTTTCTAGTTAATTTTTATTGCCAATTTTGAACTCGTGAAAATCGCGCAGAAACTTGCCCTTAGTAAATCCCCCGTCTTATACCTACATGAGAAGAGAATAATAAGAATAAGATACGTCGTGGGCGTTCAGGGCGAAATTCCTGCACTCTTCGTGCTCACTATTTCCAGTCAGTTATTATAGTGACTCATGAACCAGACTCGAATCCAGTCAAAGAGTAAAAATAATCATAATATTATATTGAAAAGAATAAAAAAAAAATAATTCAAATAATGGAAAGTATAAGGATGATACACGTACTTTTTTCAAACTTCTTAATTACACATATTCGTCATTTCTTAAGTTAATTACTGACTTGACTGATTCACGCGGTTTTAATTAATATGAAATACAGAATTAGACGTTAAATAAAATTTCATTATTTCTCAGAAACGTAATTGTTACTTATATATCCTGTTTCGTTTGAAAACTTTAAGTTATGGTTGTCGAGCACGTTTTGCAACTAGAATAGGTATACCCCTCACAGGTACGACGTGGTTCCGTTACAACCTGGACATTGGCCAAACGTTTTCTGTTAGATTAATTTATTGTAGAAAAAAATAGATAAAATTATCTAAACAAAAATCAACTTTGTGATTTTCTTTCTTCATTTTCAATCGGCAAATAAAATCTACGATCTTGTCTTTCAAAGTCTTCTGGTACACCGAAATATTACAGATATAGAGAGAGTTTTCCACCGGTAGCTTACCACTCACTGTGATATATATAACGTAAGTTGACACCTAGTCTAGGCTATGAGGACAGGACTCTTTCACCACTGGACACTCGCACAAGTCGACAACTTACTTGATGAAACTTTGATGAAAGAGATAAGTAAGAAAGAAATAAAGAAATAAGTTAGGAGTAAAAGCGCGGGTATATCGCTCTGCGAGTTTTAGAAAAAAAAAATAAAAAAAAAATAAAAAGGGTTTCAAACTACTTCGAAGATTTGTTTTATAAAAAGGTCTCTATCGCTCTACCTAACAATTCGAAAGAATAAAACTACCTGGGGATTTGATACAGAACTCTTTGAGTCCGGTTATCGTTTCCGGAAGTAAGAAGCCCGTCTGCCTTAACTCGACACCGTCCAGTTCGCAGTAGGAAGAAACTCAAACCATAAGGCGTATATATATCTCATATTGTTTTTGAAAAAAAAAACATATTGGAATTTTTCTAGACACTAATTAGATCCTCATTAAAAAAAACGTTATTAGAAACGCGCAGCTATCTAAAAAGGAAATACTGATAGTTTATTTCTATACCCTCTATCATACTCTCACAGGCCACGCGTAAAGTTCAACTTCGCACACGATTTACAAGTGCGAAAGATGATTTTCTATACCACTAGTATCGAAATAGTATACATTGTGCAACTAGTTAGTGCGAAAAGTTGGTGATTCTGGCACGAGTTGCTTATACTATTTTTTTGAAACAGTGCTAAAAATTAGACGTTTCGTAACTATTTTGCTTATTCAAAGTGCCCCTTTCTCGCAAACGAAAAACCGAATTTTGTGCACCATAATATATACCTATATAAAAATATCAAGCCAGTTCCTAGAATAATAGAAGTTGATTAGAAATCTTAATGGGTTCGGTGTGTTCCTTGCTTAGCTGAGGGAAGATTAGTTTATTAATTATCATCGATATTTTGTTTGCTTTGTGATTGTCATGGGGATTGCCGCATTCCTTGGTTTGATTGAGACGCTCTTTGTAACACTTCTGTACTATTATTATTTTTTTCGAAATTTGGTTCGTTATTCAAATGAATCATAGTAGATTTTCAAATTCATCGAAATATTTCGCAATTTGAAAACTAACGAATAATGAATGAAACGGAGATCCGGTCCCCTTATCTTCTTATAGTATACTACGGGATGTTTCAGTATTTACTATTACGGATAACGAATATTGATAACGAGATAGACGTACGTCAATATACATAATATCAAGCTATCTATTAATTCACGATGAAAAAATTCCAAATTTTTCAACTTTGATATTTCAATTTTCAAATTTCAAATATTTTCTGATAGTTTATAAGCAGAGCTGGTGAAATAGCAACCACTCATTCATTATTCATAGCTCGTATAAACTGCCTAGCCGGAGCTCCTGAAGGTCTCTAACGTAATTGAGAATGACGTGATTCCTCGGTGTATATATAATAACGTACGAATTCCACATTTCGAATATTACGTCTAAACTGTAGCCGCTTGTTTGACAAGCTAAAAGCAAATGATTCTGGCCTAGTGCCACATCAGATATTCGATGTCAAAGACGAGAAAGGTTTTTTTCTAAATCAAGCTATAGGAAAATATATCTTAGAGAAAGATTTTCAACCGTGAAAAATAAAAAGAAAAGTATAAATATGTATTTATTTATTTATAAATAATTTCAAATATCATTTTACGTCACGTTGAATCGCGCCTCATCCTCTCTATCCGTATGTCGTAAACCCATTTAACGACTGTTACAATACCGCTGAGCGTAAGTGTGTAAAGATAAAAAAAACTCCTAGTATCTATCATCGTCCAGTATATTAGTTACTGTGTCAAGATATCGGTGCACTTAAATACGAACTCTATTTCATAACTGGGTCAAAATGGTATGAAGTTGTTTTGTTAAATACAACCGCATTATCAATGCATATAACTATATATATGCATTAGTTTATACTTATTCCGGAATACATAGATCATTTTTTTTTTTAATGAATGAAAAATCCTCTAGGTGTTGAAAAACTAGGTTTTCCCTATATCGTTTCATCGCAATGGTATAATTTCATTGTAAAAATCGTTGTACTGTGAAAAAAGGAGAAGAGGAAAAAAAAACGGAAGTTGAAGTGCATAACTCTAAGTGCGTGTGAATCATATATATCTTTATGTAAATTTTCATTGTGTATTTAATTCTTACCTTGAGATAACGTAACGCGGTATAAGCGTAGCTAAGATCTATCTATATTCGTCGATATGAATTCGAATTGCAAATAAATTTCGTATTTTAATTCCCATCGGTTTTTTTTAATTTTTGCTCTTATATATATACATATGCATATGCATAGACAATAACGCGAAGCTAGGTATGTATTGTACATGCCTATACCCATACCTACCTACGTACGTACGTAGAACGCATCTGTAATTCATGTATATATATAGAGCAATGCTGATGCTGCGCTTGTTCCAGCGGAGATGAAATTAGTCGCGCAAGAGAGTCGGCTTAGCTTCACTCTTGCGGGTTTTACGTCGAGGACTCCCTTGCGGTACATAGAGCTAAAGCTAAAGCTAAAGCTAAAGCTGTTGCGTTGCTTATGTGGTGCTGCTGCTGTTGCTGCTGTACTGCTGCTGATGCTGGTGCTCATGCTGGCTTGTCCCCCCATATCCCCTTGTCGAACACACACACACTTATATAAATCAACGCCAACACATTTATACATAATAATATATATATATGTATATATAGATATGTATATACTACATGCTCTCAACTCTCTCAATAATCTGCTCTACAGCTCAGTCCGCAGTGTCAACTCTGATCAGTCGCGTACCAGAGCCTCTGTCATTTGATCGTTTCGCGTGTATCATATATACAACTGGCTCGTATATTATAACAACCGCGTATTGTTCAACGTTTAATTAGACTATTTTTTTCATCAATTATCTGCTTCGATTTCAGTGAGATGAGAAAAAGAAAAAAAAAAAAACAGAAATGATCGTGTGATTAAATCGATTCAAATTTTCGCAATATATATAAAATGATCGAAAATCTAAATCATCGATATACTTTTCTTTGATATTTTTCATCCCATTTCTTATATCTAATCTCGCAAACGAATTCTTTATTTCTAATCGTTGATACAGGTATATAATTCGCTTAGCGATAAACTAGACTTATTCCCACTGTTTCCGGAGCTAATAATTTTTTCTTTTCTCTTTTTACGTATTGGGTATAATTTTGATTATAAATCGATACGATTAATTGGGTTATTTATTTTTTCTCATTATTCTAGTCTGCCACATGTATAACTTATACACTCTTTCTCTTTCTCTTCCTCTTTCTCTCTCCTCTATAAGTTTGCCGACTTTTACTAAGCTATAAGAAATATACGTGGGTGTCATAACCAGTTATTATGAAAAGTTGCATTGGGACGTCGCCGTTGCTGTTTTATGAAGGCAAGAAATGGACGTAAAGTAATAACGACTTTGAAAGAAATTATATTAATTGATTTGATTGATCGATTACTTGATTTTTTTCAATTTTCAATTTTTATTTCCAATAATTATATATATAAAAAAAAAAAAAAACTAGTGAAAAATTAAGAATAATAGACGTCGTTTCATAAAAATGCGGCGCCATTCAGCGACCTTCGAGCGATCGTTCAGCTGTACTGCGCGAGTTCCTATAAATAGGGTATTCTCTTAAAAAGCCGCGTTAGTCCTGAAGACAACGAGTGAAAAAAGGTCATCAGAGATAGAGCGAACGATTTCTATTTTACTATTCGTGATACGTCTACGCGTTTTTTTTTTTTTTTTGATTTTTTCTATTCTTTTAAATTTATAAACGAAGCAAATATTTCTGGATATAATGCAGCAGCTTCGATTATTATATTAAAATGAAAAATAAATCCCGCAATACCAAAGGATCGATAAATGATGATCAACTTTTCGACGAGGTAATTATCAATCGTAACGATGATCGGTAATGATTAACAAAAAAGAAAAGAAATTTGTTAAATATAATATCCGTAGTCTGCGGGCAACAGTACATACATACATACATACATACATACATACATACATACATATACAGTGATCGAATATTAAAATTCGATATCCAATCGAGCGATAAGGATACGTCAAAGATAAAAGCCTTAGTAAATAAAGTGTTTGTAGATATTAAATCGCAGGTTGATTAGTACCTGTACTACAGATTTTTTTTTTTTCTCTCTTCTCAAACGTCTATACTATTATATCTGTTTATTTATTAATTTTTCTATTCTTCCTCACTTTCAGGGAGCGAGGTTCAGGGATACTTCACAACAAATTCACAAACAATGGCAGGCTGATCCAGCGAGAGCTTTTCCTACGGTTGGTGGCACAGGGGATAATTCCGGAGGCGTTAATTCGACGGAAAATTCAACTGCAGCTACAACACCGAGTCCCAGCCCTACAAATAGCCAGCAAAATTCGGTGAGATAATTTGCAAAAAAAAAACTAAAAAAAAAGAAATGAAATGAAATGAAATATATTGTCGATTATCGATAGGAAATATCATCGCGAACTAAAGAACGATAGTTAAAAAAAAAAGATCGCAAAATCTCAATTCATTTAGAACGAAGTTATAATAATGGGATATAAGAAACGATGTTAATTAAGATACAGAAACTCCGTATGGGGAGTAAAAAATCCAATTATTAGATCTCTTGTCCTTCTGCTGGACCTCTATTCCGTTGGTCGTATAACGATAATTAGAAAGACGTTGCAGAAAACGAGAGGAACAAAAAAAAAAAATAATACAACATATATATATATATATATATACATGTATATTCTATGCTCGTTAAAATTATACAGTAAAAGTTAATTAGATTCATCGAGCAGTTATGTATACACATAGCTGCTGCTCTTAAATACAAGAAATAAAGAAAAAGAAAACCCCATAAACAATATCCACATGATTTTCGTCGAGGAATATTAACAATCGCTTTAAAATTGCAAATTAATTTGGAACTATATTTCGAAATCGATTTTGAATATGAATGAAAATAAAAAAAATAATGAAAGAAAGAAAAATTGGATTTTTCTTACGAGATTGAATACAGCGTCGTTTTATTTGATGTATACCTATAGCTATATAACTTATAGTTTATACCACTAGTCTTCAGTTTTTACGGGTGGTCTTAGAGTTCATAGGTTTTGTATAGGCTTAGTTTAGCCATGTTTTTTACACCCGAGAAAATAAACAGATATCTTATTCCTTTTTCTCTAAGTTTCTTCGGTCTTTTACAACCCCAAACATCTTTCCCCGGATATAAGGCGAGATTTCCTTCAACTCAGACTCCCATACTTCTATTTCCTCCCTTTCTCTCCTCCCTCATAACCATCGTGAAGAGTTTTTATGTACCTACCTACGTCCGTGTCGTAAACATGTTAATCCAAAAATCTCATCTTCTTTAGTCACAGTATACGTATTCGGGCTTTACTTAAAACACTCTGTCTATCCGCCCACGCACACATTTTCGAAATTCACGTACACAAATATATATATGAAAAAAAAATTCATGGAGTTTGTCTCTTGCCACAAACAAGCCATCCCAAAAATCCTAAATAATTTGAAACGAGAAAGAGAGAAAGAAAAAAGAAAAAAAATCCTAATTTGTAAAATAATTTGACTTCTGTAAATCTAAGCTAGCGAAACGAAAGGCATGACGGAAAACGGAACTCTTTTCTCGCCACTTAAGAGTATCGTCAAGGCACGTGCCACCGAACATCTGGTATAAACCCTAGGGAGTTTTGCAGGTCCTTATGTATAACTGTGTATATACATATATGTACCAGCTGTCGTTGGACATTTTTTTTTCTTTTTTTTTTTTATGAAAAACCCTTATACGAGGAATGGAAATAAAGGGGTGTGTATATAAACGATGAAGCGAGGCGTTTTGGTCTAAGGAAGAAATGCGAAAGGGGTCAAAGGACGAGTGTCTCTAAGGATATAAGATTGCTTTTTCGTACTGGGTGAACTGCAAGGGTGGTCCCCCCCCCCCAACCCTTAGAACAGTAATTTGTCAATATTTATCTAACTAAAAGTCGCGACACGCGACGACCCAGATAACATCTTTGGGGGTAAAAAGTTCTATAGGTGTGTGAGAGAGAGAGTGAGAGAGGAGGAAATTGGGAAATCGATTTTTTCCTTAACATCGGGTCAGAAAATCAGATCGTAATTCGAAACCAGTATTGAATATATAGTGATCGGTATATATATACCCTTGTAAATGAAATAAAATAACACGAGAGATAGTTGTGAAGGAAGTAAACCGCGTAGAAGGCACAAGGGTTGGGCTCTTTCAGGGTTGGGCTTCTGTTCAATTTCTTATACACAGAACCCGACACCCAGCACCCTGTGCTCTTAGCCCAAATCTTATACAAAAGGTTAACTAAACCAGAAATAAATAAATTTAAACAGATCTATGTACGTCCATGTTTGTTGATTGATGATTCATGTGAAAAAAGAATTCGCATTTTCCTAAATTATATCCTGGTTTTAGATATTCGATTTTATTATCAACCGCCGAAAATCCTATATAATTTATAGAATTTCATTTACTCCTATGTGTCGATTTCGATTCAATTTATATTCACGATTCTTCACAGAGTTGTAGATTTCGATTAAAATAAAACCTGCGTTAGAAGGCAATTAGAAGGTAATAAAATAAAAATACGGAAACGTGAGATCTCTGACTAATTAGCGAAGGGTGCTGGTGGACTTGCAGAAGTAGGTATATCTATGCAGGTACTAGGTACTAGACGAAACCAAAAGGACTTGAAACTGTCGTCTCGACGTTGAAGCAGAATTTTTACTTCTTTTTTGAAAGAGAGATTTTTTTTTCTTCTCATTTTCAAAAAATACATCGCTGTACTTTAAACGTATATATAAGATCATTAATTTCAATCTTACATGACGTTTAATATCGATTTTTATTATTTATCGGTTGGATTAAGCGTACGGTATAGCTGTAATATAGCGGGTGGTACATATATATATATATATATACATATATACATACGTATACATGGATGAGTCGCGCATGCGTAGTTTTTTAACTCGAGATTCTCACTACGCCCGGTCTCCGAAGTAGCGTTTTGAACTCTGCCCTCTCTGTCAGTCTTTCCACGGCACTCTCCACATCGCGGTTAGTTAGATACGAAATATATACATATGTATATACCCATAATATAATATATATATAACTATACATGCATAGATGAAAAAAATAAAGAAAAAAAAAAAAAAAATGTGTAAAAACCGCGAGCCGATCAAAAAACGAAAAAAATCCAAAAAATCGTACACCCGTTCAAAATAAAATATAAACCTCGAATGAAAAAAAGAAAAAAATTACACAGTATAACAAAAATTGACGTATCAATTTTTATACCATATCGTGTACGGTTTGATTGAAAGAAAAATAAAGAAGAAGAAAAAAATTCATATCACTGAGAAGAAGAAGAATTAGAAGAATAATAAGATGATGTCAACTGTACAGTGTGACGAGCGATTTTATAATCCGTATTGCAGATATTTGGTGAGTCATTGTTTTTGCCGATCATGTATGTACCTATCTACCTTAAGTATATAACGAATATTAATTGGGAGATTATTAATTCTATATAGTAAATAGGGTATTATTGTGTTTAAAACATTAGACGAGTACGCTTACACCCATATATATATATATATATATATTTATATATGCTAGGTATGTAAATCATTAATTAATTAAAGGAGCAATAGTTCGAAAAGTCATTGCGTTTCGAATTCTATATGGCGTATAATATATATAATCTCCGTATACGTAATAATATATTGGAAATATCGTATTGAAAATTTCAATGATCTTAAGTCAGGAATCTATTTTCGTAAATTTTATAATGTAAACAAAAACTCGCGTTAACATTTATACCGCGAACTATATGCTGGAGATGGTCCATGTATCGTGTGAGACGTGTTAAACGCCCCTTCGCGCGATCTTTATAGGTATATCAGAATTCGTAAACATATTTACAGATTTATTAAAAAAAGAGGAGCTTTTTTTCGAACGAACAGAGAGAGAAAGAGAAAAAGAAAATACCCCTTATATACTCACAAGTTATGTTTAAATTATCGTATATATTTTTATATAAAAGACGCGGATATAAGCGCGACTCTACGACTGTACCTACCATCTGGAAAAATTGCGTAGTTATACATATATGTATATCGCGGTATGTGTTATATTGTTGGTATAATTATTATTTCTTATGTATGTTGTACGTTACGTACTTAATTAGGTGTTAAAAATGAAATAAAAAAACGTTTCATGATATTTTTACCGTTAATTTAGGTAATTTATGAATATAATTATCGTCAAATTATCATCACATAATTTTAACCGCGATTATATTATATATATACTACATGCCTATATTTATATATATTTATACAACGTAAAAATGACATAAGTTCTTATGTATTCTTGTTTCTTATTATACTCTCGCACTTGATGACCTAATGATTATAAGTCCTAGAAATAGGAGAAAAAGAAAAGAAAAAAAAAAAGATATATAATTATACACACCTAGGCCAACATTCACAGAAGTTTATTGGTGCTAATTAAGTATACGAGAGTCGAGAGTGAAACTTGAGACAATAGTGCGTATAGTACGTCACTAACCGTTGTACATAGATATATTTACTTAAGTCTATTAAAAAAAAATATATATATATATGTATATACGATGAAATAATCTCATCTGTATATAAAAGTTTATTATTCAAAGCGTTTGAATAGCAGTGCGCGAAAATTGATACAATAAGTTGAAGTTTTACCTCTATAAGAGAAAAAGAAAAATCGAAATTTTTATCATTCCTAAATGGAAATACATAAATTTATACAGATTATATATTTCATCATGATGACTTCTTCTGAGAGATCGATTATATATACTGTAATACTTATTAATAAATATTCTAACTTGTTTGCGAAAACTTTTTCTATATATGTGTATATATATATTCATCATTATTATCGTATCAAGCAGCGCAATGAGAAAAAGAATAAGAGAGAAAAAAAAATCGCTATCAGAGACCACGTAATCATTCTCATTCTACAAGGTTGTTGGGTAATAATAAATAATATAATTCATTACAGATATAGGTGTAATTCATATAATAGTCAGATTCAACAATTTTCCAAATTCCATATAACTGTATAATATTTATTTGAAATAGAAAAATTCAGCACATTCTATAATCGTATATAGGCGCATGATTAGCAATAACAGTTTTCGCTTAGTAATGAATAAAAACGCCTATTTATTATATCGCTGAAATATTCGTCATCGCAATACGTGAATTAAAATTCTTTTTTCTTTTTTGAATTCTATCATACCATAGAAAGAAGAAAAAAAAAGACTGCAGAGACAAAATGGGGGTGTAAATAAATTTGAAAAAAAAAGAGATATAAAGAATGAATTTTTATATACCGCTTTCCCCCCCCACTTATATTCACATACGTATAATATATATTCGTTTGATCGAGTTTCAACCCCTTTCTTGCCCCCGTTAAACGCGACTACCCCAACCGAGTATCGGTGTGTCAAGGTCGCGCGCAGGATCTTCCCGTCTGCTGCGTCATATGACGCCGCAGCAGCATCCGCGGTCCGGGCATCGTGTGCGGGGTCCTGGGGTTTTTGCTAGGTAGATATATATACATATACAGGCGTAGGTGTAGGATAGGTATATACGTATATATATATATAGTACCGCGAGCTTGCGTAGGGATGCTTCGACGCCGCGTCGTCATGACGACGAAATTTTCCCGGCACACCCTGCCCGTAACCCGTATCCCGTAACCCCCAGTACACGACGAACATCCTTTGCTCGAGGATCCTGGATCCTGAATTCTGAATTCTGGATTTGAGATTCCGGGTTATCCCGATGCGACAGCTAAAGATTCGTGCTTTATTTTAAAACGGGCGGATCCCCTGCACTGTATAGCAAAATTATTTTTCTTCTTTACTTCTCTGTTCTTCTTATTTTACTGAAATTATTATACAGATTATAATTGACTATAATAGCTAATAGGAATAATTTAATACAAAATATAAATATCATTTTTATCCCAATATAATTTCGTATCTAGGATAACGAGCGATTAATATAAAACGGTTCATTGAACCTAGTGTTAATTTTTTTAAATCGTACTTCTATGAGAAAAGAAAGTTGATAAATGACTTGAAAAAAAAATGACTCAAGTAGAGATTTTAGAAAAATGAATTTGCTAATTTAAAATGGCAAATTCTAACAACAGTTCACTATCACGATCCTGGCTAAGAGCTCGTTGCTGTCGTCACGGTGAAGGATTAGGTTGTTCGAGTAATTTGGATTCATTAAACAATAATAATAATAATAACAACAACGATTTAAACAACGGGGACGACGGTGGAGATTTAATAGTTTTACCTGGTGAAACGCAGAGTCTTTTACATAGAATTGCATTTACGATTTGGCATACAGCTTTGCACATTGAACGAGAGGTTCAGATATTTTATTAATGAATACCTAATATATATTATATATATAGTAAATTGAAATAATCAGTTATTTTTTTTGTTTTTTGATTTTGATTTTTTCTCTGTGTTACAGCATAACAGCAACTACAATGAAGCACCGTCTAAAAACGCGAGCAATATTTCAAGGTCTAAACAGGTGAGATCCTAGTTTCGTTTTTCTATTTTTTTTATTTTACATAGAATAAAAAAATTCCAATACGTTTTTCATACAGTAGTAACGGCTGTAATAGCCGTTCAATTAAACTCCTGTCTCTTCCCATAGGATAAGTTAACTGTAATTACTATAGCCTTTTGATCTCTTGACAATAAAAAAAAAAAAGGGGGAACAAAAAAAAAAAGAAAAAGAAAAATTGTTGACGGTTCAATTACCAGCTATACACTATTAACTACCTACTACCTACTACTACTATTAATACTGAGTTAATTAACTAATTTGTAAAAGTTTATTTTATCAGTGGGATTGTCTACCAAATAATATTGACTGTGGGCGTTTATTGCACTTATGGTATAAGTCATGTATGAATGAGAATTAATTGCGTCTAATTACACGTGCAGTAGTAACGATTATACACATATCTATGATATACGATAGAAAATAGTTTCGCTTATCATTATAACGTGATCGCGATGATTTTTTTTTTCTTTCTTTCTTTCTTTCAATCGCATCCTGTAGTCTCTTACATTTTTTGATTTTTTTCAATTCACCTGAAAATCTTTTCTCTTTAAATTTCGATTTAAATGTATACCAGGTGACGTCGACTATGACGAGACCACGGACGCCGGGCGTCGGTGCTGACGCTGTTTCAATCGGGGGTGGCAGGGGTGGAAGAGTGAGCGAAGTCATGGAATTGAACTACGTTACTGAGAGGATAATCGCTCTTTGGTACAGGGAAGATGCTCAAGGGATATTGGATCATGCTACTACTCTTCTTAGAGGAAAACACGCCGATAATTACGTAGTGAGTTTAAGTTATAGAATTAATAAAAAAAATTGTCCATACTTTGATGATAACTAATCTAATCACAAGTGACCAAAATTTAATCAAACCGCAAAAATATGAGGAGAACCCTTTGCATAGGGGATGATATTGTATGAAATGTCCTAAGAAAGTTCTAAAATCTCTAATCATCGTCGTTTTTTTTTTCTTCGTCAGATATTCAATCTTTCATCTCCTGGACGAACGACTGAGCCAAATACGAGGGAATCAGGATGGCCCCAAAATTTAGCACCGAGTTTAGAGCGGCTCTGCGCTTTATGCAAGGAGCTTGATTCGTGGTTGAACGGTGCACCGAATAGAGTTGCAGTTCTGCACGCCAGGTGAGTCTCGACAATTTTATAATTAACCGCGGATTCAATATTTCGTTGAATTGATTAAACATAAAAGAAATGACTCTCATGTAATTATCATTTCTTTATTATAGGGGTGGCAAGGAGCGTCTAGGGGTTGCAGTATCGGCTTATATGAACTACAGCAGTATTTGCGGCAGCAGAGATCAGGCTCTGGACAGATTTGCTATGAGACGATTTCTCGACGATAAAATAGGCCCGCTTCACGTACCTTCGCATAGGAGGTATGTCCTGGCTGCACCCCGAAATCGCAGAATGCTAATTGCGATTTTAAAATTTAGGAGAAAAAATCTAGAATAGGAAAATCCGATCGCAATTCAGTGACTCTTATTCCTTATCTATTCCTTCACAGATACGTCGAATATTTCAGCGGACTTTTGTCAGGATCTTTAAGGATCAGTCCTTCGCCCTTGTACCTTACTCATCTCACGGTACTAGGGGTACCACAATTCGAACCTACGGGGTGTCGGGCCTTTCTCAAAGTCTACGAGGGCCTTACACCCGTTTATACATCGGATTTATACTCAGTAACCAATGCAAGAGAATTCACTGTTAATCTAGGAGGTCTAAGACTACGTGGTGATATACTGATCAAATGTTATCACAGAGTTTATTCGAAACAGAGTCGCGAAGTGATGTTTTCCTTGCAGGTAAAAATGAGAAAAAAGAAAGGAAAATTCCGTTCTTAATGTTATTTTATAAACTTTTAATGTCTTTTTAATTTTTTTTTGTTTGTGTTTTTCATCCTCGCAGTTCCACACATGCGTTATCACAGAAAATGTAGTTTCATTTCCTCGTTCGGAACTCGACATTGCCTCGGACGATCCTAGATGTCCATCCGACAGTGTGGTAACTCTATATTTCGCGAGTGATGCAAGACGGCAGGACGGTATCGCCGGACCAGTACCGGCACCTACTCCTGCAGTTCCTCACGCGTCTGCTCATCACGATCCTATTCTACATTGGGACAGTTACACGAATATAGAAATCAGCGATGACGGTGAGCGAAAATTCTTTCTATAATTTATGATTTTCAATTTTTCAATGTTTTTTTTTTTTTTGTTTTTCCAACCACCGGAACCGAAAAGTCACACAACTCATTCTTGTTGTATAAAAATCGAACCAATTCATTCCGTTGTGTATATACGTAGTGATACATATGACTACTAGTACAGGGCTCTCTCTCATTCGCGTTTCGACGCTCGCCAATAAAAGTCTGACCCAAATTGGTCCGCGTTGCTAAATCGATGCTTTCGTCGTTACTCTGCTATGCCTGCAGATAAAGATACAGTGATATACATATACATGTACCATTACCATTCATACATACATTCATCCATGTAAAAAGAAAAAGTATATAGCCAGCTAGATTCTACCGGCGTTAATCCCCGCGATTTTTTTTTTTTTTTGTATTTCTTCTGTCAGAATCAAAAAAGAAAAAAGAAGGAATAACAGAAATAAAATAACTATCGAAATGCTTTGGCTAGTTACAAATTTCTTTTTTCTTTCTATTTCAATTTCTCTATTTTTAAATCATGAAAATATATCTGCTTTCCAAACTTCGCCCTCTAATACCTGTATACATGGCATTAAACGTCAGGGGTTCAGGTTCAGTTTTAGTTTTTGGCAAATAAATATACGAGGGAAGGGGCCCCATGACGCATTCTTTTAAATGGTTTTTTTTTTTTTTTCTTAATCGTAAACAATTCTGCCTTAGCCAAGTGATATAAATATATATACACACACGTCGTCTAGATTGTGTATTATAGGTACGTGTATGTGTATTTCTCGAGACTGCAACAGCAACATATATAAATATATATATACACCTTAGCGGTATATACTACATACAACCAACGATAAATTTAATACTGGAATTCAAACCCTCTAGATCACGAAAGAAACTTTCCAGAAACAGAAAAAGAAACAGAAACAGAAAATCTCTAAGTTTAAAAGAGGAGTGAAAAAAAAAGGGAATGAATAGAAAAAAAACAAAAAATTGGAAAAATAGTAATAACGCTAATTCTGGAAGCCCCTGTCTATAAATATACAATCAAGCTCCGTACATTAACATGACATGTATCTCATATATCTATCTTTTAAGTAAGAATTTAAAACCTCTTCTTCTACACTTTTATCTAATTTTTTTTTCTTTTTTTATCGTCTGATATTTTCGAATGACAGCATTCCAGCGTTTTAATCAATTGATAAAACGGACTTTGACAGTCGCATTATATACCCACGAGGGAAAGATAATTCTGATAACGGGGAAGTCTCTTACGATTTTTAATACATATTATATGTGAATTATCAGTACACTATAGATCCTATCCCCGCCTAGCTGTCATTAATCGATAACCTTGACGGTTTATGCAGATACTACTAGGTCAGGCTTTGAATCACTGGGCTTGGTTTTACTAAATTACAAACGGGATCTTTGCCAAAACGTTTGGATGAACGTATGACTTGACAGAAAATTTAAATATCTAAAATATAACCGAAACATTGACGGGGGGTGAAAGAAAAAGAAATTTGTAAAACAAAAAAAAACCCCTATTTTCATGATACTTATAAGTAATTATAAAATTGTGCGATGATCATAGCTGGAGCGGAATAACTTCTGAATTAGGATTCGTTACAGTATAATAACGCGGGTTACGAAGCCGTAACAGATTTGATATTCACGGTACGAAAGAACTTGTTGGTATATGTACTACATATATACCTATATGCGTGTATATATATAACTTTAAAGAATTGGTAAAAAGAGAAAAAAAAATTCACATTACTTAGTCGACCGTTTTGGAGTAATTTAATACCCACGTGTTTTATACCATATATACGTATATATCATGGTATATAATTGATAAATTGATACGATTGTTATTAACAACTATCCCCGTGGAAAACAGAAAAAAAAACTAATTTTATCTCGTCGAAAAATTAAGCTTGTAATAATATCTGGTGAAATATTTATTTAATCAGTTAATCATTCGTATAGGTATACGTAAGCTGATTGATTTAATTAATAAATCGAACGATCGACGAAGTGATGTCAGGGTGGATTTTTATAACGTGAGAATTGGTCGTTTTTGAAATTTGAAAAAACAAATTATAGACAAATTAATTTTTTATTATTATTAATTTATACTGAAACTTGACTTCTTGATGATAATATACACAAACGTGAACTCCGGACGGTCATGGTACGGCGATATATATATATATATATATATATTTATATATATATATTCCTTTTTATCAAGGAGTGGGGAAAAAACACACGGTGAAGTTATTCCTGGCGAGGTTTGCGTCCACCGCTTCCCCCTACACCGGGTTTACTTCCATCCTACAGCATCACCTCAGTACGATCCGCGATCTGTTCACAGACGCTTTAAACTCCACGTATTTCCCGATCGAGATTATCCAGTTACGTTTTAGCCTTTTATATATTTTGAAAAAAGAATCGATCAAACAGATCTGCGCGAAGATATTCAAGACGAAATTATCGCGGGGTTGGGGGTCAGAAAATATCGAGTGAGTACATACATACATACATAGATTAGATAAGACAGGGTACAAAATAAAATGTCACATACAAATTTTGAATTCCAATATTTTTATTCCAACTGATTAAATTTTCTTTCTACTTTTTTGTTATTTCACATTCAAATTTGCTTATACTAAACAATGGAATTTTTATTTCTCTATCCAATTATTATTATCGCTCGCGATTTTATAGATAAAAATCTATTATCGAAACGGTGATTGATCGCATTATCGTGAAAATGAGATTAACGTCATACTCTGACTTTGTTCTGATCGGTTATTTATTTACGATGTAAACTTTAGACGTAAGAAAAACGATATTTCTATTCGAATTCATGGCAATGAAAATGAAAATGAAAATATCATATAGATTTATTTTTCGCAAATCTAAATGCTGATCATTGAGGTTCGAGAAAGTCAGTGCCTGCCTGTATATATATATACCTGGAAAGTTTCCTCGTCGATATACTACACCGTATTACGAGCCTTTGCGAGACCCTTAAAAGGATATAAATTCGAATGGCAAGGATTAAAGATACGATGATTGAATTCGTTTCTTTATTCATCGAAAAGAGTTTTTCCAACGAAACTATAATGCAGTGCATACACATATAGGTGCATATATATCCGATACATCGATCAATCAAACATCAATCAGTATTTTATTCGTAAAATTTTCTCGACTTCTTCGACCTTCTTCGATCGGTACGTCCTTGTCCCAGTTAGAATCTGCATCTGTTATGTATTTCCACAGCTCTCTAGCCCATGACTCAGTCGAAAAGCTTCTGTAATATACGTATATCCACGAGTTATACCTATCTAGCAATTTTCTAATATATATTAGTTCGTGAAATTTAATTGACAAATCGTCCCGATTCCTAATCTCAATTTATATTCAAACACCGTTTAGTTATTACGAAACTACATATCCCTGCAAGCAATTCTTAAAGCGTTAAAAACCTCGCGTATGGAAATTTATGCAAGACACGTATTTTTTTTTTCTTTCTTTCATTCATTATCTATTTTTTTTCTATCATATTGAGAAGATCTTTCGTTTCGTTGGATCGAACGATCTTGCTTTATAATGATTGACGAAAAATTAAGAAATTTGGTCTATAAAGAGAAGATGAAGATGAAGAAGTAAAATAAAAATGAAAATGAGAATAGGTAACGCCTAGCTTGTTAATTATTACTTTTAATAAATTTAATGATATATCGATACAATGGATTGTGCAGCCAAGGCAGTTAGTTGGGTTACCCTAAAAGGTCTGACTGTGGGCGCTGACGATCAGTTAGCTCAGTCTTTGGAGTAGCCAGAACTGAAAGGAACTGAGAAACTCTGTAGTAGGTTTCTTATGTGGTATAGTCACGTGTGTAAATTTTATGGTATTGGTATATACCTATGTACCACATGCATATATATATTCTCAATAAAACCGCACAGCTTCGCTCCATATATACGATTCTGAGAGAGTAAGAGGAGGAGGAGGAGGACGACGAGGACGAGGAGGTGGTGGTGCTGCTGTGCTGTACTGTGTCGCGAGAGATTCATTCGTGCTTGTTGTATAGTATCAAGCAAGACTTGTGTGCTGGTTGAGCTACACAAATCCAGTACTTACACACTTATATACTTTTTACACATATATAAAAGTGTTCGTTCTCTGCCAACTCGCGAGTCGAGAGTTGTTCGCGTAGGAAGTCGAGTGAACCGTGAAGTTAAGTTTAAGAGTTAAGTGAAGTGCGCCTTGTGCTGATCCGGCTGAGTCCTCAGGATCCCGTTCGCGAATTTAAAGGGTCTTCAAAATTTTTCTTTATTTATTCTCTATTCTTTTATTCTAATTTTTTTATTAATTTTTTTCATCCCCTCGTTTTTCTTTTTCTGAAATCTTGTTTTTTTTTTTATATACGATCGTCGGTTACCAAATCGAGAACACTCCTCAGACGATGATCGTGGGAGTATCGGTATAGGCGTATAAATTGCCAAATAAGACGTATGAGAAATTCGCTGTTAATTAAACCGAGAGACGATACCGAGTTGGTCTATTTTTCAGCAATTTTCTTTTTTTTTCTTTTATCACATAGATTTCGCATTCGAATTTTTTCACTATTTTATAGGGGGTGCAGGATGTTCGTTGATACTTGTAGAAAATATTATTATGAGAAAATTGATCGTGGGCGTAGAGGCCTGACTCGTGGTGATATATAACCCTGCGAATAATGACTCGATCCTGTATCAAACCCCTTATTATATTGTCTCTTGTTATCCGCTAGGAAGAAATCGGCTGATTATATCAGACGAGAAATATTCCCATTTTTATATTAGATAGGTACATACATTCTGATCCAGACACTATTTACGGAAAACTCGTTTTATCTACTTTATAAAGCGACAACTTAATGATCTCATAAATAATCTAAACCCCCGTTTTCTTTTTTTGTCAAAAAAGTAAATCTCGATACGATTTATTCGGCCATACTTATACTCGTTTCTATACCATCAATACAGCCTGAATTATCAAACGCTGATCCAATTTTCTTTTTATAATTGAAAATGATCGGAATGAATTTGATTTTACAAATTTCAAACTAATAACGCATATATAGAAATTCATTTCGAGACTACTTCCGGCGCCAGAAAATCTCTGCACTGTGTCTCATGCGTAGGTATATATTTCTATTAATACTTGACTCGAGATCGCCGGAAGTTGTATAAAACAAAACTACATACATTATTAATAATAATCTTTTTTACTTTCTTTCCCAATTTCTTGTTTTTTTTTTTATCCCTAAATTCTGTTTATTTTTTTACGATCCCATATATTTTATACCATATATCTCACAGCGAAAGCAATAAGCTTCTGCGGAAGATCTTATCGCGTTTAATAATCCGAGTGACTATATACTACGCGGTTAAACTGACCATAACGGGGCTGACAAATCGCTATTTTCATTGCTCAATAAATTAGCTTAGCAACTATCATCCATATATGTAGCTATTATCTTATTAACTGTATAGTAAAAAATTAACGAAAAAAAATTAATAGATATACATTGCGGACGATTTTCCATTCTGTATTATACATACAATAGTTTTTATTTTTCATTTTAGCTTTTAATAAAATAATCGAAATACATTTTATAAACTACGTGGGTGTTTCGAAGATTCTTATAGCCATTTCTTATACTTCGTAGCACTTTTTTTTTGTACATATCAGACGGATATTTGCATACGCGGAAAACAAGTCCGGAGTTCGATCGAGCTGCTGGTTTTCTGTAAGGGTCAAGGATGCGGAATAAGAGTCACGTTTGTTCCTTTTTGATTTTCTGTATGAAAAAAGAAATAAATAAATAATGCAAAGGGACGAATGAAGAGTAAATCCGAGAAAGGATCAGAGATAATGAATGATATCCTGAGGCATACGTTTTTTTTTTTTTTTTATTTTTTCTTCTCTTCTGTATCATGGACTATGTATTTATAGACGTGACCAGAGAATGGTTCGCGGTCAATTTACACCGAAGGATGCAATCAGAGATATTATGTTCGTATGACTCTCGAAGGATGTTATAACAATGACCTAAGATTAACGGAAACGCGTATTACGTATGTGCAGTGAATCCTCTTGAAAGAATATAAATTCTAGTTTAACCTACCGCAAGAGGTTACATCACTAACTCAAATATCCATGTCTCTATGAAATAGACTAACAGAGTAATAACGTTTTAAACCGCGAGTTTTACCGCTTACGTAATACAACTGTCTACTTAGGAAACGCGAACTACGAAGTTTAGAAATAAGTTTTTACCATATTTTGAACCGACTAATACAGGTCCTATTATAGTCTATTGTATTGAATAGTATTTTTTGTTTCATTTTTCATTTTTATTTCTCGTTTTTAACTCATTTTTTAAAAATCTTTGTTTTTTCAGAAGGCAGAGAGACTCCGCTGTCTCCACCTCCACCTTCAAATTCTTCTATCCAAACATCTCCGAGGGGTTTAGGATACACTTGTGGTCCCATCGATGGCTCCCTTTACGCAGTTGTTAATCCAGGCGGTACCGCAGGACCAAGGGGTTCACCTTTGACCGTGTCGATGGACAGTGGTATCAGCAGTGCTCCTCCGCAACGTTCTAGTCCACCAGAAGCTGAGGGTGAATCCGAAAACGATAGGCTTCAGAGTCACGGTGATCTGGATAAACTTTTACACGACATGATGTTGACCGTTGAGGTAAGTCGATATGTGAGACTGGCTTTTATTCAGGACGATTTCAGGACGATTTAAGAATTTCACAAACTTTCAAGTTTAGATCATTTTTTTTTTCTTTCACGGATTTTTGACACGATAAGGGCTTTTTTTTTATACAGTCTATGCCGGATCCACCATCAGAGAGTTACGGATCATCAAAAAGTGGCGTTATGTATATGAAGGATAATAGCTCGTCGAATTATTCGACAATAAAAGATCCTTACAGAAGTTACTCGTCTAAAAGTACAGAGAGCAATTATTCAACCCTTAAAAACGAACCGATAACATTGCGAAAAGATATGGTCGAAAGACGCGAAGAAATAAGAAGTTTCGATATAAATTATCGGCAATCACCAGACCGGAAGGAATCGGCAAGTGATACTTACAGGAAAAATACTGAGTCCTTTTCTCCACCTGGTAACATCGACTACATTGACGAAGACATTCCCTATCATGCTAGGCAGACTAGCCAGCCTTTTACATATGGGGCTACTACCGATATGATAAAACAGCAAATTCTATCCTCGCCTTCGCTCGTCAGAAAAGCCGTTGTTAGAGGAACAGCTCCAGTTGTTGATCTCGATGATATTATCGGTGATAACGACAAGAGGGCTATTAGTCCCAACACCCCTGATCCACCACCAGAATTTGCAAACGGATCGACGATTTCTACACCCAGAACACCGAACGATTATACCGATGGGTGAGTGAACGTTTATTTATTTAAATTTTGAAAATTTCCCTGATCAAAAAAGAACGAAAATTCACCCAAAATTACAAGGAATCGATTTAAAATTCATCAGATGTGAGGATTTTTTTTTTTTTTTACCTTCGCTCTTCAGTGGATGGAGTGACGCGGAATGCACCGTATATGTATATATTTATATACAAGTTTCGTTTGTTTGACATACTTGTTATAGTTTATCGATTAAACAATTGACACATGGCCTATACCGCATGTATATAGGTATATAGTGTAGTACGAGGCATGTGAAGCATCACCGTCAAGGGAAATAATTTTAATTATACATATACGTATATATACATACGTAAACGATGATTTTAACATAATTATACGAGAAAGCTTCTCTCGCTCAGTCTCATTATGCGAACACCGTATTCCTTTTATGGTTCGTAATTTTTTTGCTCGCGATAGATTTTTGCCAAAGTATATAATATATAACATATAACTTTCATTTCCGATAGAGAAATTTGTTCGTTTTCGTTTTTTTCTTTTATTCCTTCATTTTTTGGATTTATTTATTTCGATTGAAATGAAATGAAATCGAATAGATATAGTACTATATAGGTTCTAAATTGACGAGGTGTGGAGTGTACCCTAGAAAATAAAGAACAAAAAAAAAAAAAAGAAATGGCCTCGACTATTTTAAACTCTCGCAGCCGCCCTCTGACATAATTTTATATTTAGAAACCGACGCTCAAGTTGCCACCGTTTTGGTACCTACACAAGACGTCGACTTCTTGAACCTCGCTGGTTGTACGCACTTTCAAATTTTGTCTCATTTCTATTGTCAACAAATCTATAAAGACCGGCGGGCATCGCGTCGACGATCCGACTTGGCTATAGAACAGCTATTAGCAGATTAATATTGAAAAAAAAAATACATACATACAGGTAGATATATATACATGAAAAAAAAAACGAAAGATATTACAAAAAAATTAAGAAAAAAAAAGAAAAGGAGTAAAATACTTGCGGCGATTTTCTCCCCTTGTAAGGAATTTAAATTGTTCTGCAAACAACTCTCCGATGTTGGATGCTGGATGGTGTATGGTGTATGGTGGATACTGATGCAGGAGGCTGCGGCTATACAGAAAGGCTAAGAGTACGGTTACAAGCGAGAGATTGCGGTACGGGATAGTTGGATCTCCTGAATAGGAAATCCAGGAACTACATACATGCCATGTTCGCGCGATCTTTCTTATTCAACTTATATAGTACCTATACACGCGAACTATATATACAGGTATATATATATGTGAAAAGGAACGTTAGTTATATCTGATTTCCCATTACCGATATCATTACATGTATGTACTACCTATATTATACGATAAAACGAGATACCGAATCTCATATATGCTATATACTCGAAATTCATTAATTCTCACATACATATATCTATATATAGTCATCTATATTTATCTACAAGATTTACAAACGGTATAAATATATCTATATAATATATATACGAATAACGTAAACCGCGTTTACGTTTTAGATAAGAAATGAAAGAAAAAGGATCATATAGTATATATACATATTTATATATAGCTACTTGTATTTTTCTATCTAATTTTCATCCAAACCGCGATTAAAAAAACATAATCGTGTAGTATATACTATATTAATTGCGGTTTTTATATCATATATACAAAATCCCCATTATATATATTTTATCGCGAAATTTGTCTATGTGTTCTAAATATGTATACAGAGATTCTTTTAGGTACTATTCGTACGTTGTATGTAAGATGAAACGGTATATAAGGAATAGCACGATTCGAAACGTCCGCGTCGCGACGCGTCGCGTCGTGGCAACTGAACCACATTCTTCGTCCGCGATGTGGGTATCTAAGATCTACACTTTTGTACACTCTGATCCCACACGGTGGTCACTCCATACCATATATCTACGTATACATGTACATACATATATATACATATATATACTTATAACGTATATAATCGCGAATGATAATATACGCGATATTTTATTCGCCAATATCGTAGAGAGAGAGAGAGAGAGAGAGAGAATAGCAATTCTAATCACAATTATTCGCTGGTTTGATTAAAAACGAACTACTAAACTTCCTCGTTAAATAATTTTCATTACTTCTCTTATTCTTCCTATTCTTTTTTTTTTTTTATTTTATCCCCCAAAAACTTGACGTGGAATAAAATTTTCTGATCATAATTGTCTCCGATAAATCGATATCGTCTTATAAATATCACGTTCCGATTCATTAGATCTACAGCTTGCGATGTGATAATTATCCAAGTTCCACTAATTGCTCGGTTATCTGATTAGTCGTCGGTTCTCTCCCGATCATTTGCTCTCTCTCTCTCTCTCTCTATCTTTATCTTTTTTATTGTGAGAAACTCGAGAAGTATTACGTCAGCAGAATATCATATACTGTGACTTATATACGTACATATAAATGTTGAATAGCGTTTTCAGTATAAAGAATAAATATATGTATCGTATGAAACAGCGTATCGCACAATCGTTTCCAAAAAATCAAGAAAGAAAAAGAGGATATTTCTCATTTTTTTTCTGCCCAATTTCGTTTCTTTTTTTTCTTTCTTTTGCTAATTCAATTATTTTCGCATTTTTCTCAAGCCTTATCGATTAAGTATAATAATACCTAAGAGGATGAGGAGTTTCTTAACGCCATACTACCAGAATAATGATCCTTAAGATCGTAAGAAGCGATGGTCCATTGCTCGGGCCCAATGGCCCGTGACGACCTCGTCAATCAATAGATAATTACTCTCCTATCTTATTATTATACCGCATTATACGATTGCTTTTAATCGTATGATATTTTATCATTAGATTTATAAAGACCCCGCGGTATAATAAAGTACGCAGTTCTTAAAATCGATTTATACATATATAGTCAAGTTGAAATATCGATTAGTTATTAATTAATTTTATTTGTGCACTGTTTTTTTTTTTGGTTTTTTTCTAATTTGTTTTAATTTTTTTCGTTTCTTTTTTCATATCCCAGACTCTCATGGCTAAGACAACAGCAATTAAAGCTTGCCGCTAGAAGGGATGAAAGAAGCCCGAGCAAACAGTGGCGTCAAGAATCTGGAAATCGGGTTATCGGCGAATTGCGAACCGTGCAACGAGGGAGAATCAGACAGGATGGATACGCCAGCGATTCGGCGGTACTTGACGGTGATGACGATAGCTGGGCAATATATTCACCGATTCAGGTATATATATATGTATTATGTATAAAAGATTACATTCAGAATTAAAATTTGGGAATTATGAATTTTGCAATCAATTGATGTCTAATTTTTGTTGATTTTTTTGTTTTTCTAGTCTCAGAACCGATCAGCTACTTACACATCGGCTCCTGCGAGCCCGTTACTTCCACAGAGATCTAGTAGCCGGAAGTACAATGGTACAATAAGCGGAGGACGTCAGAGAGCAGAAAGTTTCAACGAACGTCCATTCGTGAGTGTAAAACGAGGATACGAATTGAGATCTAAGAAGAGCGAAGCTCAGGTAAGATGAAGAAAAAATAAAATAAAAATGTAAATTACAAAACTTATAGTTAGATATTATGATATATGAAATTTTTCCTCAATCCACTGCAAAACAATAATATAGACGCACTAATAGATTACATTAGATTGATTGGCCAATTTAATTAGCTAAAACTAATAATAATATCATTTTTGCTGGCTGCTGATTAGAAAAGAAAAGAAATGAAAAAAAAAATCGATTTCTAATTGTTTTTTCATTTTTTTTATTCTTATTTTTTAGTATAGCTTGACCGCTCATTCACATAGATTTAAATTAACGTATGATCTAGCCCTACCTACCCCGCTCCGAATAAAAAACCCGTTTTTTTTTTTTAAATTTGTATAAAAAAAAAACCCAAAGAAATTGTAAATAATAGAATAAGAAAGAAAAAAAAAACTCCTAGCATGCTGGCTGAAAGATAGGAAAATATTGGCTTGCGCGTTACAGAGTCCCCCGATGTCCCCACGGTCAGCAATAGCGGCTGTATCTTTAGGATATGCCTTCCATCAGGATACATTGACTAGAAATTATCATCATAACGAGAGGAAAGATGATGACGATGATGATGATCGTGAATTGACATCCGATGGAGATAATTTTGATAAAAAAAATTATCATAGTACTACGGTACAAGTTGTTGTACCTCCACAGCCTGAATCTAGAAGCGATAGTTACGCTAGGACAGAATCTCTATTGAATCAACATCACCATCGCGGTTTTGGAATTGGTTCTTCTTCTACTACTACTAGTACTACTACTACTACTACGAATACAAATACAAATACGAGTACGAATACGAATACGAATATATCGTCGACGTCGATTTTGTCTTATGATAATTCAACGTATAATAGGAGAAATTTTAATTATTCTATTAAAATTCCAAATGAAAATTCAAACGATTCTGGATTACTGCAAACTGTTAATTACGGGAATAATGCCGAAGAAATGAACTCTACTAATAATGGAACGACCGCTGATCCTCTCGTGAGCCTTTTTCAATCATTGGCAGAAATCTCAAATGTCAGAAATTCAACTTTGTCATCTACTAATAAGAATTCTGAACATCTTCGCGCCACATCCGCAAATTCAAACAACACAACTAACAGTTCCCCTAATCAATCGCCAAAAGCATGGCAGAGCACACAGGTTTGTTTGTCGCTATTATCCAGCTTCGCTATAATATCCTCACATTTATTAATATAAATATATAGTATTGTATAATTATAGATTTTTTATCATATATAGCTGCAATTCTTTTCTTTTTTACTTTCGCTCTTCTTTATTCACCGCAAACATTGCTTGATATCATTTTCAGTCATTTTTTTTCATTCTGAAAATTGAATTTCTATTTAAAATATTTAAATTTAATTAGATACTTGAATTATATATTTTACACTTTTCATATAGGGTTGACCCCGTCAAAGTTCCGAATTCGATTGAGACGGTTTTCTTAGTTCTCCAAAATTTTGAGATTTTAGAATATTGTAATTCCGAAAGTATCGTAATGCAAAAAGCTCAGGAAACTCCGAAAATCCAGACCCCCGAAAGCCAAAAAAAAGAATCACAAGCTTCCGAGGTTTGGCCTTTCGGGTTTTTCACTTCGGGAATTTTTGAACCTTTGCTGTTCATCATCGTTTCAAAAAAAAAATCAAAAATTCGGAATTCGGAACGGATGAAAAGTAGTGAAAAAATAAATGATGAAAATTTTTAAAAATTAAAGAAAAGTACAATAATTTTGGGTGTTAATTAATAAATTTCTTTTTTTCTTCTTTATCAATGAATTTCACAGTCCCACAATGACTCAGTGTCATCATGGACAGAGCGGAGCGTAAGTCCAGGAAGTGCGGGTCCACCTGTAGGAACCGTATCTCGTCCTCAGACACCAGCGTTTCCTGTTCATCCGCGAACACCATACGTTAATAATTCATCGCCAACGGTGACTTTTGCTAGCGATAGAATATACGCTACGTCAAATAACGTTGGTGGTAACGTTATAAACAATAATAATAATATATTGAACAACAATAATCACAATAATCAAAATCATAATAATAATAACAACAACAATAACGGATTGGAAGATACAAGAAATTACAATGGAAATGGAAACAACTATGGAAATTATTCTAACGAAAGAGTTTACACTCTCGTTGATGAACGAAGGGATGTATCTAGGGAGACGGGATTACCACCCAAGAGTCCGACGACCCAGCGGTAAGAATTATTCAGTTTTCTTGTTTTTTGTAAATTTAAATTATTTACTTCACCTAGTTTTTCAAAAAAGACATTTTGATTTATTTTTTTTGTTTATCACTTGCTGGATGAATGCGAATTCTGAGTTCTTCAATTCTTCTTTTATCGATTTAGCGAAATTTTGAACAACAAATTTTATTCAAATTTTATCATCATTTCGTTTATTTTATTCTTTCTCGTCAATGTTGAAATTCGAAAATGATCAAATCAAGGGAAACTTTGATAAAATTCAAACTTTATTGGTCAGACAGCTTCCGGTATAGTAAATCATTCATGGTTACTAATTCAATCATATATGTATACCTAATCGAACCCTCGCTCATAGTATAACAATCGATGAATGAATTAGCATACAAAGAACTGATCTGGATGCAAAAAAAAAAAAATATATATATATATATATATATATACGTTTATATAACATATGATATAACGTGGGACTGTATAAATGATACATAATAATAATAATGATAATAATAATAATAATATAAGTACGATGAATAAAAAATACGAGATAAAGAGAGATAAAAATTAAACATTACAATCAGTTTAACACTATAGATTGATTTTTGACGCTAAAAATTTAGACAATTTGAAAAAAAAATCACGGGTTGACAATTATTATATTCGATGATTTTAGACGTTTGAGTTTCCCAGCAAGCGGATCGCTAAAGCAAACGCATAACAAACGATGGCCACTCACTAACCAGTCGGCGTCGTTCGATTATAGGTAATTAATGATTAAAAGAAACAACAAGAAAAAGAAAGAGACAAAAAGAAATGCCAAAAAATGGGATGGAGCCTGGAGCTTCGATCGCTGTACAGCAAAAAAAAAATTGCGATCATTTGGCAATTATTATGATTAATTAATCTTTTTTTTGTTTTTCGTTCCTCCCTTCTTATTTTATCACACTTTTATTCATACTATACGTTTTCCACTAATCTTATATTACATACTGATTGTTTTTTTTTTTTTGTCTAAACCGCGAGCTTGAAGATCGTATCAAAATCTTGAAGCAAAGAATTATATAGGAGGAAATTTATTAGTAAATAGATAATCTAAATTCAGGCTAGAGATTTTGGTACAGATCAAAATAGATACTGATCTGTGTGATACTAACTAACACAGTGATACTGTATAACGAAATTTTGCTAATCTAAAAACTGATCATCGATATACCTTTATAAAGTGAAATGATCATCTTTGTAAGCACCATCCCCTATGATTGCCTCTCTCTCTCTCTCTGTCTATATCTGAAGCTTTTTGCATCGTATGTGAAAGAAATTTATATATTGACGTATATAATATATAATATATGCACAAACATATGTGATTTGACTAAACCTAATGATTATTATTTTACATTTTTCATTTTTTCTTTTCGTATCTTTGGTTTTTCAATTTATGTACATACATACATTATAGATATGCGTATACAATATACATACTATATGAATGTGTAAATTGCACGATGATTTATATTGCACACATATGGATATGTGAAAACACGGAATGACTCACAATTCGGCACAGCGTTTTTTTTTCTTTACGTTATAAAATTTGTAAAAAAAAACATAAAATATATTAGCTAATATTTTATTATATGCAAATTACAGCAAGGATCGACCTGTCTCTCCTGGAGGAGAGTACGCAAGTCATTCTCAAATGACAATTAATCAAAGCTCTGGAACACCGACGCAAATCGAATATGCCCAAAGCCCAAAGGTAACTATGATCATTAGACTAAGCTGAGAATTTAGAAAATTAGAAAAAAGAAAAAACATGAAAGAAGAAGAAGAAGAAACGTTATCATTCACATTTTTCAGAGCGCAATTTCATACTCCTCGATAAACAGCGGTGGCCAATCATCCCCTAAAGTATCTTACGGTTCGAGGAGATCGAGCGTTCACTCAAACACAGAACCTCAGGAAGTGGCTGACGCTAATGTGAAATTTGTCAGAGATACTAGTCGCATTTGGTACAAGCCAAACATATCCAGAGAACAAGGTATAATAAATTAACTGATTTTCCCCAACTTCGTTAGTTTATTATTTTTTATTTATTTTTTTTCAATATTTTCCTTAATTTTCGTAAATAACATTTTATTACATCTTCCGCAGCCATCTCAATGCTGAAGGATGCAACACCTGGAATGTTCGTTGTACGCGATAGTAATTCATTTCCTGGTGCATTCGGGCTTGCTTTAAAGGTAGCAACTCCTCCACCAGGAGCACCAAGCAGTCCTCGTGATCCGGCAAGTGAATTAGTTAGACATTTTCTCATCGAGCCAACATCGAGGGGTGTTCGGTTAAAGGGATGTGCAAATGAGCCAGTGTTCAGTTCACTTTCTGCACTAGTTTATCAGCACAGTTTAATGGCAATGGCTTTACCATGCCAGCTTCTGTTACCTGAACCGGAAGCTGCTGCAAGAGCACTTGACTCACCTGGAACTAGCAGCGCGCAACAACTCCTTGCACAAGGAGCTGGTGAGTAAAGAAAGAAATCAATCAATCGATTAAACACATAGGGATGATAATGATTGATCAGAAATTTATGGAAACTTGTTGAAAAAAAAATTAAAAAATATCAAAATTGTTCAATTTTTTCAGCCTGCAACGTTCTATACCTCTTCACAATCGACACAGAATCGTTAACCGGACCACAAGCGATAAAAAAAACGATAACCACCCTATTTGAACAACGACCCTTGCCCACAGCTACCATTGTACATTTCAAGGTATCGGCTCAGGGTATAACTCTCACTGATAATGGAAGGAAATTATTCTTCAGACGGCATTATCCTACTAATAATATCAGCTATTGTGGATTGGACGCTGATGAAAGGACCTGGAATATTACATCAGAGGAAAACGGCCAGAGCCAAAGTGCCCAGTAAGTTTTTCAATCCAATTTTTGCTAGATTTTTATTTTTTAATTTTTTTATATTATCACGAAAGTTTCATTCGTTACACTATACGTGGCTGATGGCATATAAGGTCGTGAAAGACATTATACGACTTTCTGTCATTCGTGGAAGTATAATGAGGAATATATGGAAAATTTTGTGAGAAATTTGAAAAAAAATGACTTAAGTTGAAAAATTAAAAGTGAAATTTACTAGCATATACAGTTTTGAATTTAGCTTGCAAAAATATCTTAATTTCGCGAATTAAGACGTATGATAAAATATGCATACGACCTAATATGCCGAACACGTGTCTATACACGCGACTTTGTTTTATATGAAAACGGATATAGGTGGTACCTAGAATTTATTCTTGACGTAGAATTGTCTCTTTTTATACATGCATGTATATATATTATATTATATCTTAGTACGTGACTGGTAAGCATTTTTCTTTATAGAAACGCGTTTAACTATAAAGGGCAACATGTATATATATTACTTGTTTCCGTCATTCAAGTCACGTATAGTAAGTCTCATCCAGTTCTCTATGACCTGGTATAAATATGATACCAGCTGCTATATTGTTCTACATAAGATGATGTACAGTATAATAATGTATGAACTGCGTACCCCACTAGTATGCAACGATAGAATATCGTATGATATTCAGAAATTTGAAAAGAAAAAAAAAAAAATTAAATTTTGATCAACGTCCTGAAGTATTATAATGATAGTATTAATTAATTGTCTCATTAGATCATAAATATTAATACTTAATTCTCAATTTTTGTTTTCTAAACTTTTTCAGCAATTGTTTTGGATTCGTAGCGCGAAAACCTGCCCATAAGTCAGACAACCAGTGTCATATATTTGCAGAACTTGAACCGGGACAACCGGCGACAGCGATAGTGAATTTTGTTAATAAAGTAATGATGGGTAATGCACAGGTGAAAGCAAATATCGTATGATTTATTTCATGATAAATTTATATTACATAATAATGATTAAATATATTTCTAATAATACATACGTACATAGATACATACATGGATACATATATATATACATAATTATTGTGTAATGTAATATATTTTATTTTTTGAAATAATTATTAGAGTATTATTGTTCGAATCTATACATGAAACACGTAAATACCTTATATACTATATAAATAAATACATATATGTATATATATATCAACATATATATTATATATGTAAATTTCAAATTTAAATCCGAGGCCTTTTCTTCTGTAGGATTTTCCTAGATGTTTAAAAAAAATTTCTTAATCATAACGAATAAAAAAAAACAGAATTTCAGGGTGAACCATGGAAATAGGTATAGAAAGAAAAAAAAAAGAAAAAAATAACAACGATAGAGGTAAATGGAATTTGAATTTAAAATTGAAAAGCAATTATATCAAAGTTATTATATATTATAATGGTAATAATAATATTAATAATAATAATAATAATAATTAAAAATGATTTATCAATCATGGATAATAATTCTTATATGTATATGTATATATGTATATATCTGGTATATTTGCGCGTACAACTGCCAGTGTTTGAAACTGGGTAGCCTTAATAAAGTTTAATTGAAAAAAATATATCGATAATAGCTAATATTTACAAAATTCATATACACACATATATATATATACATATATAGATATGTAGAGTCATGTGGTAAAAATTATAGTAATAATATTAATTATTATAATGATCATTATCGCGTTCACTGTTCGAAAATATAAAAAAAAAAAAATTACAATTATTAATTAACTAATAATAAAATACTGTTATGGTAGATATATTAGGGTATAAACGCAGACAGAGTTTTATCGAATCGATCATATAACGTATAACATAATATAATATCTAATTTACATAGATATAGTATATATATATATAGATATATTTAGTATAGTTAATAAATCCTGTAAATATTAATATACATTATATATAAAAAAAATATATATATATATAAACTAATAACTATATACGGTGGTATGAGAAAAAAAAAAGTACAGAGTATATAATACAAAATACGGAATCTTGAAATTATATAATTATAGATATAATATAATTAATGAATTAATGATTAATTAATTATGAAAAATATAAATAAGATCTATGAGAAGAAAATAATAATAATAATAATAATTAAACACAACTTCTGCAGGCTAATAAATATTATAAAATACTATATTAATAAAGAAAATAGTAATATAAAAATTACGAATCAGTAATCATTTCACCTACGTTAAATAATATTATTTAAACGAGATAAATTATTATAAAATATTGTAGATTTTTTTATTTCAATAACTATTATTTCTAATTTATTGTTCATCGGAATTATTTTTACCTAAATCGAATAATTTCTTTCATACTTATATTCGAAGATTAGATTCATCGTCTCTGTCTTCGTCTTGGTCTATTAAATTTCTTTTTGTTTTTATAGAATAGATGAAATACTCAAATAATAATAAAAATATAAATGAATGGAATTATTTACTGTTTGCGAATATATTAATTCCATCGAATCGATTCATTTAGGTACATCGAAAATTAGTTTTTTTTTCAAATCGTCATTTTTGGGCTTATTAAATACCAAAGAATTGTTCGAATCGCTGTATGAATTAACGCTAATATCATAGCTAATTATCACATATTAGAAAGTTTACTTACGATAATGAAAATTTGTCGAAAATTACTTATCCGATATACTATTCGAGATAATAGGCAAATAGCAACAAGTGTTTGAAAAATATTCACACGACTAACGGCGAATTTACTGACCTACTATGTCACCGCTCACCACAGAAGCCTAAGAGCCTGCGGTGACATAGGAATTTATCATAAAATTTAAACCAGGACATCAACTTGATAATATCCTTTCATTGTTATTTTTATTATTATTAAAAAAAAATTTAAACAATTATAAAAACCGAAACTAAACGTCAGAAGTATTTCATTCGTTTCAAATTTTATTTATCAAAAAATAGACGCGAGTGAAATATATACGTGAGATTACAAAAACGAAATAAAAAAATAAAAGATAAATGTTCGTAAGTATCAAATTTTCAAGTTTACAAATTTTATTGCTAATTTTTAATTTCCATTTGTGTTTTGTTTTTCATTTTCTATTTTTTTGCTATTCAATAATTCTAGAGCAGAAAAAAAATTCTTAACTAGTTTCAGAAAAGTGACCTGGATCCTTGGTATCTCCTATGTATACATACATACGTCACAGGCTTAGAGTTTCAGGATTAAACTAAACTATCGTTTTTCACTCACTTGTCGTTTGACTGGACAGTAAACGAGTTCTTGTTGTCAGTAAGCGAGGAACCTTCGCCCAGTTAAGTCATAAAGAGTTCCGAGAGCCAGTCCGAGCGGTCATTTACATGTATAAATAAAATTTCAAAAAATACAAAAAAGTTAAGAAAAATGAGTTCTTTCGCAGTATTTTTCACCACAATTTTCGGTTCGTTGCTCATAGCGATTCTAGTCAATGGCGATCCGGTTATTGCGGAAAAAAGATCGACGATATATTCGGGTTTCGGTGTTAGTGAGGAAAAAATCGGTACTTCTGCGGTAATCAACGGTTCAAGGTCAGATTTTTTTCACCGTTATAATTAATGACCTAATAATTTCGCAAAATAATAAATAAATAACATCATTCATGATCCCAAATCGATATAAACCGATCACATCTATATCTACAGGTTTGAAATTTCAAGAGAGAAATTTTTCCCACCGAGAAGACGCAGAGCTGAAATCGTCGATTTTATGGCAGAAAAATTAACAAGGGAAAAAAATCAGCCCGATAATTATCTCGGAATTATATCACGGAGGGAAAATCGGCGCAGTAGCGATCGAGCGAGATACGCGAATTCGAAATTCTTAAAGACCGAGGGTCCAGGGGTATCGAACGAGTTGGAAGATGCTGGGAAATTTGGTACCTTGCTTACGGAATATCGCGGATTTTCAATAGCCGGATTTGTGGAGTCAATTTTCACCATTCTTACAAACGGGATTAGTTCTATAGTCAATAACATCGTCGGTAGCGAATCGAAAAGTAGTAAACCTCGAGTTAATCGAGTAAGCTACAAGGGGCATCAGCTTCTTAGAATAACTCCAATATCCGATAGCCAAGTAAAAGAATTGCAAGAAATGATGGACTCGAACGATGATGGAATAAAGTTCTGGACATTGCCGGTAAAAAACAGGTAAAATTGCATAAATACTTTTTATTTCATCTTATTTTCTTAACGGCGATTATAAAACGCGATGAAACAAGAACGAGTAACGGGATCTTTTCGGTTTATACTATTTTATTCGATTCGATGAGGCGCCCGCTTATATTCTTCCAAAAACTATATGCTGTCGAGGACGAATTTCATTTTTAGAAATTTGTCACAAAATTAAATAAAATAAAATAACTATTTTTCTATTCATAAATTTCAAACTGCATCAGATCTACAGACGTCGTTGTCGCACCGGACATGCTTACTGAGATAAAGGACTTTCTGAGGGAACAGAAGTTCGGATTCAAAGTTATACTAACAGATTTACAGGTGAATATGATCCGTTGATTAATTGCAATTATATTGGATAATTGAAATAATTTTACATGATATAATAGACGTAAGTATATTCAGCGGTGTTTAATCCAGTGATAATAAGCATTTAATCACATGGTGAATGCGCGAGGGTCATAAGAACGAGTAACTGTATATGAATAGGTGTTGGACTTGGGATTGACTATACATATGAGGGAAGGCGAGTTTCATGAAATACAAATACCATATATATGTATAGGCCTCTATATGTATCAGGAAATGTTATTGAACGTGCAGAACGAGAACACGGAGTAAAAAATAAGTAAAACGCGATAACGAATCGTTCCGAGTAAAATGTTGAAAACGAGTTCTTCTTTGAAAAAAATTCAATGCTTTCTAGTCGTTCCGACATCCTCTGACGTACCGATTTAATCCATATTTATATATTACTATTATCTCCTTTCATCTATGCCCTATAGAAAATTGATAAGCCGATTATTTTTAAACAGAAAACTATCGCTTATCAAAATCCAAAAATGTCCAAGGAACAAAGGGAGGATTTAGTAACGAGTCAGGGTCATTCGATGACGTGGAAACGGTACCACAGATACGCAGGTAAATAAAAGTCGCTTATTTAATTTGCGAAGAAAAAAAAAAAACATCATCATCATCATTCTCTTATCTATAATATTGAATATTATTATCAGATATAATCAGGTACTTGGAATACCTGGCCTTCACATATCCCAGCATGGTAGAGCTGGTCACTATTGGTCATAGCTACGAAGGACAGCCCTTAAAACTTGCCAAAATATCAACCGGTCCGACTAAAGAGGGTGAGAGCAAACCTGTGGTTTGGATTGATGGTGGTGAGAAAATTTATTGATTACATAGGTGTATATCAGTTTTGTAGTTTTTATTTATTTTTCATTTTTTATTCTTTCGATCCAATCATATAACGTGCTACTTATAAGTCTATCGTTTTTTATACGATATGAAGACACGAGCCTTGGGGCTATGTGTCGGATAGATCGACATGAATTTCAATCAGACTTTTCAATTCCATATAAAATTTACGACGTGTTATAAAAAAAAAAGAGAGAAAAAAAAAATCAGGCAATCCTTTTTCTCTTCTTCTCGTCTTTTATTATATTTATTTCTAACGAGCATCGGGTTTTATTGCAAGAGGAAACCTGATGTGAGAATAGTGTGAAAAACTAAACTGTTTCCACTAAACTTAAGATAATTATGTTATTCAGTCCCTAGCTGTTAATCATCAAATATCACATCTAACGTTAAAAGCCTCATTCTTTTGATTATATGACAGTCAAATGCCGGAACGTCCTTCAAGATTTTACCACACAAGCTGTACTTTACTTCGCGTGTGAACATTTGTACTTATATATATTTTTTTAGGACGATCGTTATCCGACAGTAAATGTATAAACTCATAAGTTTTTTTTTCTTGTTTTTTGTCACATTTTGACCTACTATGTGGTACACAGTTATTTTTTAATCCAATAATCATATCTCTAAGTTTACGCGAGTATACTATGCAGAGACTGAAATACCTTTCATTCAAAAATACTTAAATTATGTGGTTTTTTTTTTTTTTTTTCTAAATGTTTTGTATATAAATAGGAATGCACGCAAGGGAATGGATCGGTCCAGCTGTAGCTACTTACATACTCAATCAGTTAGTTGAAAAAAATTCAACTTATACAAAACTCCTGGATACATCCGACTGGATGATATTACCAGTCTCCAATCCTGATGGATACGAGTTCAGTCATACTGCCGATCGCCTCTGGCGTAAAACACGGAGCAATCATGCTAGTGTTGATACGGACAACGAGGCCAGGTAATAAACACCTTCATCAGTTGAACATTTCTTTACTGATTATACGATTCGGAAATTAATTGTCTATAAAAATTACGGTTCACCATATTAAGTGATAGAAAAAAATTTGATTATATTATCATAAATAACGGTTCATAAAAAAGAGCGAGAGAGAGGAGAGAGAGAGAAAAAAAAAGAAACAGCTTCGCCAAATCAATTCAAACGGAATGAACGAATCGTTGTCATTAATTCGCCTCAAAAATTTCCATCAGATCAGGTCCTCTCGGTCTTTTTCACCTGGTATCCCACTACACACGGTGGTTTTTTTCACGTTGTGAGGGTGTAGACCCTAATCGAAACTTCGGTTATCATTGGGGCGAAGAAACTAGTAGTGCAACAAGCACTGATTCTTGTCACGAGACGTATGCAGGTCCAAAACCCTTCTCTGAACCAGAAACTCGAGCAATTGCTGATTACATTATGGCAAATCGTCAAAGCATCAGGTAAACCTGAATAAATTTTGGCCGTAATTATTATTTCATTTTCCTACACTTGTCTCAATAGTCTTATATATGCATATATATCATTCGATCAGGATGTATCTCACCCTTCACGCCTATTCACAAATGTGGCTTGTACCTTGGGGCTACACTAAGACAAGACCAACAGATTTTGAAGAGCTTGTTAACGTTGCTAGAAAAGCAACAAACGCGATACTCAAAGTACATGGTACTCAGTATCAGGTTGGAGCATCTCCTGAGCTGCTTTATCCGACCTCAGGTACCTCTTTGAATGATTGATTAGGGTGATGAAATATTTGATTGGTTTTTTTTCCCCTTTTCTTTTAAATGTTTTTTATTCTCTTTTGATTAGGCGGTTCTGACGACTGGGCAAAAGGAGTTGCGGGCATAAAATACTCGTACACATTAGAACTTAGAGACCGAGGGCTTTACGGTTTTCTTTTACCCGCTACCCAGATAGTACCAACGGCACGAGAAACTTGGGCGGGTATTAGAGCGATAACTCGTCTCGTTACGTGCAATACTTGAGCCTGTATACACCTACGCGTTTATGAGAAAAGATATACGAGCACCAAAACAAAGCACCGATACCTCGCCGACTATTTTCGCAATAATATGCGAACTAATTGTATATAGTACATGATATGATTAGGCCAAGGTATATAAGCTCGATAAATCGTCGTGTCAATAGGATAAATTATATTGAGCTAATCAAAGATAGAACGTTGCAATAAAACTAAATTAATTAGCCATTAAAATTCAGTGATAAGATGAAGGAAATGATTTGATCTCAAACCGAGATTTTATATCATCTTCGATTATAGTTTTTCGATAACTATAATGAAATGCTGTTTTGGTATGGGTTGTAGAGTTTTAGAAAGAGAAAAAAAAAAAACGGAAAAATTCAACTCGTTGTAAGACATAGGCATGAAATTACGGTTGGACAGTTATAATTCTCTCCTCATCTTTTGACTGTCGAACATTATTAAGTTGAATGAGAGTCAAAAAAAAAAAAAGGAAAAAAACGGACAAAAGAGATACAGAAGATTGTTGACCGCAAAATTTGATGATTCAACTCACGTGGATGTAACTGGTATGAAATTCACGGCAGTCTTTTATACAGTTAATTGTCTGTGTCACGTATTCTGCGACGATGAGTTTACCTACTTGCTGTAGTCTGTAGAGTCTGGGGGAATGAGGAGATCTGAATACTTATTAGAGTAAGCATGTATTTATTTTATTTATTATTTATTTGTTTATTTATTTATTTATCTAAGTATTTACTTGTCGCTTCGATTTGAGGCAATGATTGAATGAAAAACTAGTAGATTTTAATTTGTATAGAATTAATATATTCATTATGTAGACACATGAATAAAGTTTCCTCGGCTCGTATATACACATAACAAACATTGATTTTATTTTTATCGCACCTCCTCGGGTCAGATCCTCTCCAGAAACCAGGAGACATTTTCGACTTGAAATTTCGCATACTCCGAAAATGGCTAATAATTGGATTATATAAAGACTGAAAGATGAATAAATTGAATTTAAAGCGAGTCGTCGCGAGTTGAGGAGATTTGTGGCTCGGGAAGGGATATTTGAAATTTTATGGACATTGCCGGATAATATTTCGACAATGATGTTACATGATACGAGCAATTCTTTATTCTTCAATACACTTAATAAAATAGATCTGAGTATGATTATCAATAACGAAACAAGAATCCTAATTTTGAACTTATTTCAAATTGTACTTGATTGCGTTACCCTGTATTATAATTAATCACTAACAACAGAACAGTAGGGGTTGAGCCTTATCACCCGCAACCCGCAAATCTTTCTTGCGATTTTAGTTTTATGGTTGCCTAGCAAATTTCGCCGCCGGCGTAAACTGACCTACGACAATAGCGTCCGCCGCGCCGCTCTTATGTAATGCAAGGACGCATTCCGCGACGTTCAGTGTCCTGCTGGGCCTCATCGAGTGAACATCGGTAACGCGAGTCGAGGAGATTTGCGGCTTCGGAAGGCTGACATCAACGGAGGAACGTTGGACATGAGTGAGTTTTAAATATTTCGATCAATATTTTAATAAATATTTTAATAAATAATCGACAATTTTCAAAGCTCGTTGAAAACAAGTGAAATTGTATTCAATACTTTTCCGATAGATTTCACGCGTCTCATATTTTAATCGTCGAAGTAAGTATAACCGTTGAATTGCTATCGGCAGACTTTGATTATAATTGCAGATATTGTTCATTTTCAAGTACATTCTATTCATACCAGCGAATAAATGTGCGAAAATCTAGACTCCTTACGAACATAACTTGTTCTGAATACAAATATAATGTGCGCGAGAGTTTCGTGTGATAACTTCGCGATAATTATCATCCCATTATATGATTGGCATATGATTCCGAGTCTCTCGCCCTGTAGCGTCGTTTGTTTGACAGGCATATTTCGCGACTCCGAAGGGGAAACTAATTAGTCGTGTTATTTCGAGTTGACAAGTATTTTTCGGGAGAATACTCGTTCCCCGATTTATTCTTTTATCCGATTCTTTGACAGCATTATCGGTCGACGGAGATTAGAATGAACATCGCTGATACTTGAACTGCATAGATCCTGCGTGCCACTTGGTCGGAGATGGACGCCAACCAACACTGCCCGGCTAATCCTGGATTAACGGTCGACCAAGATAATGGTGAGCTTCGTATTATATTAGCCAAAGACCCGATTTAACTATGAATGTATGTCCGCAAAACATACTTTGCACGTTACGGATCTCAGATAGATTAAATGATGGAATATAATTGATAGATCTCGAGAGAATATGTTTACCTCGGTTGAATATAGTAGACTCACCTCGTAGTAGAGAAATATTTGAATAACGAGGATCAAAATTCAAAGGTTTGAAAATAAATACAAGGGTAGATCGCTGTAGGCCTAATTAGGCATCACATTTATTTTTCGAACACGGAACATAATTCAATATTGGTGATGAATTACGCCAGAGTCTCAAGTAACAGTCATAACGATTGAAAGATTGAAGAATTTATTCATGCATGCACTAGTAATACTAGCTTATTGACATTCTTCATTCTGTTGAAAATAGTTAAAAGTTTATATCACATTTAAAAATGGTTCAGGCAGGCTTACAAAATCAATGATAAGAAATATATTATAATAAATTTCATACAGATGTATAATCACAATTAGAAATTTGTTGGTACTTAGTTGAGAATGTTTGCTTGAAAAACACATAAACCTAATCTATCCAATGTACCCTATGTTTATCTAGTTTTTATCTTCACAGGCGTTGCTCATCAAGGGAAACTAGTTCCTGCCTATCTTCAACAAAACCTCTTCAAAATTCATCAGGACAGGGGATTCACACCAGGGAGTGAAGCAGTCCAAGCACCGGGGAAATGACCGCAAGACAACTCAGCATCGCGGAGTATTAATAAACTAGCGTGAGTAAATAGTTCGTAATTACAGTTCTTTTTGAATCAGTTTTGGTAGAATCTGGCATCTAGTCTAAAAATCGATTCCGTTTGAAACGTTTTAAAGAAAACAAGCTGAGTTGGTTGCCACTAATTTTCAGTCAGCAAACTTTGTAACCCAGTTTATGTGTGATGAATAACGAAAAACCTAATTATAATATTTTCTACGATTAGTGACAACCACAAGCTTTTATATCACAGCATCTGCTGCCCGCTCTATGTAACATTAAAATCAACGTCCTACTCGAGACATGTCGGATACTAATTTGAATATTCAACAACAAGTTTCGAATCATTTTACAAATCGCTGTACAGATTATTTCAAATCAATTTGATTATAAAAGCTATAAGCGGTAATATAATAACTCATTTTTATAAAGTTTGATATACTTGACCAGTTCATGCGGTCATATTATAATCGTACAAGGAAAAGACTTGTAATATTACATAATAGATGAAAGTTCGTGATGATATATTATTAACAATATGTCCTCGCGCATGTATTATATTGTGTTCGGCCCTTGGGTACCGCACCGAAGGTCTTGATGCCTTTTATTTGCTTAAACTCGTTGTATTTGGGATGGTTGAGTTTACCCATTACCGTACGAAATATTCCCAATAACTATTCAGGTAACAGAACATAATACATGCATAGGTATAAGATATATATTTGTCAAATATAATTCACTCTTTCGCAACACTGCAAATATCCATGTAATCATAAGATTGTTTATGATATGAACATGTATTATCATAGTAAATTGGCGCATTCTTGAATAAATATCTCTTGAAATTGTAAATAATCGATCGTTGAATCATTTTCCCCTGTCCTTTCCTTGCCTATAAGTCGAAAATCATGAAAATCGCATGATTTCATAAAGCCTCGAACTATTTTTGCAATGAATAATTAATTTTATTATTATTATATATTTTATTAATAAATAATTGGTCCGCCTTGCCATATGCAACCCGCATGCCATTCGTGTAAACGACAAGGCCCATGTTAATTTTTGTTGCCTATTTGGTGTTTTCCGATTGCCTATACTCAGGCGTATTGTAGTAATTCAGAAAAAAGGTCGAAAAAAAGATTCTGGCAGTTGATACCTTATTTAAGGAGTCGGATTTCTGGCAGTTAAGACTTTTTGAGAAATCGATTTTCTGGCAGTTGATACCTCAATTTTAGTCGCTTTATGATGAGGACAGAAAATCGACCAATCAGGAGGCTGCTTGAGCCAATTTAGGCTCAATTTCTCGAAAAGGAGCCTCCTGATTGGTCGAATTTCAGATTAAATTAAGTTACGGCGTTTCATGGGCTAGCCATCAGGAAAAATTCTGGATTTCTGGCAGTTGATACCTTATTTTAGGAGTCGGATTTCTGGCAGTTGATACTCTTTTAAGGAGTCGGATTTCTGGCAGTTGATACCTTTTTAAGGAGTCCGATTTCTGGCAGTTGGTACCTGAATGAGGTATCAACTGCCAGACGAAAAAGGTATCAACTGCCAGAAATCCGACTCCTTAAAAGAGTATCAACTGCCAGAAATCCGACTCCTTAAAAGAGTATCAACTGCCAGAAATCCGACTCCTTAAAAGAGTATCAACTGCCAGAAATCCGACTCCTTAAAAGAGTATCAACTGCCAGAAATCCGACTCCTTAAAAGAGTATCAACTGCCAGAAATCCGACTCCAAAAATAATTTTCTTCTGGCAGTTGATACCTTGTATCAGGAGAACATCTGACCCGAGGAGGTGTTCTAAAATTTTTGGAGGGGGAAAGGCATAGTGTATTGATACATGCATGCATACGTTGCTTCATGCACGTCTCTCTACGTTCATTCATATTAGCTATTTTGACAATTTTTTGAATTTTAACTCGAAAAATATCTCCTGGTATCAGGAGAACATCTGACCCGAGGAGGTGTTCTAAAATTTTTGGAAGGGGAAAGGCATAGTGTATTGATACAGGCATGCATGCGTTGCTCCATGCACGTCTCTCTATGCTTATTCATAGTAGCGATTTTTACAATTTTTTTCCTAAGTTCAATACGCCTGAATATAGGCAATCGGAAAACACTCGAAAACAACTCGTAAAACACGTGGTAAAGGCTTCAAAAACACGTGGTTTTGGACTCTAAAAACACGTGCTTTTAGACTCTAAAAACACGTGGTCCCGAAAAACACGTGGTAGTAAATAATATTGCAAAAATAGTTCGAGGCTTTATGAAATCATGCGATTTTCATGATTTTCGACTTATAGGCAAGGAAAGGACAGGGGAAAATGATTCAACGATCGATTATTTACAATTTCAAGAGATATTTATTCAAGAATGCGCCAATTTACTATGATAATACATGTTTATATCATAAACAATCTTATGATTACATGGATATTTGCAGTGTTGCGAAAGAGTGAATTATATTTGACAAATATATATCTTATACCTATGCATGTATTATGTTCTGTTACCTGAATAGTTATTGGGAATATTTCGTACGGTAATGGGTAAACTCAACCATACCAAATACAACGAGTTTAAGCGAATAAAAGGCATCAAGACCTTCGGTGCGGTACCCAAGGGCCGAACACAATATAATACATGCGCGAGAACATATTGTTAATAATATATCATCACGAACTTTCATCTATTATGTAATATTACAAGTCTTTTCCTTGTACGATTATAATATGACCGCATGAACTGGTCAAGTATATCAAACTTTATAAAAATGAGTTATTATATTACCGCTTATAGCTTTTATAATCAAATTGATTTGAAATAATCTGTACAGCGATTTGTAAAATGATTCGAAACTTGTTGTTGAATATTCAAATTAGTATCCGACATGTCTCGAGTAGGACGTTGATTTTAATGTTACATAGAGCGGGCAGCAGATGCTGTGATATAAAAGCTTGTGGTTGTCACTAATCGTAGAAAATATTATAATTAGGTTTTTCGTTATTCATCACACATAAACTGGGTTACAAAGTTTGCTGACTGAAAATTAGTGGCAACCAACTCAGCTTGTTTTCTTTAAAACGTTTCAAACGGAATCGATTTTTAGACTAGATGCCAGATTCTACCAAAACTGATTCAAAAAGAACTGTAATTACGAACTATTTACTCACGCTAGTTTATTAATACTCCGCGATGCTGAGTTGTCTTGCGGTCATTTCCCCGGTGCTTGGACTGCTTCACTCCCTGGTGTGAATCCCCTGTCCTGATGAATTTTGAAGAGGTTTTGTTGAAGATAGGCAGGAACTAGTTTCCCTTGATGAGCAACGCCTGTGAAGATAAAAACTAGATAAACATAGGGTACATTGGATAGATTAGGTTTATGTGTTTTTCAAGCAAACATTCTCAACTAAGTACCAACAAATTTCTAATTGTGATTATACATCTGTATGAAATTTATTATAATATATTTCTTATCATTGATTTTGTAAGCCTGCCTGAACCATTTTTAAATGTGATATAAACTTTTAACTATTTTCAACAGAATGAAGAATGTCAATAAGCTAGTATTACTAGTGCATGCATGAATAAATTCTTCAATCTTTCAATCGTTATGACTGTTACTTGAGACTCTGGCGTAATTCATCACCAATATTGAATTATGTTCCGTGTTCGAAAAATAAATGTGATGCCTAATTAGGCCTACAGCGATCTACCCTTGTATTTATTTTCAAACCTTTGAATTTTGATCCTCGTTATTCAAATATTTCTCTACTACGAGGTGAGTCTACTATATTCAACCGAGGTAAACATATTCTCTCGAGATCTATCAATTATATTCCATCATTTAATCTATCTGAGATCCGTAACGTGCAAAGTATGTTTTGCGGACATACATTCATAGTTAAATCGGGTCTTTGGCTAATATAATACGAAGCTCACCATTATCTTGGTCGACCGTTAATCCAGGATTAGCCGGGCAGTGTTGGTTGGCGTCCATCTCCGACCAAGTGGCACGCAGGATCTATGCAGTTCAAGTATCAGCGATGTTCATTCTAATCTCCGTCGACCGATAATGCTGTCAAAGAATCGGATAAAAGAATAAATCGGGGAACGAGTATTCTCCCGAAAAATACTTGTCAACTCGAAATAACACGACTAATTAGTTTCCCCTTCGGAGTCGCGAAATATGCCTGTCAAACAAACGACGCTACAGGGCGAGAGACTCGGAATCATATGCCAATCATATAATGGGATGATAATTATCGCGAAGTTATCACACGAAACTCTCGCGCACATTATATTTGTATTCAGAACAAGTTATGTTCGTAAGGAGTCTAGATTTTCGCACATTTATTCGCTGGTATGAATAGAATGTACTTGAAAATGAACAATATCTGCAATTATAATCAAAGTCTGCCGATAGCAATTCAACGGTTATACTTACTTCGACGATTAAAATATGAGACGCGTGAAATCTATCGGAAAAGTATTGAATACAATTTCACTTGTTTTCAACGAGCTTTGAAAATTGTCGATTATTTATTAAAATATTTATTAAAATATTGATCGAAATATTTAAAACTCACTCATGTCCAACGTTCCTCCGTTGATGTCAGCCTTCCGAAGCCGCAAATCTCCTCGACTCGCGTTACCGATCTTCACTCGATGAGGCCCAGCAGGACACTGAACTTTGCCGGCGGCGTCCTTAGTTTATCTACGCATGCCGCGGAGAGGGGGACGTCATTGTCGTAGGTCAGTTTACGCCGGTGACGTCATTTGCTAGGCAACTATAGAACGAAAATCGCACAAAAGATCTGCCTTTTTTCTGCATCTGGTAAAAGATGCGACATTAGCCCACAACTTAATTTCTTTTTGCAATGATTTATAATAAATTTTTTTCTTCGTTTCAATAATAATTGCCCGACTGATTTAATCTATCGCCTTAATCTACTTTCCAGGATAAATAAAATAGGAATTTTACCTATAATGCAAACATAAATGCAATAAAATATCAGTAATTCTTTTCAACTTCTTCGCATTATTTCCACGCGCCACTATCTTTCATTGTATCAATGAATCCAATAAAGAATTAGTGGTTCTTTCTACTGCTATTCAGAATTTTATCAATGAGCTATTTGCCACGCCTCCAAGAATATAAAGAAAGGGACGTAGTATTTTTTGTCCGCATATTTGTGCAGCACCACTATCTTTTCATTCGTAGACGAGCGCTTCTCAGAAAACGTAGTAAATTTTTTACCCGCATATTTGTGCAGCACCACTATTTTACCACTCATTCATTCATACGCGACCAGCGCTCTCTATGTATCGATGGAGTAGTTGCTGCGGGAGGGGGTATCAAAACTAGCGATGTGTACAAACGAACGAACAATTAAAAGAACAACTCAAAGTAAGAATTATTAAGCGTTACCCAGTTGATATATTCTAATGAATAACAACCAAATCAACGTTTCCCAAACTACAAAAACATATTCCCAAACAATTCCCAAACGATTGCATCGATAAAAAATTAAATTGAATTTATTCGCCTGCCAAGTATACGGAGCCTAAATATCGTTCTTCATAAATAGTTCATAGACATTTTTTTAAATTACAGCAATAAAAGTGCGTCAATTTATTTGTGATATTTTGAATTTGAAATCATTGCGAAATATATCAAGATATCCACCAATCATACGTCTTCTATCATTGATAAATTCTGCAAGATAGATATTCGCATGTGAATCAGCGCAAGCCACGTGATTATGGTTATAGCTATAAGCTGATGGTCATGGCCGTCCGACCGTCAAACAAACGACGCTACAGGGCGAGGGACTCGGAATTATATGCCAATAATATAATGGGATGATAATTATCGCGAAGTTATCAAACGAAACTCTCTCGCCCATTATATTTGAGATTGAGTCTAGATTTTCGCACATTTATTCGCTGGTATGAATGGAATGTACTCGACAACGAACAATATCTGCAATTATAATCAAAGTCTGCCGATAGCAATTCAACGGTTACTTACTTCGGTGTTAGTGATTAATTATAATACAGGGTAAAGCAATCAAGTACAATTTGAAATAAGTCCAAAATTAGGATTCTTGTTTCGTTATTGATAATCATACTTAGACCTATTGTACAAACAATGTACAATAATTGTAATAATAGAATGTTTAGAGATTTGAATATATACAATAACTGCAGGGTATAGAGTCGCAGGAGATATCGACGTGTTATTTAACTCATAGTAGATCTGAGACTTGTTATATACAATTATCCAGTATGTATAAATAAATATAAATTATATACTATATTGATTATATGGTAAATTTTGTACAATTTTAATTTTGTTCACTAATTGCAGAACCAAATACGAAGTATTCATAGGTATTATACGTGTGTGATATCGTATATTATAATTTCGTCGATAAACGTTATGCGATATAAAACACACGATAAATATAAATCATTTCAATTCATAATCGAAAAAATTTCCTCATTCCTAATTCAAATTTTTTTTTTACAATATTGTTCCAGCGGTTGTACTTCTCCGTTTGTTATTGAGTCCAAAATCCATATTTCTTTGAAACCTCCACGTCCTATTATTATTTTAGCTTCTTCAGGCTCTTCCGCAACACGACCACCCGCGATACGGACTAATTCTTTCAAAACTGGAGCCGGAGTGGACGTTTCTTCTTTAATATGTATAAGACCGCATGTTAAAAACAATTCTGAGACATAAGCTGATCCGAATAATTGCTTCTCTTTACGATTTACCTGGAAACAAAAATATCTTAATCAGATAAGTTCAAATGAACAAAGAATCAACAAAATTTCAAACATTTTCCAGTGAATTATGACATCAGATCCGTTCGGAATCTTTTTAACGCTGAAAACTCACTCGTACGGCTTTTGAAAAACCGGTTATTTCGTATTCTTCGGGATCAACCCATTCTCCGGCTTCAAGAGACTTCAAAATCCACTCGAAACTCACAAGCCAACACCCTCTTACCATACCACGAAGGAGATTCACTGTACGAGTACCTTTACTAACAACGTGCGTTGTGTTGCGAGTCACTATCTTATCAAGCTTTGCTGATCCTAGAATTGTAACTGTACTTTTTATGGACAATTTCTGCCTGTAAAATGATAAAATTACATTCCTTAAAGAATTTAGACTCATAGTTAAATCAAAAACATATTCTTGATTGATATCATAGTTTTAAATCCTTGAAAAAAATAAAATAAAAATAAAAGTCTTACTCTATAGACAGTCCAGTTGCGACTATTATAATCTTAGGTATTCTCTTCCGAATTTTATGCCTAACAATATTATTTTTTGGTTCAAAATCGTCCAACGATGTTCTTCCCAATGCGGAGCTAATATCGTCACAGGTTTCGTTCATTATATCAGTATTCTCTTGCGTCTTTTTCTGCATACCAAGATCTCCTTTTTTTCTATTAACTATCTTTTTGGTTTTTAATTTTCTGACCCTTTTCTCCTTTCTTGGCTTTGGATCAACCAATTCCACATCATCGTCCGACGAATGAATCGTCACAGGTACTTCTTTTCTAGTGGTATTATCCTTGTTAGGGATCTTTTTAGCAGTTTTATTCCGCTTGTTGACCCGTTTCTTAACCATATCTCGTTTTTCTGGTATAATTTTCGTTGCCACAGGAGATAAGTCCACCATTTCAGACTGGTGCAGTCCGAACAGTTTTTTCTTCTTTTTCCTGAATGGTCCCTTCGACAAATTCCCCGGTATAATAGCTTTGCCAGGCTCATCGTCGTCACTACTTAGTCTTAGATGAGGAATTCGATGGTCTTGGTTGGTCGATGACCTATGAAAAAAAACAGATAGTTAAGTAAGGAAAAAGATATGTTCTGCTCGCAAATGATGTAACGAGTAGCGAAATTCTTTCTATCTCGTCTCAAAGAGCATAACAGACTCACGACGAATCAGTTGAGCGGCTATCATTAGCCGGGCCTTTTTCGGTCAGAGATTTACGACTTTTGGACTGTATTCTGTCTTGTAAAACCGTATTTTGTAAAGGGGGAGATTCTTCGCAGGGTTCCAAGTCTATAGTTTCTCGATAATTTCCATCGTTTGAATTAGCTTGTTCTATTACGGCGGTGGTAATGAAGACAGAATTCATTGGTACAGTTCCATAGGAAGATTCAGATGTAGGCTGAGAGGTATTTCGTTCTGACCGATTCCTGTCAAGAAAATCCTTGGCGAAATTATCGCCGCTGATTTTCCTGGGATCATAAATACTGTTATTTGGCAACGAGCTGAACCTCGAGTCTACAGATGTATTTACATTCAGCGAAGTGCGTATGGAATTAACGCTGTCTTGTTCTGAGTCTGGGATAATCACAGCTTCCATTCTCTCTTCTAAATCGTATCTTGATTCGTCTGTGTCCTGAATGACGCCCAAAGAATCGTCGCTACCATTGACAACGGGACATTCATCTGGCATGTGAAAAGCCATTGGTTCAGATTGAGGGAGAACCGCTCCCTGCACCTCCGTCATATCCATGGAAGTTTCCATAACAATAGACGCCGACGGGCAGAATATTTCACCCTGTAAATAAAGAGCTGCATATTTTGTTCGTAGGTAATCATGGCGTGTCCTTCCTTTTCTCAATCTTCAATACTTACATCCAGTGGAAAACGAACATTCTCAAGAATGCTAGATCGCTTTGCGTTCTCCGAAGGTATAAACGTGTATTCTGAAGCATCTTGTTCTCTACCTGCTATTCTAGGCGGTAGAGGTAAACGTAAAGGTGTGCTTGTTGATATCCTTACCAATTTTACAAACGAGGATTTTATCCTCGTCGGGTTTTGATCACCGCTATTTCTCGCATTAGTTGATTCTTTGACAGGCACGAATCTCCGTAATGAAAGATTCCGCCTCACAGGTAACTGGGATTTTTCTAATATTCTATTTTCCGGATTTAAATACGAGGAGGTGCTCGTAACGCTGTCGTCAATATCTGTTGTCAACAAACTTGTGTGAGATGTGTAACTCAAGTTTACATTCAATGAGGTACGACGATTTTTTAACCTGCTTGGGCTGTTCAAACCCATCACCTTATTATTACCGCTTATCATATTTTTGGCGATATTTATCAAGTATTTATCACATGGTAGATACAGACTTTTTCAATTGCTTGTTATCAGGCAATGTTAGACGTCAGTTTTGAGGTTAAACAACCCCTTTTCTATATTGCAGCAAGTGAGCATCAGACGGCGCTGCTGTGGTCCAAATTATTTTTTTCCACTGTTCATGAAATTTGCATTCTGGGCGCCACGATAACTCAAAAACAGTGCAATCTGTTGCGTTGAAATTGATAGCAGCGGTTTATTACACTCTTATTTATTTATTGACCTGAAATCATCACGTTATTGCCCTTGGTTTCGAAATAATCTAATATATAAGATGAAAGAATGCGTGAAACGTATCGTAAAAATCAGTAAAAAAATGATTTTCTCCACGTATTTTACTACCACGAAACTGGATGTAGGTCAGTTCAGAGATAAGGGTACGATAAAACTTGGCAATAAATTCTGAGTGAACAGATAAATTGGATACTTAGTTATCGTGGCGATTGTAATATTTTGCCTCGTGCGTCACATGACATATATATTTGGAAATGAAGACATGAATGAAAAATTAGTCCAAATTATTGAAAAAATTAATATTTCATTCAAGACTTTCATATTGCGCTATCGTGTATACATATAAGGCTATATGTATTTCTTAACACATTATATATATATAGATTTATAGTTAAAATTTATATAATTTGAAATAAATATCTGGGTTAATAGTCCCTCATGTTGCGTATATAAAGTGTAATTACAATATACAATACATATCAATAAGTATGCATTAGTTATCTAAGCCCGCGTAAGAAATAGCTATCAAGAAAAAGAACTTCGTTTCGAAAAAAATAAATAAATGTATTAGAAATTCTATGTAGGTATTTAGATGGTGTATAAAACAGTGGTTTTCAAGTAGTAGGTGTATTGCAGAAATATCTTTCAGTTCTCCTAGCATTCTACTTTACCTAGTCACAAGGTGGTCATAAAAATTGAAATTTCAAATTCCCCGACTTCAGTAGTTTTCTTCACTTTTTTTCTTCACCTAATCTAATCACTATTTGAAATTGTATATGAATTAGAAAATTTTGTAATAGCAAATTTTCGCTTTGAAAAACTCAAAATTCTACTTTGAAATATTTGGTATAAAAAATGTTCCGAAAAAATGAACATTCGCTCTGATTGGCAGAAATTATTTGAAGTTTTATGAGCACATTGTGATTAATTTTGGTCAGCGGTATTGTGGATTTTCTTAAAAAAACATTTCCCTATAGTTTTCGATATTTTTTTTGCGCTTACTACGCGTAATACGGAACTACAGATTCACATCACTCATTGTACATCTCGCAAGACACGGCGTAAGGCAGTGTAGGAATGCTTGAAACAAACTTCTCTTATACTTAGTTGACTATAACAGATAGCGCCAACTAATATGAACTAATATCATTCAACTAAATCATCAATCGCACCTTATTAGGGTATTTTGCAATTGAATAAGCACTCATGAATTGGATAACTAGCTTGTAGCTACTTCTCAATGCTGTTTGCACAGTAATATCCCCATTAATTTTGGAATTTTATTCATCGAACGAATCAGAGGTGAATTTGAGTATTTAGGATATTATCCATCAGTTGAGTCCCGACGAGGTTTTCAAAAAGGCGTAAATACCCAAAGCTAGAACAGTTACGACGGCTATAGTTCTGTAGCTTCCAACTCTGTAAGGTAAACGTGGATGAGGAACGGCGACTTGGAGTTGTCTCCGCCTTTCTCTTTCCTGGCGATTTTTCTCTGCAATATTTTTCCACTCCTGTTCCTTCTGCCGCCTCTTTGTATCGTAGTCTCTAACGTCGTTTTCTATCGACTCTGGTGGGTATTTATGGTAGAGATTTTTCGCATCTACAAGCAGAGTCTCAAATGGTAGATCCTCCGGAAGCTAAGATAGAAAACAAAATTGGGAATGAATATTGAGAAAAACGAAAGTTAAAATTTCAGCCATCATTTTTAACCGAGTCATTTTCTCACCGTGCAAAGTACTTTGTGAGTATGTCCCATGTCCGGAGTAGTGTTAAAAATCTCTTTAGCTCTATGGGCGACTACTACTGTACTTAAATATAACGGCATGAGCGGTGGACTTCCGAGGAAGTAGTCGAACAATCTGTGTAATAATTTTCTATGTTCAGAGTACTTGTGCGCGTACCAAGTTGTGTATTCGGCAAGAGCAAAGTGCGGAAATAGTTCAACGCTGTAATCGAATGATTCAAATTCAATTAGCAAATATGATCAAGAAGATATGCAGAGAGAATTTTTCATCAACAGTTCATCTATTTCTTGTTCCAAAATGACGACGACTCACTTTTCCAAGTGTTGTAATAGAGTTGGATGAACACGTTCCAGTAAAGCGAATATAAAAAATAATTCCTGATTTACTTTCTCCATCGTTAATTCCATGAACCTTTCAAGAAACTTTAAAGATATTTGCTCCAGGACGTGTAATCCACGCTGTAAACCCATCACCATAAGAACGGTAGCTGCTACGTCGTTGTAGCCTTGATAATAACTGTAAATAAATGAATTATTTCGTTAATCAGTGTGCAGATTTTTGATTAACGTCTAATTTAATTAGAGGGTAATTTCTGTTACTTCAGCTATCTATTATTCCAAGATTTTCCTGTTTTAGAAAGATATTTGTCTCATTCTTAAAGAGAGAATAAACTTGCTTCAGTTTTTTATGCCGATGAAGTACCCAGCATATCATCTGCGTCATTTGATTCTCATAGTTTGTAATTTCATCTTGTGTTGATTCTGAAGGAAAGTGACTAGCGCTTCTTACAACGTCCTTCAGTATCTGTTGGTGAACGTCATTCCCTATGTGATTATGTATAGTTTCTAGTCCCTCGACTCGTCTCAGGTCCTCATCCCTCAGTCCCAATAGCCTCGGCCATAAAACCCTTCGTATATCATCTGCAGATCACTTTTATTTACAATATTCGAGTAGAACAGCACCACCGCCATCAATGAGAAGTCAAATCCTGTCTTTAATTTATCTCTAAGGGGCTGCAATGGTTTAGATCTAACAAATTCCTTAATGCGTTCTAATTTCATGGGAGAACCTAGTTCTGGGATATCCACATGATAATCTAAAGGATAAATGAGCTGAATTGATCGCAGGGGAGGAAGTAAGGTCATACCAATAAAAACGATGAGGAATAAGTGGCGATCTGTGACGTTGATGTCGATATACAAGATTCGGACTATCTCTTGATAGATAAATGCTATATAGATGAAAGCAGAAGTCTGATATAGATATGGATATAATTACCGTTGACAAATCCCTCGCTGCTACATCCGAGTATTCTTAATTGTCCAAAAGTGAGATCAGGCTTGGATACAGAACCCCGAATGACGTTTATTTTCATCCGTTCTCTGCTTGACAGTGTTTCTACATCGTCATAATTAGTATCTATAGAAACTGTGTGTTTTAATCCGTTGCTTTTACCTGGTGATTCTAAATCCAGTAATTGCGGTATCCTGGGTAGGCTGTTTGAGTCTGTCCATACTTTAGTCGCGTCTGACGGTGAGGATATTAGTCTAGATTCTATCGTCGATGTTTCTTCGATTTCTGTATCCCGATTCGCGAAACGTTTTCGTAAACTATTCGAGTGTTTATTAACCAGGTTTAAATCCGTATTCAACGACGTTCCAGGTATAGGAATTAGAGGCACGTCGTCTTCGGAGGATTCCATTACGTGTTTATAACGAATTTTTGATTTAGGTTATTATAAAGGCGTTTATGATCTTTTAAAAGACGACGCATTCCGCTGGAAATTATTTTACGATATGCTTCTTGTTTTTTATTAATTATCTGAGATTGCACTAGGTATGAACTACACTCGGACCTGAGTCAGGGTTTAAGGTTTGAATAGTGACAGATTGTTCGGCTGACCACAGATAACGCTCACCAGGAATTGTCATCACTAATAAACTAGGTTATGTAACGTTCCGCTATGACGGCAACTCAACGCGGGAATTATTTGAATTCAAATTCGTGTTTTGCCGCATTACGATTTCATTCAGTTTCTAGTCATGTTTTTTACAATTATTCATTGAGTTTAACGCATAAAATCGTCATTTTTTAACTTAAAATTGGAGTTTTTTTGATCGGAAATTAGTAAATTACAGTTTTTTGAATCGAAATGTTTGAACTTGCCGTTTGAATTCATCTCGTTCATCCGTTCTTTTTCTTTTATTAAAAATGTCGTAAGTATAGATCTCACTTCAAGCGACAGATATTACTAGATGTTTCTAGTAAAATCATTTAAAATCACTAAAAATATTGTTGTAAAATCATTATATTAGAGTCTCGTTAAATAACGTATATGTATGTATGTTAGAACGACATACACGGCCACGTTTGGTGTCTATTCACGTTTAAATTACCGTTTTAATCAGATAATTACAATGTGGGATAACGTGCTGTCCGTGATCAGAAAATTTAATATCGATGATACAATGAATCTAGGAAAAGCAGGCGGTCAGTATATAACCTCGAGGAATTCTATGGTGTTGTAATATGAAAATGAGAATAAAAATATTCTGTGAATGAACAATATTTTCTTTCATTATATAAATATTATAGAAACCGTAACTGCAGAAGAATACGAAAACTTTTCCCCTCAAATATCCCGAAAATATTTTCTGCATGGATCGAGTTATCGGTTTAAGAGCAAGAGCGACAGTGACCTCTATCACCAGCCAGGCGATTACAAAAATTCATCGAGATACACGGACTTTGACGTTTCATCTTTTCCTAGCGATTCTGATGTGACTGTTATCAGGGTTCTCAAAAGATCCAGGGCACAGGAAATTCCTTCTAACACCATAGAGGGTATTTTAGGGGACGGTTCACACCTACCTGAATCTCCATCTATGGTTAATCTCGCTACTCTAGTTCAGGGGATTTCCATTTCCTCCAGAGAAAAGCAATTGATACCACTCTCGTCTTGGGATTCCCCGATAGATCGTTCCGCATCTGATACGACTGTTCAAAGCCCGATGCATGTAGCTGCTTACAGTTGGGTAGACGGTGCCTTTTCCCAACTACAGCAAGCTAGTTCTTCGACCTTTGTAAATGACAGATTTTTTCCAAAAAATGTCGTAGCGGGTTTGTCAGAATTATTGATCATCAATAATAAGTCGTTGCAGATTAATTGTAATAACCAGCGGGAAATTAGATCTGAAAATTTGAATGGGGACCTGATTATTATTAGTGGTAACAAATTGGCGAATGATGATATAATTATTCACAATGCAGATATCGATGATAAGATTATATTTGGTAAAGACAAGTCGATGACCAACGACTGCAAAACCGAAAAACTTTTCACACGATTCTCCGCTAGAATTCAGAAGACATTTAGGAGAACGGTGCAGTGCTCTTGTTTTCCTGCTTTCCGACGAAATAAACAGAAATTTAATAGTCACGATCAGGATCTATGATAAAGCTGATGTAAATTAGATAATATCGACGTATGGACCTGTATTATTTTTATTCACATTTTATATTATAGAATTCTAATATCATAATATTTAAGATCTTTTTATCGAAAACTTAAACGTTGTATGGATCACAGTATAAATAAAAATGGATAAAAGATATGAACAAATTGATTCCGATTATCTAAATACATTCACAGTATTTCAGAAAAATTTCTACACTTTGTAAAATCATTAAGGTGATTCGCTACTCAATTCGACTCGGTGTAAAAACATTTGGCTAAACTTGAAAAAGTTTATTCCTTAGGCCCAAAACACGTTTTGGGACCTACGTGTTCCCAATCGCCAATAGAATTGCGCTACAGGGCCCTTTTTCCCGGTTTTGATGCCCGGTTGGAGATATTCCGTTTAATAGTACCGTTCAGCCGAATGTTTTTACAACAGGTCGAATTGGGTAGGGAGCCACAGAACAACGTAATCTTGGTAAATCTTTCGTTGTTCACTGGAATTTATTTCTGTGAATAAAAATGATAATACATCTGTCTCATAATTGTAGATCTATTGCGTTTTTTTCGTCCCAAATAAGCCACCCTGTACAATCCCTTATCTTCGTAAATGAGAATCAATTCAGATAGCAGCCAGCAGACGAAACGGAATTAAAAATGGCCACGACTAGTCAGACCGTTCAGCAAGTGTAAAGCGTAAAAAAGAGACATTAGCAAGCTTAGAACGGCAAGAAACCATAGCGAAGGAAGTCAATTTTTGCTAGTAAGTACCGTTCGAATTTTAACACGTATAATTCCTCTCATAATGCAATCTATTAGAGACACGTGTCACGCTTTTCTAGGCTACAGACAGACTGCTCAAACAACGAACGGCGGAACACGAATCATTCAAAAAATATGGCGGGAAATCCAAATGACGCAGCCTACAGAAAGGAACAGATCGAATTCGTATCAAATACGCACGGTACAACCGCACGGGAAACGCTTCTTCTACTGATGCCGAGTATTTGTAGTTTACTGTTAATGATAACTACGACAAGTCTGATTGGAAAATATGTAAACCGAGTCACTAAATTCGTCCTAGAATTCCTCATTATTATAGTACCGACCATATTAAGCTACACCATTTACTCAGATGATAAGATTTTAGTTTGTATAGCTTTATTGGCCCTATGTTGCACTAATTTTTTATTCATCGCTATGACGACCGACCTTGCATCTACCGGCGGTGCAAAACCACCTCCGCAGACCGGGAGGCGTCCTTTCATAACTAACTTTAGAGCCCTGACCAGCGTTTTAACGTCAATTTGCATCCTAGCAGTAGACTTCAAAGCGTTTCCAAGACGTTATGCTAAGACTGAGAGCTATGGTTTTAGTCTGATGGATACTGGGGTGGGATTTTTCGTCATGGCTAATGCCCTGGTGTCTTTAGAGGCCAGGGATTCTGGTGATAACACAAAATCGGCTTTCCTCAAGAACACTTTGAGAAATTTCCTAGATTGTCTGAGGAGCTGCATTCCTCTATTGATCCTAGGATCGGCCAGATATCTATCTGTAGAGTATCTTGATTATCAGAGACAAGTAGGAGAGTATGGAGTTCATTGGAACTTTTTCATAACTCTAGCTGCAGTGAAGCTACTAACGACCATTTTGACCTCTTTGATAAGTTCAAAGCACTCTTTGCTCGTTGGTATCTCTATCCTGACTGGCTATGAGTACATTTTGACCCGAAGTAGCTTCAGGCAATGGTTTTTCGGACATTCTAGAAAAGGTTTTATAGACGCCAACCGAGAAGGGATTGTATCCACCCTTGGATACGTGGGGCTTTATTTTGTCGGCGTTGCACTGGGCAGATTGATACATTCGACTTATAGAAGAGCTGGGAAAGTCCAGATGAGCAAATCCCCAGAGTCTAATAACTTTCGGTTCATTGTCTTTGAGGCCCAGTACAGCGAATCAATGATTCTATGTGTTAAGCTTTCTCTGATAGCTGCTCAGGCCTGTGTAGCAACTATCTTTCTCGATGAGTACTTTAGGGTTTCCAGAAAGTTAGCTAATGCCGGATATTGTGCTTGGATGATTACTTTGACCACAGTTATGTTGACTATGCTATTGCTGCTTGATGTGATCACAGACATTTTGAGGCAGTTGTTAATCAACAGAAAAACGAATTCGAATAATAGAAAGAGTAAAAAAGATGAAGAAAAAAAAGCCAATGCGCTATCCAGTACCCCAGACATTTTTGAAGCTGTTAATTACAACGGCCTAGCATTTTTTCTTATCAGTAATCTGCTGACTGGTGCCATAAACATGTCGATGAAAACATTATATGTCCCAGACATAGAGGCAGTTAAAATTATAACTGCCTACATGGTAATTGATACAGCATTTTTTGCAGCATTGCATAGATGTAAGATACAAATTAAGTTGTAAGTCTTGATGACTGAAAGCAAAAATTCATGCCTTAATAAGTATTAGGATCTATACTTAATTGTCTTAGAGTAACTTTAGTCGATCTTTGTTACAAACATTCGTGATAAATTCACTACCTTTGCATGTGAGATGATTATGCTACATGTTGAGTGTGATCATCAAGTGTAAGACGTGTTTTTTTCTTACAAAAATTACATTTTCACATTTAATATTCACCTTTAAAACAAATATATATATATACTATATATGTACAACGTTTGTATATATAATAAATACAATAGTAATGAGTATTCGCTCGTTATGATTAATCAAATGTATGCGTTTCTTTTACCAAAAATAATTCATAATTAACATTACTCTAATATAGTCGTTTCTTTTTTTTATTTTGTTCTAGCGCATACCTTGAGCTGCAAGCTACCAGTCGTTTCATTGACTAATTTTAAGCTTATACTTTGATTATTAACTAGCAATCAAATCGACCCAATCACATGGTCAATTGATGACTTTCTTATTCTCCCTATTATATAGCTGGTAACTAAGTAATCGTATAAATTATATGGGTGCTCAAATTGCTGCGATAATCTAAAAACTTATTCATAATTCATCCTTCGCTGGAATTTTATCGATAATATTATTTTTCCATGATTTTTTGACAAAATCTTTAAACGCGTTGTGATTCTTAACGTGCTTTTCAGCCAACTTAACTATTCGGAGGAATTCTTCAACGTCAAAACTATAGTTTGTAAATTTGGCGTGAGCTCCTCCATCAGGATGTGTTCCCTGAAATTACACAAACCATAATCATAAGGGGCCATTCAACAAATACGTTCGATTTTTCGGACGATTTTAGACCCCCTCCCCCACGCCCCTAAAAGCGAACGTATTTGTTGAATGGCCCCTAATACAATGTCCAAATATTTTTACACTAAAGGCAACACGGATTATTATCTTACCGGATCTTCCTGTATGACTTTCTCGGGATTTTCCCAAGTCAAATACTTGACTCCCCTTAATCTTGCTAGGTCTTTGTAGCAGGCTGGGTCTTCGCAATTATATCTGTAGTAAAATATTGAGATGATTAGATATCAGAGTTTATTTGATAGTTTAACTTTCTTAAACGAGTATTTGAACTCTATGAATACTAAAAACCGTCGAATTTTATTCACATTTCAAATACTGCAGCCCATTCAGGAAGAAACATCAAGTGCGTTAGTCCAGCACCGTGTATTCCGATGAAAATATCAGTGTTTCTAGTTATTTCTAATTGTTTTTTGAACGGCAAGTGCTTGTTGTAAATCACCTAAAAGGGATAATGTTAATTAGTTGAAATAGTGAGCATAAGGATTTTCGTTGTTATTAGAATTCCTCACCTTTCTGACTTTGTAGTTTGTATTGTTTTTCAAAGCATCGACTAGATCATTCTCGTTTAATATTTTCCTGTACTGTGTGTCTCTGCTCAGAAGTGTGACTCGAATTTTAGAATTCTTTTTATCTCTTATAGGAATATCAAGTCTGTGGAGGATATGGTCGCTGAAAGCTTTGAAGAGACCGCTTTTTTCACATCCGTATATCTGCAGGTTGACAAGTACAGAGATAATCTCTATTGATGTATAGATTTATTAATGAAAAATTGACTGTTTATAATAATTTACAACGATAAATGGTCCTCATTACCAAAGGCGTGTTGTAGTAGAGTCCAAAAATCATTCGCGGTAGCATAGGAAAAATGATGTTCTTAAAGCATACTGTATCTCCTCTAAAAGTTTTCAGATCCCAAAGTGCATTGCTTGTAAATGCTTGGAAAGTATCTTGAAACGCTGATTGATAGCTGAATAATATTATAACAACAATGAATTGATGTTTACTGTAGATAATTAACGCAAAAATTACTAAAGGCGTTAAAATTACCTGTAACTTTCCCATATTAGAATGTGGTTGTCAGTGTCAAATGTAGAAGGATGTGATATGTTCACATGAAGGGAGGCATAAAGGTTGAAAAAGTCACAGAAATGATGGTACATGTTAACTGCTGCAACAAAATAAATCCGTTGAAGAGTATTTCATGCAAGTTGATTGGGAAAGGTGGAGTAAATGATCGGAATTAGTTAAGATTGAAAACGTACTGGCATCAATCTTCATTAAGAAAGTTGGTTTTTCGATTACCACGTCGCAGTCTCCCTCCACAATCGGTCGTCTGGGCAATTTTCGAAAATTTCGTATCTCCGGCCCCCATGATTGCAGAGGACTTATATGATCCGCATTTACCTCTAGTCTCTTTTCGTTTAATCTAAAAATCGTTGTATCATAATTTTAGTAAACTGGAACGAATCGGTCTGTTTATATTACTCCGTGACTTTGATAAATTCACTTGACCAGTTCGTTATAGTTTATTGGAAAGAAATGATCAATTAAGTTTCCTGTTTTTATCTTGAAATAAAATTAAATATTCTCACGTGCAGTATCCCCCGATTTGACCCTCTTTTAAAACGTCCATTTTATATCTTATCGGTTCTTTTCGGTTCGCCAAATCGGTAAAATTTATCATTATATTTCTTCCTCTGCAGAATCTCATGTGCTCCGAACACTCCAGCGACGAATCGTCCTGATGTAGTGAATGCAAGATGTTAATAGCTGTTATGTTTTCCTTTTTTTTTTTAATAACATCAAGTTTAAAATTGATCTTAAATCGGCGATTTTAATATAAATCTCACGAGGAAAAGCGGCTCGCAGATAACCATCATCTCTCTCCGTTGATCACGGACGTATCCGAAGTCACCCTGAGTATAGAAGGTGTCAAGTTGAGCCTGTTTCGTTGCTACCCATCCCTTGTGGTCCCCAGGACATTTTGGTATCGAGTAAGCATTCTCGGATTTGCAATTATCCTCATAGCCCCAACATGCGTTACTGTCCAGATGGTCCTAATCGCAATATTAATATTTCAAGGAAATGAGGCTTCCAAATAAACTTCTTTCGATAGTAAAAATTCTCGTGTTTGGTGTTATAATTACCGCAAAGAATAGAAGTATCATTATATACAATAAAGAAAACCGTTTATTGTTCAAAATTCTCTAATAATATAATCGATAAATCAGTAGCATCGTATTCTTTTTTCGATTCTGTTGTGTAAAAGGCGTTTGAATTCTGAGCTTACGAGACCGAGTTTGAATGGTACGAGCGCGCTCGCGCCACAGTATGCATGCTGGTCCATCATCATGCGCATGCGCATTACAAGTTGAATTTAAAAATTCAAAACTACATTACTAGACTATAGATAAAATTGTTTCCATTATCTATTTACCTTAAACGGGCAGGCCGAATCGTTTCGGCATTTTTCGGCAATTGATGGAAACGAATTAAAGTAAAACTTTAATTGATCATCAGGCAGGTTGATGTTTGTATAATTTTCGCCAGATATTTCCCTCGTTAGTAATACTTGAACGATTAATATGATGGCAAAGTATTTATTGCTGAGTGGCGATATGTCGTACGTTGACCCTACTAGTACTCGAATCATTTTAAAGTAATATAGAGTATTCACAGGACTAGCTGAAACAAACCAAAACCGGAAATCACGTTGAATTAATTAACCCACGTACGCTTCTTGCGTCGGCGAGTTTTTATATAGTCATCGAATTTAAGTAACTATGTATGTAGGTATAACTACGTGACACCTTTACATGTGGGTGTATGCACAGTCTCAGCTAATACCTAAACACGTAATGTTGTATGCGTAAGTTAGAAAGGATATACTCGCAATATTTATAAATAAAAATCAGCGAATGTATATACTATACAGGGTGTATTGAAAACCGAAATAGAAAATGATCGATTCCATTGCCTTTTATTTTTTAATTATTATTTAATTGTCTTTATCATTTTTTTGTTTTCTATAGTATTTGGAATACTTGATCTTAAGTTAACGAAGCCAAAGATCAGAACAAGGCTGAAACGTTGCATTGTTCGGTCGATAAAACAGAGCCCGGCTTTCAGGGAAAGGAATATACATACTCCTAAACCATGGACTAAAGAGATATACAAGATGATATGCAGTAAAGGTGTTTACATACTTAATTGAGGGTATAAACTCACCTGCAGTTACGATAACGCGATCTTCGATCACCCGCGATATTTAATACAGTGGCGTTTTTTACACGCATATGATAGAAAATTAACAGACATCAGCATCACAGCGTTGCCTTGCCTTTCACATTCGGAACTACTCTGAGAGCTGGAATGGAGCTGTTGAGCTGGAGCTACAGCTGTTCAACAACGCCTTCAATATGGCCACTATAACCGACAACCTGTCACTTTCAAATTAAATAATATAATATTCGACATATTGTGTTTAAATTTTGACGATATACCTACGATTTTTGACATTAGATCTAAAACACAATAAAAAGCATTCATGTATCATTCCAGGCTCTTTCATTATTATACAAAAAAGTTAAAGGAAGACCCTAGCTACTCGTCAAAGCTATAGAAGCACAGGGCAGTCTGAATGATAGTGAAGAAATATTCGATTCATTCAATTGAATATTTTTCGTTTAATTAATGTTCGTTGAATCGTTAATTTCTCAGCATTTATTTATTTTTTTCTTATTCTTATTCATTAGTTCGATGATTATTGATCGTTGGGTAATTATACTTCACTACCGACTTGAGGTAGCGGAGATGTTTCACTTTACCAAAGGAAATAATAACGAAATCTCTAATATTTTTCTTTCACCTGTAAGTTATAAAATTATGTAAAACCTCTGCTATGTCATACACCCTGCATTATATTGCATCTAACACAGCTCTGATATCACCTCGATTTTAATAAGTCAAGGAGGAATATACCTCGCTTACATATCAGTAATGTGGGTTGCGGACCGTCAGTCTAGATATACAACTCTAACAGCTGACGGCCCGCAACTTACATTACTGATATGTGAGCGAGGAATCATCCGGTACAAATAATTGATGATGTTATCCGAAAAATGACGAGCTTAAAATTCCAATTTTTCATTTCATATCTCAGGGTGGAACATCGAACTTTAAAACTGTCTGTTTGTATTGAATAGATGTAGAATATTGCTGACTTTTTTTTTTGAATTGCAAAAACTACTTTACTACCAAAAACTTGAAAGATTATTGAAATTGGGAATTTTTTCAGAAGCAATCAGAATTTCTCCCCTTTTTTTTTTCATTTTCTATGTACTCATAGCCAAAGCTTCTTTCCATAGATAGTCGTTCAGATTGCATATAAATTAGCGTTCGAAATTCTCTGTTTACTTTACGTTTTGACGTCGCAATTTTATACAGCTACTACATGGCTATTCAGTATATAAATTTTAAAAGGTGTATAATATACATAAAACACGACTATATGTATATGTGTAAAATATACCTGAACATGCGTTTCCTCGTATTAGCATATAGGGTGCGTCGTCGGGCTTATCGTCTCGTCTCAATGACTTTGCTAAGCTTTCAGTTCGCGCAGAATAGCGTAAGACGCGAAATATATATTTGATGCAAATCGTAGATTTACGATGTTAAATGTAAATTATTGAACTTATTGTCAATCTTCAAAATCAAAAATGGTCCAGATCATCCCACTGATCTTTTAAGTGGTGATATCTGCATCCTCCACTTTGGTCCTTATAAATACGTATAGTTATAACAGTAGAGAAAAACCAGCAAACCATATAAAGGTACGGGTTGACAATAAGATGCGCTTAGTTCTGGAAAAATAGATGCTAATTAATGCAAGGAGATCAGGATCGAACGGACAATGGAAGTCAACCTGCCGTGACGTGACCCGGAAACATGGAAGCTGACCGAGCCTAGGTTCTCCTCTCTTCTCTGTACATTTCTTATTTTATTTTCTTATTATTTACTTCTCTTCTTTCCTCTCCTTACTTATACCACCAAGTCCAGCTTACTGACTCTGTATGTAGTTCGACAGATCGAACTAGCGATCGAGGTACCGAGCGCGCTCGTTGATCTACATCTATCACGATCGCATCATAGACCCAAGCCGTAGGAGTAGGCAGTTCAAGTCTGAACCTTAGAGCCTCGGCTAAATCAGCCAACGGTACCTACTGACCACCTATTTATATACGCTAACAATACTGAACGGAAGACCAGCTGGACTGCACTTATTTCTTATAGATGCTCGTTATTTTCCCTCTTAGAATATAATTCTTCTTTTATTCTTGTGAATGAAAAAATTATTAAGTAAAAGTAGATATATGCATATGGGACCATACGCAAGATGTTACTTACATTAGTCAATAAACAACACGTTGCAGTCTATCTTAGAATTGCAACATCGATTTGCTATACAGGATTTCGAAGGAGCTACAGGTTCGAGTTATTGTATCCTCTATATCGTTGTACCTATAGGTTTCTCTACCCGGTACGTAGTAATGACCATAAAAGGTAGCATCTATGGTTTAGAGCAGCATCATTAATCGGAGAGATGCTTCCAGCCATATATATACCTATAATACCTAAGTATACATATATATGCATATCTATATACCTGTTCAGTTAATTATTTTATTTGTTATTAATCGCCCTTGGTAATGAGCTATTATCCGAGGTATATACGTAACCCTCTCGGAATTACTCACATCTATCATTTATTAATTGAGCGATTTGTTTCGCTCTAACTAATGAGACTTCAAAGTCAGGTGAGCCTCATCGATATAATATACCCAGGTTGGATTATACAATATTGCACTTGTCTAAACGATTTTTATTTTTTTTATTTTATTTTTATTTTCATTTTACCTATATACCTACACATCGATATATTTATTAATCATCAGGCTTACTATCCGAACAGTTTCAACGCGGTGTATGAATAGGTTTAAATAGATTTTAATGAAACGTTCAGGAGTCTTTCGATTATTTATTTTCAAAGTGCACGCTACCCTTTTGCGAATTTTGTTTCTAAATTTTCTCATATATTTTTTGGCAGTAAAAAATAAAAAAATGAAAGATCGAGACTAATTTTTTTTTTTTAGTTTTCTAAATCGTTTGAATGTATCGTATTGTTTTTTTGAAAGACTTGTAGTCGATGATACCAACCTGACTCTGGCTCGTCGTCGGTAGAATATTTAGTTTTAAGTTATAGAGGTAATTAATAAGCGTGGATACGTGGAGGAATCTATTTATCTATTTATACGATATCTCCTACACGTCTATGAGAGGTATATAACGGATATGGGCATCTAATAACTAAATTAAGATGCCCGCGTGAAGGACGCGGTAATATTTCTCAATACCAGTGGCCGCTTCTGTTCAAAAAACCGAGTCACTACGGGGGGTCGTCGTACAGGCGCCGGTTTACGGATATTTTTTTTTTCTTTTATTTTTTTTTAACATGTTTATTATAATATGTGGTGAAAATGACGAGGAATCTTGTATAATATTAAATTTGGAAGAGAACCATGTCTGTATGTCCAACGGATTGACCGTTTGATAATAACGTAGCAGGTCTTTAACTATGGGGAAGAGATATATATGTGCAAGAATTGAAGACCTGAATGAATAGATTTTTTTTTATTTTTTTTTTTATTGAGTATAGGACGACTTCCTGTACTCCAACTATCTGTTAATCCAACTATCAAGATTCAGGTTCAACAATACAGAATCAAAAGTAAAGAAAAGAATATAAAAAAAAATCAATTCGTTGATCAATCGAATCGATTCCAAAAAGTATTATGTACGCGGTTATAGGTTTAACGGTCATCGGGGAGAGTTTAGGAACCCCGGGTTAAATTCTAGTCAAAGATTTCTTCTCTAATAAGATCGATCGATCTATCCATCGATCGAGATTCTTATCTTAAAGAAGTAAGACCAATCACGTACACCGTGCTAGCTGACTATTTACGGCCGCGGAACTCGCTTGTCCGATAATCGGGTCACGCGAAATAAACTGACCGATGGAAAACCGCAGCTGATTATATCCAGTGGTGATTTTTGGATTTTAAAAATCCAAATGCATTATATATCTGTAAAAATATTCTCGTTAAGAGATTGAAGAGAAAGAAAGAAAGGAAAAAATTCTTAAAAATTTATTAAAATACCTATGAAACTGTTGATGATTTCTTATCCCTCCTATTATTCTGTGAGATATAAGATATATATACTGAATTGCCATAGAGCGCAGAAGGTATACAGAACTGGCAATGAATGTCAGGGCGTCGTGATCGGATGTAACGGTGGTTAGAGCACGGATCGTGACGGTAAACAATTATATCCGCAATTATCTAGTTGCAGGGTACTTGGAAATAGAGACATTGCAAGTATATATAGGTAACCATTTCGCGAGAAACGGATCTACAGTCACAGCTATCGCGAAACACCGCGAGAGACAGGAGAGCGACAACTTGTCCACCGCGTGTTCACGATTTCGACCTCGTTGATCCTGTCCACCATAAATTCCACATCATCGCTTGTCACTAGGGCTTTTTATTATTTTTTTTCTCCAATTTTATTACCACAAACTATTATTTCCTCGCCTTACCTCGCCATATTTTGTTGTTGCAATATAACTAACTGTATGAAATTTTCTCAAATTCGAAATTATTTCAGATTTTATGGTCTTCGACATACAAAAACGATCGAGTTTATATAAGAAAAAGTTGCTCGTTCATCGAATCACTTTAAACTTTGGGGAAAAATGAAATTCTCAACTCTTACCCTACGACAGCTACTTTTCAATATTCAATTATGTTAGGGTATTGTGTCACACCTATAACATTAGCGAGTCGTTTATGCGTGGGTGAGTTTGAATGAGTGCAACGTAAAGCACTGTGTAGATTTAATTGATTTATTCAATTACTCGTGTAGTAAATCACGGCGGGGTAGCGAGATGTGGTTTTGCAGGACCCGCCGCGGCGCGTTGGACCGCGTGCAGGTGCGGCGGGGTCTTTTGAACAGCTAGCGTAACAAATTCGCGCGGTTCTCGCGTTTCCATAAACAGAGGAAGAAAGTGCATTCCTATAGTAACGCGGGCGAGACCATATGATTGTAAGGTGAAAAAATATATATAAAAAAAAAATAGAGTCCAGCCACCTGCGTGCCGGTACCTACCACCGTGAAACCTCGAAACGTTTTAAAACTTGCTGCAAATGTCATATAGTGACGTAAATTACGCAAACTTACTTTCAAACCTTGACTAGCGAATCCTGCATGCCAATTCCTTATACACCTATATCAATCTATCTAATTGAGAATCGCTACATAATACCACCATGAAACATTCATCAAATGGTTTGAAACGATCCTTAAGCCATAAGACATGTTCAATTAATAGCAAAAAGGTTTGGACATACAAAAATGGTATTAAAACAGAACTGATAGAATGGTAGAAGTAGTAGTAGTAGTACGTACCGAAAAAGTGTTAAATACGAAAACCTGGAGCGAGTATAGTACGTATCGTATAGGGATCAGAGAACAAGGAGCCATTCTGACCATAACCATGGATCAACTCCCAGCTTGTTGCACAGTTTGCTCAGGTGTATATGTGTGGCTATATCACTATATATCTACTGTAATCTACACGGTCTCCGGTCCTCCTGGTCCAAAAGGACATGCCGCTGGAGTGTGGCTCGCGACTACATCGCCCTGCCTGGTACTGGCACATTTTTTATGTCCACCTTACGCAATAACTATAACTCTAGTACGCCCTGATCTGCTCTTTTCTGATTCTCCGTTTCGATCTGGTCAGGCAAATAACTCGTTATCTCTGAAGTATATTTGGGTAATTAGGCAGCTCAATCCTCTTCCTCTTTCGGTTTCAATCTGAATTCTCTCTCTTCGTTTATGAACATGCATGAATATGCATTGACATACGTGAACATTACCCGGATATGCATGGACATGCATGGAGAATTGCTAAATTTGATTCCGAAATATTAACAATGATTAAAAATATTGAAAAAAGAAATTACATTTCGTAATGAATGACGAATAATGATCTGGCATATATTGTCGTATAGGTATAAACGCCTATATTGCACTTGACGATATGTATTATAGTATACAATATACATATTTGTGATCATAAAAGTAACAGTTTTATTCATTTTGTCCTTGATATTTCCAGGATGACGATTAGCTTTCGCATCACATACCGTATTACCAATAGTATTACGGTATTGTAATGCAATGTATAGGTAAATTTATATACGTGTTTGTCATACTTGCGGGTGAATTCGCGCGGTCATGAATAGGCGTTACAAATTTCACACTTGCGATTACACTGTCACGAGGTACGTCGACCTCGTACTCCGTTCTCCGTTAAGACTGGTTGCGTAACTTCAGGCGTACCTTCGCTTTTCTATATGCTCGTAATTTTTAATCCTGACAAGTGTTGAAGGTCCTTTATTAAATTTTACAAGATTTTTGTTAATATGAAGCATCAATCTACTGGAATTTGGAGAGAATTTTTATTTTTCTTCAACCAGAGATCCCGAAGCTTCTATCTTGTGCAACGAGATTTTCGGGCGGCTCGTTTCAACGTCCACATCTTTCGATTTTCATTTTTATCATTCCTTTTTACTTTCTCTCTCCGCGTTTCTTGTATAGTGAGTTATCACTCAGCTACAAGAATACGAGCGATTCGGCTATTGGTTATTGCCTCGGTCTTGGCCGTCATCAGGGTGGTCCATGTTTCAACACTGACTAACTACGACACGACGTACATACCACCATATCTGGTTGAACTCTGACGCTGATCAATTGCAATTGATGAGAAACAAGCTAATACCTCCACTCCAGCCACATCACTCTTATCGAAATACGCGCCGCAACTTTGCTGAAGCATTTTATTATTCGGTGCACAAATTAGCATTCGATGTAAAATTCGGTTTATTCAATTCTTGTGATGTACAATCAGCTTTTTTTGGCCACGAATCAACCCTAATCATGCATAGATTAAAAAAAAAACTGCCAGGGACATGGGAATCGCCTTCAAACTGTTTTGTGATACAGATTTTTGGTCGCTTTTAAAAAATGATTAAAAATATACTATTTAGAAAAGTTATTATCGTCGTGGTACGGTTACGGCCTATAAAAAAAAAAAAAAGGTACGCGGCATTTACGTTAGCGGTTCGACGTCTGCAGCTCACGCGATAATTACAATCGCGCATTATTTCCCTGATGATCTGATAATAATCGGTGCAAAGGTCGAACAGAGACATAATCTATAATTACATCAGTAGTCACACACGATTACAATTCCTATACTTCACGTAGGCGGGGGATCAGGGCATCAGATTCATAGACCGTCGACGACCGCACGTTACGTTACAAGTCGCAATAGTGAATAACGTTAATCTGCAGTAGTTTCAGGAAACCCTTGATCCTTGATCTGTTCTGTTGAAATTTTTCATAATGCTGTATATCAGAAAAGAGCTAATTGGAAAATGCAAAATGATTTGATACTGCGAGGGTGAAGAGAGCTCGAAGACGAGTTTGAAAGTCAAGTTTCGAGGAAGCGTTGAAGTAACTCGATTTCGGTTATTGGATTCAGGGCAATTTCGATATGTAAAGAGAGAGTGCGGTGTACCTGTACAAGTAATACATGTACCACAGGTGGAAATTCTTCTTCTGGACATTATCTCGGAGTCCGGTTGTTGGGTTGAGTCAGTATGTAGGTATAGTCGATCGTGGCTTGTTGGTGACCGAGAATCGTGTATATATGTGTACACACAGGTATATATATATTTATATATATGTATATGTAGATAGATTTACTTGTGGGAGAAGGGAGAGACGTTGGCGCCACCGAGGCGGCACCCAGCGGTGTGTTTCACCAAGAGCCTTACCGATACTCTACAAGCGAGAAAGAGAGAGGGTCAAAAGAGAGATGGACCATGAACCGTACATACGTTAATACAAAACACATGCAAAGAAGGTGTACCTCCGTAACCGTGGTCCTCTTATTAAATCACTAGGATAAAACTATAACGTTATGCGTTATGTTTATTTGTTTGAATTAACTGTGCGGCTTTAAGACCGCCGCGATCGCCGCACGCGACGCGAACGTTTCTTTTTCATTTATGATGAGATAGGAAATCCCTCGGGGCAATTATTATATTCCGAGTATCGTCGGTCGTTCAAACTCTCAATATTTCTTTCTATTTTTTTTTTTCAACTCTTCTAAAATGACTATAGGATTTTTATTATCTTTCACTTACTCGGGGCTTCATTCGTTAGCTTGATCCTCGGATTAGTATGAGACTATGCACAAGCAACGTAATCAGATCTACACAATTTTCAGATAAGAAATAAAGAGAGAGACTAATTGTAAAAAATCGGTTATGATTATTCCACTACACGATTAAATTTACAGAAATTTCACTGCCATACCAAATTCTAAGATCAGATGTTGAACTTTCGTCATTCTATTATCCGCCCACAAAATTCCTCACCCATATGTATTTTCAGTCGGTGATAGTCTGTCCAAGAATCTAATATCTAGCCTTGACTTTTTACTTATTTGACAAGGCCGGACAGAAATGGAGAAATAAATATTTTATCTGGTTCTGTCCTATGGAAATTATTACTATAATGAAATTTTCTTTCTTTTTTTTTTCTTCATCTCAAGTCGAATGTTGAAAATCAATTTTGAGTAGAGAACGAATAGCAGATTACGTATTCGGTTATAAAATTGTGAAAAATTTATTAATCTTGACGTATTTTTTTTTTTTTTTTAACGAATTTTGTAACTTTCGGGGCGTCCAATTTCGGAGAGGATCTTGCCCAACGGTGTCCAACAGCTGGACAGTGGAAATGATAACTTCATTCGTTTTTATTGAACACAGTCTCGGTGGAACTCGGCTGTAGTAACACATAGCAACTGCATATTTGGTGGCGGCTGTAGATTATACTGCACTATCAAATTCTATCGTCAAAGAGTTACGAGGTATCGGAGTTTTTCGGTTTTTTTCTCGAACACGCGCCGGTTGCGCTGGCCTGGGCCTGACCGGCCGCAGGGACCCTGGAGCCTGCAGCGGACATGCGTGATCTTAAATCTGACTCTCCGCGGGTTCTCGAAATCCGTCGAAAACCAGGACTCCCGCTGTCAGGTGACGCTGTATTCCATGTAACCGAATTGACCTGGTCGTGTCTGCTATACCAAGTATTATATGTAGGTATACGAGACAAGGTCCACCATATCCAATAGCCGTTAACCGTTTCGATACCTATAACGCAGGTACACCTCCGCGATGAACTCGACTGTCTGTTACAGTCTTTAAAAACTATAATAATCCACTCGCGATCATGATCATCCCGTTTTTTTTATTTTATTTTTTATTCCAAGGTAGGCAGATCACGTGGGTTGGTCAAAGTACCAAAAATTCCATCGGTTCAATGTCTCTTCTTTTTTTTTTTACATCATTTTTATCATATCTTTGATCAACCGGTGGGTGCAGATTTTTTTGCTAACTGAGTGAAATTCGAATAGCAAAAAAATTGATCGTAAAGAAATTTGAGAATTTCTTCAGATTCCTTATAGATCCAATGAAATTTAATGATCCTTTTTGTAATTCATGTTCGCCCGTATGATTCTGTATAGTTCGATAGATTTGAAATATTTTTAACGTTGTGTGGAAATTTGTGCGTATATTTTATACATAGAAATGTATAATAGTTGGTAGCCCATAAATATTATGTCTACTACCAATCGGAATGATATTGTTTTACAAATCCAACATATCGAGCAAAGGAGGTCGTTTGTCCGCTTGTTCGATCCTGGATTGAGAGACCTTGCTTAATATAACCCGTAAGAAAGCCGCATACAACCAGGTGAGTTAGGGATACATGAGGATTATTTTATTTGCTTCTCTTCGAGTGCTATACTGCCTCGGTGACTGCCACAGTGGAATTCCCTCGAACCGGGTTACGAACTTTTGCAGGACGAAACGATATTCCTTTTCTTTTCCCTGAATTGCCTTTTCTTATTTTCTTTTTTTTTTTTTTCTTCGTACCTTGACCTGTAAATCGCGAGTGAGAGGTATTTGTAGAAGTTGCTAAAGACACGCGAACCACAAAAGCACGAAAGGCTGTGTATAGGAATAACGGACATTGGTCAAGGAGAAAGAAATCTCTAAAAAATCTGTCCTAAGTTTTAGAGAAATCGTAGAGAAAGTCCAGAGGAATCAAAAAAGTATTTTGTTCATTCGGAAACAGATCTGACTGACTGAAGTCCAAGAAAGCTCGAAAATCTGTTTGATTGAAAACCGAACATATCATCAAGTTCGAAAAGCTCCGTGTGAAACTTGGAATGATTTCTTGACTGCTGCAGTCTTAAAGAAGAATGTTATTATTATTTTTTATTTTTTCTCAAAATTGACTTATTCCTTTGGTTTTTTTTTTTTTTTGTTCATTGAATATAAGCGAGGTCTGACACTGAGTAACGACTGGGTGCATATGAATGGTGGTAAACGTGATGTTTTACGCGTTGATTAGAATTCATAAAGCTTCCTTACTCCTCCCTGGTATAGTCATGACTGGTGATCGATCGGTATCTGCACCCTTGGTAGACAGGTAAATCACTCGTGCATATAAGACACCTTGAGTTCTACGCCCGAGTAGTTTCTCAGAAAGACCATACCATACCATACCATCGCAGAAGACTTTAATACCTATATGTATATATATAATATATTCGATATTTGATGATTGAGCTGCTGCACCTCTTCGCCGGGGGTCAAAATCCGCGGTGGCTTCCACGATACCTGAACCAATCAGTATTTGGTTATAGTATATATGTGTGTGTGTGTACATTGTGGACATGGGGTACGACGTCTGCAATTAGCCTATATGTAGGCACACACCTTATGCCGAAGTCTATCGAAGTGTATCGAGTCTGATCAGAAGGCAGTGGCATCCTGTCGAGCTGGTTGATTTATGGGGTATTGTTTGTACCTTGGTTTGTACGAGGAAGGTGAAAGAATAGGAAAGAGGATGAGGATGAGGAGGACGAGGGTATGTATAGTCGAAACGCCGCGGGTCGGGAATCGGATAGTTTGTACTGGGGCGACCCGCTCGACCTGACCGGAGTCGACGTCCTATAGCCTCATTAGTCGTCTTGATGTCTTTCTTAATTGTCGATTTACCTTATTTATTGCCGACGATCGCGATATGCCCGTTTGTTGCCACCAGTTCGGTCAACCGAGAAATAATCCTGCTACACTATGGTGCTGCAGCAGGAGACCAATTTACTTCAGACTCTCATGAAATTGTATCTTTCTTCGACTCAACGTGCTGGGGTGCTGTTGCACAGATACTCGAACCCGTTAAACACGAATAAGATACGAAGAGAGAAGAAGAACTCAATTGGATCGTACATATATACATGTGTCTCTCTGTATTCTAGACATTTTGATTGGTAGAGAAATACGACTGGATATACAGACCGATTTAAATAACGATACTTATTCTCTTTACCCTGCAAGATGTCGATTCTCCAATATAGGTTCAACCTTTCCTATGGAGGTAGATTTTTGCTGAATTTTGTGGGGTTTCGGTGAAGAAGCTGTGATGATGCAGAAGAATTTGTTCGATTAGGAGGAATCTGTTAATGAAATTCATGAATCTCGATAAAGACCTTACGATGAAAGATACCACCTTGATAAATCATTTTTTTTCATCGTGGACGAGACAAGCTGCAAAATCTAAGACTGTAGTATATTAACTATAGCGAGAAAATGAAACTTGTAGGTCGTAGATTGGCTCATGGCAACTGGCAAGAGACTGGGTAACCATTTCCGGGTAGAATCTTCGTGCAAGGCTGGGTTGGGTATCGTCTGCACGATGCCCCAAAGCTAACTGACCTCGGCTTAGCCTAGCCCAGGATGCAGAGGGGGACCTCCGTCCTCGAGTCTAATCTTATAGGCGTCGTCGTCTTCGAGATGACGACGAGGACGAGGACGAAGAAGAAGAAGATGAAGAAGAGAAGGAAAAGAGAGTATCTTCAGGCATCTTGGATCTGGATCTAGCGAATCGCCTCCTCGTTCATCCGCGGTCATCTAAAAATGACCAACGGTTGGTTTCCGGGTCTCAGGTTCATCGAGGCAGCTTGCGGCGCGGAGGATCAGGTGTCATTACGGCCCTCGCGACCGGCAGAGACGCCACGGAATCCTGGGGTTACATCCACGACCCGGACACCCTGACCCTGTGACGTCTTCCGTAGACCACCGTGAGGTCAGGGGCGTTGCGCGACGCGCGTCAACCATGTACCGTTATTTTATTATAGTTCTATGCTGACCAGCTCCAGTTATCAATTTTATTATCTAATAAAGTTATACAGGCAAATAACGCTTCTCAGTATCTTGTAGATCAAGAATTCAAAGAAAGTGACAAATTTCCACCCCATAAAAAGATTATGAGGTGACACTACCCCTGTATGAATCTTCGGTCATGAGATACTGACCGCATGAACGGTGTCGATATTTTACATCAGATCTGATTAATCTCAAAAGCTTAATGCTTGATATTTTGCGAAGGGTGGCGTATCCTTCAACGATCACTAATCTCATCTTAGAAACTGCACGAACTGATTTGCGAATAGAGTTACGATCAGACATTTCAGTTTCTTAATGGTATCGTGACGTTTAATTTAGTTGTAGATTTTCGGAGAGAGTCTTTTTTGGACTGCGTAATTCAAAGTGAAATATATAGAGAAAGAGAAAGAGAAAGAAAGAGAGAAATATGAAGAGAGAAAAATGAGTTGCAGCATCAGGATCAGCGGCGTCTGTATAGGAGCACGCGTTGGCATGGCGATGCCATCTTGACCCGTGGTCTGGCTGTCACATTGATTGACTGATTAACATCATTAGAGGCTCACCAACAAGCGTTGAGGATCTGATCGAGTCGGGACCGTTACCATGTCCTTCGGGACATGGTGCTTAAAATGTTAATAAGGACTATCTAATAATATTCAGTAGCTCAAACAACTCGAGATAACTCAGCTCCGATCACCGCCAACCGTATATCCAAACCTTGTTTTGCTTGTTTCAGGCTTCAATAAATACCGATACCAAAGCCTGACCGATCTCAAGTCTTGCTCACGTCAATTTACCAAAAAACGATCTTACAGAAAACACTCTTTTCGTACCCTGCAACATGCCTTCTTTATCCAACTCGTCATCCACTTTTTCTTCTTCTTCTTCTTCTTATTTTTCTTTTTCGAGATGAATAAGTCAATTATTAACGATCTTGTCTCAAGCTGATTGAAAAGTGTTGCTGTTCCAATCAACGCTGCTTGTCACAAGTGGTTTGCTTCATTCTTTTGACGGTATAGATTGTTAGAAATATTGTCAACCATGTGTAAGATTCGGATACCTGGTGAGTGGGTGGATGTATACCGAATGGGGAATCGTGATATTTTTTACTACATTTTTTTTTTGCTTCCAACTCCATTGCCGTGAGGATGTATTAAAGATTGCAGGATGTTGGAGCCTGGAATGCGCTCAAACGCTGCAGGTCTTTCGCTTTGAGTGGGCTTTGAAACTCTGCAGCACAATACTCTTATTATGCTATTATATGCCATTGCGCACCAGCTTTCCAGGACCTGTTCCTTCTCTCGTTATTACGTAGTGCAGGTATGTATGTACGTACGTACGTACCTATATGTAGTTTAAGCTACATACCTAGTTTATTCTACATACATACGTATGTTCAGAGCAAAGCTATTAGATCTTGAAAGTATCTATAACCGACATCAATAACCCGTTTTTTTTATCTCACCAACACCAACCACGATATATAATTTTAGTCTAAATCTGCTGACATGAACAGTCTTAAAGAGATCCTAAAAAGTGATCAAAATTTTCACTCTCTCGTAGAAACTGTGCATCTATCTTGATCCAGAAGCGAAGTTCTGAATTTAATACACGATCCGGGATACAATTTTTGGGAAAAAAAAATACTAGAATAACACAAAGGGAGACTGTAGAGTTTCGATAAATCTTATATCCTTGGACGTGTTTTCGTGGCAGGTCACTGTACCGTGAGGACTAAATCTCTTTTGATATAAAAGATTTTTTTTAATAGTGGGAGGCAGGCTTGTTATATAGATTGACCTTTTGTGACCAACGAAGAGACTCGTCAAGCTGTTGATGTCAGGTACACTAGCAGGATGTGGCACAATTCTTTTTTAATCGCCATACGACGATTTTAATTTTTCTTTCAATTTAAACGATATGACGTGAATATTATGGAAGCATATAGTAGTATTCGAAATTCGGCTAGATATTCGAAAGATGGTGGGGGTATCATACACCCAAGAGGTTCTAAATCATTTGAAATTCTTAGCATTCCATATCGTGAATACCTCTCTACTGCGAAAAGGAGCTGGTTTGCCATAAGATATAATCAGGAAAGAAAAGAGAGAGAGAGATATAAGTGGAAGAAGTGTGGCTGTGAACAGTCTGTAGCATGGTACACTTGTACCCGGACCCATTCTTTTCACCTTGGACATAGTAAATTCCTCTATACACCTTAGTGTTCATTCATGGTTACCGACGACAATACGTTGCACCTTACGCTGTCATAGAATTTAGCCTCGGTTTAAGAGAGAGAGAGATATAGAGAGAGAGAAAGGTTGGCTAGACCATCGACCGCCAGGTAAATAATTCTTCTCAAAAAGTCTACCCCATAGAAATCCATTATGGTTTGACGTGGACGGTGACATTTTTCGAATTATCTTATCCCATTCGGTGGCCCTGTTGATTTTATCGTGTTTATACTTTTCTGAAGTAGATTTATTATCTAGTTTTTATTTTTTTTTCTTCTTCTTCTTCTTCTTCTTCATCTTCTTCTTCATCTTCTTCTTATTCTATCTTTCTCATACTCCACCCGCGGGGATAAATTCTTTTCTTTGTAACGCGCCGTTTCCTTTTGACAATTTTTTCTTAGGTATATACTATAAACATATTGTAGATCTAAGAGAGTTCGTCCACTGGATTTAACGGAGGATTTACTTAGATCCTATGGTGTTTACCTTCTTTCAAATTTTCTGCTATCAAAACCAGCTTATGCGATCCTTTCACCATAGAAAGCAAAAAAAAAGCACTTTTTCTTATTCATTTTTTCAGAATTTTTCACAGAACACAGATTTTGATTCAACTCTTTCACAGCTTTATGGTAAAACCGCGATATTGTAGCTTTTTGAAGAGTTTAAAGAAGAAGTTTCTAAAATTATTTTACCCACGCCATAACTCGGAGAAAACTTCGACCACCATAAATGGAAGAGATTGTATAACGTATATAAATTGTTTCTGTTAAAAATTACGGCGATATAGGCTCGAGGTTCGACACCTACGGTTAATTATCAGTTGAATAATGCAGCTGAGAACTCTATTCGATTATTTTTTTCTCTTCGAGTCAAGTCAGACCCCGAGGAGGTTTACTTTTATTTTTCTCTTGAAAATATTTCCAAACATATTTTTCACCATTGCAAGCAACGATTTCGAATTCCATGCTCAGGTGTGGCCGCCTTCATCTTTCCAAGGTATTTCGCTCCTGGCTCCTGCAGATCTTGGCTCCTGGCTTTTGCTGCAAGCTCAGGTGTTGCGGTCGACAGAAAACGACAAAAGGTATAGTACGACGACGACGAGGACGACGAGGACGACGAGAATATAGTTGATAGACAACCCGGCGGTTAAACTTCTTAGGAGTTTACGCGGCGTCAAAGGAATCACAGGACCACCCCACTTTTTGTTGTTCGTCTTGTTACAATAAGGTGAAAAAATAAAGTGCAGAAACGATAAATAAGATGTACAAAAAAAAAAATGAAATAAAAATAACTTATCATCGAACAATTCGCAAAAAAAATAGGAAAAGTACTCTAGCACTATTTAGGCGACTTTGAATGTACCCCAAATAAACTAATGAATAAAAAGAAATGAAGTTTAATGACACTTTTTAATTCCTGTAATCATTTCTGTACTTCTGGTCCAAACGGCGTCTCTCAGTCTAGTGTGTAGCGGAAAGGTCCTAGTCTCGAAGCTCTCAACTTTCAAGGTCCTTTGTCCCGGGTGTATAATAGGTACTGGATCGCTGCAGGACACCGGTTCATTCATTCCTTTCCCACAGGATTGCCCGAATCCTGGAAACCTTTTTTCTATTCATGAAGTAATTTTTTTTCTTCTATTTTTTTTTTTTTTTTTATTTAACAGAGAATTTTTTCTTGCTCTCTTTGCATGGGAACCAGACTACGAAAACCACTTTCCCGCAGGCGGAATTCTTTACCTGAGTATTTGTACCCTGTACTTCTCAAGATTTTCTTTTCACCAACGGCATAGACGGTACCATAGATTAATATCGGCTTCGTTCATTCCTCGCGCAATATCTCTTCGCAATCCTTTAAGTCCGAGATTTTTTGGCCAAGATTCGTGTGCTTATTTCACATCATATTATTTCATCCCCCATAGGCATTTCGTTTTTGGGGAAACTCCATGCGAATCCATGCGGAATGAATTGCGGCTACTTTATAGTCGCTAATCTTGAGAAAAAAAAACCCCTTTTCAACTTTAATCTTTTCCTGCGGTTTTCTCAATTGTCAGTTCTCTCTTTATACCTTTTCATACCTTAGGTACACAATGTCTGGGGGTCAAAGGTCAGGCAATAACTATTCCTCCAGGATAAAAGCTTTGAAAGTAAACTTATTCCAGTATATCGAGCACGGATTATGACGGATGAGATTAAGAAAAAGGGGGTGGGGTTGGGGGGTGAAAAATATCATGGGATGGGAAATACCATAAGAATTTAATTCGAAAACTTTAAATCCTTGGAAACTTCACCTGTTGGCAAAAAAGAAAAAATAATGTATATAGGTTTAGCCGAAAGTTCTCAAGCCTTGCATCACTCCAGACGTCCAACCTCCGCACTTCCTTCCCATCATCCTTCGCAGGTATATGTACATCCTGCAAAAAGGACCCTTCCGTTTTGAGTGAACTTATTATACGTTAGTGAGAAACATCTGCGTGTGAATTTGCATGAAGGTATAATAGAGAAAAAAATAATGTATTTTTAACGTATATATCGTATGGATTTACGTCGGACGAGGCGATCAATTTGTAAGAACCGTTAAATTTGAAACTATACACGTATAACTATATACGAACTATATGTTCCTTTGTAGTTTATCTCTTGATTGGCCAAGGATTCGAGTTCGAGCGGGTCTAACCAGTTCCCATTATCCACCAAATGAGATACAGCGAAACAAACCTTGACTCCACTTACCTGTAATTTACGGGTGCCGTGTGTGAACACGTTCGTTAAATATACAGAGACCAACGATCATCGTGGGGTACCAGCAAACGTGTGGAGGCAACTTATACCCAACGATTGTTTACTCTTTCGGAATGATTTGATCTTACTGGAGGTTTTATGATCACCGGTTCCGAAATAAAATTTCCTTTACTCAATCCTAACAAACAATACAGCAACCAACATATGGAATATGACATAAAATAAAAAAAATATGTTTCTATCTTCCATATTAATATTGAATGCGTAAATATATAAAGAAAAGATAAAAAAAAGAGACAGAATTTGATCTACTAGTGGTTTAATTTTCGAATAGTAGGCATGCCTAGCGACCTTTGACCAGTTAACTAGTTCCGCGACTCCTTTGGGTCTGATCTCATCGAAGCAAAAGCTACGGGTCATTCCTCAGGTTCATCTTGGACGGACATTAGCCGGCTTAGATATCTGTGTTCTCATAAATAACGTCTGGTTAAGTCGACGGAGATATTGTAATTATACCCCTTGACTTAGAGGAACAACACCGTTGCCACGAAGTATAGAGCAGCCGCTCTTCGCGGTCCTCTTCCTCTTCCTTGCCCCCGAAGTATCATATCTCACGTAGTTTTAATATATATATACACATATCTACATATATTAGGTATGTTATATAGATATATAACGTACGTTTATATATGTGGGTAGATATGTAGGTGTATATAAAAGAGGGTGGGAGGCATGAGGGGGGGAATCAAATGCTATCTGGAGTCCTAATGACTTAATTCCCACGGATCCGTGAATTATATGAGCTCAGATTCACTCCGGGGCCTAGCTAGGCTACAGGCCCCCAAGTAGGTAGGTAGGTAGGTAGGTAGATAGGTACCACGTTTTTATTTATTAAGAACTTTCGGCTATATATTTTTTTGTGCCTGTGATTCTTTAAGATCGAGTCGAAGAAGCCATGAACTGACTCTATATCGTGACTGTAATAAAGATACTGTTGCAATATGCTTGTATGATCGAAGCTTTGTGAAGATTATTATTCATTCGTCTTTAGGTAGGTGTGTATTCACAATGTTCACATGTCTTGATTTGAAACCGTTCATTGAAATCATTGAAAATCAATTTTTCTGAAAGCATAGATACTTGGTTGACAAGTATTGTACCTATGTGAAATGTCCATACGATTTTTTCGAAAATCTTGCATCTTGTCATCATTTCCAAGAATTTGGAAAACGTGTAGAAAACTAAGAGGTCTTCTCGCAGCCGGCTAAGGTGTGCTTCGATGTTTTTTCCGAGTAACCAATCAGGCCCGTATCGTTTGGCAGTTAATTTTTCAGCCCCCCCTAAAATGCCGAACAACTCAGCTAGTCCTCCATCCTCACCCTGATGCCGAAACACATAGCACTCCGGACCATATGGCGATGGGACGGAACGCGCGTGGCACAAAGAGGCGAACTGTTTTTAATTGCACCATGTGGTGTCGGTCGCGTTAGTGCAGACCTCCGCGACTCATTTGGAAGTCCAACTGTCAGGTCCCCACGGAAACGAGAAGGTGGAGTCCTGGACGACGACGAGGATGACCTGCTTTTTTCATGTTGCACTTTCATTCGCCTTTTGGGTTTCTTCTTTCTTCAAAGTTTCATTAAAATCGCATCTACGTACGCGTAGTTCGACATTTAATGAGAATGAGGGGTTGTGCCAGCCGAGTATGTAGCTTTGGAAACAAGTGTTCAGTTTTATGTTTCCAAAATTGAGAAGGTTCGTTATTTTCACTCCTGGGAATGCGACCGCTGCATCTCATCCGTCAGTCAGTTCTTCAGTGTATTTTCAGTTCCTGGGGGTACCGCCTTCCCTTATTTACCTCCTGATTCCCTCCATCCCGTCCACGTGCCACGGATCGTTTCCTAAATATTTCTATTTTTATCTCCCAACATTTTCACGGCTCCACTATACCTCCGCGGACCACAAGGTGCCCCTGAACGATTCATCACTACTATGGGGGGTGGGCAAACGATTGGGTGCACATGGCGCGTGCGCCGCCTACGACCCCCGATGAGGACCCCCAAAATTTTAGGGCCATCAGCCACCTTGCGGAAACGAATCGTTTTGCCTCGTGCGTCTGGCCCAAAGAGGAAATACGAAAACGGAGGTCATCGTCGAGGCACCTTAACCGGCATCGATACCTTCTTTGCGGTTTAAGCTCGGTATCATTTATTGTTTCTATTCCCCATAAAAGTTTGAACTTTGTTTAAATCTTTATACCAAGCCTCAGAGTCATGCACTGCAGGCACGCGACCCACCTGTCGTGAAGACGATCGGCACCCACGATCCGGTAATGCGGAAAACGATTTTTGAAATGTGCTCGTTAAGGGATTCCACAGTAATGGTCTTTTAATTCGAGGGATCCGACCTACGCCACCAAAAACGTCTTTGTTTTCTTAAATATCACGATTGCTTCCAGGGAGGCACGTGTTCGGGAAATTTAATCCCTCACATCATTTTCAGTGATGATGAAAAGGGAGATCTTAGATTTCAGAGGATCGGTATGATATCCTGGTGGAAAAACGTGTAGCAGTATCATCTGCACATGCATAGATCATCCAATCTGGAATACCGCGTGCTAAGATGTAGAAACACGGTACAACCGTGATCTATTTTCAATACCAGATAACAATTGCCCTTCCATTAAAGATGAGCACGATATGCGACGTGCCTATATCTTGTACTAGGCGTATAGTTACATAGCTGGGCGAGGCTAATGCGAATAAATATATTAATTATGTTTAAAAATGAATACAAGATCTCGTTTACTATAGACAACTGAACAATAGTTAAGTACAATACCTTCTACAACGAGTAGTTGCACTTATATACATAAAAATGATTGTCAGCGGTCAGCACAAAGCACTTTCTATGATACACCACTGTGGGAAGCGTCTGATGAAAATTTTTCATTCATTATTTGTCGTACATTTACGAATCACAGTATTTTTTAGTCATGAAAATTATAAATCGATCTTGACTTTCACGTTTCTGAAGACTTTTGAGGATTGATATTTCGGAAAGTACTTCAAAATACTGCAGTTTTCCAATTCGCACTCCAATTTCCACATGTGAAAAACTGGATGCTGGACATGCTTGGATCAGTATGATAATGAGAATGAATGTGGGGTTCCTCCGTTTTAAGATCCTTCATACAAGACTGAAGAAATGAAACTCAAAATACTTATTTTCTGCAAAAAATATTTTCGCAACGTATCATTTGTTCGTTTTTGGAGATAGCTAAGAACTGTGCGAGCCGAGCATACCCGGATATTAGTTGCATGGTCGTTCTTTTAACTACAAGAAGAAGGCTTAGACCTAAGAAGACGCCATATTTGGACCACACACGTTCAGGTCGACGTCGTACTCCTTGTGCAGGTCGCGCTATGTAATTCCTTACCTTGTGCACCAGGATGGTAATAACGATTTGGTGCGAAACGACTTAGCGCACGTGACTAAGAGGCTAGAATTTACAACGTCTCATTCACTCCCATCGTGCAAAACTGCACACGTGTGCCTTTAATACGTTGCATGTACAGATTTACAGATGTCAGCTATCCGCACTGACTGATCATCACCGTCATAGGTAAAACGATTTCACATAAAGTAAACGAATGGGATTTTTGCTATGGGACTGGGTTGAAGTTCCAAATCCGTATGAGACGATTTCGAATTTTCGAAAAGCTTCAAGGTTCAGAATATTAAAATTCCAAAACTTCGAAATTCCAGACCCCAGAAGGCCGAAAAAAATTCGCAAATTTCAGGCAAAACTGCTGATGATGAGTTACACCCTCAAGTTTCAACATTAGGGAAGACTGACTTTAGCCATCGGGTTTTCTCAGGGGAAAAAACTATACCTGAACTTCTACTAGTATTTTCCAGTTATAGTGTAATATAAGGGTACTTCAGACGAAGACATTGCACCTTTTTGTTATTTCATAGAGTCTGATCCTTGCACTTCTTTTGCAACTCACTCAGACACACATACTTACTTGTACATTTACGTTCTTCTTGCATTGAGCCTTAGTGGACTTTAAGTGTTAGAGACCTAGGGCGAATAATACGAGTAAACGACCCCATTCATACCCTCGGTTCTCTTACCTAGTACGAGTCCTTTATATATCCATTGAAAAAAAAAAAAAAAAACCGGGTGGCCTTAGAAGACGACCACCAAGACGCGGGGACACGCACATTTATACCTTTATTATAATAAGTGTGCGTGTGGATCCTTTGGACGAATTTATGTTACTGCACTTCTGACATCGGGGGTGCGATTTTCCCTGTTTTATTGCGACCCGAACAAGGGAGGGTGGCTTTAGAGTATTTCGTTTCACTGACACCTGTTACAAGTATAAACCTTGTCCAAATACTTTGTTGTACTTGAAGAGCCGCTTTCTTCGGTTCGAAATCTATACTTTAAGTGAAATTTAAAATTTGGTGAAGAGATAGAAAGAAAGAAAAATAAAAAATAAAAATAAAAATAAAAACGCCGATCTCTGAGGTAACGTATGCACTAATCTATAGAGAAACAGGTAGACAATTTCCCTGAGGGCAACTGCAGGTAAGACACAGCTATAAGGCCAAAGAGACAAAAGGCGCCGACTCCAACGCCGACGCCGCCGTCTGCCCCTTAACCTTATACTCTCTTATAGTAAGCCGCGGCGTTTAGTTTAGTTAATTAATGTTAAACTTACTTGCTAATGTTAATTGTGGATTGGTCAACGGACTAAGAGCTGCGGTTAGAGGTTTAGCCGCGGGAGGCGTAGTCCAGGCATATTCATCCACGTGCTGTTAATGTCTTCTATATTACTTTAGATGGGTATATATGTACGGATTTATATGTAGAATAGTTTATATGTACACATACCTATATTGATCCACTTGATGGAAGATACGTGTAGGTGAACATTTCCCGACTACTATTTTATACTGACTTATAGTCGGAGGTTTATGTTTAGACTTTTTCTTTTTTTTTTTGCCACTTTGCATACTAATCTGAACGGGGAGTTAATGAATTTTCGTTAATAACTTGAAAAACCTAAACTCAGCTTCCAGTTTTATCATCTTCTTCTATACGCCGAAACCCAGGACTAAAGCTGGTCGGGTTATCACCGCGGCTATTACACTATCGTTTTTATACATGCTTGTAAAGATTTATATACATGTATGTATGGATCCAATCGAGAGATCGTGCCGAAGCCGATTTATTCCTGAAATTATATTATACGGAATAACCAACATTTATTTTAGTTTTATATACGTAAGAACAACGACGTTTACCATTTACCTTATTATACATTAGTTTCACATACGTATATATCTGTAATACATATGAGTAGAAGTAAATTAAACGACTATAAACACATACATCCTGCCTACCGATTTTCTAATATCGAATTTAATATACCAGTCATAGAACGGTGCTGGGCTACTTCCGTGGCTACCGGTTACCGGCAGCTAATTGGTACACTATTAACTATTAACAATTAGCCACGCTGATTACCAACGGGCTTCAACATATCGATCAAAAAAAAAAAAAAAAAAAAAAAAAGGAAGAAAAAAAAACTAGAGAACTGTCTATACACAGCGATCAACGAAGTTATAAACGATCGGAAACTTTGATTGCATCAAATTTGGATGAACGGTTCTTGTCTAATTTTTTTTTTGTGTTTTTCTTTTTCTTTTAACTCTAATCGGAAAAAGACTAGAGTGCAATTATTCTTCACCACACGGTTGTGCTGCAACAGAATGGCAGATGAGCCCTCAGGTTGTCTCCTCGTGGTTGTGGAATAGTTACTGCATATATATGTGGGGGGGTAGGTATGCTGATGAGTTATCTTCGACTAATTAATGCAAGGTAGAGCAATAAATTTAAAAGACGATCTAGAAACTCTTAGATCTCACAGCTTTAGAATCGCAATTGAATAGTGGATGCATTCTGAGTTTAAAGGGGTCCTTAAACTCCAGCATTACTGGTACTGCATCGCAGATTTTTATCCTTTGTTTGCTACTAAAGGTTTTACCTGGCTTTTGATGGTGGAGTCGTTAATTAGCGCTACTAATTGTCTAACGCGATTTAAAAAGACTTTATCGTCCCTCTTGTCTTGTCTGGGATCTTCATCTCCTCCTCTTTTCTGTGTGTACCCGTATCCTTTCTTATTCTTATCCTTCTTTTTCTTTCGATCCTAGTTTTCGCACAATTTAAGCTTTAGCAAACCGTAGCTCCTTCACCGTTCACCCTAGAGTAAAATTCTCACGACGTTTTTTGTTCCTCATCTAATTATCTCGATACGGAATTTTTGCATTTTTTTTTATCGATCCATTTTTTGATTTTTTTTTTTTCGATTCTATAGTCTTCGCTGAATTCAAGCTTTAGCAAACCGTAGCTCCTTCACCGCTCACCCTAGAGTAAAATTCTCACGACGTTTTTTGTTCCTCGTCTAATTATCTCGATACGGAATTTTCGCATTTTTTTTTATCGATCCATTTTTTGATTTTTGTTTTTTCGATTCTAGTCTTCGCTGAATTCAAGCTTTAGCACACCGTAGCTCCTTCATCGTTGTCCCTAGAGTAAACTTGTAACGACGTTTTTTGTTCCTCATTCGATTATCTAGATACGGAATTTTCGCATTTTTTTTTTCGATCCATTTTTTGATTTTTTTTGAGTGAAGTGACGTAGATCCGCTCATATGCAGGATGAAGATAATCGCGTAAACCAATATCGGTAATACCTGATTTAGTTTTTTTTCTAAAGCGTGGATTTCACATTTTTCTCAAAGACTTCGCGCTTCTGACATACCCATCCGCTTTACGGTTTATTCAATCAAAGAGCTTAAGACCGGCCATTTCCTGCAAACCATCGTAGGTACATCCGGCTCTGAAAGGTCCTTTTGATCACGGGATGAGACACGGAGTGGAGCGGATTCATGCTTCCTTTGTATTATAGGGATACTTGCATAGTGGGTTCACGCGTGCTACAGGTACAAGATTTGGATAATAGCTACAGCTTTGATATTTCTAACTATTTAACTAAAAATCTCGATCATGAAAGTCCCGGTTCAATCATGAGCTGATAATTGGCGAAAATCTCAACGTATCCACCTGTCTAGGTGAATCAAGCTCATTTTTATATCTGCACCTGCGAGATACGTGCTCGTTCACCCAGTTGTTTCTTACCTCGTTTTACGCGTCTCTGGACTTCATTCCTATTGTTAGAATCTTTGATTTGGAATTTCTCTCGTCTCCTGTAGAAACGACAGCCGACAGGTCGTCCGTCTCCATCCTCCTCCTCGTCCCTCACTCACCTCCTGTATCAAGAATGCCGACGGGACGCCATGCCACGCCACACCACGCCGTGACAGTATCTCGTTTTCTTCTCCAGGTATCCTCAGAGTAGGTATCGTTGATCGGTTTCGATCAAGAATCGTGAAGTCAAGGTGGAGGTGGATTGTCGACGATCGGCGTGAGTCAGTCAGTCGGTAGCGAGTCGCGTGTTTCTTGCCAAGAATTTTAAGCAGCTACATCTTGTCCCGGGCTATATTTTAGGGAACGTTTTCTTTTTTTCTTTTCTGTTTTTTTTTTTTACCACAAAGATTCCAACTTCGGACCTAATTTCGCGCGCTGGGTGGCACAAAGCGGCTTGTCAAAAGACCGGCTAGAATAGACGCTTCACCGACTTTTAAATCTCACAAAACTTAAGCCTGGATTACATTCGGCAACCTTTACACCCGTCGATATGTAAAGAGTAAAAATATATTCTCGTTGTCAAGAGCCAGGTGTAAAAAATTTTACACATTATTTGGGTAAACCGAAAATATTTACTACAAAAGTATTAGATCGGGAATTTTTTTTCTCTCTCTTTCTTTCCCAACGAAAAATCGCCGATCGTCATATCTGCGGAGCTTTTTTCAAGATACGAGAAGATAGCTTATGCCAAGAAAGTCAGTAGCCAGTTATAGTTTCTGTTTCTTTCCATCCTTATTTTTTTCCAATTTTTTTTTTTTTATTGTTCATGTTATTTTTTAAACGTGCGGCGTGGATTTCTTCAGCCGTCGACGGCTCGTCTTACCTCCACGCACGCACTCACGCACTAGTCTCGCGATCTTATCGTTTGAAACTCGATATTGTTTCACTTCGAAGAAATTAGGAGAGTCCAGACATGAGACAGGTTGTTTCGTCCTGACTTTTGTCGACGGTGGCTTCTTCTCTTCCATGAAAAAACAAAAAAATAAAAAAGGAACAGGCTCTGTTAGAGACCATAATAGCTGGTTTCGAAAAACGTCCATCCCATACCCTTTTTATTTCGGTCAAGGGTCAAAGCGTCAAAGTTTGCTCCTGTTTCTTAAAAAAAGGACATCATTTTCGAGCTCTAACTATAAACACGAGCCAGCCAAGCTGATATATCATTCTATCATGTGATTGCAATGTTAATTTACGCAAAAAAAAAGGACCAGGTCCTAAAATCTCGAAATTTTTCTATTATATAAGACTCAATCCTGGCGCCATATCTTCTATCAATTAAGTTAACGACCCATTCGACAGCGGAGGCTCTCTGTGTTGACTATACAAGCCTTAGGATGGTGGTACAAACTCATAAACACAGTGCTGTCAACGTTGCCGGGTTATTAACACCGACAATTACACAGCCCTCTGGGCCAGACGTGATTTAAATGGCTCGACAATCGCGTGCGAAGTAGGTACTTTAGCCGATGTAATATCGGTCCAGGAAGTGCACTCTCATTACCTGAAGAAGGCCACGTCCTCCCGGTCAATAGACTCGAAAATTTTATGGAGAAATTTATCAATTTACTCAATCAGAACACGAAGGATTGATCAAAATACCCGAAAAACAAGATTAGTGCATGAAATCAAAACTTGAGATTCAAATTTGACTTAGACACGGTGTAGTGGTCTGTGACATAACTTTTTAGTTGATATTCGATCGCCAGAAGCCCTCGGATGAACATTAGAACATGAAATAAAACTGGGATGAAATTTGGGTGTAATAATACCCACTGCACACCTTGATTGGGAACCTAGATAGTATCATCACGTGTGATATATATACACGGTGTGAATCCCTGTCAAATTTAGCCTATTCTATAACATGGTAACTGAGCTTTAAACCCATCGCTAGATCCATGGCTAGTTTTTCAAGCCGGTTAATGACGCGTTGCTAATAAGGAAGTCGCGTGTCCTGGTCTAGGACATAGAACCCTAACATAAGAAAGAAGTGAACGATACCTGACACGTCTTTCTCGTAGGAAAATAATTTGACAGTTTTCTCGCCCTCATCGAGAGGGGCGTGCCATTCTTTTGGGCCTTTTTTTTTTTCTTCGTCTTCTTCACCCTGGGATGAAGATTCGTTAGTCACGTAAGTTGGCGTTGAATATGTGCACTAATTGCATCTAAGGGATGATCATCAGGCTACCAACTAATTCTTTAACCATCATCATCGCATCCTTTACTTTGTGCTATGTCTCATGCTTGATATACATGACGAAATTATAAGAAGAAAAAAATTATCCATGCATCGTGTGAAAGAATGATATCAAAATAGATAGAGAAAGACAGAGGGATAGGATGACGGTGGGATCTCCGCACCCATAATGTCGCAAGGGTGCCAAATCGAGCGGCTTAATGAAGGGGGGAGAGGGTCTATGTTAGTTGGCAGACAGCGTCGAGGTACCGGCCAGTGGGTAATTGCCATTACGATATGATCTAAATGCTCTGATGGGTATACTATAACTATATACACGAGTGGGTATAGGTAGTAATGAAGACACTGCACCAGAGACAGGCAACGTGCTAGTGAAAGAAAGAGAGGTAAAATAAGGATAGCTGACGGCGTCATCCGCAGAATAAGATATCGGGTGTGCCTAATTACTTGATCGTTGACTACCCAATCAAACCTTCTTCCTGTCGATCCTTTATATCGGTATTGAAGAATCTCAACATATTTCACCTCGCACGATACTTTGTGCCAGGGAGTGGTAATAATATCTACTTATATCTATTCATTCATTAATTCGTGAGGTCTAAATGATTTTCGAAAACCTATATATTCTTTCCGATAAGATTTTTCGAACAAATTCTAAACACGGTAATGGTACTTGCGATTTGATACAGTATTAAATTTTATGTGTGATAATGCCTGCTGCGGTAATAACGAGATAGGTTTTTTTTTTCACCTTTGCCTTAAGCTCCACCGGAGAACTGAGAATAAGGAAATGGAAATAAACTATGACCAGGAATAGAAGTACTACTTGAGACAGTCATATCTTTACGCATGATGGCTGCCGGTAATTGTGACCCTTTTTACGGCTAATCAGAGCATGAACTTGTATATCGGGTGGATAGGAACTCAATTACATCGAGTACACGCGTGGTTAACGCCCCGTAAACACGCGGGAGTTGGAATCATTCTATAGTCACCATATATCCAATTTGAATAAAACAACATAACTAATTTTCAAAATTATTCTATAGCCGGAAAACAATTAGCATCACTTAGTCTCGAGTCACGATTCCCAAAAAAAAATAATAATAATAATAGGTATACCGGAAATTTTCAATTTACTTTTAGTAAATTAAATTTCGTTTCATTGGTTTTTATTTTACACTATAGGTGTTCACGTCGTGTGCCGGATAGGAAAATATCTCGGTGAGTAAATCAAACGACATTAACGGAATTAGCATAGCAATCCGCTCGGCGTTTTGCTCAGCGAGTTTTGCTTCGCCCAATCGCCGGGGGGGCGTCGTTATTCAAGGTGAAATAATCACACCTGCACATCGATATATGCACCTTTTGGAATTTATTACAGTGTATCTTAGGAACGTACCCTATACCTCCTTCTTGCACATGCCTTCGTGGCTCCGTTCTTTCATTCCTTAGTTCGTTATGCGGTAGAGTGAAGCGCGAATTAGTATCGTATTCCAACGTTTCAGAAAATGTTTAATGGGATTCCTCGCGGCTTATAGCTACTTTTCAGTTTTATAGGAAATTTGAATTTATGTATGTGATAGAGATCCGAAAAGCTTGTAGCTTTGTTAAATTCTCGGTAAAAGAAATGGGTGGCTTTTGACCAACTCACGTATAATTGAAATTCCCAATTTTCATCCAATTCGTTTCAATTAGCTGTGCTGGTTCAGGCTGGTTACTGCCTCCGAATGAATTGAGAGATTGTGTGCCTAGGAAAGATGAAACGGACCCGATTTGAATCTAGAAAAGGTTGGAAAACGGGGTAGAATATACTACTAACACAAACCAATAGTAAACTATGTTCATGGCTTATGGATGCACAATACGTGTACATGTGTAGGTTTTTATCTTCGTGGTAGTATCGACGCTTATATATACCTACATATATCCATGTATACGTATACATACGGTGTAGAGAGGGGCCTTTCACCTCAGTCAGAATCTCAGAGTCTGAGAGTCCGCGATGTCCCGGACAATGGTGTGTAGAGTACTCTGCGTCGTCAAGGATGCGTCCCTCTTAATTAACTTTGCTGGAAGCCGCCGCGTGCCCTTGTTCAACGTAGAGAACAGTCCTTACTTCCAACCATGGCTGGTAGGTAGGTTGGTATACGTAGAATCATGAAGAAGATACGCGGTGCCCTTTTGTCGGGATGAGTTGTGTCACGCTTCCAACTACCAGCTAAGAGTTTCGTAGGGAAATGCCTACCAGACTGAAGACTGGCTTCTCTTATACGTACACACTGTCGTCGTTCCTCTTCCTTTTCTTCTTCTTCTTCTTCTTATTCTTATTCCTCTTCTTATTCTTCTTATTATTTTTCGTTATTGTTTTTATAACAAGACAGTCGAGTGTCGTGTTGATAGCTGGTTGTTTGTTGTCACAAGTCCCGTTGTTCTCTTCTGGCAACCGCGCAGAGCTATGACCACATTGGATAGAAGACTGAACTTGAAGAGCTGTATAGAGATGGAAAGAGAGTTCGGTGCAGGTGAGAGATCCTTTGATAACGGTCAACAGCACCGACGAAACGTTGCCGCGGATACAAGCGATGACCGATAACAATTTTCTGTTTTTTTCTTCCTTTTCTTTTCTTTTCTTTTCTTTTTCACATTTCTTCATTTAATATCCTGTCGTCATCAACAACAAACATACAAAATTTCCTCATGGACCAGAGATCTTCATCTCAGAATTTAATCCTCAGCTAAAAAGTGAGATTTCAATTCTTACTTCATAATTGTCTCGTTCAATGTGCTTCTGATATTTTGCACTGGTCTTATGACTACCGTATCGTATGGTGAGACGTTGAACAGCCATTTTCTACTCCCTGCAGGCTGTTATTTTTTTTTTCTATTTTTCTTTTTTCTTCAAACACCGTTACGCAACACTCGTTGCACAAAGATAAGCATAAAAGGCGCGATAGAACGCAGAGTACACCTTCCCGCAGTCGGTGCACTGTGGTGAATCGCGATCAGCTTGTATGCGGGTAGACTTAGCCAAGTTATCTGATCTATAGATGATATGGAGATGAGTTTATTATCATTTGCTTAACAATTTTGATGAAGAAAACTAAAGAATGCAAAAATTGTATGAAAATATGTCGTAGTCACGAATTGCAGACGGGAAATCAATCTGATCAATAGTTTTGTGAGTTCTTTTGAAACGCTTTGAGTCATGGGGAAATTTTGAAGCCTGGAAGTCCAATGTTTTTTATGTCCTTTTCTAATAACGTTTGATGAATGGATTAGAATTTGTCGAGTATTTTTAAAGTCAGGACGTTTTATCCTAGGAGGTTTTCAATCAATCAACTGTCGTCGTTCTTAGGCACGTCGCCCGAGGACTTGGAAGTCTGTAAATTAAACCGCATGTTCGGACCACGCGGAAGGGTTAAACTCTGGGTTCATCCTGGCGGGCAAGGGTGACGTGGTACAACGGCCAAGGAGGATGTCCACTTGTCACGAATCCCGGTACTCTGCCGATCGTAAACGTAAGAAGTGCATGCGGAGAGATTGAGAGAGACAAAGAAAGATGGTGATGAGGGAAGTAGAGAGAAGGAAAGAAAGAGGTAAAGAAAGAGAGCAAGAGACAGAGAGGAAGAGAAAGAGAGAAAAAGATAGGGAGAGGGATCAGTATAAAGAATAAAGAGTACAGAGTAAAACTTGGCTCATAAACCGACTAACAATGTGGGCGACGGTTTAAATGGAGTGCGGCTTGCGGCGAGGGTTGAGGAAGCCTAGAGGTGGAATGAATGAGATAAACGAGAGAGCGAAAGAGAAGTATATAGGCTGAGGGGCGCCCTGGACCAGAGATATACGAGCGAAGGAGCGCGCAAGCAGCTTTCGTAATGAATGCAAGCCGTAAAACAAGGATGCCTTGATTTACTCACAGGCTTAACGCTGACCGGGCAGTATTAATAAATTATCAGTTATTAAGTGCACTCGCCTGTCTGTTTCTCGATTTCTTGGTTTCTCCCTTGCTCCTGACTTCACATATTCGCTACACGGAATTATACCCAAGACACACTATAACGTACCTTCGTCCTGGAGGCTTTTCTAACTCATGAAATTTCGTCTGGCAAAATTTCGTTTCACTCGTTTAATTCACATATATTTACTTCAAAGGATTCAACAACTCCGGAACCACTGAAGGATAATGAAAATACCTCCGATACAACACAAGAAGATATATCAACAATCAGTTGATGACAATTTTTTGGGGGTCGACATATGAAGCCTTGAATAGATGATACTGACTTCATTGTACGATGTTAATCCTTATTTCAGTTTCGTCTGGAAAAATCGGTCCATGAATAGCCGAAATTTAAAAGACACCGTCATCGAAATCGGCACTTCTCTGACCTGAATGATGTGTCCAAACCAAAATTGTCATCCGTTGGACTTTCGGGATCATGGGGATAGCTGGATCGCTGCTATTCGTTCTTGTGGAAGTACAGATTACTCTGTTTTGTAGCTGTTTAAACAAATTAGCATTGCGATTCTGAGGGACCATCGCAATATTTTCGTTTGTTTTCTCCTTTTATTTTTTTCAAGGCGTTGCTAAAACCTTGATAAAGTAAAATGGTCAAATAATTTCCTACAAGTTAACTCGGTGAGATTTAGTGCCAACCTCGTTATTCGCACTGGCAGAAATTTATTAGAGATGCTGGTTCGCCTGGTCCCTTTTGCGCAGCCTGCAGACAAGGAACCCGTAGGAACCAGAACGTGGGGCAGTTAATCATCCTGAGTTAATTGGAATTAAGTAGCTCAACTCCCACGCGTTTATGACTTTTAGCAGCTTGCTGGTTTTCGGAACTCATCAGTTCGAAATTTGGAACCAAAGATGCTGGGGTCAATACCATTCGTCGAGATCTGCTCTGCGGAGAGACTGCGGACTCGGTTATTCTTATTTTTTATTTATTTTTTCTTCTTCTTCTTAGCCTGATAAAAATCTGTTCGAAAAGGCAGTTGGAACCGGTCGAGAAATGGTGACGAAAATTCGTCATCCCTAGAGGAATTTACCGTTCGAAAGAATCGGGATCGAGGCCGATAAAAGGCTCTGACACGGGGCCACGACTCGCGAGTCTTTTCAAGTGTTGATTTATCAATCTCTTACCATCTCTCTCACTGTCTCCATTTCTCTTACTCTGAGGTCACGCCCGACAGAATCCGACATACCTAGATGTCACCTACACGAATCTTATACCACCGAGTTGAAGTATCCGAACGGTTTCGTAACGGGACATACCTTAATTCCAATTCCTGCAACCGTTCAGACGCAGTGAGATATTTCAATGCCATTTTCAATTTACTAATTTCGTTTCAATTACCACGGTAATCGATGCCTCCCATATTCATTTGGCACAAAACTCCGATCGTCGTTGGTCAGAAGAAAAAATTAGTTCAGAGTCTGGATTAATTTTTGAGATCGTACTAGGTGCCATTTATCACTTGATGATTGTGCCTTGAACTGAATATTGAAATCGATTATCTACCCCGTAGAAAAGTCTTATGATTTATAAATGATTTCCGAATTCTTCGGTGGTCGAATAAAAGCACATAAGATTGATCTTCGGACTCGTTATATGGCCAGTCGAATGAAACCAGGTGATTTTGTCCGTATGAAAATAGTTGGGGGGATGAACGGAGCGTTTCGTGGACCCTTGAATTAGGGGACCGGGCTTCTACCTTCGGTGTAGCACGTAGAGTCTTAATTAGAAGCTTGTCCCCGTGACTAAGGACACGGTAACCCTCAGGGAGAGCTTCGTCGAGCCCATACACCGCTGATCATACACCGATTGCAGATCCCGATGCAGGTAGCATCCTCGCCCACGTTCGTGCCACACTGTGACCTTGCGATGGCCCAAGGGACCCAGAGGAACCACGGATCCAAGGACTCAGGGATCCAGGGACCGAGGGCTGACCGTATTATGCAAATTTACAGGTGCGCCAGGAGCGTTGAGCCACAGAAACTGGCCCTGGTTAAAAATGTATAATAAAAGTTAGCGAAAAGGTATTGAAGAGTAAAAAAAAACCAATTCGAAATTGGTTATTCGTATGCGTCTGGGTGCCAAGGGTAAATCTTTCTACCTACATGTTATTTGTACACATATACACGTACGAGAAGAGCCTCTTTAGCGTTGGCTATATCGCAGGGCCTAATTGAGTGTCCTCACCCTGGGTGTCCGATGTTGTCCGGCTCGTGTCGCGTCGAGCTACCGCGAGGCGTGGGCGCCCTGATATGAGTTACGGGACTGTCGTATTACACCGACTCCAGGACGGCTGGGGTGGTCCTGCCCGTTCAGAGATTATCGTCCATTTATTATCAAGCCTTTGCCTGCCTCAACCTCGACCGTCTCTCAGATTTTTATTTATTTATACGTATCATTTAGTGTTTCGTTACTAGTTATAATTTTATAGATTTATTATTCCACTTATATGTATACCTGTATGTAAATATAAATAAATAAATAAATATATATATATACACATACCACATATGCTTCTCTCTTATGCCTCTTCCAATTAACTATAAAGGATATACGCCTCGGGACATCATTCGGTTAAATAGAACCAATTAACATTCATTAATATGAAAATTATACATTGACTATTTGAAAAGGAGAGAAACGAATTGAAACGTATTCATCATTTATACTCGAATTAGTTCTGTTTCCAAAAAAACTTTATGCCAATTAGGTGTATAGCTAGAAATTTTTCTAAATTACACCACCAATTTTTCAATTTAAAAACGTAAATTTGATTATTAGGGAAATGACTAGTGATCGTCTCGGTATAATATACGTGGGTGAATCATGGGGTCACAATCAATCCTGATTTAGCCTTCAGTCGAGGTCATAACGAGTTAAATACTGTGATTGATTTATTAACAACGATAATAATTTACTTCTTATCTAAGGTACCTTGTGCATAGTAGAATATCTGGGATTTGGTTCGAGGCGGTGATAGACCGTATAGGAAGTGACAACCGTTCATCTGATACAATTACGGGGAATCGAGGTTATTTACGAGTCCGTAGAGAATCGATTGGTAGATTCGAACGACTCCGGATGATGATGCATGATTGAAAGTGCATAATTCGAGGTGTTGAGGCAGGTCCGGACTCAACGGACGAATCAATGCGTGGGCGAATAACACTACGTGGGTGGAAAATACTCAAGTCTTACAGATTTGCGTGGATAATCATTCGCAGATATGAGAGAGAGAGGGAAAGAGAGAGAGAGCAGCTGGACGTGGGTTCAATTCAAAAAACAGAAAACCTAGAGGTCAATTTTTTCAGCCCCAAAACTGATCAACGAATTATTACGACATTTCGAAATCGCAAAATCTTTATGGTTGAAAAAGATGTCCAAATGAAGTTCGAGGTTTTCTTACCGTTTCAGGAATTTCTGGCAATTATTAGTCCAAAGTTCCAAAATGTTATAACGTAAAAATGAGGCATGCGTTGTTCCCCACAGGCATAACCATTTTTATCTATACACTTATAGACACATACAGATGCACAGATATGGTATATGCCATGGTCGAAAGCAAGGCGATAATCGTATACGGTAGCCGTTTCATATGGGACTAATGGATCGGCGGTGACAGACATCGGACAACCTGACCGATCTTATGACGCCACTTATTGCACTGGAATTATGTACCCAAAGCTATAAGACATTCAATTATTAAGTATACTTATGTGCCTTTATCCAGATACGAAGTACTCCAGGCTATCAGTTAACTCCTAGACATGCATATAGCCTTGTGTACCTTATACTTCGTTGGTTATTGATACAGGCAGGCAGACAGGAAGGCAGGTAGGTATGGATGTCATAAATAGTCGGTCGAAGGCGTAATCTATACGACATAAAATTCGGTTTCATCGTACCTTATCGGATTTATATGTCTAATGGAAACACCGGACATGTGATGGAGCTGGTTTTGGCGTGACACCTTCCAATTCGAGATATCAACGGCTTATCAAATTCTACAGGAAGAAAGGAAGCACCCTATCATTTTCTCCTATTGTTAACGAAAACCCGAATCTTTTTCAACCCTGAAGAAGAATCTTTGGAGGAGAGATGAGCCAGGTGAGATTTCCCAAGTTTGATTGACTTGAGTGATTTTGATGACGCCATTCCCTGAAATGGGAAGTTTTGCTGTCTTTATATATCAGGGTGATTAAAAATCTTGTCTTTACGAGGCGAGTACTGATCGTTCCATATTAGTCTGACCTGCTCCAGTCTGTCGGCAAGGATATTAATTGTCTGGGAGAGTTTCTGGAGTCAAGTCTCTTCGGAAGGGGCTCGATGTAATCGTGTAGATCACTGTAGATTGCAACAGATATCTTAGGTACCTATTCGTTGAGCTGTGCGTCTGTCTCACCTACGCATGCAGAGTTTATACCTTAGCTCGAACCCCATATACGAGAAGTTGGAAGACTCGGGCTCGAGGCGATCGTTGAGTTACGGTCCTCCATACCGAGTACCTGAAGTAATAGACAGTTTAATTGTTCCTCTTAGATCAAGCCTTCGGAGATTCTCTTCCACTCGACTTTTTTTTTTTTCTTTTCCCTTACATCCTGTATAGTACCTACATCCATATTCTGTCACAGGCCACTTATCTCTTTCCTTAAATAACAGAGAGAGAGAGAGAAAAAGAAAATTGTGAAATTAGGTGGATTCAAGGTAGTTTTTTACTAAGTTTGTTGAATTCATATTCGGTTCTTGGTTTAGTCACGTGTTCACGTGCCGTTGAGCGAAGCGGATTATATAATATGTAGAAGCGTGTTCGTGGTTAAATTGAATTAATTAACTTGGTGGTGCGGCGCGATGTGAATATTAAACAGATTCTCATCACAGGGCCGCGCGCCGCGGTGGGCGGTGGTCTGGTCTGGCTAAGAAGAAGAAGAAGACGAAGAAGAAGAAGAGTAAAAGGATGGGGAAAAGCTCTCGCCTCGTTCTCCGAGTCGACGATGACGAGGTACTCGGTTTTATTCTTGGCCTATGGCTCGTTCAGCTGCGCGGTCCAACTCGAAGACGACACGCTGTTTCATTAGGCTGCCGATCGAACGGCAAAGACGTTGTACCTACACGAAGAATTGATTGCCTTGATAATCAGACCAGCTCTCTTCTTTATATCTCTGTACCTAATTTCAATTTACATCAACATAGCTAATTTGCTGAATTACAGCAATGTCATAATCAATTGGCATTCAGTCGGTTCAATCGTTTCTTTTTCCAATTCGTTAAAGAAAATTTTTTTTGCCAACAGGTAATTGCAGTGATCTTAATTTCCTTAATCTTCATCATCTTCATCATCTTCGCGATATCCTGCGTCCCTGTATATCTTGCACATATACATATATATACGTATATGGTTGGTATTATATAAGCTAGTGGCTACCGGTGCACGGCGGTCAACCCGTTGGGCTCCCGTTGTCAGTCGAACTGCCTTTCCCATTCCCATGATCGGCCTGTGGCGTACCAACATGCAACTCCCGTAGGTAGGTATATCCTAAGTGTGATTCTATGTACCAGCCAGAGTTTGAAACGAATTATGTCTACGGTGAATCGGCTCTTGGTCAGCGAGCGAGCGCGCGCGCCAGCCGACGCCAACAACCTGTCGACGGTGCCGGAGCCGACCGTGTTTTCGACACCCGGTTGTCCAGGAATTCCTCTTAGCCATGGTATGTGCCGTACGTGTCTACAAACTAAAAACCCCCCCGCGAGATTCTCCACTAACATTTTTATACCTCGCGAAACTATCCACCCGACAATCCACGTTACATTTTACAACAGATTTTCACCTATACTTGGTTTTAACTTAGTAAGATCAGGAGCTAATTGGTAAGTACGTAACCTCAGGGGGATATTCATGGTGGAAATCAATGGCATGCCTCGATTCGAAGTCATATGGATCTCGAGACGTAACGTTCTATCGAAGATATCAAATTTTTAAAATTTCGACAAAATATTATAAACTGATTGATCTTTTCGGAGCAGACGAATGACGTATTGAAAAATGATCACATTGTGTTGTCGTTGTTAAAAAAATAAAATGAAACATCATTGTCGAATAAATATGTTAAATATGATAATAAATAATGTAAACGAATGTAGGTGAGTGAATATATTTTGTTCTATTTGAAAGAACGCCGTTTGTTATATAGGAATAGCGGTTTGTAGATTTGCACTGTGAGTAAAGTGGTCCATCGTATTCCTCTGCAGACCGGATCCTTAAGCCTAAAGGCTGAAAAGCCTGAAAGCTTGAAGGCTGGAGAGCGGAGGTCGCGGCTCTTTCATCCCGTGAATCCGTAAGGATCGGTCTGCCTGCCTGCCTGCCTGCCTGCCTGCCTGCCTGGAGACTTATCGTAACTTTTCTGACACAATGGGTATTCGTTCTTATATTATATTAGGTACGCGCGTTACCAAAGTCCGCGGCGGGCGCTAGGTACGAGGAGTTTCATAATCAACTAAAGATACGAGACAGCAACCGCGAGCACAATGGGCCCGCCGCTATGCTTACGACTTGCTGCCTTTATATCTTCTAGCTTGACACACTGGATAGTGGATATAGTGGATATACCCCTGACGACCAGCAATAAACGAGTCCTGCGCCAAGAGCCAGGAGCGAAATTACACCGTCGCGAATTACCCCAATGATGTAGTTAAGATTTCATAATGATTCAAATACTTATCACAAATTTTGATCCTCATTATTTCGATTATTATTCTTAGGTCATAATTAATGATAATAATATATGTAGGAAGTAATAAACAAGTTTGTTCACTTTTAAACCTCTCGATCGCTTTAGGTATGGATTATATACCCATTCTAATCAATTCCATTCCATTCTCTATTATCTATTATCGCATTTTTTTCACCTAAAAACTGCACACGGTATATGCGTTATGCAGATGTAGTTAGACGTCGGCTAAGGAGGTACGCAGGTGGTGCTCGGCGAAAATATAATATCCACAAAGATATATATCTTGTAAGTTAGAATTATTAGAACCTCGTAAGATGTCAGAAGCGATAGCTTTGTTAGGAAATATTATCTGTATTATAGTCAATACACTATCCTCGGTAACACCTGCGCAATTCAAACCTCTGCTTATAGCTTGAACTTGACTTATTGGAAATGAAATTTAGAAATATTTTTGGCTGTCTGTATTCCAACCTTTTGAAATTTCGATGTACCAAAAATTGCACAGGAATTAAATACCTGCGTGATCTCGTTTAAATTATTTCATTCTTCACACGCTGAAGTAATGAGTAGTGCAGTTCGATTGGTAAAAAGAAAGAAAAAAAGGGATAGAAGTATAAATGTGGATGTGATACGAAAGAGGAGGATAGCAATAGACATGGAACACCTGACAACGAATGCATAGCTAAGATTTATTTATAATTTCACTTTGCCAAAGACTGTATAAAGCGATAAGCGCGGCACTATGTGCCCACACACTCCTTCCGAGGAATGAGTCACCACTATGCACACCGTTCTCGACTACCTATACCCAGGTATTTAGTAACTATTTATACCTTGGTATAAGGTACCTTATAACTACCAAGTAACGGTCTACTTCAGGTCCATTACCTATCTCCTACTTGTGACGGTGTTGCTGCTAGCTGCTGTTGCTGTTGCTCGCGTCGAATCGTCATCCTGATCGTCAGATGTACCATTTGGTACGTTTTAAGAACCTGGCCGAGGAATTCTTAGACTATGACGTAACAAACGTTGGACATCATCCACAGCACCTCAAACTCGAGATTAAACCAATGAAAGGAATTTCGGTTCCTCATCATTTTCATACGTTTTAAGATTTCGAACATGTATTATCAAAATATATTTTCAAAAAAGTATTTCATCGATCGGATTAAGAAATTTCATACCCAAAATCTCGTAGTTATAAGTCTAAGCCGAATCATCGACCTTTGACTACCATATAAACACATGCATACCTACGTATACGGATTGCACCGTATCTTAGAACGTATAAAATAATTCAGAGTCACCGCGGTCTGGGCGAACTGATAGCGTACCTCAGGAGGCGCAAGTAGATATGTATGTATACCTATAGTACTTTGCGGCGAATCGCGAGTGGAGGATATCTCTCGTACACGAGTACTGCATTACTCGGTGTAGGAGGCATACTTTGGTGCGAGCTACTGAATCAGCTGATATCTGGAGTCGAGGGACGTAAGCAGACATCGGGCTCTGGGCCTCTGGGCCTTCGGGCCTTCGGGCCCCTCGGGTGTCCGGATCTCTGGGCCTCCGGGTGCCGCTGATCGTTTTTCCTATCTCAGCTGCACCCGCAACTCGTAATTATAAATTAAGACGGTACTTTTATAATTTCGGTCACCATTGATTTTAGCCCGAGTATATTCGCAATATAAGCTTAACGACTTGTACGCCTGGAGACTGGAGAACGAGCAGCCCTTTATCTCGAACCGGGTAATATCCACCACGTAGTCAATTAACGGGGACTTATCTCGATTGGATAAATCGCACATTTCAAATCAGCGGAATACTGCTATAGAGATTAAATTCGCGATTAACTGTTCACTCCAATTTGTGGTATATCAGTTTCTTTTCTCTTGATTGCAATGACTTACCAAAAATCTATCCATTCACTATATTACCTCTCTTCGTCATAACGCCCACGGTCATTGGTACAGGTGCTCACTCCGTCGTGGAGTCGAGATGCGGCTAGCGTCGCTTAATCAGTGGTGCTAGTCCCCAGCCTCCGTCCCCTCGATCTTCACCCCTTTCCAGAACGTATGGCGTCGTTCCCTTTTCCTCCCTTCCTCCATTTATTCTTCTTCTTCTTCTTCTTCTTCTTCTTCTTCTTCTTCTTCTACCTCTTTTCTCCGCGCCTCCACCCACGTGCGAGGAACCGCATATCTCTCTCCGATTATCTATGCAAAAATAAAGGAGCTACCAGCCTGGGATTGATTCTGTAAAAGTATGGGTCGCACCGTACCTACGTAGGAATCGATGCGGATTACCGAGACGTATGTACGCTACGCTACGCCGCGACGCTACGACGCCCACCCGGTCTCGCGGCATCATACTCTACAGCAATGCAATGCATTGCAATGCGATTTTCAAACATTCTCGATCACTCAACAATTCCAGACTCCAGATACATCATCGTAGAAATTTATTATTCAATAAAAATCTCATACACGTCTAATCACATTTCATCATTTCTATTAAATATCATTTTTCAGGGTAAAATTTTACTCCAAAAATCAGCTAAAGCAATTGAAAAAATTGTAATTCGTTTAGAATATTCGCAATCGGCGAACTTTTCCAGACCTTTTGATGATTGCGTCCGGTAAAAGATTTCACCAACTTTATAATAAGACAATAAAATGACTTCGATAGAGAAACGCGATAAGAGAAACGCGTCTGTAGTCATTCCGAGGCATAATACCTGCTTACCAGTTTTCATTGTCGTTTTAATTGCGTCGTTTAAGGTATAATAGGTGCATAAAAATAATTAGTTGTAAGAATTAGTTGTACTCATAAGGAATCCACGTGTATACTACACTTGTTTACCATCTGGTATCTGATTCGCATGTATTCAAATACCCTGAGGTGTTTCGGGGTATAAGGAATTCGGTTTTAATTATACTATTCGAAAGAAAATTTTTATCTTCTTATCAATCGTAGTACTATCTACACACACACACACACACACATGGAGGTAAGATCTTTGTATGCACACGTCCTTTAAAAAGGCAGAATGAAAATCCATAGAGATAATAGAGATTCGAGTGAAAAGCTACACGTGTAATGAATAAATAATAAAATTATCATCATTGTTTTTTGATAATAATCTGCATCCGAGTATGAGGTGGTTAAAAATATTCAGGTACCTACATACGAAGATATAGATAGGTAGACGCAATGTGGTGGTACAACGTAACTACATTATAGAGGCTTAAATCAGCCTGGGGTATTCTCGAGGCATGGGTGTTCAATTACTTGGTCGTAAACCTTTACTAGCCCACGACTCTCAGGTACAACTACGGCAGAACGTCATCCCATATGTTCTTCTATGGACACCATAGCCAATCCTCCCAAGTCCCAACCCCGTCGTATGTGCATATGCTTATCTGGATGAATTTTTAAAAAATATTTCATCAATCCTGTACAGTTAAAAAATTTCTTTATAAATACGTTAGCTCCTCGCAAAATTTGGATATGCGGGGGTTGTCAATTTCGGAATGAGAAATGGCAAAGTGCCGGGTCTCTGAGTCGAGTATTCGCGCCTATGTGTAATAAAAGAGTGTTAGCTGAGAAGATGTTATGCGAGGGGGATAGGAATTTAAAATAAATTGGCATAAAAATCAAGAATCAGTTGAGGTGCGGCCTTCGATTCCGATTTCCGACGGAGTCAAATCTGCATTCGAATGGTCTTCACCGGGTCGTTTATCCTTGGATATTTACCTCGATTGCGTACAACGAGGACGGCGAAACATCTCGTATGGATAGGCACGCTACGGTGTTAAGTAAGAGCTTGGATTTTATACCTCAACCTCACACGATGCTCCTCGAGAACACCATTAAAAACGCATCAGAGTACTCTCCGCGGACTGCAGGGACCACGGCTACGGCTACGGCTACGGATACGAGTCGTGGGTGGCTGGGGTTATGGTGCCGGGATCGTCGCTGATGGACCCATAAACAGGTGGACCAGAGACGGCCATCTTTCTTCTTATACTTGTAAAACGAACGAAACCGCATCGCTACAATCTACATATCTTCAAACGCCCACTCGAACGGTCATCCGATTCGAACGATTTTATCTCGGTCCTTCGAACTTTATTACGAAATCAAGGTCATCGATATCTTAAGCCTTTCTCTCTCTCTCTCTTGTTATGGGTAGCAAACGGGGAAAAAATACAATATAAACTTGTTAAAATATTACGAAAATCTTCACGATTTTGTTCATTAATAAATGCATTTTCGTTGCAGCATGAAAGTATAAGGAGAGTTAAAGAGTGAAAGAGAGAGTGGATGTAGTGAATCCTCAGCAGAATTTAACCCACGCTGGGTCGGCGTTGGGAAGATGTAGTCACGTGGGTGGAATAAAGAGGGCTGGTTAAATATTCGGGAAGCTATTGCCATATCGGTGTAGGTACGGTGTCTGGTCTGGTCTGGTCTGGTCTGGTCTTGAGGATAGAGACTTCTAGTAGTTCTTGTACACGTTTTACCAACACTGCGAAAGTATTGCACTTAAAGTTCTCGCAAAATAATTGAAAATACAACGCCGATGTTACCTGCATACGGACAATACATATCACACACTTATCTCGACCCACGGTTAACTCCTATATCGTTTATAAACTCGCCATTCAATACAAAACATTCGAATTTCTCCAATTATTCAGGTTTCGAATACTTTCCAAAAGCTCGAAGATCTTCGTCTATTACTCCTCTATGATTCTTTATCCATTTTCAATCCTCAGGGAATCAAAGTCGAGGTAAACTTTTCCGGTAAATTTCTAGAAGGTAAAAAATAATGACAAATTATAATCCTCTATATGCGAAGGTTTGAGGCGTGGTGTTCTGTACCTTAAGAATGGCACGGTAATCGTTTCTGCACCATGACGATGACGGTGTCTCATTGCGGTATAATGCGATAGTGGATAAAGTGAATAGCCGCGCGAAACCGGAGTTCCTCCATTTGTCCGTTTGCAAAGACCTGTTGTCATAGTGACATCGATAAATCAGCGCTATCAAAACTCTTCCATCAGCATTAATCACCATAATGATCGAGGCTGCAGCATCGTCGCGTCGTCAACGGTCAACAAGGCACCGAATACCGCCGGACTTGAATCAGCTGCCCAACATTTACTCCTCACTTATCTCACCTCGCCTCAAGCCTCTCGCATCTCGCATCTCTCATCTCGCCTATATTCGATCTAGGCGAGCGATGTAGGTACAAGTTAGCCGTTAGGATATAGGGTCCCCGTGATTTTTCTCATTCTATAACTTTTCACTCCTCTCTCCTCTCTCCTCTCCTCTTCAAATACCGATACCCATCACATAGCACCATTACTGTCACTTAACATCAAGATGAATCTCCGACTGACTGACCGGTGCAGTTTCTTAAAATCTTTTATCATTTACTGAGCATAGGTACGATGGTAACTAGCTCTAGGCATCCGGACGCTGCACCAGTACTTGTCCCATTTACTACGCCTCCAGGGCCTCCAGGCGAACCTAACGCGACCGCGACGCCCTGGAGCCGAGCAAGCAATCTGTCTCTTGGTGTGTGATAAATCAATTGGATCGCGAGATCCTGAGACACGAGAGTTGGCCACGCGTGGGGCAGAACCGTTCTCAGCTTTAATAAGCCGCAATTCTCAGTACGATGGGATACTGCATTGTCCTGGTAACTAACCATTCAGAGTCAATTTACTATCGATAAATTACCCAAACTGCGTGAATACCTGGATCACGGTGTCCTCGTGTGAAGACAATTACTGTCTCTTCAGCATCCCTGCATCTCATGGTCATACGCTCCGAGTCAAACAAGCCTTCAAGGATGTTGCATGAGGAGATGTGGGAATTTGAATTGAGTGTTTCGCACCTAAGTTCGCGACACGTAACAATTCTGAAGAATAAGTCGTAGCTGTTTAATGTCTCTTTGTTATAGCATTGGGTATCCTTTTTAACGATTCGAAGTAGCTCGTCCGCAGCTGGAGTACATGCATATTCATCGAGGCGTCGATGTCCGAAGATGCAGGGGCCTCCGTTTGTCAGTTGCGTTGGGTCGGTGAGAGCGGATATCATAGGCCTTCTTGTTGATCATAAGTGGGTTTGTTTCACTGATTGTTGTCGCGTTTGCTGGTTCGAATGTGCCCAGGGGGTCGTTGAATATGCATCGCTCTTGTTCCCCCTACGACGATATGGCGGGCACAGTGCACGCCATACCCCTTCTATAATTTGCACTCCTCGATAAGGAAGCACTACTCCTTCGATACATAACATGAATATCATCAACGCCCAACTCTTGCTTGAAACAACTCGCATTGCTTACTTTCTTTACTCGTTCATCACTACCACGCAAATCTGAACTTTCAACATTTGGAACTGAAATATTTTTTCACAAATCATTAATTAACGACGAGTGTCATTCACCAAAGAATTATATGCGGTGTGGAAATAGAGGTACCGCAATAAGGTCTTGGATCAAATGATAGTGGTCGATGTTGAGCAACGACGTGCCAAGGAGGCGGGAGAAATAATCTGTTCTTGTGCAGGATGTCGCGTCTCGTAAGGAGTGCTTGGCATACCGGGCATTAGGTACCGCTGACCTTTCGAGTGCAACGATATTTTGAATTCAATTTGCTCGTGGACTAACGCGAATCACGATCCGTTATTTTACATATTATTATTTTTTCAATTTTCATTTATTTTCATTTATTTTCATCGCTACTTTGCGGAGATATGAAGAAGTCATCATCGAGTCAAATTTTTCCGATTATTTCCCCGAGCCATTGAACCCAGGACGTTTCCATTACTCTATCATGTTACCAAGAGTCTCTGCTGTGTCCGTGATGGGGAATAATTTTTACCCATGTCTAACTTCGCGATCCTATAATCGAAGTGCGTCAATAAACTGTACTATCGTAGCGCAATCACGGTGTTAGGAAAGCCGTGGAGGAGTCTTTATAAACGATTACGAAGAATCATCGCACTTTGAATTCCGCCTCGTTTTATCCGTTTGGATTTATTCTAGCACGTTACTTTCCACGACTCTATCGTCGACGAGTAAGAGTAAGAGTACGAGTACGAGTACGAGTACCGAATGTTTGCCTTCAAAGCTTCGAATAAGCCGGAGGTATAACATCCGGCAATCACATAATCGTCTAGTACGCCATAATGCAACGTGATACTAGTTACTGCAAGAATAGTGTCGAAGATCGAGCTCCTGCGTCGTTTATTTCCAGTAATAGTCTTCGACTAGAATCAAAGAGGCACTTTGCTGGCAAACTATATGCTCGGGATATTGTAAATACATGGTTTTCCAATATGCCGGATCAGCTTCGAGACGGAATAAAAAACTGGTGTTATGACAAGATGATGAACTTGGATGTCAAATGGTATGGTTCAAAGTTGGTCTAGTCTAGTTCGTTAATTAGGTACAATATATCTCGGTTCGCCTTACGGTTGTAGACAATTTGTTTTCTTGGGATCATCTTGCTTATTGCATGGTCGTTAGAAACGTCGGCCAACATTTTTCTCTCACTTTTCAAATGTCAATAGTTTCGTATACTTCTTCGCTCCTTGAAACCATCAACTTCTTGTTAACTTCTAGCTTGTAGATCGGTTGCAGCCTTACCTAGACGCATATATGCGTATAGATATAGATCGTTCTTTAACTAAGATAGACTAATCGCGATATAGGTAACCGTAGTCCCTCGCAAATATCCAATTTCAAGGCGTGGTTCTATTGACTAATACCCCTACCATTGTGAGACTTAAACAAGTGACCAGCTTCCTTCTTACTCGGGTTTCCTCATCAATAAACCCATTGTAAAACAGACTCGCTTTACCTCCATGAGTCAACGAAAATATTTTCTACTAACCGCTTAATAAGCTGCTGAGGCGTTTTCGATCCTTCAACTTCACTCAAGGGTCATATGGTGTCACATATTGCTCATTTTTGGGGATTCATTTTCAATTTCAAACTTTTTGGGATATCAGAAGATTTCAGAGTCGGAATGGGTCAGTTAATTTCATTTTGATCGTTATAATTTGCAGTCCTGGTGAAGTTAGAAAGCTGATTGTGGGGGGGCCTGGGAAGGTCTAGGCACTGCCCTGGAGGTCCAGAGTGTCAAAACGATTTGTACAAAGTGCCTATCCCTTGTCATACCGACGCCCCGATGAGACGGCGCCAAGGCGTCTCTCTCGATTTGTCCTTCTCTGTTATGGTTACACGAAGTCGTGCCTCAGTACATAGAGATCATACACGTAAAAGTAATGCGTCGCCGATCCTCCCGCGCCGTGTCAGTCAGTCTATTCGAGAAATACGTCGAAAGGTAGGTACGACTCGTACACGTATCTCGTTTCTCCGGGTCCTGGCATCGCCGAGGATTCTGACTTATTACCCCGTTATCTCGAAAGTGGGTGGGGTGGGGCGGGTGGGAACGAGATCCAGTTTCATGAAAGGCACCGCTCCTTACGAGTCGAGCTCGTGCGACGCGATGTCCCGAGAAAGAGAGATAGAGAGATAGAGAGAAAGAAAGAGAGAGCGGAAACCAGAGAGCAGACCAGAGAGAAGAGAGGAGAGAGCGCAGAGAGTGGCGGCTGTGCCAGGACACACGGGGTCCAGGGCAGTTTGTAGTTCTAATCTGTCATCCATTTGTTAGAGGCTATGACGTTATAAGCTATATACGAGGCCTGTGTCGCTGTTTGTGACTCTTCTCTTCGTCGAACGGTGCTCAGGAGTCAGGACCACCATGAAGGCGCTCATCTATTCAGACCAGCTTCGTCCGGCACGTTGCGAACCTCGAACAAACCTCTATCTCAACTTTCCAGTGCTGGTTTCAACCAATATCATCCATCTGCACTCTCCTAGTTAACTTCATATACACATTTATCATATCTTCAGACAGACCGAGTTGTGTTGTCATATTCAACTCCTCGAGTACTTAAGTTCTCTTTTAAACGGACCAAAGTGCCAAAATACGATTTCCAACATCATCAAACAGTAAACGGATACCAATACATGCACAATCGAGAAGAAGAGTGCTTTGTGACATATTGGTATCATCTTGTGAGGCCACAACATATGGTCATCACTAGCAGTGATGTGCCAAGGATCAAAGGGCAGGAAATGAGACGATATCAACTTCTAGGTGGAATTGTGAGACAGCTTTTCATGACCAGTTCATGATTACTATTTAATGCATTAGTCGTTGATGTCTTGCTGATGGTAACTTGGAGTTGGTTCACAATAAAATTAAGTCTTCTATTCATACGCGAATGGTGAAGAAAATACGATTTCCATATCATTGAATTAATATGCAGAATCGACAAGAGGAGTGGCTTGTGACATTCAAATCGTTGCTGTTGTCAGTGCACAACATATTCTCAGCATTAACAGTGACGTGGTAAAGGTAAATTGAGCAGGAAATTAGACGACGTTAACTTCTATAGGTGAAATTATAAGACAGCTCTTCATGACCTACTCTTCAGGATCTACAATCAAATATGTTAGTAGCTGATGTGTTACTGATTTTAACTCGGATCTGGTCTACAATGGAAAGTCTTTGGAGACTTGAGTGGAAAAAAGAAAAAAAAAATTGTGAAATGAAATATCTTTTGGCGAATATAATCGTAAAGCTTTCATGTCGAGTATATCTTCTTTTCTCTTCTCTTCTCTTCTCTTCCGTTGCACCATGAAGGAGTTCGTCGGCACGCGCGGGCGCCTCGCGACTGGGGAGTCCTGATAGTTAAGCTGGCGGCCCTGTGCTGTGCGCATTGCCCGTGTCTCGGCGGCTTTTGTCGGTGGAGACGACTCTTCATCATCCTTCTGCCGATACGTCGTTGCTGTTAACCCGTACCATCCGCCAAGAGAGGAACCTGCCTGCTCGAGCCCGCCAATAGCACTCATATATTAATTAGTATACCAGAGCGGCGAGCCCGAGTTATTACTCGCTCTGAATTAATAGACCCTTCATCGAATAAATACGAAGGAGATCACGCCGCCTCATAGAGTGCGGGTCCGTACCTTTACCAGGTACACGAAGACGCGTTCCATTTTTGTGCGTAACGACGCGACGTTTCTTCTCCTATTTCAAATTGCATCTTTTTTTTTTCTTTTCTGGTTAACTCTTTGGATTTGATAAGGAGATTTTTTCGTAAAATCTAATCATTTAAGGTTCTTTATCCTTTTTTATGACCAGTCAGGGGCTTGGCCAAGTGTCGAGGAACGTATAGTGCCATTATGCGGTCACCTAGCGTGACAGACTCCGTGAAGCCTGAGAAGGTTTGATTGCTTCTATTAATAAAGCGAGCCCTGGTGAAGTCACATAGTTGACCGCCCCCGCTTCCTGACTTGCCCAGGTACGCGGTCATCCTTGTAGATGACCACGTAGGATCCCTGGGTCTTGATGATTTGCTCCGTCCGCCCGGATACGCGCTCTCTACACTCGCAAACCCTAGAGTCAAATTAACCATATCATTCATTGTCAAACATAAAAAAACAACGCACATGCATTCCGAACTAATACCCCCATGATACTTTTAGATGGACATTTTTCTGTTGATGATAAAAGTCTGGAGTTTAATATCCTTTTTCTTCTTCTTCTCCTTCTTCTTCTTCTTATTTTATTGACAAGGTATGTTAGAATGAGGGAATGAAGATCGTTTGTAGAGAGTCTGTTCTTAGTAGTATTTAATTCTAAGAAACGTAGTAGGTATCTATCTCTTTGTATTTACGAGTTGAGCTAAGTTTCACTTCGATTTGCTCCACGTCTCGACGCCATGAGCTGCACGATCTAGGAATTCAAAGGTAGTAGACAATCGTAAACAATTCTTCGGGCTGCACTCTCGTGTACTTCAGCATTGAAACGAGGCGAAGGGCATTTCAGAGCAGCACGTGTTCGTCGTAGTAGGACTCTCGCGGACACCCGGGAGCCAAGAACCAAGAACCAAGAACCAAGAACCAAGAGCGGAGAGCCAAGAGCCAAGAGCCAAGAGCAGGGTGACCTACGATCGATCGCGTCGTGTCTTCGCGGCGAAGGTTCGACGGGAAGTCGTGCGCCCTGGACCAGGTATCTCTCATCTTGTGTTCACCTGTATATTTCTCGCGTTGTCAACTGGCCGGTTACTCCGTAAGGACGCATGGTAATTAGCCGGAAGTCAATCTGTGTAACCAAGTGCATATACGTATTTGATCGCGTGCAGAGTGGTGCACACCAGAAAGCTTGTGGTATTACAAATTAAGATAGCTGTTGGTCATTGACTGAACAAGTCATCCACAATGGCCTCTAGAATAATGACAAAATGACTTTTAGTCACTTCAACGAACCCTCCACAATCCCCAGTCTCTAGTATCATAAGAAACGGGCTGAAATGAAGATGATGTATCATTTTCTCATCGAACTTTAGGTAATTTGTATCAAGATTCGAGAAATCGTTGTTCAGAGATAAACTGTTTGTTCCATTTCGAGAGGAGCTCGAAGCTGACGAAGCAGTTATAAGAAGATGACAAGATCCTTCGAAAGGATTAGCTATGTGCCATTGCTGAAATGTAACTGGCCACGCGATCGTTGTGTTTGGATTATTTATCTCCGCATGGTCCATGTCTCCCAGTAGATTTATAAATTAAATAGTATTTTCGAAGAGTGCAGTCCATCCTGATATAATGATCGAATATTTTGTTGAAAAATCTGCAAAATTTCCATTCTGGTTTACCGTTCTCATTTTTTTTTTTTCTAAAATGTGATGCGGAGTGTTTATTCCTCAGGCGTGCGAATTGCTGATTAGGTACGAAGCCGTGTACCTACCTCCATTGTGGCTCATAAATTCAGGTGACTTCCTGAACTGCTATCTCAATCAATCCGTGCCACGCGGAGGTCTCGGTCTCTTCGCCAAGGCTAGAACTGTCTCGGCCCCCAACCCCGGTTCCAGCTTCAGCTCCAACTCCAACTCCAACTCCAGCTCCAGCTTCAGTTCCAGCTCCATCCAACCAGGGCACCGTGAACGGTCAACCTCGCACGACGCAGATGCCTTCTGTTTTGCATTTCCGATGATATCAACCAGCTGGGTGGGTGGATCAGGCCAGCAAGAGGACTTAACGGACCGAGTCCATCTCGGGCGCGGTCACTTCTCCTCGTGATGTAGACTTCTACGTGAGTTAAATAACCCAAGGATTCTGCGTTGTGTCTTGTTTCATAGAATTTGTTATTCAACTGGAATCAGAAGAACGGAATATTTTTAAGCTCAAATTAAAATCCGGACAAATTATTCATTAGTCTAAAGGTTCAATTAAATTCGTTGTGTAATTTTGAGAAAGAATGATCTGAATTTTTTTCAACCGGTTGAAATCGCGTAGTGAATAAATTTCGTATGGGAAAAAAACATTGGGAAACTATAAACCATATGGGAAAAGGATCGATAAGTGGGATTGGCCGTTTTTCTAGCTATGGTATTATACATGTCAAATGAAATGGTGGGTATAGGGAAGGATTTTCATCGTGAAATACTCGCCCGAGGGGTTTGCGCCCTTTCTAAGTAAACCCCAGACGTTTTCATAGTTTAAAATTCCGGACGTATATCCTAGCCGATGGCACTGGCCGTTTTAAATCGTCAGATATTCTTACGTATAAGGTGGTGCCGGTAAAAGTAAAGGATCTCGATATTTTTCCAACAAATGAAAACATTTTTAGAATACGTTCTATGACCCGAGGACCAAACCTAGGTTTGAAAAAAGGTAAGAAAAGAAGGGAAGAAATCCTCTCGTTGAAACGGGAGAAAGAGAGAGACGAGGAAGGAACCCGCGGGTGCGTTTCAGGATACACAAAGCACCTTGCATTGTTGTCCTGTCAAACCCTGGGGGCTCGATTCGAATCGTAACGAGATTATTGTAGGCGTTGAGGCGTGGACAATGGACATCTGGACAAAAGTTACTACAACGACGGATCTCTCTTTCTCTTGGACGTAAGATTATTATACACTGTTGCCAAACTCGACTGGCAAAAAATAGAAAAAAAAAAGAAAAAAATCTATTCTCTTTTCTTGCTTCCTGTACCGATCAAAGCAGCGGAAGTTGGTCAGGTACCATTCAATCTGTGAGAAGGACCTTCCAATGCTTTGCTAGAAAATCCACGTACCTACCAGGTTTTACAGAGGATATTTTTAAAGAGGTTTAAACCGATCGTCAAATTCCAATTCTTTGCCTTGTGCCATTGGCAAGTCTGCTAATGGGCTTGGAAATAGAATAAAGTAATTCTTCAGTTGAAAATTGGCTTGGAAATTGTGACTCCTGTTAGTTTGCGTGATATTCACTGCTCGGCTCATTCCATTCAGCCATATTTCAATCAGTTTGTAACTAGGTACAATCCATCGTTAGCCACTGGATTTCGACTTCCCACACTTGGCAAATATTGTGGCATATCGTAGGCGGTACTCAGTGGCTACTGGATCACTGATTTAGTTCCCTTACTTACAAATATGAAAAGAAACTGTTCAACTGTCATTGGCGCAATGTCACGATGAATTATGTTACTTGAGACATGTGCAATATCATGCTTGTTGCATGTGTACACAGGTATAAATTAAACTTACATAAATCCGTTTGCTGCCGACGTTCGTATCCGCGTAATCCACTCGTGTCCATTATGAGTTAACTTGAAGTCGTAATTTAGCTTAAAATTTTTTTTTTTCAAGCTCAAAGTCGTATAGAATCTTCGAGTGTCTATTAATTTGAAAAAAATCAATTCAAGGTATAATTGGCATCGAGTCGTTTCGATTCCTCCGCATATCTCCTCCACACCATTTGACATCGAAGTTTCTACGGCGCCGCGACGCCTCGATGAGTCACTAACGAGACACGTAACCCTCGAGGAGTTGGACTACCTGTTTTATCCGATCGTCATCTTCGGCGGGCGTCATCTGTCGAGTTGATTGCATTTAATTAGTATCAGGTACCACCACCGTCTCTGCGGGGAGTCTGGGTCATTATCGTCATTACATAATGATTCATTGAATCAATTCAAGTGCGGAATGATCTTGACTATAGTAACTGTTACCGCATTAATTCGAACCTCTATTTATTTATATGCAATTATCTATCCGTTTCTAAAGTGGATAAGAAATGGTCCTGGGATTCTACGTCCCAAGGGATTATACATACAATAATAATTATTACTCGACACCTAGATGAAGTTAAGGAATCTTCACCTAGAATTGATACCCATAGAACTGGTATGGTTATCGATATAGTTATCCATGGTCATAGGACAACACAACTGCTGCATCGTTATCTGGAGTTTCGCAAAGGTGCATTTCTCTGATGAAGTTAATTGACCATTTTTATTACATCGAGCGTCGAATGACCAGCTAACACTTATAAGTCTAATCTACCGATTGTCCGGTTCGGTACACCAGTAACTACACACTGATATCTCAGCTCTTAAAGCGATTATTATTCTTGAAGGAAATAGCTGGAGTCAACCCAGATCTTCGGAGGTGTAAATCGATCAGCGTCTGAATTTGATAATAACGGATATGACTCTCACTTTTGAATGCAAATCAGAATTTCATTGCACCAGTTTATTTTTTTACCTATGGTATAAAATAGTAGCCGTAACCCCTATAATGTGAAATAATACGTATGTGGTTTTATAAGGATAGAAAAGCACACACTGATGTGTGCACTTCATCAAGGCGCGGCCCAATTAATTCCAACGAATGATTCAACTGCTTTTTAAACGCAAACTTGGCTGGCCTAAAGCCCCGCTACCCGTCCAGATGACTCTTGATTCTTATCTAACATCGACACCACCAGCAGGCGTCCCGTCCCCATCCCCGTCCCCATCCCAGTCAAAGTCCCAGTTCCGATCCCCTACACTGTATATGGAAAGACCAGCACGTGCCACCCAGGAACCACATGTGACGGAATAAACTAACTAACTACACTAACTGCCTTCGTTACCAGTACCAGTTGATTTCCCTTACGATTTTCACTCCCTCGTTTTTATCCATATTTTTTATTCAACCATTATTTTTCATCGAATGGTACCGAAATTGCATCAAATCCTTTGGGTTTGGATTGAAGTTCCAAATTTTTAAAGTTCCAAATTCGTTTTAGGCAATTTAGAATTTTCAAAAATCTTGAAGTATGGAGTATTTCCATACTTCTGCATCACGCGCAAAAACGCGCATTCAATTTCTGTTGAAAAAAAAATCAAGTGAATTATTATTCCGAGGCTGGTCGTCGAATGCGAGGGATCGGCTCTTCACTGTGGGTCGTAATTAAGGCGTCCCAACAGATTGGCGATTTCCGGTTGAAATTAGCATACCTATGTATCCGCATATGCGTGCCGCGGCACGGACGCGTGCCGGGGGGCTTTGAATAGACGCGTAAATAGATATGGAAACGTAGTAACGCATAATGCGCGCATAATGTATTTGTAGATCGCGGTGATATGCGGTGACCTGGCTGACTTTATCGCGCGGTTTGTCTGCCTGCCTACAAACCATATATATATATATTCCACATTACATATAAATGCATATGCATATTTAAGTCCATCCACGAAGGTATGTACCCATATGACCACGCCATGTGCGCCACATGCCGGTGCCACAGGGTTCTATGGGAAATGACATGTGGTCAGCTGTCATCAGATAAGAACCCACCGCGTTTCAAAGACTTCGATTTACTGCAATTATCATTTGAAGGTCTCGCTGCGGGGATCCGGTAGGATCTGGTACCTTTGGATAGACAGTATAATAACACTGCAACGTATCTGTTATGGACTCAGTATTTCCAAAATTGATTACGATACTTTTTAGACGTGATTAGAAATTCTATTAGATTTTATAGAGCTTCGATTTACGTAGATTGTCCTTGTCAAAGGGTTCGGGTCGTGAACGGGATGAATTGGAAGAAAACAAAAATGATTTCAAATATTATCAGAATTTGGGGTTTCTCTATAAAGAGAATATTGAAACTCCGATCATATTTTTTCATCTCATGGTGAAATCTCGTACAATAAAGTCGTGTAGAATTTATTATAATTCTGAATAGTGCGTCAGTGTTTTCGATTAAACGTTGTAATTCCCTATGACCCGTTTAAAAATAAGTTAAGTATGTTTTATTGGAATTAAGCGATGGGTCAGCAGTCGGCATTTGGTATTCGATTCGTTCGGCACGCGACCCCCGAAGGGATAGAATACCAGCTTATGTTAGGCACGCGTGATGGTGACCATATGACACTGTATGGTTCCCTGCAAATGGTGCTTGATATAACTAATGCGGTAATTGTAGAGCGATTAATTTACTCAAAACAAAAACTTGGCTCCCCCGTCCCCCGACTATTTTCTATACGTTATATATAAACCCTATCGACCCGATGGTCTTGGTAAAATAAAATACTCGTTAATACGACCATATCGACCGTGGAAATTGATTACAACTAATCACCCTTGATCGATGACATAAGAAAAGCAATTAGATAGAAACTCTACGAAATTCAATGAAACTTGACTTTAAAAAGTTCTAAAAAAGTTTGTAAACGTTTCGAAACTTGTTCAATATAGAAGGCAATAATTGAACCATAAGTGGCAAAAGCCATAAGAAGAAGAAAAAAATAAATTAGACCCAAATTGCATCGGGGAGTTTATAAGTTGGCCTAAAGCTTACGGTATGAGCGAGTGTAATGTAAAGGGGGAAATATTGTTGTTGTTGTTGTTTTCTTTCAAGTAAAGAGAAAGTAAAAAGAAATGAAAAGAAAAAAAAAAAAAAAAGAATTAGGAAAGATTCAAAGCGGAGGAAACTCTCGAGCACTCCCACGCGAAGCTATCAAATGTCTGACGAATGAGATGGAATGCTTGTTGTCGTATCAAAGGATCTGGTAAGGACCTTGCGGGCAGGACCCTCTATGCATATATATATATATATATGTATGGAAGATGCTTGAGGATCTCTGGAAGACAGGTAGCGGACACAAAGGGAACCGGACACCAAACTCACCCACGCAAAAGCGTGAGCAAACTAAAACTAAAACTAAAACTTAAACTGAATTCCGAAATGCGAACGGTTTGGTTGTATATGTATGGGGATGTATATATGTATGTATGTGAGATGAGGAAGTTTCTTACAGGTGGATTTCTACGTTGTATATATGTATGTACTTACGTAGGTATACATATATGACCACTAAATATACTATAATTATATATTTCGTACAGTGAAAGGGGGGCAGGGTAGGGCAGGTTTTTATTTACGGTACGCCGCTTACGGGGGCACCCTCCTCACGTCAAAAAAGGATCTAAAGTGGTCCATTTTTTATACGCTGGCACCCGATGCTGCAGGCTATACCTCTACGTTTTTCTTAATCTTTATTTTTCTTACTTTTCCACCTGGTATAACATCGCTTAACGGGGAAGATTATCCAAAGGTAGAAATGCAGCCTGGACTTAAATCGAATTATAGTTAAGGTTCAGATCGAGCTGCAGGGTAATCTTAAATTATAACTATTAGAGAGGCACTAAAGATCCACTTTGATGCCTCGCAGGGCTACCGCTTCTCAGCGAATCCCAAAATATGTAGAAAAAAAACAGAAATAATAATTTCAACATAGCTTCCGGAATTTTGAAACCCTTTGGTATTCTTCGTTTAAAATTTTTTTTTTTTTTTGACACACAATTTGCCATTTCAACTGCAGTGAGAAATCTTGCACTGTCCAGTCAATCCCTGCACCCTGATGATCAGAAATGATGTTTTAACAACGCATCTCCCGAAGATGGTTACTCGGTGATCTTTTTCGTCCGCGACTCGGCATTGCGCCGAAACAATTTACATCTGGCCACCCACAGCGGGATCTTATCAAAGATCTCTGGCAACGCGATGCCTTGGTCGAGTGTTACGAGTTGATGCCCTGAGTACCGACTGCCCTCCTCGTGAGTCTCAGGTTGCATATCCTGTTTGTATAGAAGTAGGTAGGTATGTGGATGATAGGTATTGTTTGTCCTTACGCGACGACGGTGGTAAGTTGTAAGTTGTAAGTTGTAAGTTGTAAGTGGTAAGTTTTTAGGGGTAATCAACCATATACTCGGTTTAATCGCGGCTATCAACTCCTCCTAATTATCAATTTCAACATTTTATGTACCCTAACGTCGACTAATTCTATCGGGTATGCGGTTACGACTTACGACGAGTTGTCAACGAGGTGGACACCACATGGGAGCACGAATGGGTTATAAATGAATATTCTTTACCTCCTTATACAATAATAAACGGATATTCCGTAACGCTAGACTTCAATAAAATTACCAACACATATAACATCGAATTCTCTATATTCATTAAGATTTATCTTTTATTTTACAACATCGTCGAATATCAGACAAATCCCATACCCACGATTATCCATTAGTTATCAAACCTTACGAGATACTTCATCCTGCAGTTATCACCGTCTTTAAATTTCTCGTAAGTTATTCGCGAGGATAAGAATTGCCATTTTTTGTTCTTTTTTTTTTCACAAATTTTTCAAACACATGGTATTTACGCACGTGTTAAAATAAACAACGGTACCTTGATCATTTTTATTTATTTATTTTTTTCTATTTCTATCGACGGATCCTATTCCCATCATGATATTTGTCAACGTTAGGTGATTCATCGTAGGATTAATTCTTCATTATTGGTTTTTATTCACTGGTTATATTTTACCACTGGGTCCCGATAGATCGATATCGCTTCTATGGACCACCAAGATAGTTTGGGCAATAATAATTATACTCGTCTTCAATTACATTACGTAGTATATCGTAATTCCTTAGTAGACAATTAATATTCCTCAACCTGAAGTTCACCTTTTTTTTCCCATTCCTCTCTTTCTTTCTTCTTTCTTTCTCTCCGAAAAAAAAATAAAAAAAAAAATGACAGGGTGAAAAAAGATTCCACAGCCCAGTGTCCACCTCTGCAGGATGGACCGGATGCGGAGCTGGTGCGTCTATTGTGAATTTTGTAAAGCGGTACTCGATCACGAGATTTTAAATAGATTCTAGTTGGACCCATACATTCGAAAGTCGTGTCCCATAACGTAATAAAGTATCTAAGGTATTGTGGCGTAGGCGGGGTTCGTTTGTGCTTGCAATTTCAAAGATGAATAGCATGAAGCCAGGTAATTGGATTTTATTTTGCGACTGTATCGCAGATTTCAAACATTGTGACATCACGCTTTTGAAGGAGAGAATTTTTCCTATTTCTCTTCATTTTCTCCATGATTTTTGGAAAACGATATTATCGAAGAAGCGAAATTAGCTCAGAGTGGTAAACGGCCGATTATAGTTAGACCTGTATTTCTGGCTGATGGTGGATACGGTGCTAATGGATTAGTTCTACATTCGTTCGTCTGCATGGACCGTCTGTCGTGGGTGAATCCATAAGCCGTGGGGCTTGCAGGTCCCCGAATATCCCCGTAGAACCCCAAGAGGGCACACGCGCCCGTATTTCACGGTTTACCCAAAAATTAACCATTAATTTACACCGTGCGGCCAATAACGGCCTCGTGCCTATTTCCAGTATATATATTCCGCCCACGGTTCCTGCCAAACTTTCTAACAAATAGCCGAGAGAAAAATGCCACATGGTGTTCGTATATCTGTTCTTATTGTGGAAGAAAATTTCTACTAAATCTTCAAGGGATGTACACTGATATTTTCGAATTTTTATTTTCATTTTCTGATCTGTGATGATCAGAAATCATTTCTATACAGTTTAGAGTTTGAGAGAGTCATCAAAATTAATTGAAAGTAGCTGGTAGTAGTTTTGACTCTTCAGAAATGACTACGAGTCGTTTAAAGCTATCGAGGACTTCACTGGGAATCCTGGAGTTTCATACCATGTTATTAACTCAGGTTGTTCGAAACAGAAATCGGTATGGGTCCTTCTTTTTTCTCTTCTCTCACCATTCGGACGTGTGTATGCAATTTAAATGACTGGTTTTAGCTGGAAATAGGTCGTCAACTACACGTGTGATTACCTGCTTATGTTAAGTGTATAAAAAAATAAATAAAAACCAAGTATTAACGATCTTTCCTCGCGATTATATTCGTAGTAAAAGGCAAGGACGAGTCGTACTCCTAAGATTGGCTCTCTTTCGGCATGAACTTAACTTAAGTTGCAGGATTTTTATTCACCTTAACTCTCTAGTGCCGCGAGACATTTCAATTGCCAATTCCCGACAGGCAACGCGATGGTGAAAAAGGTCTAGATTACACAGGAGTGCAAGTTTAGTGGTCTCGTAAACTCCTATCTTTACATGCTCGCCCACGCCTTATGCACGCGCAATCATAGGACGATCTGTTCATCGCTGGGACCAGTGCGAAGAATTTATTTCACCTATTTTTTTTTTATTTCTATTTTTTCACGGGGATATTCACAGATGGAGAATAATCACTCAATCATTAAATTTACTTTAAAAAAAATCAAGAAATATGGTGTTATTCCTTTCTTCCGCCAGAATCGCATTCCTGAAAAATGCCAAGCTATCCTGATTTTCGCACGATATAATAACGCAGTGGAATTTCGAATTGAAATTTTAACTCGTGGAATTTGATCGGCTAATATCAGTCGTCGCTGAGAGTCAGACTCGCAATATAACCAGTTGCGGAATCGGAGTAATCCGAGTGTGATTCTTATCTGTCAAACTCGTGTCATTTTCTCTCTTCACTTCTGTTTCCCGTAAGAACTATACGGGTTTTGAAATTGAGCTCTTCGAGTTCTGTCAGGACATTGGGCTGCCTCAGCAGGCCTAACGGAGTCGTACATTTCGTTACGATATCTCTATGGCCTGTGCAACCACAATAGTTCCAGGTCATTGGGCCCCGTGAAGCCACTGCTTATGCACTGGTGTACCATCAACGATTTTCAATATTAACTTAAACCGGGTTATGGGGATCTTCCGCGATTGCTTCTACCGTAGTAGTGCACTATGCAGGATCTTCTGGGCAATGATCGTTAACTTGAAGTGCCAAGGTGCCAGAGGACTGTTCACTGAACCGCCGCTACTCAAGAATCGCGAATTACTTAACTCGTTCACAGTGACAAACTATTATCATCCTTTCTATACAGCGACAAATAATTTAGATAAGGATTAAGTACCGATTGAACTAGGAATGTCGTCCCGCGCACAAAGTACAACGACACTTCGATCCAACCAAGTCAAGGATCACTTCGTCCTAGCAGAGTCTTATAAAGATTCTGATTTTTCGACATTTTATCTTGGACCTCCAGGTCGCAGAATTCAGAGAGGCTTCGTAATTCCAAGTCTAAAATAAAATCGATCCATCGAGATAATTTTTTCCTGTGAATGCAGCAGGATATGGAGATCGTTGGTCTGTTTACCTTGATAAATCGTGCGATCCACCCTTCGGTGGATATTAATACCAGGGATAAAAAAAAAAAAAAAAAGGGAGTGAAGAAAGTTATGAAGTGCAAGCTGCACCAGGTGGTGGATTTCGTATAGCTATGGTATAGCGTGAGGGTGACGAGACTTTATGGTGGTTTAAGGCTCTGCAGGTCTTGCTGTTGTTTCTTTTTTGCGTTAATCATTTTTTTTTTCTATGGTTATGCATGTATTCGAACCGAAAAAGGCTCAGACTCATGACTGAACAGTTCACTTCCTAGTTTCCCAAGACCCTGTGAGCCGCGGGTCAAACGAGACTTTACATTTTAGATTAACTAAGATCTTAAAAGGCTGATCCTAATCGTCAACGTTGTTGATCATGCCGTGAAAGAGATCCTCCGCGATCACGACAGCCTTCTAATTGCAAAATTATAATTACAAATTAGCTACCTTGTACCTTATACCAATACCTATATCGCTGTGCATCAGCTATATCCAACATAATCACTTAGTACAACGTCATTTACTTACAAATACGGTATACGAACGCGAAACCGAGGTCCTTAATCGACCGGAATCGATCAGATTCAACAAAGAATCATTTGATCTAATCGTCAGGCGAATTCATCCCCTAATGATTTTTAGGATTGAATAAAGAAATCGATTTTTGTTTCGCTGATCCTGAATCCGAAGTCGAAAAGCAAAGATGATGAGAAGATCGAACAAGGAGATTTGAGTTTAGTTACGTTTCTGAATCGGTAATTTTTGATCTGAGTTGAAAATAATGTTGATAGAAGCTCTAAAGGCAATTAGAGACACAAGGTAGTCGATTAAAGAATCTGGTGTACGATATCAACCGTTGCTGTTCTGGGTGTCAGGTTTTGGCACACATACCTATATAATAATGTGTGACATCGTAGTTTCGTCGAACATATCGGAGCTCGTGCACAAACGAGGACGATGTTCTGGCCCACGCGTTAAAATGTAAAAAATTCTGGCCCACTACATCACGCCAACCAAATTATATTGTTATCTCTGAAAGAGGCGATGTGAAGAAAGGACTTCGGGCCCGAGCTGAACTAGCTTCATATATATACGAACATATATATTAGGGTGGTCCTTAATTTGATCTTTGAAGAAAAGAAAGTAATAGAAAAAAAAAATTATTCAATTGGCAAATTTGAAGGGGTTTGGGACAGTACTTAGAATTCAGATAGGAACCTGGAGCTTTGGTCCTGTTCCATGGGACATTTAAATTCGAATATGACCGAATCAAGGACCACCCTAATATAGTTGAGAAATATTTTTCTTATAATTAATTTGATGGGTTTCAAAAAATGTCTTCTCTCGCCCTCGATGGTCAGACTTTTATACCAGCATGGCTATGGGTGTAATCGAGTTACAGAAGACAATTTATCGATAATCTAGTGCGCAGGGTGAATCCCCTAACCGAATTTCTCATCCCTCCTGACGATCCCTCGATGAAAAAAAATAAAACAAAAAAATAGATGGCTGCAACGTCACGCGACACGTGTTCGTCGTCCCTTCACCAGGAAGCGGATGCCCAGGTTCTCGTAGTGAGTAACGCTGATCCCGAATAAGAGGAGGAAGAGGAGGGCGCGTGCCTAGGGGATGTTGGAGGTATCATTGGCGTAGGGTAATTATTTTTGAAAAAAAAAAAAACAGAAAAGGAAATCCAAAACTGATGATCAATTTTCTTTCCTTCTTTCTTAATATAATTTTGAGATTGATTTTTTCTTATTTGGAAATTCTTTCAGCCCGAGATTCTATATATGAGAGATTCTGAACCAGCCGGGCGCTGGAATTAAAGGAAAGTAAATCTTCCTGCACGCGGCATTTACACCTACACAATCCCCCTATATATATATGTATGTATGTGTAGGTCGGAATTACACATACGATTGTACATATGTAGATGGTTTCTTGTGTGCCGCAGAGTTCTTTATCGAAGAGAGCCCAGAGTAGACGCTGTGAACCGAAGAAACGAACTGATTTACATACTGGTTACGCCAGTGCGCGGGGGAGCACCCATGTGTGGGTCTTGCGTGTACCCGGAAGGCGCGGCCCAAGGTTCAAGGCCTTGACGCCAGGTGCCGCGAGATGGAACTTGAGCCGGAACATGTGCTGCTAGTGAGCAGGTCCTGCTCCTGTTAAATATCAGAGATAAACCCCTCTTCGAAACCAGGAGGGAAAAATTTTCTGTCAAGATAGAAAATAGTTCATTCTGATCGAGACCCTCTTTACGAATACCCATTTCATATGCTTTTTGATTCCAAAAAGTAAAACTCGAGGTGATTAATTTGGCCATAATTAGATCGGTTTCGATATGATCAATACGCCGAATTAATAAATGCATGAATTTCAAGTTCCGGATTTTCACCCCTCAAAGTTTTTCAAATCTGCTGTGTAGATTATCGGGAAAATCCCCTTTCCAAAAACTGTGAATCGGTTGTATTCAAATTCGGAATTTCTACCGTTTGGGAGTTTGAAAATTTCCGTAAAATCAGCGATTTTCGAATCGTTCAAACATCTCACAAGTCTCGAAGAGATTTTGAAGAGAAAAAAAGCTTTAGTTTGTATGTACATACATGGCCATTGACACGAATCGCGAATTGCGAATCGCGAATCGCGCTACGCGCTACGCCTGCACCTTATATCAAACACAAATCTCTGTAATCTCTGGATCGGCAGAAACCTCTGGGTTTACCTCGCGCGATTCACCAGGCTGTAAATCAACTGTGTTTATATGTACTTTGCACGTACACGTATAGGTAGTAGGTACCTACGTATTTTCCTTGTGCATTCATCGAGTTGGATTGTATTCTACCGCAGCATCTGCGACGACAAGAATATATAATATATATCATTCCGGTCCTCAATCGTTGTGTCATTTTCAAATACCCACACAATATTTGTTAAACATTTTTCCGAATTTTTATTTCCTCTATTTTTGAATTACTGTTCATTCTTAAAATTCTTGCGAATTTTTCTGAAGTAAAGATCGCAAATTATTCCGATTCGGATTTATAACTTTCTCGGGATTTCTATCGGACAGTTTAAATCTATCAATTACAATTGAGTTTTGGAAAGGGTGTTAAATTTGTTTATTTCCCGAGATTTTGCGTGGGAAGATGAGTAGCTTGACGGAGGCTGTGGGCTGCACTTGTCTCGGGACCATAGTTCGTTCGTGGGTTAAAAAAACACTCGATTTCCATATGCGTAAAGTCCGCATGAGATCTTTATGCGGATGGATAATCGAGAATCGTTAGATTTTTTTGGAGATCGTTCGGTGAAGATCGACCACTAAAATCGTGGTAACGAAATTCAATCAACATTTCGTTTAAATGTACAAACGAAGTCCTAGTAAAATATTGAAAATATTCTTGGGAAATCGCTAAGGATCGAAATCACGATAGTTCAGTAAAATCTAATGCAAATTCTATCGATAGATTTTTTGGGAAATCGACGACGATATTCGTTCAGAGAAATAGGTATAGAAAAATCACTCACCAATGCTGGATCAAGCTTCTAAAATCCTTAAGTCGATGAAATCTCAGCGATATCCTCGAAGACTGAAAATTTTACGAAACGTTACGTTAGGTGGCATCGAGTGCTTCTGCATTTTCTGAACATCTGTATTGGCGGGTTTCAGTACTTCCTTGTATAGTCGATTCTTGAAAGAAAAATTTACGACCGCTTTTCACCCACCCTTTATCTCCTCGTCTGCAATAATTCCAACTATACTGGTAAGAAGAAGAAGAAGAAGAAGAAGAAGTGAAAAGGGAAGGCATGGAATAGGGAAGAGGGTGTGCCCCTAGGATACGCCGAGCTATTTTCAGTACACGAAGATTCTTACTCGTATTTGGTTCCTGCAGGGTGGGCAGCTGCGTCTGTGACGTTCTTCTGCAGCTCTTGATGGAAGCACAGACATTGTCGCCTCGAAGTCGCTATCTTCTTGGATAAGCGCGGTTGCCTTGGAAAGACCCAAGCCCAAAGTTGAGTGGCGGTGAAAAGAGGCTAAAAAAAAAAGAGAAGAACATAAAAAAAAAAGGGAAAAACGAAGTACAGTCAACTATCGCAGAAAGGGGTTGTCCGCGTACGAGGAAATCCATCTTTCCCAACCCATTTCACGGACCACCGCAGAGATCACGCTTCCATCTCTTCCATAATACCTCACTTTATGGCAGCTTTGATACACACGCCAAGCTGGCGACAACTACTTACAAACATTTCATGGGGTAGCAAGAATTGATGACGATCCAACCCCAACGATCTTGGGTTACGATCTAGGGGAGCGAGTTAAGGCGAAATAAATGGAATTCTAGTTTCAGGGAAAATTTTTAGCTCTCCGCGGGATTATTGATGCCTAAAAACATAAAGAATCGTCGAAATCAGCAGAATCAGTATTTTCGTTCTTCTACCAGAATATGATCGGCAAAATTTGACGTAACACCCTGTTTTGGCGTAACACCCTGAATAAAATCGGCGGGGAATTGAAGTGGAGGAACACTTAACACCATGAAAATAATAAAATTTCAAGTCCTGCGCCTCAGGTTCTCCATACGTATTCTAAAAAAAAAAAAATGATTCAAGATTGAGTACCAACGTCACTTTGAGTAGTTATAATGCATGTAACCGATATATTTTACATAGTAAACGGTTTGTAGTACCGATATTAATATGGATAACAGTTATTATTAAAGTTGGCAAGTAGGTACGGTACACGTTGGTAACATAAGTATACTACAAGTATACATATTTTAAGTAAGCCTAAGTTGGGATGAAATCTGTACACGTAGATATGACGATATGGTATTTGTGCATGTATATCGGTATATGAACAAGTATGGGTACCGAACAAGCATCTATAACCATAAAAGATAGATAGGCGGGCAGTTCAGCAGGAGGCCACATAGGTGTGTTATTATTGGTGACCCCACCCGTCGAGTTGATCTTTCTGAATCTAGAGCAACTCATTTCACATGTGAAAGGATACGCTTTGCTAGTCTCAAAACTACTGTCCATTATTATCGCAACTATCCACATAAGCAAATTGGACAATTATTTAACAGCGATTTTATAACAGCGAGTGAAATGTCTTCTCTTAGAAACGGTTCGGTCACAGTAACGAAATCGGTAAGGATCGTTCGAACGTATACCTCGCAGTTCACGTTTTAACAAAAAATCATTAAATCTTAAAAAAAAAAATTGACTCTTTCGTTTTATATCTAATTAATCCATCGCGAAAAACGTAAAAGACTCGATTTATCAAAATCACAGTTCGATTAAATCGTTAGTACCTACAAATAATCACGACGATCATATTTTATTCTGGCAAATTTCTGGCTTTCGCATACTATATGAACGGAAATCGGACCGTTATATGGATAATCTCAGAGTATGATCTGCAGCACTTTCAAGTCGCAAATTTCTAGCCTATATGATGACGATGTTCGCAATAATGATGCCGATGATAGTCAGCAGTGAAATTCGAGTAGCAATTTGAATATAGAATCTCTGGTATCTACATTAGTGTCGTGATTAGGTGAATGTGTACAGAATCGAATGAGATAATGATAAATGGACCAAAGGCGGATGCTGCAGTAGAATGGCGATTAGATCGTTGGTTCAAATAATGACAACGATCATTTATTTCGGCAAATTTTTGCACAGATGTCTGGCTTTCGGATATATGAACTTAATTTAGACCGTTATATGGATAATCTCAGAGTATGATCTGCAGCACTTTGAAGTCGCAAATTTTTAACCAATGATGACGACGTTCGCAATAACGATACCGATGATAGTCAGCAGTGATAAGCGAGTAGCAAGTTGGGCATGGAATTTCTGGTATCTATATTAGTGTCGTGAATAAGGAACAAAATGAGATAATGAAAAATGGACGAAAGGTGGATGCTGCAGTAGGATGATGATTAAATAGGTAGATAAAATTCACATGTCACGTATCTCGATCACATTTACCTGTGCATATACACATAACAGTATAAATATCTGCCCGTATATCCAGAGTTGAAATTTTTTATTGAATCTTAATTTACAAGCTTGAGTGCAATTAGAATGTCTGAAGGAGCAGTTTGAGCTTGGGCAAGTTCTAAATTAAATCGTATTGATTAACTTCGGTATCGGTTTCAATAAGACGTGCGCGGTTCCGTGAGAGAACAAGATATTTACTTCGTTACATGTGGGAACATGTTAATTAAGTAAAAAACTCTTAACTTAGATCAGAATGATCGCCGATTCCTTATACACGATCAATCTATACTATAAGTATTACGTTACACCCTCAATATACCAGGATTTCAGGACACGATTAAATCGCATACCCATGCACAAGGTGTAATTACATGTACTACTCGCGGTACACAATTATTATTAAGTAGTTCGTATATATATATAAGTTTTTCGATAATCTTAAACCGATCGACGCTATTCCACCGTATAAAATATCTATGGATTAATTTTCTTTTTTTTTTTTCTTTCATTTTTGCGGCTGAACACTCAATTTCTTTTCCTTTTTTTTTCTTTTCTTTTCTTTTCTTTCTTTCTTTTTGACTTATTGCAATGTCCATGTACTGACCCGGTGCACGCTAACCGTTAATCCCTATACTCTGAAACGCTATTCTATTTCGGTCTATTAGGTCCAACGTCCCGCGTGAATTCCCGGTAATTAAGACCCGAGATATACCTAGCTAGATAGTCGATTGATTGAGAACGGTTAATGGTTATTTATTTATTAAGGTCAAATATATCGATCGAAAAATATACCGAAGGCAATAAATGTCTGATTCGAACGATATTAGTCCAATGATCTATAGATCATCCAAATATAAATACAATTGTATTATAAAAGAGAAAAAAAAAAAAAAAAATACGAGAGATAACGTTACCGGTGATCTTCGCGCTCGGATACTCGTTCTACAACGATAATCAATCAATCTTAATTATTCACACGAAAAAGTCGTTTCACCTGAGTCGTGTACAAAAATAAATAGAAAAAAAAAAAAAAAATTTATAATTCTCTGCGTAAGAAATCGACTTATTTTAATACAGGTCCGATTTTTCTGGCCTGTATAAAAGCCAGGCTCATTTTTCTGAACCAGGTAGTTACCGCGGCTCTAAAAGCATAATGTTACTTCTGGTGTATGGCTTAAATATTGCGATACAGGTAGACTACTACATATATCTTCTAGTCATGACCGAAAGTTTCGCTTGTTCGTTGGTGGTCGAAATAATAATAATTCTATAGAACGATTTACGCAACCTTATTTTAAGGAAGATCGAAAAAGGCATCTCCTTATTAATCCCCCTGATTATTATGGGAACTTTCTCATAGCTCGAAAGAGTCTATTAATTATTTTCCTTTGTTACAGGTGAACCTGCGCCCCGAAACAATGAGTGATCGTTATTACGTCATACTCGGTGCTCGATGCTATCATCTTGATACAGGGTCATAGGTCATCATAAACGTTGATCACAATTCACAGGTAAAATTGCGAAATTTTACGTCCACAATTTTACGTCATACTTATCCCACAAATATATTCCCAACGTGAACGTCTCAAATTTTTATTCCCCTTTTTAAACGGATAAATACATATATCAAGAAAATTTTGAAAATTTCATTTGAACCCTTAAACTACCATAAATGACCAAATGGAATTCAGGATTTCTCAAATCACGAACTGAGTTAAAAAGAAAAAATTAAATCAACGATATCAAAATTGCACTTAGGGTACAAACCATAAGAAATTTTATTGATTGAATGATCGGTGAACTGTTCTTATTTCTTGCCACTTGGATACGACAACTCTAATTACTTACGTCTAATTACGAAATACTGATTAGGCTTTCGATTTGGTTAATTAAAAAATTCCTAAGGGGTCCGTGAAAAATGACCCCTTAAATAATGATAACTTTCGTTAATTTGACGGTTAATCGGTCAACAACGATCGATAGTCGGTGAGTATTAAGGACTTTAGTATGCGTTGGAGTTTATCAAAAATTGTGTCCATTAGGGTAAGAGAGTTGGTTCAGTTGCCTAATGGTCCAAAAGTCGTATTGAATAGTGACGATGTGACGAGTAGGTGGCTATATGATTGTGAGTTGTCTTACTGTCCGGTTTTTTGACATGTGGATACAGTGCACATGGTGTTACGTCTGGTTCACGTATAGCTATATATATATAGCTGTATCTTATCCTGGATGAAATACCTTCGGACGCAGAATGCCGAAACCGAGTGCGAGCTTCTGACTTCTGATCCTATTAAAGAAGGAATATTAAAATCCGTGGAAGAGATCTCGGTACCTACTACACCTACTCCGTCTTATGGTTCTTCGAGGATGGGTCACCCCGCGAGAGCACCCGCGCTCTTTACTCGAGAAAAGACGAAGAAGAAGAAGAAGAAGAAAAAAAACAAATCAAAGACTTAAGAGAAACAGGTTTGACAACCTGGGTGGACCCGCGGAGGCCACGTGCTGCGTGAAGCATTATTTATAATCCCATCAGACCCATAGAGTTCTTCCTCTCTTTCTCTCTGCTCCATGTCTCTTCCGTAGCACGCGCTTCTTCTTCTTCTTCTTCTTCTTCTTCTACGTCCTTCGTCTTCGTCTTCGTTCTCTTCATCATTGAATTGGTAAGATAGACCTATTCCAGTGTCTCTTCTTCGGACACCTTCACCGTCGTACGACTGTCACTGTCACTGTCAACGTCAAATTCACTGTCACTGTCAACCGTCTTCCGCCTTCACTTCACATACACGTATATAACCATGTGTATATAAGATATATACATATATATACATGGCGCCGAAGACCGCTTTGACAGTTAGACGCGACCTGGTGCACGCGCTGTCTCAACCCGTTTGACGCTATCCTCGAGAAAACCCATCACGTCAAAATGGATTTATCTCAGTTTTACATAGCTACAGGTAAACGACCAACGTGTTCTTTTTACGATTAAAAATGCTTCTGTGATTTTATCCGTTGAAATTCTCCGTCATTTTTTATTAGATGAAATTTTTTCAAATATCATCAAACTCGATTCGTTTAGATCTTTATCGATTTTGCAGAATAATTTCATCTTTATATTCAACAAAATTAAGAAAAAAAAATATATAAAAAATATATGTATATGTATAGAAAGTGGATCGTTTTATGGATATCCGCAGACATTTCGGCTTCTTACTTTTTCTTTATTTCATCTCGAGTTTGATTAATTGCCAAGTATCAAATTCACCGTATACGACCTGACTAGGTATGTAACCTTTGGTAGAAATCCTCTATACGTGTCACCGGACTCGTAGAATTCTTTCACCGAGTGCTAGATAGATCTTTACTCCCTAATTTCTTCTCTTATGATCTTTCCTCGCCGAAGAGTTGTTCTTTACGATTCGGAACCTTTACTTTTCAACTCGCGTGCGCCACCTCGGTATACGGTGCAGTCGACGATGGCCTGATGATGTCTGATGTCTGATGCAATCTCTCTATCTCTTTCCACACCGTTTCATATAAAATATATATATATATATATATATATATACAGAGAGTTATAAAAAGATCATTTAAATCGAATGGTGTGTTGTACGCAAGGATCGTGTTGCCCCAGCTAGTATAAAAGTAACTGATTGCTTAATTGGTTAATTATTTCATCTCAGTCCTATGGTTGACCAAGTCCAGTTCTTCTATCTCTGAATCATTTTTTTTTCTTTCCAAAATTATGTTGCAAAGAAATTTCACTTTCATACGTGTATGAAAGCACAACGTAACTTGATGCCGTTTAACAATCGACTACGTAAGTATTATGGCCGCGCCGCGCCTCGTCGAAGATGTGTATGTGTGTGTATGTGTGTGTGTGTGTGTGTATGGTAGATATGTAAGTCCGAAAAATATAAAATGATTGATTCTCTAGGTGTGAATAAAATAACAATGGCCGAAGGCGAGCGAGCGAGCAAGCGCCGATTGGAACCCGCAGTGCTTGCTTGGTCTGGTGTCGAGCCGACCTCCACGCCATCAGTCAATGCATGGTAATATAGACCTGATAGCACCCAACACACCCTGACCACATGGGGCCTTCCGAAGTAGCTCACCAGCCTCCACAATACTCGGTGCTGAAGTAGAGACGAGCTAAAGGTAAAGGTAAAGTCTCGTTCGCCTTGGTTACCGTTTCTATACCTTCATCCCCGAGGTAGTCCTGATCCTCCTTCAGCTTCTCCTCAGTGGCGTATACATAGGTTTTCAATTCTCATGCAGAAATTTGTTCATTAACTTTGTTCGACAGTTTCGATCTTCAGGAACCATTTTTTGGCAATGTTTTAAGAGATACACGAACGATTCCTCAGAAATCATTTGCTGCACTTGGTACTGAATTTGAGGAAAAAGGATACAGCTTGATAATCGCTAGAGCAATTTTTGTGCAATTAGCTCTAATAGTGCTTTTTGAAGATCTGAAATTTTCGCCTAAGTAAGACAGAATCTTCGGAAGCAGGATTTGTTGATTTCTCATCTTTTACTTCATTGCAAATAAAGCCTTACGCCAGTGCACCCGGTGTTTGCACACAGTTGGACGTTTCTGTATATGTCTGGGTTCTTGCATCGTGCAGGCCGGTCAAAGTTCTAGTCTCACTTAGCAATAATTCAGTTTGAACCGAGTTACCCGTAAAGCTAAAGATGCACGGCGGTCCAGGTACTTGGCCAATATCGATAAGTCACTCGACTAGCAAAAAAGGAGGGAATTCTACCACGTACGAACGATGTACCTTCTGGATTTTACTGGATATGTAATAATTCTGAGTCAGGATAGAGGAGCAAAATATCTTTACAAAAAAAAGAAGAAGAAAAAAATGAAATGAAGAAAAAAAGTACTTCGCAGATCAAGTAATTCTCAATCGAAGAACATCTTCAGGTTTTATTTGCCTTGGTATATCGGCACTCCTCGAACACCCACTGCACAAATCACTATGCGTCAACTACTGCAATAAGGGAAGCTGTAGTACGATACGAAGAGATAATTAGTTTCGAGGTTGTTATAAGAAACTTTTGCTACCGGCGTATGTATACCTACATACCTACATACGAAGATCAGATCAGATGAGAAAATAAGAAATTGGAACATAGTTGCCTCTCTGCGAATCTTAATTGGATCGTAGAAATGATACGGATGCGGATTGTAGGTAGATGAGGGATTCGTACCTGTCATATAAACGTTTCGTCGTAATATGTATGACCTGGTACTCCCACACTCCTACGCACCTGAATCTTCCTCCTCTTTTTTTTTTCTTCTTCTTCTTCTTCTTCTTCTTTTTCAGTTTTTTAATTTCTTTTTTCTCCCTCTCTCTCTCTCTCTCGCTCTCTTCTCTCTTTTCTCTACGGACATAAACCAATCGTGAGTGGATGAAAACACAGAACATCGCGGTGAGACATCTCTTTGCGTAGGTATCCGTTTCACGAGCGATGGAGACATCGAATTCTCTTTTTTTTTTTGTTTTACAAATATCTGTATTCATATACACATACATTCAGGACATTCGCACATATGTATATGTATAAATCGATTCGATATATAAGAGAATTTTGACAAATTTTGAAAATAATTTATAGATCATTTTTACTATGCGAAGACAATCGATTGTTTGGATTAATCTAATGATTTTTTGTTTCTTTACGTATGAAAATGTTCGTCGAGTCACAAATTTGAGTTATTTCTATTCATTAATTAATTGATAATTTCATTGACTTGATGTTATATGAATGTGAAAATTTAAATCAGACGAATTCCATGTGTTAAAAAATTGTAATTTAATACAAGTATATGCAAATTGATATACCTATATGTGTAATGAATTAAAATCCACGATGTAAAAGAAAGAAATAAAGGAAGAAAAAATGTAATTTTATTTTCTTCGTATTGCCCCTTTAAGGTTTTTTTATTTTTTCTTCATTTTTTTTTCAAATTTATTTTTACCTTGAAAACTGCACTCACAGCGGGGAGTTTGTATGTTATACGTATGTATACGTGCCTTGACATGGGCATTAACGATATACAGTGCCGTGAATTGGTCCCACAAACGGACAGAAAGAAGAGAAGAAGAAGAAACAAAAAAAAAAAAGAAAATTGGAAAAATGTAAAAATAAATGAAAAAATAAAATAAAAAAACCGTCCTAAAGGTCCGGGTTTATTTATTTTATCAGGCTTCTCTTCGTAGAAGAGATATATAATCGATATCTGATAGGTCTTGGTTGATGGCTGACCAGGACCTGCAGCGTGAACGCGTGTATAAGATAAATTTAATAGTTGGTATAAGGTGACACCTGATGCGGGCGGGTTAAAGAGCAACTCTCTCTCTCTCTTTTTCTCTTTTTCTCTTTTTCTTTTTTTCTTACCGAGTTCTTCTCGCAGGTGACAGAAGCCCAGTGGCAAGGTGTCAACCTGGTGCAAACACAGTCCTGCATTAAGTTTCGAAGTAAACTGAAATTAAAAAAAAAATGAGAAAAACCAACGAAAAGAAAAAAAGTAATCGATGAAATGTCAATTTTTTGTTTCGTTCAACATATCAAAGTCGTGGGCGAGTGAAAAAAAAATACCAAGATAGAATTTTTGCACCAAATAGTATAAATCGGAGTAGGTTTTACGGATCAGGGCGATGACCGAGGACCCAAACAACCCGCCGGGAGATCAAGCCTGGACCCAGAACCGAGGATACTTCTTACGAGTCTCCGTTGCCTGCAGTAATACCTACTCACTGGCTGAGTCAGGTGAGGGGGCGTGATGGCATTAGCATGTTAAGTTTCGGGCACAGCGGGTACCTGATTAAATTTTTACAACTATACTCTGGCACTCTTATTTCGTTTTCGTTTTCTGTTTTTTTTTCCACTTGTTTCTTGTCTTTTTCTTTCTCAAATAAATAGGAAATTTAAGTAAGTAAGAATATTGAGAAAAATATAAAAAGAAAAAAAATTGTGCAATGTCGTATGCAGTTTTTTTTAAATTTTTTTTCTATTTTTGTTGCGAATACTATATAGATTCGTCCGCGGGTATTATAATAATACGATTGTTATAAACCCGGTAAGAAAGTCGCGGTTCGCTAAATTATACAAGCGAAGCGAAACCGTTAATACCTGTCAACTCGGAATTCGCCACAGTGCATATAACGCCTGATGGTGTGCCTTCTTGGTGGCGATGATGATGATGATAATAATAATAATAATAATAATAATAATAATAATAATAATAATAATACCCAACCGTACTAAGGAATCGTCGTTTTTCACCAACCACCTCTCTTGGTAGAAATAAATATAAAAGGTATTATGTATGTACAAGGAATTACCGACTCGCGAAACACCCGTGAATGAGGCAATGAGTCGGTGTTGCCAACAATGGCGTTCTCCTAATGATTACAAATGGTGGATGGAGTCCTTATTCCTCTCCGTCTACCCTCCTTATTCCTTCTACAATAAAATCGGTCCCGAAATATACCTTGCAATTAATCACTGGTCATTTCTTCAGGCTGCATATAGTAACATATAGTAAAGTATAAATGTCATGTATCAGGGTATACGATACTATTTTTTATTTCACTCATCGCTAGGGAATCGTTATAATGTCCTTAAATATCAATAATAATAATAATAATGGAGTAAAATGAAAACAGATTTATTAAGACCAGACGAATATCGTCAGAATTCGTGATAGTCAAATCTAATCACTTAGATGGCACCTGGAGTGGAAGATCTTCTTTAGTTTCAGCCTTCAGAATTACCCACTGCAAGTTTTTGTTAACCCTTCGATTAGCCTGGAAGAAAAATGAAAAGTGATGTCCCTCATATTCAGGAAAATGTTTTTTTTTTTACAGCGGAAAAGGTCCTGGGCGATTCATAGACCATCAGGGTAGTCCGTGATTTGATTATTTCCAAATTTCATAATGAAACATGGTGAATCATGCATCGATAATCAGGAGAATGTTCAGATCTCGTTTAGACAGATATGGTTGGCTTTATTGAGAGATTTAGATTGCAGTGAATGAGGTGTTTAAAGTTTATTACGTAGGCATAAGACATCAAGTGGCAATTCGACCGTTTATGTTCGTGTGAAATGCTTTTAACTTGATCAATGCCTGTTAAAGTTCATTTTTTATAGTGTGACTTAGCTGTGAAAGGTGTCATTCTATATCTGAGAATGATATACCGTTCTGCGAAAGATCCGCTTGTTTTATTATTGTTTTATTGACGCATTGTGTTTCCGTATTTAACTTGTCAATACGACGTCGAGATTTTATTTCTGACATTGTCAGACTAGGGAAAAACTGAAGTAGTTTGTATATTTGTCATGGTGCTGGTCAAATATACTGACCACTGAAACGACAACGCCGGTTTGATCAAGGTGGCATATTTGATAGCCGAATAATATAGTCCAGTTTCCATCCCCCATAGCGAATATCCTTTCCGAATTTTTCGCGCTTGCACGAATTTCGAATCTCTTAGTAGCCCCAATGCAGTCTATGAGTCCAATCCGATCGACACTTACGAGATCTGGGAGAAAACTTATAATAAATTTAATTACATGAAAATTAAACTCTTTACGAATCGTGGCAGGGTGTAATTTCTCTATTTTTCACACCTTCGTGCGAATCGCGATTTAACTGCAGATTTTCGACAGGTCGCATTAATTCCGAAAGTCGTAACTGGTGGTAGTCGTAACCGCAGAACGTCATCTCGCTATTATCACTTCTTATTCGTACCTGGGTTTCGATGTACAAAAAATTACAAGTTAGAAATCGTCTCTTCATATCCAAAGCAAAGAAATCAATTCATTGGAATCAAAATCAGAACCGAGAGTCTGATAGTAATCCTTTTCGATGAGAGATGCGAGTACTTTTTTTTTACCTTGAAGTCTAAAAAATCAAGAGTAGTCTTGATGGTCGGTAGCTGAGATACACACCAGTCCGATGTTGTGTATGATTTATTAATGTACTTGTTAAGTGGTCCAAGAATTTTATAGGACTTTTTCATCGCCCCACAACAGCCTGTCTGATAAATATTTATTAATTAATGAGTAAACGAGAGTTTTCTATATTAAATAATTTGATAAATTACCGCGTCTTGGACTCTGACAAATATGTAGCCAATTTTATACAGAGAAGTTTCGGTCAGGTAAGGAACAGGCGTGTAAATCTTTCCTCCAACTTCACTAGCTACTAATGGTTTTATCAACCCCCAACACTCGACGAGACCAAGACGTTTAGGAATTTTAAATTTTCTGTATTTCTCTATGTTCAGTAATTCGGATTCCATTTTTTCTCCCTTTGTGTGGTTTATTTTTTTTCTCTTGCCAGTTAAGAACCTGTCGACATCAGATATCAGCGTAAAAAATATGATAAACTTATTTTTTTTTTTCGTTGTCTTCCTCTATGTAAATTATGAATGTTCGCCAAGACTGCGGGCTAGGAGTTAACGCGATAATGAGCGTGATTAGTACAGCTTTGAAGGAAACAAGGCTGCGGGTATGTAAGTAGACGGGCGTCCGGCATGGCACTCCCGTGGAATTTAGTTTCCGGTCTGTTAACCGGAAGTCGTCCTTCGGACGCGTGCCGGACACACGCCTCTATTTGTACATACGATAGATATAGCAGGAAATGGTGTGTGTATCTAAGCCGTAAGGTATAACCTGGGCTTTTGCTAGAATTTCGTATTTTTTTTTTTTGTTGTCTTCTTAAATTAGAAGCGTACGTCCAGCCCGTCGTACCGTGTTTTCAAAAGCAATTGATGATAATGGAATAATTGAACCGCTCCCAATTATTTATCCCTCGTTAAATATAAGTCGATGATAAAATAATTCCATAAATTCTAAACGAGCTGCACCAATACCGGAATTATATGAACCTAAAACTAATCACCTGTCAAATGACAAGTAACAATTATATTCAACGGACAAATTAAACGATAGACGAACGAACGAACGAACGCGAATTTATTAAACCAATTATATTGCAACTAATTTCACCCCACTTATTCCACGATTTTTTTAATCACTGATTCAATATTCAAAATTTGAAGTCCCATCCAACCCCATATCTTTTTTTTTTTTTTGTTTTGCAATGAGTCTCGAAGATTGAATATAGACGCTGTCTTGGATTGAGAAATTATTTCCTTTATGTGCAGCTTGCGAGGGTAGGAAAGACGAGTTTAGAGCTAGTGCAGTGAGGACTGTTTCATAATAATTAGAAACGTCACCGGTTATCGTTTGGAATCGTGCGGGTACCAGAGGACGTTGGATTGCATCGGTTTGTTGCATTATCCTTAGACCCTGGATGCCTGTCTTTATAAACACCTGCTGCCGTTGCAGTGTTGCAGGAGTACGCGTGCCAACACTCCAGCCCACTACCCGTGACAACCCCTTCCTAGTCGTAATATGACGGGAAACCCCCGTATACTTACATAAAACCCCACCTGTATAGTGCCTTTAGTTTATATTCGAGTTCCTATATAATTAGGCAGAGTAACATATAGGATTGTTGGTGTTTTTCAAGAATGTTACCATGGTGAAGGCAAGGTGTGGGACGGTGAACCCGAATGAATTTAAATTCGAAATCCAAAAGGGGGATTGTATAGTATTGGACGAAATAGAACGAAGCAGTCTTACAATAGCTGGTAAACGTTTCAAAGATTCATTGAAATTAACAAAAACGAACCAAAACATCGTCAAATTTGCCTCAAAAATTTGTCAAAAAGAAAAAGAACACCAGAAAAGTTTCAAATTTGGTAAAAAAAAAAACAGGAACAGTGAAACATGTTCTGAACCAAATGAGGTTTGATGGTTTATCGTAGGAAGTATTTTGAACATTTTGAGATATACTTATACTTTTTAGCCGTTATAATATAAGTGTATAAGGATACTAATAGTCGAGCCTATTTAGTTCTCGTAACATCCTTAGGGCCTAGGGGGGATATTGCTGCACCCCACCTGGAGGACCTGTCGGGTACGTACGTCTTCGGCCACCAGGGCGTGAATCCGCCCGCCTGCTGGTAGCACCTGCTACCCCCAAGACGGGCGTGCATCAAGGCATACTTCCTCGACATATGACGACCTGTGCTACCCTAAGCTTTCCATTTCTTTATTTTGTAGTTATATCAGCCCTTTTTTAATGAGCCTTTTTTTACTTTGGTGGAAATGAGGTGCTTTCATTAACATCGGTAGTACATGTAGAAATTCGGTGATTAGCGGGTCATGCGATTTTTTTGGATAACATTTGGGGATATAATCAAGTGGAGCATTACGTCAATTTATTACGTCAACGAAAATGAATTATTATCGCGTTGACAAACTCGATTAGGGTGCAACCAGTATTATGATACAACCCTAAATTCGAGGTACCACGTTCATGACTCTTTGACTGAGAGTGTCTCAAATGAACCAGTGCGTACTCCTATGATTAAAAAAAAATAAGAAAATAAAAAATACGGAAATTTCTAGTAATGTAAGATCCTTGCAGTAGGTATAAGATCGGACCTGCGGCTTTAGGTTCGATTGCAGAACCTATATAAGTGGTCTTCAAAGCGTGCTGGTCAGCGATCCGTGATTCCTCAGCATGGTAACATATGACGCGATTCAGGTGAGTCCTGCCAGGACCCTCACCTTGCATCGCGTTCCTCCACATCGTCCAGTGTTAGAAAGAGGTTCGTGGTAGATCGCCAAGGGTAATATCTACACATAGTACGCCTGCAAAATTGTCCCTGGAGTCCAGCAGCAGCAGCAGGTCTTGGAAAAGCACCCGGGCGTGTCTCCGCGGAGGGTGAAGTCCACGGTTCCGTACTTTACATGTTCGTGGTGGCAGCGGTGGCGTACTCAGACCCCATGACAGACAGGTGACACGCGTCCCACACGCGCCAAGAGTTCGTTGGGGACTGAACTCGGGTTAATTTGAAAATAAACAGTTGGATCAAAAATTTACAACGCTTTTCTTTTTTCCATAAATTCCCTTTAGTCCTTTGACATGCGCTTCTTCATTCTTATATATCCATAAACAATCCAAAAAACGTTCTCCAGTCTATTAAAAATCACACATTTTCCTTACTATATGAGATAATTTGTGGCTAAGATATCGGACCTGATATATTTATCAGCGGTTTCACAATGTTGTGAATTGCAGTTATACCCGCCCTATAAAAGCACGGTTTTATGCGTCTCAGAAAGAGAGAAAGAGGCGTCGTTCTCGGGGCAGGACGACACCATGTCACGCGATATATTTCTACATTATACTTCAAGGAAGTCTGAATCCCGAGTAAAGACCGAATGTATTCAGTCCTTACGATTCCTACAGCTAACTGCACCGCGTTTAATGCATTGTGGATAGTCTGCAATGCCCATTATTTTACATATAACGTTGTATTGTCCGGTTGTCAAGTAACGGATAAGTTTTGTTAAAGAAATAACATAACGCAGCTACTCTATAGAATAAAACTAATTTATTAATGCACCCTAGTCACTCGTGTAAATTCAAATGGTGAACAGTTGCAGGGTGTAGCTGTTTCTCGAGGAATAAAATGAACCTTTTCCTTAAAGCACTTGAATTTTTCATAGAACCCCTTCCGATCGATTTCGAAGTTATTTTAGCGGGTTGCGGGCCCGTTGATAGCTAAGAAATAACTGTTTGAATATAAATAACCGGGAAATAAGGCAGAAATAAATGGAGCTGTCGAAGGGACGTGTGGGCCCCTTTGGTTGTCGGGAGCGTCGAGGTGGGCGTATATCGAATTTCATACAAATCGCAGAGGTAACCTAAACCTATCTGCTTCAGCTCGCGGCGAGTATACTCCATCGAATATATATATATACACATCGGCTTTGCAAAAGGTTGTATCTTCGAGTATAAAGTTATGGACGCGAGACTGAAATATGACGTAGCCATGAGATAAAATGTGTCTTTGGCGGGCTCCGGGCGCGAGAGGGCCAATAAAAGTCACTCGCCTTAGTGATATTTTATTCAATTTTCAGAGAACAGAAACCTGTCCTTCGAGGGCCTTCATGCATATATATATACATATACATATGGGGACCTATACCATACGCTATACTATAACTCGCGCCCCGGGACCACTTTAGACATTCCGAAGACCGGGGACCAGCAGCTTCCGTTGTCGCTACGTAATCGGCGGTAGTTGGCCCACCGAGGTATTATTTATTGGCACTTTTTTTTTCAAATACACCAACAAACTTTACAACACTTGACTCTATAACGACGATAAAATTTCAGCTATTTACAATCACACGAAAAATTTAACAAAAATCCAGTCCTCAGTTTCGCCAATTAGGGTGTTCAGACTACTTTTGTTTGCATGGATCTCTACAAAATAAACCTGAGAAGTGTTCTCTCCTCTTTTGATTCAGTAGCTCAAAGAATGGGCTATTTATTTTATTTTTTTTTAACGATCTCTGAACGGTTAATGTGCAAATTTCTTCTCTCTCTCTGTCTATCTTTACTCGTGAGTATCTGCATGAGCCTGGAGTATTTTGAGACAAAATTTTCTCAACCCATAGAACGTCGAGAGTCGTTAACAGGTAACAAGCTATGGCCCCAGGGTGCTCCGGAGACTTCTATTTAACGATTGTTAGCAACGGCATCGCGCCACCACCACCCGGGTGTTCGTACACAGTTTGCAGTCTACCTCTACGTCCGTTGCTATGACTGATGGCCTGCCGGCGCTCGTGACCATGGTGTACCGACGTCATTCCACCATGGTCATATTAAACCATGCAGAAATTTTATTCTCAAGTCATAATATAATGAAATCCATTGAAATCCTAAAAGATTTCTATCGATTTCTGGATAATTATTTGTCAATTTATATCAAATTATCGAATTTTGGTGAAAATATGAAAATCATGACCCAGTGATGCTGTGAGAATAATTCATCTAACCTTGTGCAATCCGTGGAAGAGTGACATTCGCGGAAGTGACCGCAGCATCGGCGAGAATCGGCCGGAGGGTCTTCGGGTTGGTTTTGCGATACCACAGCCTGCTGTGTTGGTTCCCATGCAATTCTATGAATACGAAATACGAGGTGAACGAGTCGGGCTCCGGTGCTCGTTCAATCATCACCAGGCACGCCCGTCATATCGGCTCTTCGTTCCAAGACTCCATAATGCCGCCATATATACCGTTGGCATAATTTTCCCTCATTCCTTCCTTAATCAAACAAACCCTAACTGAAAATAAAAACCCATTCCAATGTTAATTTTTTTCGAAAATTTCCTGAAGTTTGATTTTGAAAAATTGAACCCATATGTCTGATGTAATGTTTCCACATTTTTTTTAATTTTTTTTGTTTTTTTCTTTTCTGGGTACGAACTCCTTTCATCCTGCTCGTTTGCGTATATAGCATTTCACGTCTTCAGAGTTAGAAGATCGTTAACGTCAAAGCACGCAGAGGCAAGGCAAGGCACGAATCAATTGCCGTCTGTCTTATTAGCTAGCTGATTTCTTAAGAAACGACCGATTATCGACGAGCTAGGATATTTTGTCCGCAGTATTCTATGTACCAAGTTACTAGAGTAACCCGTGCTCACTGGGGTGTGACGAAGTGCAGCGGTCTATGGGTGTGGGTATGCGTTAACGTTATGTATACCTACGTATGGTTATAACATACATTGTGCAAAGGTATTGTGTATTGCTGATACACAATATATATGTAAATCTTTTGCCAGGGGGCAATAGGGTAACGACTATTTGCTCCCATTGCAATTGTTTCCTGCACTAGACTGAACTGCACTGAACTGAACTGCCACTATAGACTAAACTCGAATCCAGCATCACGTCCAGACTGCTGCTGCTGTTGCTACAGTTCAAACCATACTGAAATTTATTTCATTAATTCATTCTTGCGCTAGATTTGAACTTTGATTTAAACTTCTACAACAGATCACGAAATTGCTATCAATACGAAATTACGAATCAAATTCTATACCGATTTAATATACGGTTGATAATTTCACGAGAATAGGAATAGAACAGTTTTGAAAATAATTCAGAATCCGTGTTTTTTTTTTTTTTTTACTTTTTTCTTCAAGATCGACACTACGCTGATGTATGTAATTGTTGGAAACTATCATGACGTGCAAATCGACATTCTACATCGTCGAGCACCTCGGTTGACCCGGTCCTATAAGATCCGTCGTTTTCTTCTTCAGGTCGTAGAGAGCGTCGGTTAAAGTAACCTGCTTCAAGTTGGAGTTGAGATTACCGGCGACACGCGGTGGCCCCTGTTAGTCGAGATTACAGGCCGGGCAGCACCTCATCTGCGCCGGTTCAAGGGTCACCTACCTGCCCGGAAACAAATCTTCTTCCGTACTACTGTATATCTGAAGTTACGCGTCCCCCAACTAGTTCTGAATATCCGCAATGCAAAATTTTCGTTCATAAATTCCCACAGTGATTTTAATCGTCATAATCTTTGTCGAAACAATTCGTAACGCTAGCTCGTTCAAGCTGCTATTGTATTGTATTGTATTGATTGTAAAGTCACAGTAAAGGGGAATAACGGGCCAGGTGCTAGTCCCTTACTTCCTCTCGGGGATAAAAATTGCAGCTTCCGTTAAGTACCTGCCTTGAAGAGTTCGGGGTCTTGGGTTATAAATACGTTTGAACGTTGGAGCAATTACATTCGGAACAATCCCCCTCTGCAGGGCATATAATAAAGAACCATATACTCTGGCACTCTGCACTTGACTAAACCTACATGTATATTAGGGACTCAGTGGGACTCCACTGTATATAACATATATACATACATGCGGAGAGAAAGATATCATATCTCGTTTGATCTGAACTCTGGCCAGTGAACCAGGTGGCTTTACGAATCAAGATGCGTCTTCTAGTGCCAATTATATACCAGTTGACGTTTTTTCTTCCCCTATAACTCGCCGGGGGAGCTACCTTCACAGAAACGATGTAATTTCATTCCTGATTCCAGCCGTGTACAAGTTCATTTCATTTCATATTTTCGTTTGTGTATAACACCGCGTGAGTTACCCGATTCGTCAATCGCCCAATCTCTATCCTCTCCTATTTTCCTGTTTTTTTTTCTTTTTTCTCTTTTCTCTCGCTACGAACTAAATATAATGAGCCCGCATTAGGGTCGATGAGGTAGTTTAAGGACCGGAACTTGAAGAGGTGACAAAGGGTTGAATACAAGAAATTTATAGAGGCCAAAGGGGCGAGGAGAGAATTGCCAAAGTCAAAAGGCAAGTGGATCGCTGGGAATCTTAATGATGACGGGTCGCAGACCGTTGCAAGAATTTTAGCGTAAATAGATCGCATTATGGTTGGAAATTTTCTTCCTCATAACGATATGTAGAATAAGAATTTAGCTAGCGAAGAGATCGTTAGGAATGTGACGAAAATTTTTCGCCCCTATGTACGAAGCATGCGTTCATATCGTATGGTGATTCTTGATGCAGTTATAATACCAGCATCAGGATCCTGGAGATGAATAAAGCTTCAGTCTATATCTCTCCCTCTCTACCTCGTTTTTTTTTTTTTCTTCTCTTTTATTGTTAGATCCTACCCTAGATAGTAGAGAAGCGGTTTGATAGAAACGTATTTATGCTTCTAGATGTTCCTGGGATTCTAGGAGTGACCCGCACCCGCACCCGCACCCGCACCCGCACGTGATATCGTGAACCTGTCACTGCACGGTGGGATATGTAAGTGTATGGCTAACAAAAGATCGCGCTTCCATTCACGAGGTAGTTTTGATATGTTAAACACGAGTCCTGCGAAGGGACGAGAGACTATGACAGAGGCGTGATACTGAATCAAACGTCTCTTAATAAAGGATGCTGCTAGCACAACGACTGCCGCCGCCGTCGTTTCTAGCCATCTCAAAGAACCGTGGGATCATTTTTCTCTCTGCTTTGTCGTCTTGCAACCTCAAGAAATTCTCCCACCGCCCACATATAATCATAAGAATCATATGCATGTACATATAAATGTATCTTTGTGTATATAAATATATATATATATGTATAATCGTATTCGTTCATCTCGCGTTACCTTGTCACGATGTCACGGAACTTTGATTAGTCCTGAGACGTCCCTGAACCGAGGAGATTAGCCACTGTCATACCAAAGGTCAAGTTTCATTGATAATTCAACGTTCACCTTTAACCCTTTACCTTTTGACTCGTATCTCTCTACAAAACGTCAAAATTAAGAACTAACTCAAAGGCTATTCGTACACCAATCAGCTTTCCTTCACACCGAAAACTTTTGTACATTTTAAAAGTGATGATTCAATGTCCAGGAGGATAGTCACTGACCCTTAGCCACGGATGTTTCATACAATTTGTCACAAAAACTACATTTACATTTTTTTTTTCTTCTGTTTCTTCATTTTCATTACCTTAGAACGATAAGGAAAGCTCATTGCTTGGATCGGAAAATTTATTTTGTAAAGATATGAATTCATACCTGCCATTTAAAAACATACGCAAATCTAAGGATCAAGCCGCGTTATAGATTTTGAGAATAATAAAAGGAAAAAAAAAAATAGAAAGAGAAGGAGGGAAAAACACGAGGTGCTTCTTTTCGATGCACAATGCGATTCAGTGGTGTTGAATCTATGGTTGAAGGTAAAAAAAAAATCATTCCGTTGAGTAACTCAACCCACTTGGTATACATGGTATACCTAGAATATCCTCGATCCTATGACCCGGAGTCCTGGAGCCTGCGGGTACGCGACGACTCTGTGCGCCCGAGTGCAGCGGGTCTTAACCTCGATGCGGTAAGGAGTCTTTCGCTTAATTTAACACCGTGGTAGATCAGTGGCTACCGTAAATCCAGCGGCCACTTCAAAGAGTTTCGGGTAAGTAGTAGAGAGCCTACAGGTAGACAATAGGTCTTGAAACCGATAGCCGCCGGTGGCTAGATCCTTCCGCAGAGTGGGTACTGCACCCTACCTGCAGCCTCACCATTTCAGGGGATAAGAATCGCAAGTATCGTTGTGTGCATATATATATATACACCCATGCATAGAGAGCCAGGAAAAATTGATAAGTAGGTCCTGACCTGATCCTTATACTCCTTACTCGCGCTTGACTATCTTCCCGGCATTGTTTATCCATTTCTTTGTTAATTCTACCATCTAGTTTTCATTTCTTTATACTTACCGTTTCCTTTCCTTACAGTCAGATCCTTTTTTTTTTACTTTCTTTCTTTTTTTCATACTTTATTCGGGCTTTGAGGTAAACCGACCCGCTCCAAAGAAGAAAACCACCAGAACAAGAAGAAGAAGCAGAAGAGGAGACTGACGTAGTCGATTTCTCGCGGTTCGTAGACTCCTAGACAAAGGGCTTCTATCGTGCTATACTATTTTTATAAAAAGAATTTAAATCACGTGTCTGATTCTTCTTCATAATCGTCCTAGAAACCAACAGACTAAAATCCACTGGCTTGTAAACATACCATGAATTCAAATAATGGACCATATAATCTCCGACATTCAAGGTGTACAACAAAACCTCGGGAATATATTGTCCATTGATACTTGAATTCAAAATTTTATCCTTTTTCCAAAAGGATTTGAGAAAAAAAACTCTCTGAAATTTGAAATATCTATGAAAATCGATTCCATCAATGATCCTGTTTTAATAAAAAAACGTGAAATTTCCATCGATAGAATTCTCGAGACACGCGCAAACCGTAAAGCGAACCTGTTTTTAGCAATTGTCTTCGATTCTCAGGCGAATGTGATAATCGTAATGCAGTGGTAACGGGTTAATTTTCCCTGTAAGAAATTCAGCAATCAAATACGAATTTCTTGTGAATATTTAGCGAACGAATAGCAAAGGGTTTGCCGGTTAGGTTGAGGGCAGAGAATTTACTGTTAACGAGTGTCATAAGTACTGACTCCGTAGTACATAAACGCCGGATAATCTAGAAATAGTATCTCTCGGATTCTTGCCTCTTGCCTTTTGCCTTTTGCCTCTTGCCTCTTACCTCTTGGCACGCGGCACCAAGACGGTGTTTCTTCTGGTCAAGGTATCTACGGGATACCGTTGACTCTGGAGCAATGAATCGCGTCACCTCTCCGCAAAACTTATTCACCATACCACAAGGTGTAATTAAAAATCTTTAGGGTTTATTCCCTCGATAAACAATACGAGATATCTACGTATGAAGTATGATATCGTTGAGATTCATATCAACAATAAATCTCTCCTTCATCGTAATCAGAAACGCGAAAATCCGTCCTCTGAAATTGGCAAAAATAAAAACAAAAATAATTAACAGAACAATTTTTAACGAGCACTTATCTCTACGGTCAGAATTTTTATCCGCATGATTGAGGATCGAGTGACAAAACGAGCCTTGAACAACGATTATGTGTTCTACCTGTAGGCAGGACCTCGGATCATCTCCCAGATGAGAGGACGATGGATTATGACACGAAGACAATTGTGTCTGATTGGTAATTCTCGAGAGCTTTTGATCCTTGTAAATGGATTTGATGTTGACTACCGATGGATTAATTTTTATTACACCGATATTAATTTTTATATTTTATATGACCCTCGGATTCCTGTGAGGATATATTCTACCTGACTCTGTGTCCTCAGAGATGTAATATAGGACGTTATAGGATCTAATTAAATGATCTAAAGCATTTTATAACGCCGGCTTAACCCCGATCCTGACCGTCAGGTCAGCGATACTATAATCCGAAAAATTAATTCCCTTATGTGATGCCAGGTGCTCTTTTGACCAGGTCGTCTTCCATGCTCTTTCTACACACGTGTTTCTCGATGTGATCGTAATTAAAAACTAGCGTGAAGAAGCCTAAACGCTTCCGGTCGAGACCAAGCCGGAAGCTGGATAAAAACTATTTAATAGAATAACGTCCATGGAGTGTATACATGTATGTACGTGTATAATATGAGAAGAGAAAAGGAGTCAACGACCTCCTTCGTACTTTTATACCAGTAGCTAAGATCACGCTCGAAAATATATGGGTGAAAATATATTTCACAATCGCAATGTCAACCCGAAAGTTCCCAGGACCCCATGAGATCAATACATATTGTACCATAGAACATTAGCTAGTTGAAAAGTATTCGGTTCCTATTTTTTTCTCTCTTCTTCTTCTTCTTCTTGTTCTTCTTCGTTTTCCTTTCATATTACTAAGGGGGAATGGCCTGTCCAGATTTCCGCTTCCGTGGGAAGTACATTTACAGTCGATCTGGTCTTGCCTTTTACTCCCCAGTATATACGAGAAGTCGAACCCTTGTGGCCCCTGTGGCCTCGTGCCCTAACGAGTTCTCCTAGCATTATAGTCATGTAATACTGTGCCGTTTATGTAGGCAGGGGTCCTATGATGACGGTTATATACTGAACAGGATTTGCCGTATGGATAATGCTTCGCACTTTTATACAAATTCAATACCACTTGTATTAAACTCGTCTAATTTTCATTTCATTACAATTAGAAGCATTTTTACATCTCACCTACTGATAGAGAACGATCATCGCATTAATGAACATTTTTTCTGTTGCATTGCATTAACGATTTTTTATTTTTCTTTTTTCTTTTACCACGTATTTCATTCGCTCTATTCCAGGCGCATACATTGCAAGTAAAATTGGGGTCTTAGAGGGAGGCGTGGAACTGGGTACAGTAAATTCCTCACCAGTGGTGGTGGGCATGATATTACCTTGTTACGTTTTTGCAAGCGTATAATCACGTCTTGGCGTAATACGTGCTGTATACTAGCCGTGTGTTGTTATTATATCGAGATACCTGCAACCGTCTGAAGTAACATCGGTCCAAGCGCCATCTCTCTAAGGCAGGTAGGTAATGCCCTATTTAGCAGACTGATTATCCTAGTCATTATAAACTCTCTTACGCAATATAACTAAACTTTTTTTCTTCTTCCTTTTTATTTCTAATGCAGCTTTTATGTGGATGGTATATCGTATAGGGTTATAGGTGTAGCTCTAGGAAATCTTCACCAACATAGAGAGATAATCGCCTCTGGCCTTCGCGGACCTCTGATATCATGGCAGTGCGATATTTCAAAGTATATACAAGATCTCGTTAACTTATCTCCATATATTTTCATCCGCAAGTATATCTCATGAAGATACAACTCTCGTCTCTTCACTCTATTAAACCTGCACCACTGTACCCGTGAGAAGTCCAAATTTCTCTCTTCTACATCTACCACCCCACCCCCCTGCAACCTACAGGGTTGAATTTCCCAGGGAGTGACCGCAAGGTGGTGCGCGCCCGAATATACCTTGGATCTACATCAAATTCTCACCCTGACGAACCTCCCGGCTCCCATGGGGTCCCAAAGACGGAAAAGGTCCGTCCGTACGTGGCACCTGCTCGAGACCCAGGACCATGGGAAGTTTACTCGCCGGATCTTTAGCCACCGTTCGATGTTGAAAAAGGTTTGGTAAAAAAGAGCGGATCTATGATCGTCGATAACGATTGTCCAGGTGTAGCTTTTAATTAAACTAAAAAAAATGAAAAAAAAACGAAAAACATCGTATAGAGGCTGGCGTATAAAATATTATGATTTTTGCAAAATTTCTTTTAAGAATCACGGCCGTACCTGGCTACATGTGATTCTCTCAGGCGAGATTATAATGGGGTCCAACTTGAGCGGGATCATGAACGGTGAAGCTAGACTAGAGCGTTTTGGTTCTCACGAGACGGCGAGAAAGCTGTCTTATATGTACCTACAACGTTGGATACTCAACACGGTGTTTGTTACACCGCACACTTTAGTATGGACCCCAGGATCCTTCGACGTTGCGATACGTCGTTTGTGAGGAAAGTGCAACGGTGCAGATTCATCGAGCATAAATGCATCGCTGGTACAGTTCGTCGCCGATTGATAGTTACATACGTTAATACGTTATAAAGTGTACATGCGGGGTATACGTGCGGATCGCACACCACAGTTTCACCGTTAAGATTATCCTCCTAATTTCTAATCAACCAAGCGCCGTGTAAAATTGCGATAAATATTCCCTATCTTCTAGTCCTGGGAAAAAAATAAAAAGGAAAAATGAAAAATACTACTCGAACCTTGAAGAGAGCCTGTATCCAAGTTGTATCTCAGGCTACCAGTATTGTGCCACTGCCTGTGCCTACAGTGCTTGGGCTAAATATATTGAAAGGAAAGGATACGGCTTGGTGAACAGGTGAAATACGAAACCCTTCGGGCTGAAGAACAGGACGTGAAAGGGCTCCCCGATCACTTGTTCCGGTGGGAAAAATTCTGTCATTGACTACATTTTTGCATACTGTTATAGTTAGTTCCAAAACTACGATCCTTTCGTGGGCGGCATCAAAGGATCAAGGATTGAGGTGATCCATTGACTAACCGTTGGGATAGGATAGGATAGCATAGGATACTATGGGATGGGATCTTTACCTGTTCGTTCTTTACCTTCGACGGTGTCACTTTGCCGGATATCTCCTACCTGTTTCTTCTCATTTTTCTCATTCTTCTTAGTCCTTTCTTTCTATGCCTACCATAGGTTCTTCTTTCGCGATCTACTCGACACTATTAAACTGTAAGACCATAAAGGGTCAAGAGTTCATCGCGTGGTGTCCAGGAATGGAGAAGACCGTTCTTGGCTAGAAAACGTTCTAGTGTTTCTTTTTTACATATTTAGTATATTCATCATCAAATGCAATTTCAATATCTAAATAAAAAACCAAAATATGAAAGATACTTTGACGGATGAAAATATCGGTTGCATTAACTGCCATTCGTACCACACAATCAATTTAGGGACAAAATTTTCTACGCTTTGAATCGAACGTGGTTATAAAGTAGGCACGGGGTCGATAGGGTCGACCGTGCGAGTCCGCCAAGACAATACCCCACGGCCCATATGGAGAATTTTATGAAGAAAAATACCGGGCGAACATTGTCTCGAAAAACCATAAAATAAACCATGGGATCCCTTAGCCTAAGATCGTAACAGAAACCGACACGCACTGCACTCTTAGGTGCAAACGTGATCCTAGTCAATTTAACCATTTTTGGTAGACCAAGCGTCTCCGAGCACAACAACCAGCAGTTAAAGTCCGTTTAATTGGTCCACCACCTACATCCGTGAACCGTTCTCTCCAGAATTCGCAGGTTTATTTTTTTTTTAATTGATTATCGATGAAGAAGAAATAATTTGATAATCGTTTACTTCAAACACCGCATAAATCGTAAAGAAAAAAAATTACTTGAATTTCATCCAAGATCATTCTCACTGTCCGTAAACTTGAAGCTATCGCTTAATCTGGCTAAACTATTCCTTGAGCCGGTGTGTTAACCTAGGGAGTTTGTACAAACGGTGATGAATGCTTCGGAGATAACGTCGGGCGAACCTGGTGCCCATGCTGTGGTCATGGACCGGCGTTCAACAGGTGTTGGTGTACGTGTAATTATCACGTTTTGCTCTGAGAAGTGGCTCGTTTTTTTTTTTTTTTTTTTAATCTGCCTGGGTGTAGGCCAGCGCCGTATCCTTGTTCGAAAGGATCATCTATTGACGAGTCGTGAATCGATCTGGGAGAAGTTTAACCGGTATAAAATCGGCGTGAGACCACACGAGGGTTCCAAAAATATTCCTGAAGATTTTGGCAAGTAAATAACGCGGGGAAAATCGGCTTCCAGATCGATTTCTATGCCGATATTCGGCTCTGTCCCTTTACAATTACGTCTAAATATTCCCAGGCCTGTAACCTTGATATTCTGATCTTTACGCTCCAGTAAACAGCCTAGCCGTTTGTTTTTGCAACGTGATGCCACACCGGCTTCTAGCTACTCAAGTAAGCTCGCGGGGGGCACGACTAGCCAAACTCTTTGATCGGTTCGTATGTAGGCATGAATTTATATCGAAATCATCACTTTTTATTCAGGTTTCTCGTCCGTTTATGACTTGGTGTATCGATCCATCCACTTGCCCGCAAGCACATTACTATTTGCACTTTCTACTGCAAGACAATTTCCAGTTCCCATGATCCTGGCTGACCTTCCTGTCAACCCTGGGTCTACTTCCGATATTTTCTCGGGCTGGTCCTTCGGCGATTACGATTTCGTCCTGTAGTTTGGTTTTTCGATGGGTTTTTCGCAATCAACGATGTCGAAATGAAAAATGATAACAATTTAATCGATAATGTGATACATTCGTTATAATACCGCAATAACTTTGTACAGAGATCCATTATAGGTATGGTTTCCGTATCAATTGCACATCAGAAAGCAGCCTCGAATGCTACTTGTGCACATTGTTAGAGAAGCGCATACTGCGGTAGTAGATATCAGAACAGAGTGAGAGAACAGGCATTATGGGAGCTTTTATAATCTAATGGCAAGGTGCTGGCTCCTTTAACTAACAACCAAGAGTCCCATGCATATATCGCGTACAGGGTGTTCCATGATTCGCGAAAAAGAAAAAAAAAAAAACCGTAACGATCATCACATTCGGATCGATTGAATCTATCGAAGTTTTCAGTATATCGGCGATGACGGTCATCGACGTTTCACTGTATAGAAAAACTTTTGGATTTCATGAGAGTTTGATCTTCCGAAATGTCGAATCGGTGCTTCCAATACATCGATAGGTACCAATGAATCCTAAAAGGAATTTGCAGATGCGATTTTTGGGACACCCTGTTCAGTGGTATCCAATATATAATAGAATAACCGAGTCTATGGCACATTTGCGTCTCATTGTTAGCCTAGGTTCTATTATATCCATAGTCCATCCGTAACAGTGCCACACACGAATACGGTTAACAACCGTGCGATAGGTGGGCGAGATATGGAGTAGATTCAGAAACAAGTCATTATATTATTATCATAGCAGAAGCTTGCCTGAGAGAAGAATAGGACCTACTAACTCGCTAGGCGAGGTATGCCAATGCGAGTTGAGTCAAGGTGGTGGAGGCAAAGTCGTGCAGTGGCTCTTAAGTGATTCCGATAACCCCTTCAATCGGCTGTATCGATTTTTCCGTAATAAGAAATAGAAAAAAACAAAGACTTGGAAAAAGAAAAATTCACGCTTATTATCCTTATGCACTGTTTATTATATTATGTATATATATATATATATATATATTTTCTGATCTATCTCTATTCCATTCTATCCCAGAATAATTAACGGTCCTAGGAGAGTGATCGGCGACCTCGTTCGTGCGCCATAGGTCTCATCCGGTTTCTCTACCATCTTTAACAGCGATCTTTTTTACACCGCCTCTATGATCCTGGTGACCTTCCGCTATATTATATTAAATATGATCGGTTTCCACGCCCTGATGAGTCGCCGTTATTTTATTTAAGTTTCACCATTCGTATATTGAGATAATATCATCGAAATTAGAATTAAATATGATTAGAAACGATTTCTAGATCTAATACATATATTTGGAAGTTATTATTTACATGGGTAAACCATCAGGGGATCAGAATCCTTTGTAGGATAAAAAAGAAGAAGAAGGAAGAAAGAAAAAAAGGATTCTGATCTTTTGAGACGACGCTACGTTGCTATAGATGATCGTCGGTATATAGGATCATAGGAAGCCGACGGTTTTAACTGAATTAGAAAATTTTCTGTTTTTGTCCTTTGTAAAAAGCTACCTGTTAAAGGTTCTCTTAAAACAATATCTTGTCTTGAATAGCTACGTGTCTGGTATATGCCTTCGGGGCGGTTACCAGCCGTGATATAATTGATTGCCTCGTACACGATCGTTCCCTCGACTTTGGCGTCGGCGGCGTCGGCGTCGGCGTCTTGGCACTTGTTGATGAAAACAAGAAGAAGAAGAAGAAAAAATAAAATAAAACAAAAAACTTAAAGAAACTGGTAAAAATAAATGAAAATAAAGTTAAAGAAGAGAATGAGAAGAAGAATGAAAGAAAAACAAAAAAAATAGAAAAAGCCTGACGCCTTCGGAGTAATCGAGGCGGGATCGATTGATCGGTTATGCCATGCCATGCCATGCCATGCTATGCCTTGCCATCGAGATCTTTTACGATCTACAATTCTACACTACCTCGGGGCTGGTGCGAACGAGCCTTGATATCTTCTCAGAGGTTACAAGGGCTTTTGATTTCTTCGGTAAAAATATTTCTTAGTAGGTATATATATACGTACGTATATATTTTTATATATATATATGTGTACCTAGTTTAGTCCGCGCTTCGAATAATACCGACTGTCGAAAGCGAATTATAATTTTCGTATTGATTTGTTGGACGGGCAAATCTACGGGGAGAAGCTTTGATTACCCGAGCCCAAAGGCGACGGAAAGTTACGTTATAACCCAGGGAGCAATTTGAAATCGGTGTAATTGTACCTCTGGTATTATACCATGTCTATGCCTAGACCGTACTGCGCCTTCGTTTTGCCTTTGGCGTGGGCGTTTCCCGGTTCTTCCATGAAAGCCCATAAGTTTGTTGTCCCGGTCCCGGTCCCGGTCCATGGGCATGCAGACCATACCGCAACGCGAAGCAAAGCAAAGTAACGCAACGTAACGCAACGCAACGCGACGCCTGGCCTGCATCCACAACTCTGGACCAAAGATTTGTGGTTCTTGATTGAAACAAACTGCCTACCGCGATTCTCTCTCGCGTTGCGTCAGATTTATTCTATCCTTATGACCAACGCTACACGGTTATAGGCCAAACCGTATACTACTATTCAGTAGAGAAAATTAAGGAGGGCGCTAAAAAGTCTGGCCTATTACCCCGGGCGTCGTATATAAATCATTATAAAATAACACAACATAAAATAGAAAATTTACGGACCGAAAATATTTAGCGACAAAATTTCATTCGCCAAATATTTCTCGTCCATAGAAACGTATCGCTGTTGGTAAGGGAAGCCAAGAGCCAAGAGCCAAGATGTAATTTTTGTCATTTCTTAAACCAGAATACCGTCAATGGCCCAGTCACTGGCACTGGCCCACTAGCTGGCGCTTGCGGCACTATTTTCGTGGATTTTCGGTTATATTGATGGGAAATTATCACAAAATCTGTAACGATTGTTCTTATTGTAAAGATAAATATCTAATGGACCTTGTGTTAAAAAATTAGAACTTTTGAAGTGAAGAAAAATTATTTTATTCAATTAATGAAAGTGACAGACACCATAGACTGAGATAAAGCCAACAACGCTCTCGAAGTTGGGTTTGAGTGCTCTGTTGGTTTTTTTAATATTATTTAAACAATGTAAGTATTGAATCTTATGATAAACATACTTAATTGGAGGTTATTAATTGTCGTTTGCAGTAGAATTGAAGAAAAATGATGCACTTCAGTTTTTAATTTATAATGCCGATGCCAACCATCGGGACACTCAAACGTCCCCTTGTCTCAGTAACTGGCAGAAAGTCTCTTGACCCTTCGTGGTCAGACCTCCGATTTCAATCAAGCTGGTCACACCCGGGTCGAATTGTCTCGAGCCATTTTTAAACGGTTGCCGCGTGAAAACTATTAGTCCGATGGGCACCGAAAAAATACTGGAAAATACTTTGAACATTCTAGAAGATTTGGCAAAAGTTGGAATATCAAAATTAAAATGGCGACATGTTAAAAAAAAAAGACAAAATCGTAAAGAGGTCAATGCATTTTTGGATTTTTTTTTCTTACTTTTTTTCTTTTCCATGTTTTTGCGTTCTTCGGCCACGGACTTACCGGGGTTTACCTTCGGAGCTTATGCTCGGATCCCTTTGACCCCTGGCGACCAGGAAGGGTTGAATGTGATTTTTTTTTGTTTTGACCAAGGAAGTGCTCTTCACATCAATTGTTATTAACAATGGTTTATTAGTTTCCTTTTTTTTATACTATAATGATAAAAGCTTTCAAAATACCTATATAATGACATTTTTCAAAAAATAGGGCCAGAGCAAGAAAAAAGCCATTGAGTTTATGACTTTTCATGTGTAATATTCAAACTACGGAATGTGAATTTGATAAATATATATTTAGAATATTCATATTTTTATTCATCTAACCATAATTTCTATTTTTTGGTTGTTTTATTGATAATTCGTCCGATTCTCTCATCCAGTGCCAGTCACTGGGCCGAACATGCCAGCTAGTGGGCCAAGCCGTTCAGGGAGTGCCAGTCATTGGGCCATGAGGATTTTACTATCAAAATTCAATTTTAATTCCACTTTTCATTTTGTTTAATAAAAAAAAAAGTTTCTCATGATGGAAAAATGCATAAACTTCACCCTTAACCCCCCAAGCTTGGCTGAATAATGAATAAAATTAATAAACAAGCCATAATACTGTAGCACCATTCTCTATTCGCCAGTGACTGGGCCATTGACGGTACATGCAGGAATATTTGAACTATACACTTTCTAGAAAAATTGAATCTGTTCGGACTTGGCGTAACACCGTTCATTTATCATACGACGAGAGTTTATTATTATACAGCTTGGAACAGGCTGCGAACCTGGAGTCTCCATCCTAGGTTATCAATTGTCTACTATGCTCCTGGAGACACGACCGGAGTGGACCGAGGTGTCCAAGGTGTCCAAGGTGTCCAAGGTGTGGGTATAATATAATCTCGTTGGCATTCGAGTTGCGGCGGTGGGTACAACCACCTGTAGTAATGCGGCCAACGCAACGCGATGCGGAGACTCGTACATACCGAACCTATAGACATGGTTTAACGTCATACAGTGTACCGTACGTACCTACTGCACCGGTCCAGGATTAACTCTGCTCTTTTTATCACTAGCTAGCAGGCTCGCCGAGTGAGTCGTACGTGTCTGCTATCACGAACATTCGTTCTCGACGACGAATTTTTCTTCTGCATCGGGTAGGCACAGGAGATAGGGAAACTGCCTCTTACCACGACTCGGCAGATATATCGCCGCCTCGAAGTCTTATAAGCACCAATCTTGCCCGTTCGCGTTATACGCGTTATTTCAAAAGGATATTTATTGCCGACAAACCTCCAACGGCCCCGAGAGATACGCCGAATCTTAAAGAGCCTAAAGTACACGTTGCACGGTTGAAAGGACACAAATACCCTCTCGTACCTCTCTTTCCTATTTTCATCACCATCTCAATCTGCAGGAACTCTTTCCACCGCAAAAAATTGGTGAAACATTTTTTTTGTAAGCAGGATAAAATGACTTTTTATGCTAAACAATTATATCCTCGTTCACTCGGTATTGCTGATTCAAGTTTCAGGAGGAGCGGCAGTTCCGGTTGGACAAATCGTTGACACGAATAGTTTTTTTTTCTTATTCGATCGAGGTCCAATTAAGCCCGTGTGTACAAGCCCGAGATAAAGACGGTGCAATTAATAGCTGCAGCCTGTCTTCTCTTGGTCTTTTGGCTCCGGTACCTGCGGTTACTTCGAGGTAAAATCTGCTGGTAGTACGCGATACATTTCGAGATACAGGACGTTAAACACCATACAGAACTCGCACTCAGATCTTGGTTGTGAAAAACACCTTCGCAGTTCAGTGCCAGACACGCAACTCTCATCGCTTGGCTGTTTGAACAATGTTTTACATACTCGTCCCGCCTGCGCGACTTTGAAACCAGCAAATGAATCGGAGGAAATGAAATGGAATGAAATGAAATGAACGAGGAGGTAATATCACCTAACAGTGAATAGAAATTGCCTTTAAGCGCGGGCGGCGCGGCGTGGAGGATGCAGTCTTGATGGTATATTAGATGTGATAAGGAGTGAGTTGTTTACCGAATCTGGTATTGATCAGGTATATGACAAGATACCGTCGCGACGTTTTATTGGCTTTTAATGACCGTGAAAATTGGACTAGTCTGAGGGATTCTAGTGAGATGAGAGTGAGAAGAGTAGATAAGGCGATAAGAGTGGTCCTTTTCGTTGGCTATAACAAGGGTAATAAGCGCCCCATTGAAAGTCCTACAAAAATGTGATCACATTCAAAGGTAGCGCCTTCTCTCGCCTCGTTCGCAGTAGGCGCTATAAATACTGCCGCTAATTAATAGCCGAGGTAAACTAACGCCTGATGCTATAATCTCGGCAATCCTTATTGTAAATGACTCTTTCGAACAGATAAGAAAACCTCAAACTTCGCTCAATCAAACGAGATGGAGACCATAGAGAAACGTTCTGATCAACAGAGACGAGAGACACAGGATGTACCTACTTTTACCAAAAAAAACGGATCGTTCGGATTTAAAATGCCCGGGATTCGGATACTGTTGGAGATATCAAAAAAATGTATGAGATATAAAATATCCGTCTTTATTTTGCCCGTAGATTTTGATCGAACAATTTTTCGATCTGACTCAACCCTGCCGAGATTTTTTTAGCGGCACGATATTCGCCGCGGAATAGAATATCGCGTATATCTTAACAAATATATCACTTATCAATCAATTTTATAGAACATGAAATGTCCGCCTTGAAACACCCTACAACTTTTGTTCGACAATTTTTTCGATTGCTGTTGAGCCTGACGATTTTTTTTCATATGAGTGTACGCGCGACATATCTCGATGAAGGTTCAGCCGAATAAATGTGGTGCGGTCATTGATATCGAATGCCCAGCTCGCCCTAGCCTGGACCGAAGCCTGTGCCCAGGTCCTTCGACTCGTTAAATCGGTCCGTCGCTCCCAGAGCTCGGACTCGTATCCTCTCCAACGTTGCAGCCTCCGGCCAATTAGCATACGACGAGCTGGGCCGATCCGTTGCGGAATACACCTGCTGTCGACTGACTTCTCGGCTTGATCGCGAGTTCGCGTATCCTGTCTATACGCGACAGGTGCCACACCTGTTTCACCAGCCAATCTGAGTACTGATTGAAAACATCATCGACGACCTATGGTCACTCCAAAGTTTAACCTTCGATATGAAAGAAGAATAATTGAAAAAAATTAAACGATGCTGAAGTTATCAATCAAAATGTACAACCGGCATGTACAACCTCCCAGAGGCATCCTTCTCCACAGAAAGATTCTTTTTCCCTCGAGAAACGACTCCCAGAGACTCCTAGTTTTCGCACAATTTGAGCTTTAGCAAACCGTAGCTCCTTCACCGTTCACCCTAGAGAAAAATTCTCTCGACGTTTTTTGTTCCTCATCTAATTATCTCAATACGGAATTTTCGCATTTTTTTTTATCGATCCATTTTTTGATTTTTTTTTTCGTTTTTCCAACACCGTGCGGTATCTATCACGCGTGTGAGTGCATCGGCCACTTCGGAAGCCGAAACACGATGGGTTTGAAAATAAAAAGTAAGAAATAAAAAAATCAAGAGAAAGAGGATCTTAGTCAGACGGTCGGTTGGTTGGTCGGTCGGTCGCCTTTACTCTCCGTTTAATCACTTTGGGCACATGCCACACGGAGCATAGTCGCTCTAAAACCTCTGAAAGTCTTGAAGAAGGGGGCTCTGACATTCCTAGGATCTCTTCACGCCATGTAACTCTCTGTCTAATCTAATTACCTTTATCTTGGTATCTCGCGCCGCTGACCGCGAGAGGTCTATCTCTCTCCTACGTCTTCCCATTCTCTTCCTTTCTTCCTTCTCTTTTCCATCCAGCTTAGATCTGGGAGAAAACACCTAGGTTTAACCTGTTGGTGGTGACGACAAGTATAAGTATATCCCTTGATTTTAGGATCCATTATAAACTTCTCTTTGTGTTATAATTCCCTACTTTCGTTTCTATTTCGAAAATTGAGAGAAAAAGTCTTCAAAATTAACACCATTCACATTAGAAACAAAAAAAAAAAAAATAGAATATTTCAACCCATCGAGGCGATGTAGTCGATTTTCTAAATTCGTTAAGAAAAAAAGGTCGTCACGAATCTCTGTCACTTCTGATTGTGCAGATTGAATATCGGCCAGGAATCTTGTTAAGAGATTATCTCGGTTTGCTTATAGACTCTAAAGACCATCAATTCGAGAGAAGAAAAAAAAAAGTTATTGGTTACTATCCAGCGAAGAATAAGGCATACAAAATTCTTCCTCGTTTGAAGTTAGAGCCTCTTGTCATTGTCTCCAAATTTACGATCCATCATTATTGACGTATCAGCACGAGTATCGTCCTACGTACGATCGCCATATGTATGTATATGGGTTTTCAATAGTTTTTGATAAAAACTAGCGGAAATAACGAGTACGAGTTCTTTTTCATATCCAATTTACTACGCCACGCTGAATTACTTAGGTACTGTACGATAGAAAATTGAGAAAGGCTTAAACAACAACGACGAAAATTGACAGTTGACAATACAGTATTTATTTCATCAGTTACGAGTGTGTGACGAAATGCGAAGTTAGAAATCAGCGAACAACTTTTTTTTCCTCTCAAAAATGATAAGAAAAAATCAGAAAATACCATTAGTTCTCGTTACAGTGTGCAGAAATCATTTCGATATGCAAAAACGCGAACTGAATATTGAAGTGTGATAAAAAAAAATCTATCATCACCCTGATAAATAAGCAAAAAAGATACACACCGTAGGTATTAACTCTTTTCACAGTCTTCAAGACTTCTGTGTGCCAGCAGCTGGTGTAGATCGATCTTCGGTAATTAACGATTAATTGATTGGTCGATCATATAAAAGTCAGTGTTAAATGATCGAGTATGATCGTCATTCCTCGCCTCTCTCTCTCTCTCGTTCTTTCTCGTTCTGTATTTTCTTCGTTGCTAAAGATTTGCTCTCTGTTAAATGTATAGTATAGTGTAATACTGTATATAGTATACTATATCGCGGGCGAGTTGTTCGCAAATCCATTAGCCATAAGGCGTACGAATATTTTACCATAATATTTGGCAGGTTGGCACGCCTTATGAATGAACCCCGTTGCCTGGCTGCCCGGTTGCTTGACTGCTTGCGACTTTGCTTGGGGCCAAGATTGCCTTTGCACTTTGCCCGGTCGCATTCTGCATAACGTGTTTCAACTCCTCGAATACCCCGGTGCGACCAAGTGAACCAACGAATATATCCTCGCCGAGGAACATGCTCACTGAAGAATTCCCCATCTCTCTCTCTCTCTTTATATTTCTCTCGATTTTTCTCTTTTTCAATCTCTTCTACTTTTCTTATTCTTTTTATCGCCTCTCTTTATCTTTTCATAGCGCACACGCGCGCGCTAACTAAAGAAACACCGTCGCCGTCCGAAATGAATTAATAACTTGGACGCCGGGGGTGGGGGCGCCGAAATCCGACAAGCACCCCTAATTATCCCACTGCCAAGAGTCCGAGGCGTACCCTATGGACAAGGAGGAATTTCCTCGTGTGTGGATCAAGCTTGTATTCATATGTGAATTTGCAGTACCCCTCTTCCTGTTATTTTATACTGCGAGAAATTTAGTACAACGATATTATAACGATACTTATTCCACCAAAAGTGGTTTTCGGTTTGATTTCATTTGATTTCATTTTCCAGTAAATAGTTGTCAATCGAAAATTTCATTCGTCGAATATTTGTGAAGGTTTTAATATCGTGTACGTATTATTGTTATATCGAGTTAGTACGTCAGAGCCTTGAGGCGACGTCGCACGGACCCTCGGCCCCCGAGTTCATAAATCTTTCCCCACCGAAGATATGGTATCCAAAGCATTTATAGAGAGGTATAGGTGGAGGGGTCCGTAAGGTGTTCCATAAATAATGTTGAGCTGATTTTTCGTTGGCAAATTATATATCTTATTATTTTCTATGCATTTAACGATGGAAAAATTTCATCGACGTAAGTCGTGCCCGTGAACACCGCGAGTGTTCCAAACTTTCAATCCCAATATTTGTTAAATCGCAGAGCTCGTAGCTCTGACCAGTTTTGATAGATCTTCGACGACGTCAGGCGTCCCCTCGCCTTTCTCAATAATAATCGAATACCGATTTTTTTTTATTTCTTTCTCGCATTTTGATGAATGAATAAAACACAAAGGTCGAAGTATCGATATCTAAGAGAATATCGTTACGATATACGATGGATAAAAAGATACTCTCTCGCTCGCAAAGACACGGACGATTATGTCCCCCGATCGCTATGGCCATATCCATGTTGTGCCTATATAATTCTCTTACGTCGCATCTATAGGGACCCGGGAAATCTGGGTGGGCCTTTAATTATACATCCTAAGGTTTGGGAAGGCGTACTACGACTCAGTCCCAGTAAGACGCCAAGCCAAGCCAAGCCAACCTGAGCTGAACCGAACCGAACCGCACCGCGTCCTCTTCGTCTCCGCGATCAAGGCGGAGGTCAAGAATTTTTCGGAGAACGGTCACCGGCACACTAACTACCCCCCCATAATTACCTAAACACAAATTACTTGGCTGTCCCTTGTTCCCCCCTTGGTCCCACCGTCTCTAACTCCTTCGGTGTTTATATCTTATTTTATTTCTTCACCTTTTATTTCTCCGAAAGATCTGCATAGGCTTACCTATCATCCGAGCGACGTTAAGTAAGGTTGATTGAACTATTCTGTCTTCTGATTTTTCATCCGTGACTAAATTTCTGGTTCTTTAGATTCACACTCAGCTTCTAGACTGCAAAAACACGCTCTTTGGATACACGTCACTCTTCTTTTCTTTTTTTTTTATTAAGTTCCTTTAGAACCCCGTCCCATCCGCGATACGGTAATGGTCAGTTTATCACCTGGTACCTGGATCAACGAGCACCTCCTCAAGGTCGTTCAAGCGCTTTCAAAGAAATCGTTGGCGATAAACCGACCAGTCCAGACTGCTCTGTTCATCCTTGCTAAGACTCTGGAATATAACGTGGTCTACTCTTCACATGGGGATATCGAGATCTCTTAATATTACAGACAGGGAATTGAAGTGCCATAGCCAAGTACCGAAGCAAACAACATAAATGGAATTTTCAGTGCAATTATATCGAAGAAGTGATGTTCCCTGAACATCGTGACTTACACCTTGAAGTTCCTCATCAGAGCTTCTCAGCTTGAAAGACAGATTATCCAATTATCATCTTCAGAAGTTGGGTTAATCCTTGTGATCCTGAAATTGAAATGATTTTAATGAAGTGTCATGAATAGTTGATGAGAATCGTTGCATGACATTGAATTGCACAATCCTTGTGCACCGCGTGCTCTCGGATGATGTTTGTGTCTGTCGTATCTGTCGGCTATCAATTATCACGAAGCGTCGCCCGTTGGTTTGCGTCGTGGCAACGAGTGCGAGCCGTCATCCTCGGAATGCATGATCAAGATCATCCAGGGGGGGGGGGGAGGAGAGGGGGGGTTTAAGACGATGGTGCACACACTTGCTCCGGGCTGCCTGTTTTTGTCTCGTGCGCGGGTGATTTTAAATTACGATTATATCGCGAGCGATCAGTGCCTCCACGACGCGCAGGTACCTACCTGCCAACCTGGAGTGGGAAGAACCGGGCCGAGAATTCATCCTACAGTCTGCTTCGTCCGGAAGGCCTTCCACTTCATCATAAGTAAAGGCTTAAAGAAACACATAGCAGGTAGTTTCGATCTCCTCGACAAGAACTACCTGTAGAAAACGCGTCCTCTCATCGCGGGGACTGTACACCAGCAGGAAAGAGATGCGGGTTTGTAACTCTGGGTAGGAGGTTGCGGGGGAGTAGCTGCAGGTACCTCCACCAGCTCTTCGAGCTATGCTGTTTGAACAAGAGCAAATCGAGCTTTATAAAGCCGAGCTATACGTTCGGGATATAACGGCGTTATTGTTCTAAGATTATTAATTGTCATTTCCGCAGGTCAATTTTCTCACGGAATTTATAACAGTACAGACAGTTTCCTGGTAAACTTTGAAACACAAGTTGGGAATTATGACATTATATGCGGGATACCGTACAGTGGATTCTTATACTTTCGTTTAGTCTTGGTTCAGGACTACGGAGGCTGTGCACAAAAGATTTCTTGAAACAGCCCACCGTTCGAGGAACGTCAAATGCACAGGCGGGAGCGAGGGCTAGCGAAGCGCGAAGAGCGTGACAGAAAGAGAAAAAGAGTGAAAAATAAAGAGAGAAAGAGACCACGATGTTGTATTTCAAAGTACATCTCACCTTTGATCTCATGATTCCGGCTCCTCTACCACCTACCCTTGCCGTTTAAATAACTCAGGCAAACCGCTCGGCTAATGATCCGAATAATACGCGGAAAATTGCTCGCAATGGTTTTACGCTGATCTTTCTTCCGCCCACGATGTTAGTCGGTTAGTTTTTGCACACATTACACTTGCCGGATCAACCACTTCATTTTAAACCAGAGAACGTTCTTTATCATCTAGCTGTAGGCATCCTTCGTTGTGTCACGGTGTCCTTTTTCATAAATAGAATTTCTAAGTGCACAAAAAACCGTTCGAAGATCGGCTTTATGCAATTTGCAGATCAGACTTTGTACTGACAAGACTCTAGTTTCGATATGGCTTCAATAAAACGTGATGATCGATGATCGCTCGATAGGCGAATTATCGAAGAATGGAAAGCGAAAGAAGGAACGAGAGGGAATAGGGAAGACAATGACTCGACGATCGCACCTTGATAAATAAATTATTCCTTGGGGGAGATGAGGAAGCTGCAGCAGGCATGGTGGTTGGCTGGTACGTATGTACCTTACCCTAGATAAGTTACGGTCTTAGCGGTCCACTCGCGGGTCCCATGTACGGAATATCTGTATGGAGAGCAGAGAGTTCCCTTACTGTTTGCCCAGCGCGTAGTAAGAGGCGAAAAAATGTCACATTATGCTCCTATATGGTGATGCGGCGCACCGCTCACTTAGAAATTTATCCTCCTAGCTACAAACCCGAGACCGTATCGTACCATATCCCATACGGACTTTGCAAGAGTTGCGGAACTCTCTGCCTTATGTACTAGATGTACAAAGATGAAAATACGCGTTTACATCGACCGGGGGGACATAACGAAACACCCTGAAATCTAACGAAGACAGGATCTTGATCGGCAAAAGAAATTCTTCAACGATTTTATAACTAACGAAATTCTTTCAATGATTTTTTCCTCGAGCTCTTAAAGTTCGAGGAATTGTTTCTACGCCTTCTTCAATGAGACATGTAATTAAAAACTTGATACCGTAAATGTCAATCGTTTTTGGGTACCACGTCCACTTGAGGCATTGTCCACGTTGCGTAACCGTATCGGGATGTCGATCTCCTGTCGTCCGCAAGCCCTGAACAATTCTGATCGTCCCATCGTCGCGCGGTATAGCCTAGACGTTGTGAAATCGGAAAGGTGTCAGCTGGATGGAGTCGTGGAGGTTGTGGGCATAGTGGGTTGTGGGCCCGAGCTGCTATTGGCACCTTCTCGCTCCTTCTCGAAGACAATCTGTAGACACGATCTGTATGTCCAACAATTACCTAGGCCCCGTAGCGTCCCCGTCGTCTGTCCGCCGCTATACCAAGACTTAATATAATGTACGAGATCACCAGCTCATCTAACGCCTCGGCTTCGGGATTATTAAGATGAATCTTAAATCCAGTTTTATTCAACCCAGGAAATAAGGCTGCACTTCTGATACGACCGTAAAGGAAGACCCTGCTTTCGAAACTTTTGGGAATCAAATTTCATGACATGTGCAAAAATTTCTACACGCGTTAGAGTTCGAAAGGATAGCAACGTTTCCTTAGGAATATAGATAGACGAGACTCTTCGGAAACGACTATTAATTCTTGCAAAGTTTCATGAAGCATATTGCGCGCCATGTACCTTTACCTTTACCTTTACCTTTAGCCAAGACTTCAAGAGTCGCGGGCGACTATTAGCAGCATCAGGATGCAGCGCACGCACCACTGCCCAACGCATCTCCGAAGCAACCTACGTATTTATGCAGCATAATGAGCTGATCTTATCCGAGGCTTTCATTTGCCGCATCATACGTCCGGATGGCCATAGTCTGGCCCACCAAAGACCGACTTTAGTACTGATGGTACTTTCTGTACTCAAGTCAAATCGCACCAATTGTCAGATTACAGATTTACATATAATTGGGTCAGAAGCAGAATCCCAATCCATGCAAGAAACCTTGAAAATAATTACTCTCGGTCAAAGGTTTACGCTTTTCATGATCTTGATCGTGAAAAATGGTAACAATCCTGAAGATCGTGATCGATCTTCAAGCTGCAGCATACATCGGTGATGTTTTTTGGAGTTTCTGCTTACAAGACCATTACCACTCCTATTCAGATTCAACTTCCGGAAGGGAAATAAATAATTTTTGAACGTCTTCCTCGGTAAAACTAATCGCGGAATATTGGAAATTGCTCTTTGCCTTTTTTACATCCTGGATCTTCGATGTATTCGATCCTCCCTCAGCACCCCGTTTTTCCTATGGTTATTTAACGGCACTGAACCGAACGGAATGTGATGTAAGATTTCTTGTCGATAGAGCGCTTACGGCGGCGTATAGGCCTTCAGGTATCGGTACAAGCACCCACATCGCATTAGCCTATTACCACCCAGGATGTCCCGTGTTGTCTTCCCTCGCCATTGAAGTCTTATTTATTAAGCGTAGTACATCGCTTGTATAGGTCATTTTTTCCACTTGTTATCTCGGGACTTATTACATGCTTCTTTTACCGATGGCTAGACCCATGGGTGGTAAAGGTTACGCACGGGTTGTCGATAAGGGTCATTCTCGATGTGCGAAACGTTAATGTCTCTGATACAGCTGTAATATTTTAAAGATAACAACCCCGCCCGTTTTTACTTCGATTATATCTTTCGAAAAGTACCATGACTCGTTCTATAAATAATTAGCATTGACACTATCTACGTGATGGGATAACTTCTTCATCTATTTCGTTAAATTTTTGATTAGACGATGATCCGTGGTTCGTTAAATCTTCGGCGTATATTTCTGATTCCGATCCTCTAATCCTCGCCTTCTCAGTCTCCTGAAAATTGAGATCGGGCCAAAAGTGGTACGATGAAGGATGGCTGTCGCTTACCTGGGCCCCTCTATAAGGCCCCCTGCCGTCACTCGTCCCATTACAATTCATTGCCACGTGATAGATGTCGCTCGTTTGGGTCCGAAGGCTGATTGAGTTAACCTGTGTGCCTGCCTGCCAGTTTGCCTGGAGAAATTTTTTCTCCATATACATATGGATACAATCATATTGATCCCATACGACCTCAGTTCTCATCACTGACGATGGGATCTACGGGCTTTTCATTTAAACACACTTGTTCGGTCTTAACTACTTTCATGAGCAAACTTTAATATACGAAATAGATTTTGCTTGGAGTAACAGAATAAAACCTATGTTCAATATTCGGAGATATACTACTAACATGTATACATGTATACAGAGATAAAGAGAAATAGAGAGAGAGAAAGCAGGAGGATTTTTTTTTCCTCTTCATACAAGAAGTGGGAGAGAAGTGGCGTAGGAGTAATCCTAGTGTAGTCAGGATCATTACGGATCATTTGGTAAGGAATCACCTGTAACATCATCGGTCGTGGTAGTTTGGCCCTGGCAGTCTGTTAGGGACCATTTGAACGAACGCCTCGCTGTGGTACTGAGTGATGCGTGTCGTTTATCGAAGTGACGTACCAAATGGATTGAAATATGTTCCGTTCCCATTTGATGGTCGTTCACCTCTTAAACCTTAAATTCCTTAGTTCGGTTACGATCTTCCAACGATATTACAAGGGATCGCTCGCAGCGGGGTACGTCGAAGGAAGAAGCTCATCCCAAAGCCTTACTGGCATATACACGATATTTTCATACACCTTCATCCCTGGATTCTGTTGCATTTTGCCCAGTCCCGAAGATCTTTCTCGGCCTTTTTTTCTCCCCAACTCTTTTTTATTTTTATTTTTTCATCTTTTCTTTTTCGCCGCTGGTTGGATTGAGGGTCTGTTATCACGGTGGTAATCCCATTGACCAAAGCTTTGCATGCATTACACTTCTATCACGTGAAATGACGTTTTCATCGTCGTATAGATATTTCGGTTGACATTAACCGTTCCCTGAATTCACTGCACGCGATCTAGTCACCCATTTATCGTCATTGGATATGATAACTGATTCCTCAAAGGTCTTCTCTACTCTTCTGTAAATGGATAATACCCAGCCGTAAGATCAAGGATTAACATTCCGATCGGATACTAGTTTCGGACGTGACTTAATCAGCCGTTAACGCGAGTTCCTTTATCATGCAAAGTGATTCCGAGTCTTATTCCCGAATGATGTTTTCGCGTTTATTACCATTAGTTATAAAAATTAGTTAGTCATCATTTAACAATCGTCGTAAGCTGTATTGGAAATTATTTTTTATAACTAATCGGCGATTTTTGGTCAGTAAAATTCAAGCGTATGAGAAGCACAAAGATCAAGGTGTACGATAAGCTTCTCGCGATTCATTAGCCGCGTCTACCTCCTCGGGTGAATTTTTTTTTTTTTTTTTTTCACGTCATTAATTCTCCCTGGCCTCGTAACATACGGGTTAAATACACGTCTAATGAATCTAATCAAAACCTAGTAAATCACCGAGCGACGTGACGCTCTCGTAGTACAACCGACGTAACTAAGAGACACGCAACCGACCACAATTCTTACTTGTATTAGGTAAAAATCTTCACGTGTTCTTAGGGGGTTGTTCGAACTGGTTATACTTCGAAGAAATATCATAACGGTTGAGTTTTTTCTTTTTTTATGCATATCAAAATCAGTAAATGGGTATATACCAGTGATTTCGTTAATTGAGACGAATGAAATTCACCACTCGATTCAAGCCCTCGGTTTAAAGTCTGATCTCTACATGTGTAGAAAGTGACTTGGTCTGCTAGCACTTGCGGTTCTCGAGTGTTGTCGTTGTTTCGAGAACGTGCTCAGGGTTCAGAGTTGCTCGATCTGTCCTTCTATCCAACTCTCTTCATCAGGACACCTGTGCTCTCACCTGGTCAAAGGCACTCGATATTAACAAATGATTTTCGTGCATGGAATGACTCCTGACATCTCTTCATCTTCCTCAGAGGGTTAATAAATTCTGACCCAGAAGAAGAATTTCATTTGCTTCAAGGACTCTTCTTCTTTTTCTTCTTCTTCTTCTTCTTCTTCTTCTATCTAATGTCCCGCTATTTTAGGGTTGAAATATAGACGCGTATCTAATCTCGGATTAACCTGAGAGATGCGTTTTTTATTTTTTATTTTTATCGGGTTAATTACGAAGAGGACATCAATCAGTTGGATGTAGTTTGTCTATTGGCTACGTGATTACGACAAATGATGGCGCCGATCATTTACTAACAGGGAACAAATTTCGGAGATACATCAAACGGCTTCTCTGCACCTCGGTGTACGTATAACTTTTTAAAGAACATATTGCTTTGGCGGAGGCTATGTATATATATACATATAGTGGGCTGATAATTCTCGTAGATAGTTAGTCCTATCCGATAATCGATACCTTGAAATATGAATTTTAGACGATAGAAATTCCCGGCTATACGTATGCCCATACATTAAGACAAGACCAATAAGCTTCTCAATCAAAAATGCAAATCGCATCGTTTTGAAGACACATGCATTTATATATACGATATCGACCTTAAATATTCAGCAAAATCTATACGTTATAGTCTTTTTTTTTCTATCACTATACGAAGAACAGCTAAGAAGTAGAGATTAAAAACTGTCGCGAGAGACACGATGAATGATCTCAGAATTAACAGGATTTCATCAAAAAAATTTACACATTCGTTTGATTGAAGAAAAAAATAAAATAGAATGGTGTTATATCTGCGTTCTCCACGTGCTCGATGGTATTTTCGTTAATTATATAGAATTCCAATTTCCTATCTAATAAAACATTCCTTTTTCTTTTATCGTGTAGAACGTTATAGTGTCTCGCTCTCTCTGTGTGTCTTGACTAAACGATCAGATGCGATAGCGTGGGGAATGAGAAGATGAAATCGAACTAGGAAGGGTCTCGTTTGTGGAGAGATTCTTCTTCAGTCGTTGACAAAGAGAATTAATGGTTATTTAAGGAGTTATTCTTTACGGTTTTTTTTCTTTTTCTTTTTTTCTTTATACCGTATATAGGTATTTCGTGTATATATATATATACATACCTATATAAGAATTCAGGGTATTAGATTCTAGCCTGTTCTCTAACGCCTTGAGAATGCACTGTCCAGTCTAGGAAAAGAAGAAGAAGAAGAAGAAGAAGAAGAAGATACCGAGTGTGTCCGTTGTCCAGACTTTTCTAAATATTTTCAATGGAATGATGAACGCCGAATTAAACGAGCATTAATTATCTAAGGCGTGGGTCGCGTGGGTGTGATTCATATGGTAGAATCGTCGGGTTGTTATAGGGTAGTAAGTTCGACCGAGTAGATATCCTCGGAAGTTTAATAAAAAGGACGAAAAATAAAAATAGAAATAAAGATAGAGATAGAGAGAGGAAAGAGAGAGAGACGAACAAAATCCAAGGAAGGGAAAGGATTACCTCTGGCATCCTCTCTTGCTCTCGGACAACTCTCTGTCGAGAAATATATTTATTACTTCCACATTATTTCGGTTGGCGCCGTTCGTAAATTACAGTAGTAGAATGAAACCTGTTCAAGTATATATTAGCTTTACTCTTTTACTTTTTTATTCATTCACTTTGTGTTTTTTTTGTTTTCTTCATATACCAATGAGATATGCGATATCTAAACACCATCAAAAAAATAAAATAAAGAAGTAAAATCAAAAACCTTCTATTTGCACTGTCTAATCGATTCTAATTTTTTATTTTTTATTTTTTTCCTTATACAATAATTCGATCTGACTCCGGTCATTGGTCGGGATGGACATTTATTGGGAGCAGCAAACTGCAGATTGAAAACTGCAGGGTGCACAGGGGGTGCCTCGTATGATCCGGCGTTCAAAGAGTTCGCTGGCCGATTTGCACGCAATCATTCATCTGCTCTGGTCTTTCTCTATAAAGGTATAATGTGAGGTAAGGTAAGTTAAGGTAAGGTAAGGTAAGGTAAGGTAAGATCGGAGAATATATATGGGATGGGCCGCATTCACGTGTGCAGGACATGTTGGTTCGCGTTAACCGAGAGGGCGACGCAGAGTCGTGCTGACAAGGAGACTAAAGCCGATCTCTTCCACAGCATGCATAGAGATCGCTTATGTTTACCGGTCTAGCTTGCTTGGCACCGCGCTCCCGGACACCGTACTCGAGATGACTATGAAAAAAAAAATGAATCTATCGATGAGAAGAGTTCCTCCATACGTACACTACGTCCGTCCGTCGTAACGCGTTTGTGTCTTTTCGCGGAGTCTCGATAACGCCGGTGGTCGGTGTCAATTTTCCATGCAACTTTTACTTCACCGATCGATATACTGATGCAGTATTATAAACCGATACTTCAGCCGCGCCAGGGGATATAACGTATAGGTATAACGTACACCGGTGCAATCGAGATAATATACGAGATCGGACGATCTTCTGGATTTCTTATGAAACCCAATCGAATTACAAAGACAATATATTATATCCTTTAACACATATCTGGATTTAACGATGTTCATGGAGATGAGAAAGAGAGAGAGGAAGGAGAGAGATGGAGAGATGAAGAAGAAGAAGAAGAAGAAAAAGAGGTACTCTCGCACCCGATAGGCTGACGTAACCGTTCTCTCATTTGCATCGAATATCGAACTTGCATTTCCCAGGGTCCGAGTCGGTGTACGACTATAAACCAGGATGTTCTTAATGGTGCGGGTGAAATTCTGCGTCGATCATCATTGTTCAATCCTGATACGGTCAAACGTTTTTCAAGATTATCGTTCTGGATGCGACAGTTTTCATTCGCATTTAGAAAGGATTCGTCGATAGTATACGGTATGAATTTTACAACGACTAACTACCTCATATATGCTCGATCCTCTGAACCTCTAATGCACCAAGTTAACTTACGCTCTAAAGAACACCTGGCTCATAAATGGAATCCGCAATACAAAACAGATTTCGCAACGCGGATTATAATATACCAGCTTGTTAGAATTCGTATATATAATTGACGACATCTATTCACGCGAAATTATCATTTCGTTTAACGTTTTTTCTATTTTTTTATTTTACTTTCACCCCCCCTATAATTCATTTCGAAATCTGTTCCTAATCGAATGGGTGTGTCCATGGTTGACGGATAACTTTAACTACGGTTTTAAAAATCTGACAACAATAGCCGAAGAGACCTTACGTAACGGATATTAATGTACGTCTGAATCGCAACGGTATGGTCTGAGAATTTTTATCAGCAAAAGAAAAGAGTTCAGCATTGATTTGGCAGCCAAGGCTGCAGAGAGACATGTAACCATGTCATTCTTTTACACCATCGACTTGCTCTGCTTAGTCTTTGTTCATTTGACGTGTTGACGTTTTTTGTTCTTTTTATTTATTTTTTTGTTCTTTAAGCTGCATTCAATTCTACAGAATCGAAGACCGAACTCCCACGATTCATTATTTACATGCTTAATTTTTTTAACTAACCAATCGGATAATTATCGAACGATGAAGAGATCCCATAGCCATAACGTTTGAAACTCCGCGGGTTTAACGTAATACAATGACTTGACGACCTTGACCATAGTACCTAACTTGTATACTTCACTCAGGGTGGGCTTCTCTTCTAGCTCCCAAGGGGTATACTACCCGGGGTCTTCGATGCCGTTTGGATTTGTACTGTGGAATTATATAGTACCTTGATAACAATGGTCCACTGTACTTCAAGCGCTCTCTGAATTCCCGTTGTCCGCGTCTCAGCTGAATGTCGGTCAACCTGCTCGTGAGTGCCGCACTGTATTCAAGTACGTGTAGATCTTATGGCTTGAGTTCCGCGCTCCTTAGATATGTCATTCGAAGCCTATTGTCAGTCCATGGATCTCGATCATCGATCGAAAATTGAATGATCCCCTTCTTATTATTCTTCTTCCTCTTCTTGTTAAATCGCTGATGCTCTCCTTTTGCCCTGCATATCTTATCTCCGTTTAATTTATCTATAAGTTATTATAATCCCATGGGATTAACCGTCATCTTGTACCATCATATTTCTGGGATTCATTTACACTAGCTTTGTTAACTTATCACCAATAATACAACAATAAAAAAGATTGACACCAATTAGTCGTAAAGTGATACGACATAACGCTAGATCATAACTGAGTGTCGTATCAGCTTTATGGTTCCACAAAATTGACCATTCGTCAAACTTCGGAATCTCATATGATGCATCGGTCCATTTGGGCACATTCTGAGTTCCTTCAATGATTTCGCTTGTGTTGCACAAACTAGTCCTGTTCCGATTTTGAAGCCATCAGAAGAAATAATTTGACTTTCCTATACGCGGAGTCATTTTCGTCATATTTATGTGTAAAATAAATATGCAATATGCATATAATGATATTGACAGGGATATTTTGTTGCACAATAGAGTCGCGTCAGGGAGTCCAGCCGTTCTTGTCGTGGAGCGACAACAGCAGTGTGTAACACAATGGAACGTTGAACGGGCCGCGTCAAGTTCTAAGAGGTCATTAGGGTCGAGTCTTGGTAAAACTCGGGCTCCCCGCGCACCGTTGGTGGTCCTTAACCGATGATTTCTGTTACCGAGTCGAGTTGTCCAGAGTTCAGGTTCCGTCACTTTCTAATCGTGCTCGCGACGGCTCGCGGCTATTCACTGACTACAGAAATCCAAATTTCCATCTTAAACCTATACCCACCATGATTGTTCGAGAAAGGCGTCGAAAGTATTCATCGACATATATTTATGCCTTTAAAAATTGTCGCCTTTTCTACGATTAAAACTCTAATTCTTTGCGTTATCGAAATGAAAATTCATCACATCAGATAAGGAGAATGGAAACTATATATATATATGAACTTAGAAGGGGTTTTTTGTCTTCCTATCATCTATCTTATATACCTTTATCGTCATTCCACTATCTCATTCTCTTTCTTTCTCAGCATACATGCATAGTTTAGCCTTTCAATTACAATTCCAATTTCAATTTTAGTCTCAACAGTTCCTTCGGGCGTTTATTCATGCGAGCGAGTCATCTTTCTCTCTCTCTTTCCATACAGTCTAGGTAGGTATAACTCTTTTCGGGTTTTGCATACGTTTATTTTAACACCGTCGCCTTTGGTCGTTCAAAAAAAAAAAAAGAAAAAAGGTAAAAAAATCATCGTATCCGGAACCAATAGAATTACGAATTTTTCAAATTATTCATTCATTCATTCATTCATTCATTTCTCATACCTATCGCCTGATTTGTACGTAATTAATTCTGAATTTGAACCCGCAAAGGTCTAAGAACTAAATCATCGATTCCTCTTCTCAAATGACGAGTTGAATTCGTCACACTTCGGGAAAAAAAGAAAAGAAATAAAAGTTCGAAGATGCTTTGCGATTACAAAGTCGAAACTAAAAACGTACAAAGTGTAGCAATCCAACCCTTAGTTTTGGGTTTGAAAAGGTTTCGTTAGAAGGTATAAGAAAAAAACGCAAAAGCTAAGATAGCAAAGAGACACTTGACTTTTTCTTACTCTACCACCCCCGCAGTGTTTGACTTAAATATTATTCTACCTAAGGGACCTATCTCAACCTATTCCATTCATAAAGTCAGCCAACCTTTAAATATTGTCTCAAGACAATCGGTTTACAACTGCCATTTACTACGCCTCCTACTCCTCTTCTTTCTCTTCTACAATTCGATTCTCTATTCTCTTTCCCTTTCCTTTTCCCTTTCCCTTTCTTTTTCTGGTCCTTAGAGGCATAGAGCCTCTATTCTTTTAATTCTGTATATTTGGCCAACAGTAGTTTTATGCTGTTGACAGTACGGGGGGGACCCTTTTAGTGCTGTCTAACTCGGGGGTTGGTGAACACTATATATAATGCGCTTTCGGTACTCGGGCAACGAAGTGAGATTACATCTGTCACTGCGGAAACGGCTGCGTCCCGACTTCCGCTTTGTCGTCTCGGGTTACCCTGGTTTGGGGTTAATACACTCCGCCGGGTCATTGCTGCAGTAATATTATACAAAAAAAGATAAATGCACCGAATCGGATGCACGATGATCGTCTGCGGTTATCTTAAGCCGAAGAAATTATCATCGAAAAGCTATATTCTCGAAGAAACTCGATGTATATCCATATCTCTGAGACATATACCTACCTACACTTGTCGTCGTTCACCATTCAGCGCACCATGACATTCATAAACCATAAAGATTTCACACGAACTGTGGGAACTAATCGGTTCCTGGTGGCCCAAGAACGCCGTCAAAGCTGCCTTCAGGGGCGACAAAAAAACGACCCTTTCCACAAACAGCGCGACAACTCTCTCTCTCTCATAGTTCGGCTCAGGGCTCAGCCGGACTGTGAATCGAACTATGAATAATGTAGGCCGGGTTGAAGTTATGAATTCTTTTCAAATTTCGACCGATTTAAAATTTTCAAAAACTTTCAAGTTCAGAAAATTTAAATTCCGGAAATTCGAGACGTGAAACAGTGAGCTGGTAATATTCAAATTCAGACATTTCGACGTTTGTTTAAAACGAAATTGGACCGGAACGATTTCGGTACCGTTTTGCAATTAGTAGAAAAACCGGGTGATTTTTGTCGAATAAAACTGTCCCATCGATCGGCTCGGTAGTTCTGAAGAATATCAACGTCCCAAGAACCCAAAGCCGAACATAAAACCTGAGATAAGAGCCACCGGCTGAACCGAGGACCTTCTTGGTCAGGAGAAGGCCTGAGTTACGATCGTCCAACGGACATTAAAATTTTTACTGCCAGCGTAACAAATTAAACCAATCTGGTCCGTCCTTTGCTGTTGCTCTTGCTCCACTACCAACTCCTCTTTCGCACAATATAAGTCCAATTTTAACGCGCATTGTCGCTCATATACCGGCCTGCTAATTTCTCTCTTTATTATACATCATAGACTGAGTTTGACGACCTGTGATCTTTTCTGGTAAGCGAAGTGCTACTTGACGTTTACAGACTCTAAAACATCTCGAAGTTTGAGAAAATCTTGTTCAATGTTCCTCCGATCTCGTACACCGAAATAAATGATCAGCCGAAAAGTATGAAGTTAATTTTATGCACAATTCAGGGCAAGAGAACACGTTACGTTACAGTGTGAAAATATCGAGTTGAGAAAGAGGCTGCGGTATCGGATTGTCGCCTCTGTAAATCCCAACCAGCAGACCAGCGCCACTGCGCGAACCCACGGTCTTATCATACCCAGGGCCGCAACAGTTACCAAACTCCAGACAATAACATGCAATCACTTTCTTTGTACAAGAAATCAGTATAGTGTATTCAGAGACCAACAAAGACCGGAGGAAAGTGCAACCCGGACTATGACTCGATATCCACATCCGAAAGGACCTCTCGGTCTTGAAATTCTCTAGAAAGTTTCTCCAAACGATTTCGCCTGACTGTAAGATGCAGAAAATTCTTGGTAGCTGATAGTCCTTGCGCCAAGATGCGACAATAATTCTGGATCACAAAAATGCGATTTGTGATGCGTCTCCAATCAGAAAACGTCAAATCACACGAAAAGCACCAATATCTGTGATAATAGCAAATTATTGGGTAATAAAAGTCCGGTGAATAATAATGGCAACGAAGTGCATCCCTGTGCAAGGGAGTCTGGGTTATGGTGGCAGGACGGAGGCAGTGCGGTACCTCGCGAGTCCTGGCGGTTGTTTTCCTTGTATCGTTTGATCTCGTTAATAGGACCGCATTGTCTTCGTACAACCGCGTGGTTCCCTGCTATTCGCGGATACCTACCTACATACTATTTCGCTCGTTCGCTGAGCTGTATGCATCGTTATACAGTGGAGGAATAAGCTCGGATATGCGTCCCTGAAGAGGACCCTATTCCATGGCCGAGAAGATCAGTCGAGAATGTGCATTACAGGATGATAAAAAGACGAAAGAAAATATCAACAGAAATAGGATAATACTGTGAACAGGTGCAGTTCACCGGAGATTAAATTCCATGGATTTTTTTACCACGTCAGAAAACGTGGTTTATGACGGAGAATGTCACGGTATGGCATTCCATGACTAGAATCTTGGTCAAATCAACATTCTGAACAATCTTCATTTATGAGAAATGCTCTTCCTACGCTTAAGGGCTCAGGGGTCGCCCTTTATTTAAGAAGACCTGATTATTTGACCAACCTGTTCACATGTCCAGGCGCAATTCTATTACTATAAGCATATCCTCGCCAGCTACGAGTCTTGGTCGCATCGTCCTAGCCTGTTCCTTGTTCCTCCGAGACTCGAGTCATCAGCTCATTGTTCTCTAATGAATCCGTAGATGCTGTCGGAAGCGTTGCCAGCGAGGTATCTTCGCTTTCAAGATACATGGGGACAGGTTGGTGCTAGGGTTGGGCTAAGCCAGGACATCCTAGTCTCTCATCTCCTCAGAGTTTGAAATTTTGAAGTTCATTCGTCAAATGTGAAAAAAAAAGCTTTATGAGGTATCGAGGTAAAAAAATGTAAAAAATGTATGTGAGAATGAGATAAGGTGAAGAGTTTTGGTCAACGTATGTATATATTTATATGTGTTTGGTGTGTACACACATATTGGAAAAGACAAACCCTTGTAGTGGAGTTTATCTTAACAGAAGTTTAATCTCGATCCATAATTTAGAAAAGCGGAGAGCCGGCAGCTCGGCGACTTCGGTTTCTTGGCACCATCTTGATCGAAGTATATCGTGGAACAGTATATCTCAGAGCGTGGTGCCCGTGTATGGAAATTCGGTTCGGTGACATCCGATACAATGATCGGTGGTCGCGATACCATCACCTAGGCACCTGTGCCCTAGGTCTTCGCGGCTATAACGTGAACGGCTTCTCTTCGTTGTATATTCAGGGGTCGGTGACCGAGACTATTTTAAATATGGAAGAATTGGAAGATCTCGATAAGAGGTCAGGACCTGGGTTACCCTCAGAGATTTCGTTGTCATGGAAATCGCTCCGAGTATGGACTCTTTCGAGAGTCTTCCTCCAGCTCTTCTCAAGGCTTAAATTTATATATCTACAGGGTGTTTAGATTTTTTTTTTATTCAAGATCGTTAGACTTTACTCAACATTCACATCACACATCATTGAAAACTATCAGAAAAAAAGACTCCATTTACGTTTGGACGATTATAATTTTTGAATTACTACAACCGAATGAGATATTTGCGTGGGAAGATTACAATGGGACACCCTGTACCTGTATATATGCATTATTTTATGCATATATCATATACCTATACATACAAATACATGTATACGCGTATAGGTATGTGTAGATGATAAATACATGTTAGTATATATAAGATGCTCGTTTCCTAACGAAATATACATCGTGGTCTTGCCCGGTCCTTTACTCTCTTCTGGCTCGCATAATGACACCATTGTGCCCTCGTCACGGACAAAAATAACAATGAAAAAGACTACAAGGAGACTATATATAGAGTACGTTTCATATTTACGACACACAATGCTACCTGTCGTGCCACACGCTCTCCCACCCGCACGAGATGCGTACGATTCGAATAAAAACATCGACATTTTTTTAATTTTTTATACTTTTTTACATCAAAATATTGTCAACTTATTGTTTGGAAATCTTCTTTCAACTAAATACCATATGCAATAAATTTACCAAAATTCGTCTATACCGTTTCGTAAAACAAAATTTCCTGTCAATCCTATATGCGATCTTAAATTTTCGCGTCTTCGTAAGTTTTTTTTACCTGGCTTACAGCCATCGATCGATAACAATTATAAACTATTGATGATTTAGGCACTTTTCGACACCCCCGCATCACACATGCACACACATGTTCATGAATGCGTCATATTTCCACCTATATACCATATATACATAATAACGTGGACATATATACAGCTACGTACAGTATAATGCCGTTTATATTCCTATTTCGTTCTTGGACAGCAGTTAAAACTGTTTACGATCTTCGGGTTCGAAACGTAAAGAGGCTCTCTGGGTTTTCGGTCAGCCAACCATAAGGCATATCGGTCCAAGCCTCCTAACGTGATTAAGTAACTATAGTCATAAACTCGTGGACTGCAGGATTATCCATGTAAACGCATAAATTGCTGGTTATTTAAGATAGCGGTCTTCTATTCCGCCTTTATTCCTATGGTTTTTGGTGATGGGATAGCATAAGTTACACCTCGGCCACCTAGGCGCTACCGGTGCTCCTTGTACGGCCGTATTTTTTCCTTGATAGTAACAGGCTTTGGGATTTTTCTTTCTTTCTTTTTCTGTCTTTTTTTTCCAAATTTTATCCAGCCAAACTTTTTTTTTCCGCCGATCTAATAAACCGATTCGTAATCGCTCGGTCTTTGTGCAAATTTTTTCACACTTTTAAAATTATCCCCGGTAATTATGCCGCGACTAAGGTCAGAGGCTGAATATTTCGAGAGCGTATAAATAGCAGTGGGGCTTTCGCCTCGAAATTTTTATAACAAAATTACACTTCGGCTTTAGATGGACACAGCATCAGCTGGCGCCAGCGATTAATGTAAAATAACTAACTATTCCACACCGACAGTTATTTCTGTCTCGCGCGCACACTTTACTGATGGTCAATATAACACGGCTCCTAGCTCTACTCAGACCCAGACTTTGGCTATGGCTGTGGCTATGGATTTAACTCTGACTTTGGCTCTGGCTTTGGCTCTGGCTTTCCTCGTCGACGTTCGAAGAGGAAGAAAGTAGGAATATATATCTACCACGCAGTACCTGCACCGACTACGTCACTGGGGAGATACAAGTTGCCACACCTGCGTTCTCGTGGGCGTTGAGGACCAAAAGATTGGCATCCAAGGGCCAGACGTTTGGATTTCAATCGATTTTTACCGATTTTGTTGAACTAAAATCGGCCCTTTTTTACCTAATTCTTTTCTTATCTTTTTTTTTTCTAGAATCTAGTCATACGAAAGTTGAAATCGTCGATCTCTCATATCGATACGCAGTTTTTCAAGTATATAGCATGAATTTTCGACCAGATTTCGGAATCTCTTTATATTATTTTGAGGAGTTTGGATTCCTAGTATATCGGGTTGAAGGTATACCTAGTTATAAACCTCGGCTACGAGTTAGTCCGCATCCGGTGGAGGCGGTGGGGAATAAGAAGAGGTGGTAGATGAGGAAGACCCGCGCCTACCTGCACCACCCGCGACAAACCACGGTAAATTGCTGTTAATTTCACCGTGAAGCGCATATATTACCATATATTTCGGTATAAGTGACCGCTCATTAGATATGCTAAGCAGTATCCCCCGCCCCATCTGCAGGACGACGTCGACTATGCGACGTTCTCGGTTCTTCGTGTCAACAGGTTCTTTACTAAAGCTACACTATCATATCGCGGAATTATGCTCTCTTCTGGCAGCATCCCCGCATCAGGGAAAAGGAGAAAATTAGAAAATTAGAAAATTCGAAGATAATTGAAAGAAAAAAAATTCAATCTTGAATACTGAATGGGTAGAGTGCATATAGAGATGTGAAAAAGATCGGTAGTCTTATGCGACCCGATTTTCTGTTACTATAGTTAAGGTATAATTTAATAAAGTATAAAAATTCCACATGCGAAATAATCTGCATTTAGAAACCGTTTTATTAGGATCGTCTGGTACTGGTAGACAGGAACGTTATTTATCAGGGTCATTGCCGTTTAGGTATTTAGAAAAATAATGTCAAAGATTTATACTGGCTTTTTTAAAACTCAGATATATGTGCGATGGTTGAAAAAAGGAATTTTGCAAAAAAAAAAAAAATAAGCCTCACTTAATTCGCTTGGTATCCAATGTTGGTTGATTTGTGATACTGCGTGTTGACGTTTTTCAAAGAAATAAAAAAATCAAGGACTCAAAAATGGACCGTTACACTCTGAATTAATAATTTATTTTATTCAGTTTTTTGAGTTGTAAAAATCGACCTCTCTCAGTCGTTCGGTTTGATTCTTATTTTACGAATCATCATCATCATCATCATCATCGTCATCGTCATATCATCTGAATATAAAATTATTTATATGTAGTAGGTATATAGGTATGAAGAAAACAAAGTAGTTATACGAAGTTCTCAGGAGTTACGTAATTCTGGTCGTAACTCACCTGTTTCCTTACGTATCTACGAACTTTTAATTTATGCCAACCATTATCCCACCCACTACACGTGCCTCTATACCAATGCAGGTACGGAGGCTATACCAATATATATATATAGGTATTTATATACCTCTTCGTATGGTCAATCTAAAAAGTACTGGTTGATGGGGGGGCCCCGGACGGGGTACTCCGGATCGCGTGGCTGGACAAGATTTTAACACCTGGATGGATACTAGGTGGTAAATACGTTGTCCACAATGTCCATACATCGGTTATCAAAACGATGGACAATACATATACGACAAATAAGACGCCGGGCACGCGGTCGTTTGATGACTGGACGCAATTTTTACGGGATTACAAATAAAGGAGGTAATTTTCAACTCTCTGATCGGACTTATGGGCGTAGGTGAGTCTACCAACCTTTATCTACACTCGGACGAGGGAGAATACTTTATGCTCATTACCAGCCTAACGTCATTATTGCCTCTTATTTATGGACAACTTGAACGTCGATTTTTTTATACGCCATTTACCCGGTTAAGTCTTCGTTAACGTGCCATACAGCTATACCTCGAATAGGTACTCGCAGTCATTCTCATATGGCAATTAACTTATTTTCACTTTTATTTTTTACTCTTTCCTTCTATAACACAATTTCGATACTCCGTCATTTTCTTATCATTCAATTACGGAGTCGATTCGAAATTCAGATGATTTTGAAACTTTCGGAAAACGTTGAAGTTCAGAAACTTCAACCCAGTTCCTCAATTATTTGTCAAAAGCAATTTGGAAAATTGTATGTTCGTACAGGAAAAAAAAAGAAGCAAAATCAAAAGCAATACAGATTGATTTTCATTAAAAACTGGTCTTTCATTTAGTATTGTGCATAAAAAGTAATGAGAGACGTTTTCGAAACACCCTCATGATAAAAGGGCGACGATTTTTGTGTAAAAAAAAAAAAAAAATTTAACGAAACGTAAATCCTTATACATCGTCTGGTTTTGCCGTTGAACAAAGTCTTCTTGAACGGAAGCTGTGCGTGGTGCCGGAAGCAGGTAGCCTTTTGTTTACCATCCTTTAGGCTTCTTCGTCTCCTTTCCCCAGGCTTCGAGTTAGTTTACCAAGTCTGATGATCTCAACTGGTTAGTGGCTACTTCGTAATATTGTAAGTTAAGCTAGTAACGGTTAGACACCGCCAACACAAATCATGGTCTATGTAGGTACCATTCATATCATTTATTCATTCATTTACTCATTCACTCATTCATTCATCCGTCTGTCCGTCCGTCCTACAATTTCACCATATTCGTGGTAAAACGGTTCAGGCCCACGTAAACGTGGGAGACAATATATCCAGTACCCATATAAACCGGCCCCCTGTTCGCAGCCATGTTAAAAACCATCCGGTACACAATGGGCTGGACGTTTGGCGTGAAATACACCTACGCAAAGCGGCACCTCTTTAGCTTATACGAAATTAATAATTAAATCCCTATCCTGCTCTACGAGCTTGGTTTCATTCATTATAATTCTGTTCTGATCTTCTTAGAACGATGAAGATCATCGAAATCCATTTCCAATATTCCCATCATCATTTGGTCAGGTGATTTTTTATCCCGATACTTTTGGCTAAAAATCATTCACCGGCTTCATACGATGGCGAAGCGATTTGTGAAGTGGAATGAAGTGAAGTGAAGTGAAGTGAGGTGAAGTGAAGTGAAGTGGAGATGAGCAGGTCCTTCGTGCCCGTGGCACTGCGAACGCACAATGCCATTGGATAGCTGGTAATTTGTCCGAGATGGGTCATTATGGCTCGAGGAAACCCGGCTGAAGAGAACTCGACGGCGGTGGGGATATACGAGAAAGCGAGACCCGCTGACCTCATCCTGAACCACGTCCCTCAAAACACGCTCCACGGTCTGGTACCAAGTCTTGATCCGATCGTCGCACTTTGACTAAATCTATCTCGCTGATGTAAGAGGAAGAAAAAAAAAAAGAAAAAATCTGTTCTGTTTCCTTTTAGATCCTATCATATTTCTACAAAATCTCAATAAGATTTTTGCACGATACAACCCCGACGACTAAAGTAAATCAAGGTTCATTCTGGGTCATGTCTTACTCGACCCGATAGTATAATCTGATCTGATTTTTCGATCACTTTGGTCAATTTCAGGTAACGCAGCTGAAAAATCCGGCAAAGTTTGAGACAGAGTGAACCTTGGTTCCCTCTGTGATACGATGGAGTTCGAGGAGTTGGTTCTGGACCGGCTTCTTGGGTTGACACCGGTCTAAGTTACAGTGCCACGAGGGCGTCCGGGTAATCCTGGTTTATGCGCCACTGGTCTCTCGGCAACAGAAAACTCCGAAGTAAGCCTGGTGTAGGATCTGCATTACCGTTCAGAAGATGGCCAGACCAGGCGAGACCAGGCAAGACCAGGGCAGACCAGACCAGACCAGACCAGAACAGAGCCAAGCCAAGTTCTCTCTGGCTTATTTCTGCGCAGTGAAGAGTGTGGAAGGCGAAGTAAGGCGGTGATTCCTACTCGCAGCACACATATAACATATACATGAGCTTAAAATCAAAGAGCCACTAGTCACGGGTCCATAACTCCCCGAGTGGAACCTCCGCCGTCATTTTAACTCCAAGAATTACCAAGCGAGAGAAAAGAGATTCAGCAGGTTGGAGAGAGATTCATGCACTGCGCCCACGCCGTATTGTGCAGCACTCCCGAAGGTCTCCCTCTTCCTCTTCCTCTTCCTCACTTTTCCCCTCACCATTACCATCACCATCACCATCACCATCACCATCACCATCACCCTAACCCATACCCATAACTTCTTTCAGGCATCAGATGAACCTTGTCTCAGAGTCCCACCCCGTTCCAATCCATTGTTTCAACGCCAGGTCTTGTCATTTGCCACGCGAAAGGCTTGACAGATTGACTCGCCCTCTTTGCGATTCCTCGATGCCGTTGCTCTCGTCGCCGATTACCAAATCTTATTTCTCGATTATTTATTCATTCATTTTTATTTTTTATTTTTTATTTTTTTTCTATTTCGTCGAGTTGTTTTCCGATTACCAAATGCAACACGGTATCGATTTCCTAACCAGTTTCTTAATTTCGCATCCTCGCACAGCTGATAAATGCTACCCATTAATCTTAACTCGCTTAGGCGCAGCAGTGCAACGTCGCGGTTCACCTCCGAACCGTCATCGAAGATGGTTTACGGTACCCAATAATTACTCGTCTCATTATATTTTAATTAGCCGGTCAGACCCCGCTCGATTCACAGTTCATTAATGTTCTTTACGAGCGAGTCATTAAATTTGAATATTATTGAAAACGCTTGTTAAGCTATAGCATATACACCTATATATAATACATATTTACACCTATATCATAGTCGTAGGGAGACACGAACCAAAACTTAACCGTCGCGACGCCCGCGCATTTATTAGTTATACATATTTGTGTATAATTTAATACATAAAGGATTAATATGCAGTCGAAACAACGAACTCAAAATGAATAAAGACCGAGTTCCTAATATATTTTGACATTTATATATTTATCCTAACAAGACAGAATGATGCCTATCGGCTCGACATTCTTCTTCATACGACAGCAGCCTTATACCGCGATCTATGGGTATAGAGATTCAGATTTCGAAAAGATACTGTCTCACTCAGTCAGATCGTGATATACTATCTAGCTGTGCAGTTCGTATGGAGAAAAAAAAAAAAAATAGAAAAAAAAATAGACGTTTCACTATGCTAAATGCTATATGTGTATATTAGAATCCTCTTACACGTGTCTAAAGGTCCTTGTCATTGGAGAATTTCATCTCCTTTTTGGATGTGTGAAAAACTGTTTCATAAATCTGAAAAGGGAACTCTATGAAAACTAGGTGATTTTTTCTTTTTTCTTTATTTTTCTTTAAACTACGATTTTCAATATTTTCTACAGCTATATAGTTGCAGATCCTTGTCTCTTCGTCCTTTTATATTTATGCTATAGAATTTATATACAGTTTTGAGTATAGTATAATCGATTTATTTAAGGATTATAAACGAAGTGGAATGACTCTATCGCGTATTAAATCGGGTCATTTTTACCGCCCACATATTATACAAAACCGCTCTACCACAGATCGTTGAATTTTAAATAGCCGGATACTGCGGTATAAATTGATGCGGGATATCGGTCCGTTGCGGAATCAAAGAGACACCGAATACATGGTTGGTATATACGTATATGGTATAATATATATATATATATATTTCCATGGGAATCTCTTCAGTCTATTTTTCTATCCTATTTCCACCCATAGTTGGGCGCCGGCTATGGGATTGGACCAAGTCGTAGATGCAGGTACCGATCGAAGTTAACAATTTTAATGAGATTGAGGTAAAGATGAGTTTTTCTTCATTTTTTTTCTCCTTTTTCTTCTCGACTAGATTCGTATTTCAGTCTTAAATCTTCGAACGATTTCGTCTTCAACTTCTAATGTATTGGGTAGGATTTAACGATATCAAACCAGGGTACCCCGCGTGCGTATATTGACCAGGGGGTAAATTCGATCCAATTATAATAAATTTATTATACGTTTTAATAAGCTATTTCAGGTAATAAACTGGCGCGAATCAAGGTACCACTGACTTAAGTTAGTTGGATATTTCGTTTGTGTATATGAGTGAGAAAATTTATAATATTTACACAGCGAGTCTCTTCGCCCACGCTATTAGGAGATACCGTCGCGTCGCCTCGGATCGACTCGCTTCAAAACCCGGGGCTCTAAGATCAACGAAAATAAAAGTAACAGGATGGGTCCTCCTCTCTACCCTGCTGCTGATGCGGCAACTAGCGGCATATATGCTCTGCCTTCCCTTCTCTTCACCCATATATATATATACAGATATATTTGTATATATATTACATGCAAAACATGTAAATCCGATGAGAATCTGCCGCCTCTCTCTTTCTCTCTCTCTCTCTCTTCTTCCTTCTTCACTTATTACCTACATATTTATACATATTAATGCCTCGAACACGTCTTCACATATACATACACCGAGGCCCGTTGATGTCTTCGAACGGATGTTAGGCAACTATGGCAGGTGCATCAAGTGTGGGTGTCGCTTTACCGCGGATATACATTTATGTATGTATATTGTCGTTTTTATTTACCCTGGATTCGATTGTAGAGCTAAATTTTTTCCAATTTTGAGTATCTGTTTTGATACGTTTGAATTGAAACAGCCTAATCCACCCGCGAGAATTTGAGGAAAAAAAACTCACCATTTTTCCGAAACTTTGTCTTTCAGTATTTCAAGACGAATTTTATGGCATTTTCGTTTTTATTTCTATCAAACCGTAGCGATTGATATTGATTTCTAAAGACCGTAATAAATTTCAAATCGTGACGGTATAGAATTTTTCAAATCCCGTTTACGCGGACGAAGCGGTACCTATATAATACAGTGTGTGGGTTGCGTGCATATGAGTACAACGGACCATCCGCCCTAGAGTTGTATAAAAACGTAGAACGAAAAAAGACGAAAAAAAAAAGAAATGGGAAAGAACAAAAACAGAAAAAAAAAAATTGAAATAAAAAAAAAATACTCCAGAGGAACCTGCCGAGCTTCGAGATCACGTACGGACGCACGTGGTGGACCGCGGAGCGGATGAGGGGTCACGATAACTTCCTACGATAAAGTCCTCCCTCATCTTTCTCTCTTTGTATTTCGAACATAACATAAATATACCATATACCCTCAGGATCTCCTAATCAGGAGATGAAACGAATCGATTTTGACAATCGATGCTGTTTTTGGTTTTTTTTTATTTATATACAGTTTGAGGGAAAAACGTTTGAAAAAGCCTGTACATACTCCAGGTTCATGTATTTCACACACATACACACACACACACATATATATACGGATATGGGTATTAAAGACCACCTGTTTAGCCCAGGGAGAACTATGTAGAATGTGGTAATAGTGGGAGTTCGTCGTCAAGGGAGATGACCTGAGTTTCCTCTTGGTCTGTACGACCGGCGTTTCGGTTCTTCTCAAATCTCCGGGTTCATTTCAAATTTCATTGGTCTCTTAGTCCTAGTCGTAGAGAGGTATAGCAGGGTACGTCAATATTTCGCAGATGATGACTTTGTGCTGATGTCTTCTGCCGTTTCATCTTTCGTCGATATTCAATTTCTTTCGATATATCATACGCAGGACTAAATTTTTGAATTCACAAATGAACCTTTCCGAACAAAAAATATGAGAAAAAAATAAAAACTGCACTCCAATCGCACCGTAAACTCGAGTTTCATTCATATTGCGCGCACGTGTGCACGGTAGCCAGACTCTAGACGGGAATATTGTATACCACGTGTTATTCACCATGGAAATGTCTGAGCAAAGAAAAAAAAGATTAGAGAGAATAAGGATGAGGAGAAGGAGGAGAAGGAGAAGGAGGAGACCCTTCGTCAGCTTCCTCTTCCGGTCTGTTAGACGAGGATGGGGTCAGGTGACGATCAGGCTTAGAGGTGGTCACGGCGAAGCGTCACGTCGTAACCCTGTAGGCCAGGTCATCGAGTAGATAAAATAAAATAAAATGAAATAAAGAAAAAAAAGGCTTAAACGAAATGAAAAAAAAGAAAAAAAACGTTTTAAAAATATTTAGTAAAATAAAGTCCGAGTTATATGCTCTCAGGTCAGCGGCTTCTTCGGGAATTCCGTTCGACATTCCGTTCGAGGTACGGTAGCAGCTTGGTCCACGGTAATCTTCCTCTCTCTTTCTCTCGTTTGCTCTTTCTTTATCTATATATCTCTCTCTCTCTTCCTCTCTCTCTTTCTCTCTCGGTGTTCGTGTACCGAAATCGTTCACCGGAAAATAATGGCCTCAAACTATTCTGAAAGAGAATTCAACAGGCGTTCCAAATCCGATGACAGGTCCTATTGTGAGAGCTGGTGGTGCTTTACGTGAGAATCTTGCTCGGTCTCTCTCTCTTCTTACTCTCTTTCTCTATTCTCTCTTTCTCTCTTCTCTCTCGATTAATACGGGGCCGAGAAGAGCAGCCTTATCGAGGCTCGGGGTAAATCGTAAGAAAAAAAGGATCACCAAACACCGACCCGTGACAAAGTAATAGCCGCGAGTGTATACTATATTCGAAGGCGTAAATCTGGTCCCGGGGCAAGACCCGATTCTTGGAAGAATCGATATAAATCGATTATCTGTGCGTTCCCTTGATATATCGTGACGAGGAGGTCCCAGGTCCCGGTCCCGGTCCCGCCGTTTGTGTCAGGTGGGAGGAACGCGTCTTATAAGACGCTGTGTCGACCGGTTTTATAACATCGATCCTACCTTATTCTTAATCCATCCCTTCTTCTTCTTATTCCTATTCTTATTCTCATTTTTTTTTCTCTTACCGATCTTAACTCTTTGCTATACGCTTAGCTATAGGCAGGACCACTATGCACAACTATAAACTTAAACTGAGAAAAATATATCGCAAGTTCGAGCCAATTACCACATTTGCAGTTAGGATGTGATATAGCGATGCAATTACCAGCCAAGATCACCAATCCTCATGCACCGAGCACCTTCTCGATACCTTCGCTTAGTCCTCGATATCCTTTATATACCACCGATGTGCAACCGATATTCAGTCTTCAGGCTTCCTTAAACTATACGGTAATAGTTATCCTATAGAAACTCGCTTGTCTATACATATATCTATTCACTGTTATGCAACCAGGTAGGTAATAGGCCAATAATGAATCTGAAGAAGGAATTATGCCACGAAGGCGATGATGATCTCTCTCGATGGTCGATTTATCGAGTACCTACGTGAACTGGGGCGGTGTCAGTCACGACATCTCATTATTATTACGAAAACTTGGGATGGGGTAGATCTGGGATCTGGGATGTAAAATTATTTCCCTAAAAATGAGGAAATAATTTAATATTAAATAAGAAAGCTTTTCAAATTTCGACCACATTAACAAGCCAGAAGATTCTCAATGAAAAAGCTAAGTATCTGTGATGAAATTATGCAGACTGCAGTAGTAGTGACTCCATGAAACCAGACCAGACCCATTCGGGGTCAGCCACACTGCAGTGCAGCGTCGGCAAATCTCTGGGTCTATAGATAAGGCCCGTAAGGCATATGTGGCTACCAGACCGTTCCGCCCCGGCCTAAGAGGCCGTCTTAACAGGTAGTAATTAAATAACTTTGATAAAAGCAGTCGGAGCACACGGTGCGCGTGCTCATTGTGCTCTGGGGCAACGCGTCTTTATTTCTTTATTTTTTTATTTTTATTTCTCTCGGGTGACTCAGCCAGCAGAAAAGTTTCGGAGATTACATATACCCTAGTGGATATATACATCATAGATGGTATATGGTATATATCTACAGCGTTTCAATCGACAGAATCATACCGAAGAGTCCTCATCGGCGTAAGAATAATAAGAAACGCATCAGAACTGCAGCAGCATGTTAGGAACAGGCGGTTTGCAGACACTTAATTATCCGGAAATTGGTTTTACTTTAGTTTTGTCTTTTTTTTTCTCTCTTTTTTTCTTCACTCCATTCTATTCAGTTATTTCTATTTCTTTATTTCTCTAGCTGGTACGGTTAAAAGCGTTCTTCATCGCTCCTGATGGCCCCTCGAAGCGCGAGTCAGCGTTTCTACGTCTGTCTCATACGCTCGATATCCTCGAAGTGGGTGGCGGAATGATTTGAAAAAATTCATTCTATATAGAAAAACGAAAATTCATTCCCATTTCAATCCTTCGACTATACCTGGACCATTTTATTCCTCAATTATTCAGGATACATCGATCGGAGAAAATCCAATCAACCAGCCTTTCTTTCACATTTCTATATATATGTAGCTTACACCAACTATACCGATTCCGGATAAACGACTCAACCGATTTCATATACGTATATTAAAATGCGATTATATTTTCCAAATTTTTTCAATCCTGATAAATGGAATTTTATATTCCAAATAAATTGTTACATAAATCTATACCATGCACTTTACTTCCTGAATCGCATGAAGGAAATCGGTTCGATTATGGGTCGTGCAGGTGAGGCGAAGGTCATAATATATAAGGTGGTCTTCCTCGGGGTCACTTGTGGTATCCTACATGAACCCGGAAGGCCGTAGATACATGTGGCTCTACCCTAAGGTAGAGGAAGTGGAACCACCGGACCTTGGCGATAATTCCTGCATGTGCACCTGCTGCTGCAGGGGGTACGTTACCGATACGGCTAATGTAGTTTCCGTGCGGTTTCGGTATTATACGCGGGGTCACAACATCCGGAAATTTTATTCCGAGACTTGAGAAACAAAAAAAGAAAAAAAATTATAAGAGGGAATTCGAAATACCCCGAGGTATCTAAAAGTCGTGTTATACCTTTAGAATCCAATTTCCTACTGGTGCAGATCGCGAGTGGAGTAAACTGGCCATTTGAAACTGGTTCTTCGTAATGTGACTTCGTTTAGTAGTTATATAGTAGTTTTTAAATAGCAGTTTGTCCTGAATTTAGTAGTTAGGTTTTAATGCCTTATAGATGAGTTGACACTGTATAGCCTGCAATTATTTAGTTAGTAAAAAAAGTGCTTAACTGTGGATATTTATGTCTTCCCCCGATAAGGTGAGCTAGAGGCTTGTATGGGCGCAGCCCATCACCTCATGGATGTTTTAGGGTTCATAATTTCTCGCTAGTCGGATCGGCGCGATTCCTATAAACCGCCTATTTACATTGTCTTGCATTTAATTACGATAAATTTACACTAAGCTGCGGCCACTAGGCTGACCATTAGAGCCATGATCAGGCATGCGAGATCGTTTCCTCTGGCCTTATACCACCACACTCTGTAGGTGTATTATAAAAACCATAAATAATTCCAAAGAATCTTCTTACAGTAGGAATATAAATTTTTAATCGTTCATTCTCTCGAGTTATAATAATTCGATAATTATTATTTCAAACACTGGAATAAAGAAAATTTGTTGGAATAAAAAATGAAAAAGAAAAAAAAAAAAAAAGGAAACTAACATGGCTAGGCACCTTCCTTATATATACCTATGTATATAACCTACACCGCAACCGGGCAATCGACCACGCCTTACCACTTTGCCAGCTACCTTACGACTGCGATACGAGGACGGATAAAGTGAGACGCTTTATCCTCCTACGAGAGAAAGGTCACTCAAGGTCATCGCAATGTCCGCCCAGTCCAGAAGAAGGTATATGTATAAATGTACAATACATATATATATACGTTATGTATCAGTCGATTCAGACAGTCGTCAGTATTCAGGCACTAATTTGGGGTGCAGATTGTAAGAATCGGTATGTCTATCCAGTCGATTCGTCAAAACGTCCTTTGTACAATAAAAAAAGAGCCTGATTCTCAATTTTTGGATTCGGAAGTCTTGGTGAAAATTTTTTTACATCGTCCACTAAAGTTAAGAGAAATTTATCAGGAGGTTGTCAAAAAATGATGAGGTATGTTCGTCGACTGCACTTAGGGTATCCCCTGGAACATTTGACTGGCATTACATGGAGTGAAAATGAATCGTGTTTTTTGATATGTAATTTTTTTTATATGTTTCTTTTCTTTTTATCATTTGTGAAAGTTTAATTGGTCCTTGATAGCTAGTTTCTCGTCTTCGTGAACATCGTCTTGAGTTATGCCGATCGGTATTTTATACACACGCATAGGTTTGTATATGACGAAGAGCAATGTGCAGGAAAAATTATATATTCTATATGAAAAAAAAAAAAAAAAAGAAATAAAATAAGCGCAGATCTTTCATGTATATATTTTTGTACATATATGTGTGTGTTTGAATACGTATACCAGGGTAGATATATATAGTGCTACTTACGCAACGTCGAACGGATGACGGCGCGTCGCGACGCCCCAGATCTTGACTCTCTCTCTCCCAAAAATCGTTAAACAAACAAACATCGCCCACGCCAAACGGCGCCTGGCGCCACTACGAAAGAAAGTTGGTACCGACGAGGTCGGAAGTCAAATCTCCAAATAGAATCCCTACTCCTAACAGTCCGGAACATCATCTGGAGGACGTATAATAACATTGAAAATGTCGCTGAATACTTCACGGATCTAAACGGATCGCCAAGAAAACTCAATTTTGGTATAAAAATCAGCCGATTTCTTCGATTCCATTTCAAAGAAACCGAATTTCGAGTCATTCTTTGATCTGAACTGTGCAATTGGACGTACGACGGCTTATAATACTTTTTTTGCAATTTAGGGTAGTTTTCGGAGAACAACTTGCCGATTTATACCCTGCTCCTTATTTCGCTAACCTGACCGATTTATTTGCCCTCTTTTCTAACCAACCGATCTAGAACTCACGGAATCCAGGTATTATAATAACGTGCATTGTCTGGTGGTGCAAAATGACTTCCGAAATCTTGAATCGGAATGAAAATCTCCGGTCAGATAATCTGTACGAGGCTTAAAGGTAATCGGTTTTGAAATCTGCGGCTCAGATTTATCTTTAATAATGTATAGAGGTAGTCTACCACAGTCGTAGCAGGTACCCGAATAAAAATTTGATCGCTGCACGCCGCGTAGGTAAACCTTATACCTTGAACCGGGAGGACTCGATTTCTATCCGATTTTCTCCTTCTCAAAGTAGCATTATATACCCTAACCTGAAACGAAGTGCATGGTTGGTGTATCGGTATTGCGCGGTTCTGATAGCTAGCCGGAGAGAGTCTCCTCGCCGCGCTCCTCAGGATCGGCAATCGGTTGGATCTCGGTTCGCGACCGGAATAATAACACAATATATTAGTGTAATATATAGTGCAGTTCTTACCGATTGATATCGGCAACGAGACCGTGGAGAAGAAAAAAAAAATAAAGAATGAGAGGGGGAGGGGGAGAGGAAAAGAAGGACTTGACCGGTAGTCGCGGTGGTTAAGCGCATGCGCGATTCGACCCTCTCGTGGAGGTCAAGAGGTCACCTGCTGCTGCCGTACGTCGCGTAGGTATCTTGCCGATTCTTTATAGCTCTGACGTCGAAACGAATGGGCAACTTCTTATTCGCGGTTACCGGACCGATCGCCCCGCTAGCTGGTCCGAGTCCTATACGGTTTATTCGGTTTAATGCGGTTCCCCGCGTTCATCTCGCGGGATTCCCCCGGCTCGAATCTCTCGTGTATAATGTCCTGGCGCCAATTCTTGAATTCCAGATTTATGGAGGACGATCCCGGACGACCTCACCGACGCAAACCGACGCGACGCCCCACATTCGAGAAGCTCGACTTTTTTCCAATATTTTGCTCAGTTCATTAAGTCCGTTAGGCTCCTGCACCTTTGTAATTAGGGCATTAGTATTACGAAGTGAGTCAGACTCATAGAACGTTTCGTATTATTGCGAAGGTTTGTAAAGATCAGAACTTCACCTTGAAGAAATAAGAAAAAATAAAAATTTCAAAAGATTCCATGACAAAGAATACCTGCGAGTCTGATTTAGCCATTCTTTAAATCTGGTGTACCTATACATTGCTTGTTGAAATTTCATGAAACGACATGAAATCCTTGACACCTTAAGAACGTGATGAAATTTTTTTGACATTTCTGTATGAATTGTCAGTCAATATAAACCAGATTCTTCACACCCGCTACGAGTCCAGCAAAATTAATAATGATTCAAAAAGCACAGAAATTAGTTTACTAAAATCTAACAAAATCCTGAAATCACTAAGCCGAGAATGATTTTCAAAACCAGTTTATTATCGCCTCCTCATTTTTCCTTCCTGATATTTTACTTGCAACAAAGCCTCGGTATTCGTCACTATGGTTGATATTTTTAAAAATATTTACCGGAATGTTTTTTTTTCGACCGTAGTAAAACCGGAAGTAAAACGCAGATCGGAGAGAACCGTACGCTAAAGTTGTTATCTTCAGAAACGTGAAAAGTCCATAAAACGACATCCTCGCTGCATTCGTGCAGAGGCCATTCATTCATCCGGACTTACGGCTATAGTTAGTTGAATATGAAAACAATGGTTAGCCGGGGCTTACCCAGCTAGGAGGGTGCATGTGGTGCAGGTCTCTCCACAGTATACCTACAGGTATAAGCATAAGCGAAAAGTTCCCAGCGACTGGCATGGGCAATCGACTCACCTGCGCGCTACCGGTCAGCTCAGCCTGTCACCATATGCTGTCATACTTGAATTTTCCCAGAAATAGGGATTTCTTGTTTTTCAAATGGCCCAGGGGGGCACGTAGACCATAGGAATTCTCAAACACTTACACTTTACACAAAAATGCGCAATTCATTACCTAGTTCCAGGCTTCAAAGTTTAAGATATGGCAATTGACATAAGCAGGAATGTCCTGCATATGGGCATCGAGGGTTTTCTAAAAACACTTACAGACCAAACTGGCATGGTGTCACGGTTTAATAAGACGTTATTCCAGTACATCCTCTTTTAGAAACATGTGTGTTATACTCGAGCACGATATATATTTTCGAAAGATTTGAATACTGATTGCCAACGATTTCATAGATTTGGAAATAATCCATTTAAATTCGTGCAAAAGGATCTGGTTAATCAAATGATACAAGGATATTTGTCTCATCGTTTAATTTCGATGAAGAATATACATTTATACACCCCTATGCGAACCATTCGTGTAAGGTATTTTAAAACTGACCATAAAGCCCGGACTCCATGTATAATGTATATGTATATATATATGTGAGTTTTCAATTCTGAAAATTAATCAGGACTGGGTTCACACCACTTGCCAAAAACGCAGGCAATTTAGCATTTAGAATTTTAAATACACGAGACATTTATGAAAGCACGATCCCACCTGGTTCGTACTAATATACCATCTAGTCACAGACAATTGCACTTGCCGGGGTTTTCCCATCGGTTAGAAAAACCCTGATTACCACCATAGCCCGCTATAGGTAGGAATACTAATTCATTCCAATAGACTCAGGGTGTTGATAATTCACGAGCATATAACTGCGAATGAAATTTTTCTGGCATGGGTACCGGGTAGAAGGGTGCACTTGCTTTTCCCCGGGTTCTATATCCGCGCGGATTACCTTACCAAGGATAACCAGGCTGGTATACCCTCGTAAAATAATTGTTTAGGATGGCCACCAGCAACCCCTGCTGTGAGTATGTCAAAGACAATGGTCCTGGGAAACATGCGTCTCTTAAGGGTTGTTATATCAGGTAAGAAATTTTTCTTATTGTCACGTTTTTCAAAATACATATATATATAGTTAAGTGTACGATATTTAATCTGGACAACACGTGTTGGTCAGCTTAACTGGTGGCATATTGTATATCCACCCGGGATATTGCTGGTGGTCACCTTGTCCGGTATTTAAATCGTGATGGGTGTGAAGAGGAGAAACACCCTGGTCTCCCGTCAATTTAACTAAGTTTAAATTACCCAGAGAGGAATGAATGGATGCAGTCGAAAGGGCGAATGGGCGAAGGGGAAAGCCGTTACTTAGGGAATACCAGTCAGTAACAGTAATTTTAATAGTAGTACGAACAGGGGGTATTAAAATTCGAAAATTATGAAATTAGGGACGACCCTAATATGGATGTATTTTTATGTGTCTACATACTTATGTATGGATATGTGAATTAATTTAATTTCAGATCGAAACGTCGTGGTTACAGGTTGGTAGGTACCAAGTCAAGGGGTCAATCGTATGCTAATTGCTGGCCAAAATAAAAATGGAGAATGTCCATGGACCGAACGGACAGAACGGGGCGGCAAACTGGCTGCATATAATATACGAGACCGAGCGGCGGGTCTTTGAACCTGCGTCTCGGCGCTGTTCGATTGTTCTGCATAAATTGATGATCGCGGCTATAGAGACGAAGACGAATTGCAGAGATGTATCTTTTTCTTTTTTCTTTTTTTCACATTTTTATCTTATTTTTTTGCTAGATTTCAATTTTTCACGAAAATTATAGACAAAGTCTTAACCAAAACTGGAGAACAGAAACGATTCAAAACTCTGGCCACCCCTTCGAGAAAGAAAAATTTTGACTAATGGTCAAAGGCAGTATTTCACTATCACAATATTTTCTGAAATTTTTGCTAGCATGTAATATATGTGCAGTGGTCGAGACTCAGCCACAGCATATGTCAAACCGATTTGTCCAGTGTCCCTGAAGTATACGACGTGCCGGACAGTGAATTGTCCTTTAGAGTAACAGGAATCCAAACCTTTGTAAACCCTCGGAAAATCTGTTCGTCATATGGTTGAGATTTTACCTGTTTAAAACCGTGCTGACACACGTGTGCGACAGTAGAAGTCAAATTTTAATTTTGACGAAAATTATTTTCATGACTTAACTGCGCTTATACCTGCACTTGCATTAATGAGCAATACTATCAAAGTCCTGAACTGCAGTATGACGTGTAATATAGCATTGAATTTGAGAAGTTAATTTCTGCTATATCTATAGTTAAGTTTACCGAAAGAGCACGTTTTATTGACTAAATATTAAACAGAGTTTCGTGGAATACGAAGAGGCAAGAAGAAACGATATTGATATCCAATTGAGTCACTCGCTGAGATCATCGTATAAACATTTTTATTTCATGTTAAAAATAATATCGTAAGAGTAATTTTTTCTGCTGGTCAAGTGACTCGTTTGCCATTTGCGGATCGGATTACAAAAAGTTGCGATTCTCTTTAGCTATTTTGTTCCCGGTATCATTCCTTCGTATTTTCACCCACGTAGGTATAAGACACGATGTTATAGTGCATTTGGGAAAAAAAGAACTATTTTGCTGGGTTGAATTAGTGGATGGTATTCGGTCTTGTATTCAGAGTCAGAAATCGTTGTCTAGAGTAGAATTGAAGACGACCCTCTTCGAGGTGTTTAAGACTTTTTATCTTTCCCATAAACAGTGAAATTCTCGTATTTAAGATGGTCGTTGTTCGCTTATCGACACGATTTCAAGCCACGCTCATGACCGGACGTTTAATATTATTCAAATATCTTAATAGGCCCCCAAGACTGGGACCGTATCGGTTCGCCTTCGCCTTTGCCTTTGCCTTTGCCTTTGCCTTCGTCTCCCTGGTGGACCCCTAGCCTCAGGGCCGAGGTAGAGGTCCTCTCCAGGTTCACTATATATGCCCATTGTACACGCCAGTACATCTTTATACTCAGAACCTTGCGGGATATGTTTTCATGCGCATAGCATTAAGTCTAACGACACAAGAAACACGGGGGACCCCTTCTCGATGGACCATCTTGTACCGCTTCGTTATTCACTAACTAAGCTTAATGTAGACATTGTTTAGAGGCTAACACAAGATTCTCCAAAATCATTCCCAACCACTCGGCTTCCCGGCTCGATTTTCCACCACAAAAAAAAAAGAAAAAATGTCAAAATCCCAAAACTTGGCCAAAGTCCGATTTTTAAGAATCGCATCTTCGATTTCGATCGGGACTGAACTTGGGGCTGACATCCGTGACCCGATAAAAATTAGGTCAAGCGTCTGGGAATTGGAAAATTTTCAGATAAAATTCAGGTGGCCACCTTAGACTCTTGGGTTTCTGTTATTTGACCTCCGTGCGGGTGGCCGTTTATTTTTAACGCTTAAAGGTCCTGTTGGCGTCGCGGTAAACTCTCGCAATAATTTCGATGGACTACTTCGAGAGCCGGGGTCGTGTTCTCTCGCGACATCTCCGGCGACCTTTATACCATATGCCCACATACGTTATGCATTGTGTAAAATATAGCTGTGAATGGATATAGTTGTACAGATCGGTAATCGGTTTTTTTTTTTTTAGAATTTTAAGAAATTCGTTACCTTCCGACGCAGACGCGAATCTGAGATGGCTTTATCCAAGAATTTGCAAGGATTGAAATTCGGCCGTAAAACCAAATGGTTCTGGTTGTAACACGGATGGGGTTCAATCTGGACGCGCGACGCGATGCAACGCGACGCGACGCCCGCCGCGGTGTAATAAAACGGCGTTGGAAACGTTAACACCCACGCAGAACACGCAGTCCGCAGGACGATCCTCATTCTCACAGCTAAAAACACCTTGCGAAGACCCCCTAGAATATAGATTCATGATGATAATCAAAAGCTATGAAAATATATATCAACCTCATTTAATTTGAGACACGATACTGATATCATAATACTGAATTGGATAACGATTTAGCTTTTTTTTTTTAACGTATGATGGGTCAGGATTGTCAAACACTTTACGAATCATAGTAAGTTCTAGAAAAACACCAATTTTCTATTCATCGAGAAACAGCAGTGTCCAAAGTGCGTCACGTGTATCGTTAAATTTTCTACGTGACGAATGCCTTTTCCCAAGTCTCTGTATCGGCTTGTAAATTTCATTATTCATCCTTCTTCGTTTCTCGTCTAAATAAATATCTGGGGAAACACGTGTTATCTAGGTATAAGGTAAAGGCAATAAAGTATCGTGAAAATTCCCTCAGGTTTTTCCATCAGTTATGCGCGCTGTTGTCAAATACAGTCCAAAACCAAATCGTATAGAAACATGTGTAGCTTGAACGAAGCCTAGGTATATAACGAACTGCCATAAACTCTGACAATTAAGGAAACTTTGTACCTACCTGCATATTCACGATTTTCCTATATACATTCTGATAAACTATTTTCCTCCGTAAGTTTCGACTCTGATCATATTACGACCTCGAGGTTTGAACTCGCGATCCCTGCCCCCCATCAACCCCATACCTGCGTGATTATCAAACTATGAAACCACAACGTGACTTAGGAAATAGGAAGCAGGTGGTAGTTCGAGGTAGGTACTACATGCCAAATACGTATGATTAACTCGAAACACACAATGCAATTCGATATTGAAATGGAACTGAACCCTGTCGCCACTGTTATTACTGATACATATACCCATGTATGTATATTTCTATATGGTGTGTGTATGGGTATATGCGGACTGTAAAGCATGTAAGTTCATAGTGGGAAACACCGTTGGTTTTTATGGTAAGCAGGTGACGTGAATCGATTTTTCAATGTTTACACGATAGAGCTGATAATGGGTGGTTGAAATTCGTTTCGGAAGCCTCGTTGGAGTGACAGTGCTTTGGTATGTCCGGCAGCAGGTGTCGATAAATTTTTCACAGGTATCACAGGCTTTTCGATAACGTTGTTCATGATCAGAGTTAGCGTTGCTGTGCAGGAGTCAGTAACATCACGAAAGTGAAGATCGGATACTAATATAGTATCGTCATAAGGAAGAGGAGAGAGAGATAGAGAGATAGAGAGAGACGGAGTAGGGAAATGGAATTCTTGTCGATAATTGCCGAGAAATTTGTATATAGAAATCGAATTCCTTTGAATAAGATATAGATAGAGTAAACTGGGACATAATATTGTTGGAGAGGAGAAACCCAAAGGAGGTTGGTTGAACCTGTCAGCAGTGCTCAGCATCGATAGCATCTTGGCTTTTAGCATAAATTTGTGTGTTGACGTGGGCGGTAATTAACATAGTAAATAACACGGGGCTTTATAGCAGACTGGTCACCGTCGTTGCCACAGGCCTGAACGACGATCCTATCCTATATTATGCGATGGACCCTGGACCCTGGACCCCTGGACCCCTGGACCCCTGGACCTCTTATTCACGTTATACGTACATTTGAATTGCTCTAAACCAAACAGGGCCGGAAGTTGTAGATCCGTTTAGACACTTTCGGATTATTTTATACCTTACGTCTATGTATATTAGGGTGGTCCTTGATTCGGTCATATTCGAATTTTCAATGTTCCCATGGGCTAAGGCGTATCGAAATATATATGAAAAAAAAAATGTAATCAGAACCTCAAGTTCTTATCTCAATTCTAAGTGCTGCACCAATAAATCTATACATAGACGTATATATCGTCACGATATAAAGATCAATTCAATTCAAAGTCTCTGAAAGGTATACCTGGAGGTAGGGTATATAGTCATACGTTACGCACACATAGATACTCCCACCTCTTCATTTACGTGTTAGTACGCAATTTATACATACACGATTCTATCCACGCAGTAAATTTTCGATTGGATCCAGACTCGTGAGTTTGTGAACTAATTAGTCGGCGTGAAATCTCAACGTACACCCTGCATCCTGAACGGTTTATACTTACTCTTAGCCCTCCATCGTTTTATATTATACTCCTTTTAAAATTGATCCTAATTTTTTAAAGTCATTTTCAAAGAATAAAAAATAAAACGGTAAGACATGATCTTGACTTGATACCGTTTATTGAAAATCGTTTCACTCACGATTTCAGGAAGGAAATAACGAATTGATATTTGGTCCTTGAGGAGCGGATTTTTACTGGGAAAAAAAAATATTCACTCGTATGACTTTCTATCCTGTCTGGTTGTTTGGAAAAAATAAAAAATAAAAAACATTCAGTATACGTTGGTAGAAAATTTGAGTATAAAGAATTCCGTTTTACCCATAAAGCGAGGGAGTGATGCACGGTAGAAAGGCTAATCTCGAGTGACATTGACTGATTTATAACGGTGACACTAGTGCCGGAGTCTCGACTCTCGGTCTGGTCTGGTCGTCTTGCGAAAAATAAGTTCTGGTTGAAGAAACGAGCTAAATAAAAAGATAATAAAGGAAGGAAGGTGGTGCGGTGAATAAGAAGAAGAAGAAGAAGAAGAAGAAGGCTGAAGTAAGGAAAATAAAGAAAGGAAAAAGAGAATTGTCGGTAAATCACGTCTGCAGAGGGGTTTTGCCGTTTGGTTCATGGTGCAGCAGGAAGACGCGCGCGAGACTGCAGCAGAGACCAGGACCAGAACCAGGACCAGGACGAGGACCAGCACGACTATACCACCAGTGAACGATAGTGGGACATCAGGAACGCGTTTCGAAGGCCAAGTTGTCGTTAAACGTCGCGAAGGAACCACCGGCGCGGTCGCCTGCTTAATTCTTATTGGGCATAAATTTGCCAAAATATTTGACGGCGACGCGAATGGCCTCTTACTTCGGTCCGAGGCGAAGAGCGAAGAGCAAAGAGCTTCTCTGAGCTAAGATGCGGTCCAGACTCTTATTTCTTTGAAATTTTTCTCCTCCTTGTACGGAATTGATCCGATCCTAAATTTTCTAAAAACTCAAAACCGAAGAAAAAAAGATCCATCGATTCCAGGAAAGAGTAAAACCAAAAATTGATAATCGCCGCGTATAGAGTAGCGAGGAAGGGAGGAAAAAAACAAAAAGGCGAAAATGATTTACGTGGTGAAGAAAAAATAAAAAAAATTCCCTGTGCAGTTATGAGGATGAGCTGGAGGTTTAAGATACGAAAAGGTTATAAAAAATCTATGAAGGTTGGAGTTAAAATGTGAAAATGAATGAATATGAATATAAAATGGGAGTTGAAACACCTATAATTTAGAAAAAAAATGTATAATAGCCTCGGTGACTTGGTTCGCTTGGTAAACTGCACCGTTGTTAATATACCAACGTCATAATAACTGCATTTATATGGGTGGCCCTCGGAGACTGTAATTTGGAAGCGTTGTTACGGCCGATTTCGTTGTGGGTGAAACTCACTCTGTGTGTGGATATTTATGTTGCCGATATTTTTGCGACCCTTTAACGTTCGGCTAAAAGCGTTAAGATTAAATAAAATACTTTTTTCATACTCATCATCATCATTGAAAGCACCAACATCAACGCGTACTCCATTATTAACCATTACTCGCCTCTTAACTCAATGATTTATGACACTTTTTATAACCCATTATTTTATTCTCATAGGTATGTACTACATACGTACGTACTTATGTACTTTCCAATGTATAGAAGATTCAAAATCAACTCTCGCTCCTTCGATACCCCATAAAAAAGAGAAGAAGAAAAAAAATATTAAATCTCTCCAATGTCTTTTGAACTATTAAACTCAGGATTCGTACCGCTCGAATATCGCCTACTTACCGCACTTGTATCACAATACGCTATTTCCGAGCAGAAGCATGCCTCGAATTCAATTTTCTAGTCTTGGAAACACGTGGGAGAATTCCGGCGATTTAAAAGCCTGAAATTTTTTACATCATAAAGGATGCGTGCATCAGGAGCGAAAGGATGGTCGCCAAGAGCGCGTGATCTTATATCCTGATATTCAAGAGCTGTTTCTTCGAGGATCCGGTCGTTGTCTAGACTTATTTTGTCTGTAAAGAACGATATTACTCCAGTTATTTTTTTTTTTTTTTGTTTTTTCTCTCATTTTTCTTGATATTTTTTGTCATTTCATATATAGCCGCATATACATGGTAGTCTAAACCGTATAATGGGGTCTAATTCATCCTTTCCTTAAGTAAATAGCTGGCACATTTCAGCTGAGAGACTGCAGTAGAGAGGAGAAGCACTTATCGTGAGATAGAGCGGTGTCTCGTCTTAGTTTTAGTCGAATAATTCAACCACTTATTCTATACTTGTATATATATCTAACCATAGGGGAACACAACGGAAGCTTGTAAGACACAGTCGCATGAATCTAGCAACACAATGGCGAACATAAAACACATATATATATATATATATATATATGTATAGAATATATATGCGTCGGGCTACTGAATAATATTACGATATATTTAACAGATATTTCGAACGAGGCTGTCGGACATCCCGTGGACCACGACAAAGATTTAGAGATATTTAAATCTTGCTAGAAAAAAAAAAAAAAATTTGTCGTCTTTAACACGGAGTCCTCTAGTCCTCCTAAATGGGTACATAGACTCTACACTCGTTGACGATTTTTTATTTTTTATTTTTTGCTATTTAGGAGAGAAAAACAAAAAATAAAAAATTGTAAGTGAGAGGAAAACGGAAGACGGATTTTTGTGCAAATATGTATGAAAAAGGATTTGACTCCTGGTAAGGCGTGTATCAAGTTTCGGATTTTTCGGAGCATCGAAATTCATAAATTCGTAAATGATAAAATTAAGGATCATCATCGTAGGTTTGTCGGAAAACTTAGTTTAGGTAGGTTTTGGTATACAGGAACGAGTTAGGAATTACGAGCCTCGTTGTATAAATGAACAGCCTACTGTAATAACGTAGAATTTATAAGAGCCTCGTACAGTATATCTGACGACGAGATAATCACGGAGATCAAAGCTAATTAACGCTATCCGCCCGCACCACCGTGGTCAGGTGTAGTATATAAACGGCTGTAATCGACCGTTGGCTTGCTATCTGAATATTATTTATATTCCATTTAGTACGACGTACTCTTTCCTTACTTAATGAAAGAAATAGAAAAAGAAAGAAAAACTCCAATATTTTGTCAAATTTATACCTAACTACGACTGAGTAATAAATCTAACGAATTATTGTATTGCGAACGAAACAATATGAAAAAATTATTAAGTAGTAAAAGCTTAATTTTGTTTTTCCGTCTTCTTTTTCTTTTTCTTTTTTAGTCCGTAAAAAGAACTTCGTTAAAAATTTGAGTCAGGCTACGTATGTGTGTATATATATATATATGGGTGACTCGTAACCCGTAACTCTTGCAACGTCAGTACTCGAATGCTAATTCCTAATTGATGAGTGTCATTCGTTAGCATCGAACCTCACGTCCATTTATTCATTTTTTCAAAAGCCATAGGTACTACTACTGTCGCTGTTACTGCTGCCTTTGCCATTTGTATTGGTATTCGTTTTGGTATGTAGAATAAAGGGGAGAAAAAAAAATCATTTACCGTACGAGGATAATTGTCGCTTCGGGGGAGGACGAGGTGACGCCAAAGAGATGAGACAAAATAGAAAAGAGAAACGAGAGAAGAGAGATAATAAAAGCGAAGAGTAAGAGTCATTTTTTCATCATCTTTCGCATATACTCCTTTAATTTATTTTTTTGCAAATTTCAGATCATCGATCTTATCGATTAATTTCAATAGAATTCTCGAAAAAAGGAAACTTCTTCGATTCTTTTTCTTCGAATTGATAAACTTTATTGAGATATCGTCGAATCTTTGGAAAAGAAGGAAAAAAACAGAGACAATATTTGTAAGACGAAGTGGTTTTTATTTTTTTATTTTTCTTGTAATACTCGACTTCTCGGACGATCCTCTTGGGCGTAGCTTGACGGATTGTTTAGATCGATATGAAACGGGAAATTCAGTCGAATAATAAAACGATTAATAAAAAAACAAAAAAAAAACAAGATGTTGGTACTCGCGATCAACGATCCCGACCGTCATTGTCCGAGTTGCCATTATCTTTTGATCGATTCGAGTATACCAGATCGAAGACCAACGATCCGGGCAAGAAGACCTGTCTAACTCGATCGATTTGAATTATTACATAGACATCAATATCTGATTTTTGATCGAGGAATAATTCAGTAAAAATTAGCATACGAAAAAAAGGAGAAAAAAAAATGATTGAAAAATTCTCGTCAATGAGGATGAAAATTCGGAGTTTTTTTTGCATCCATTTTTCAACCTCTTCATCGCTAAGTTTTACCGAAAAGCCATTTCTAAAGCCGAAAAATAGGGAAAATACAAAAAAACAAAAACGATGTTTTATTGATGGTATCGAATCCCGCGTTCCGCGTTGCGTTCGGTTGCGTTACGTCGCGTGAAAGATCTTATATGCGTATACTGTGCGCTTACGCCGCGGCAAACCTGGTAACAGATATCCCACACGATGATATATTACCGCGACCAAGATACTGTTCCGATAATTATTTACCTGGAGGTCCGTAGGCCCGTAGGTATAAGATATACCTATCTTTTACCTTCTCGACGTATGGGTAGGCGAGAGGCGGCAAAATCTATCGTATACACAAGAATGAATTCTTTGACTCGATCAAAATTGATTTACTGTAAGGTTTATACGAAATTCACCCGTGTTAAGTTGTTATACTGGTGCTCCTGCTGCTGCTGCTGCTGCTGCTGCTGCTGTTGCACGGTGCTAGATGATAACGTAATGTTCGCACCTTGTTTTATCCATAGATCACATGGGAGATCTAAGCGAGATTACATTAGGCTAAAAATTTGGGAATTGAATTAGGTGTTTCGAATTTTAGTTTGAAATTTCAATTTTTGCCAATTTTTGCCAATGTTTAGGATTCAAAAATGTTGACGAAGCGATGTTAACAAATGAAATAAATCTACGAAAATAATGTTTCGTCTCTATAACATCGAATCTGAAATTCATCAGCTAGTCGACCTATAGCCTCTTGAGTCTTGCCCACAGAGAGGCCAAAGTTTAAGTTTAAGTTCAAGTTTAAGTTCGAGTCTAAAGAATGTCGACTCCTCTCTTCTTGGTACTTTTCGAGGTAGAGGTAGAAGTATATAAGTTTCGCTTATATACCTACGTGTATATATATATATATTCGCTTCGACGAGTGAAGAAACGATAATTGATTTTATAATTTTTTATTTATTTCTTATTCTTTATTTCTTTATAGAGTTTTTAATTTAAAAATCTTTTTAGAGACGTAGCTAGATATAAATTAAGAAACGAAAAAAAAAAGAAGAAAAATAAAACTAAATGAGAATGTGAGATTATATTAACTTGACCTATAATTGTCGTGGTATTGCGGTACCAGGAAGTCGCGCGTGCGTCCATCCCACCCCCATCCCCATTACCATCCCCATTCCAATTCTCATTCCAATTCCCATTCCAATTCTCATTCCCGTACTTCCACCCACTGTACTTGAAAGTCGACGTCGGTTTTACGACGACCAAACTTTACGGCGCCACCAACCGCAGCGAGGAATTAGCAATTGTAATGTTTACCGCGACAGGGCTAGGGGGACAGCGCAGTGAAGAGAAAATGAAAAGAAGAAGAAGAAGAACAAAAAAAAAAAAGAAAAAAGTAAAAGAAAAATAATACAAAAAATATAAAAAAAATAAAAAACAAACAAATAGAAAATGAAAAGGGAGAAACGGGAGATGAAAATAAGAATGAGAGGAAAATAAAAGAGGCGAAACCACCAGACGATGCACGTAGGTATATATATAGGCACTACTATATTAATACCAACCGCGAAGATTTCATTTGGGGAAATAAGCGGTACCTGTATACACACCTATATGTACATTTGTAAATGTGTATTAACTGCATCACAATCTCAGGTAAGTAAGTTCGGGCGGACGGGATGCGAAACCTGCAGGCGTGGTGTCTGCACTTTGTTAAGCTGCGAATATGTTATAGGTGCAGCAGACATATGTATGGATACCGTTAACCATTATTCGATTACAATCTCCTTAGCGATTATCTTCTGAGCGGAGAAAAAAAAAATTCGAATTCGATACGATTCCCGCATAACCCGGAAATAAAACGCCCCTCCCATACGAAAATTCTATCAAAAATAAAAGCAATGAAAAATAAAAATATTCGTATGTATACGTATAATATACAGGGTGGTCCATTTTAATTTACGCAGGCGAATATCTCGAAAACTAACAGTTATACAAGAAAAAGTTTCATACAAAACTTAAAGGGTTTCGAGGGGGAAAGATAATGTTGATATGTGTTGACTTGTGGACTTCGCCAATTCCGAGATTTCGCAAGTAACTTCCGATTTTAGATAGGGAACACATGTTTTGGTTGGGGGCAGCTGATAGCGAGATCAAAGACTCATTCAAATACGGAAGCAAAAAAAAATTAGAAAAAAAAAAAAATTTGCAAAACAAATGGAAAAAAAATTTTCGCGAATTTTTTCTTTCAAAAGATTGTTTACTTGTCCCTAGCCTTCGAACACATTAATTGTTTATCACTCTAGCTTAAAATATTTCTCGCCAATTTTGAAATTGGAAAGTTTGAATGTACCAGATTAGTAAAAAAAATTCGTAGATCAATAACACACAGCTTATTTCGGACTCAGGAGTGATAAACAATGAATGTGTTTGAAAGCTAGAGACAATAAACGATCTTTTGCAAAAAAAAAAAAATTCGCGAAATTTTTTTTTCCAATTTTTTTTGCAAATTTTTTTTTTCCAATTTTTTTTGCTTCCGTATTTGAATGAGTCTTTGATCTCGCTATCAGCTGCCCCCAACCAAAACATGTGTTCCCTATCTAAAATCCGAAGTTACTTGCGAAATCTCGGAATTGGCGAAGTCCACAAGTCAACACATATCAACATTATCTTTCCCCCTCGAAACCCTTTAAGTTTTGTATGAAACTTTTTCTTTTATAACTGTTAGTTTTCGAGATATTCGCCTGCGTAAATTAAAATGGACCACCCTGTATAGGTATGTGTAGTTGTAACCACTTTGTCGGAGATCGATGATAATGAGTACCGGTATATAGGTATATGTATTATAAGGGGCTTTCACGAATTTGAAGAAAAAAAAAAAATAAAAATACGTGTATACGTATAATATGCGTGGGATATTATAAGATGCAATGAAATTTTTTTAATGGGATAGCGAGGAACGTTAAGACAGGAACAACGTGATACAATGAAATTGAACAAAACGAGTGAAAAGTAGTTGAGAAACGGTAAAAGATTCATCAAAATTATCTAAGATATACACTGAAATCACCTGAAACACATTGAAATGATCTCGAAAACGCTGAACGTGGGGAAACGATTCTCGTCCCCCGTGATATAATCTCCATATCTATCCCAATGTTGCAGTATAAATGAAACGATGGTCAATCTTAGCTCCTGATGCCTATCCTGATTTTTCGACAAGCAATACGACAGTGCGCGAAAAAGACAATTCCCATCTGGTTTCATGGGGGACGAGTCACATGACGTTTCTATAAGGTCAGCAGAAGACTACAAATTACATATGAGTTTAATGAAGAAAGGATTGAAAATAGAAAGAGAAAACCGAAAAAGTTTGTCTTCCTTTCATGGGTAGTGTTGCAAGTCTGGCAAGCCATGAATCTGCCTGGTCATGCCGATTTTGATATCAAGGCACGCCACAACAGGGCCACTTCAAGGCCCTGGGTAGCGATGCAAGTCTGGCAAGACACAAATTCGCCCGATATGGCCCATGCTGATATTAGGGCATGCCACAGAAAATTTCTACACGGGCAGTGGTAACAACCAGTGCAGGTTATACACAAGGCGCATAGCTGCTGCTATGCAGAGGGAAGCAGAAATGAACGAGCTCAAAACCAGTAGGTATAGTTATACGTAAAGACGAGCGCACTGTGCACTGTAGCGAGCTTTATTTCGAAGCAACAGGTATCTCTTGTTCCTTGTGCAGAGGCTAGAGAGAAAGAGAGATAGAGAGAGAAACAGAAAGAGAGAGGAAGAGAGAGAAGAATGGTTTAAAGGGTACGAGCTCGAAGAGGAGAAAGAGGACTTAAAATTAAAAAGAGGAAAAAGGGGAACACCGTGACAAATCGGAATCCAGAATATCGAGAGAGGACGACCTATGACCGGTCTGTTATAGCGAACGGACGGACGGACGGCAGCGTGTCCGAAGATCTAGAATCTAGATCGATGCTATAAAAGATATATTTTCTTCAAGTACCAAGATAGTTTAACTACCATACAGAAATATAGGTATACAGGTAGTGTATATCCTTTACTCCTACTTCTCAAAACCATTAGTTTTATTTGGATGTTCATCCTCGATTTGATCTGCCTGTCCTTTAATAGAATGTTTCGAGCTCGACTGTATCGAGAAAAGAATAAGACTGAAAAGGGTATGTCAGGTAACTTTGATACTTTAACTCCGTTTGAACTAAACTGCGCAGCTGAATGCACAACTATTTATTTAAAAAAAAAAACGAAAAAAAAAAGAAAACCCTTGAAAGTATCTCTGAGCATTCCCTAAGACCAAAAGTAAACTTCTATAGATTCACTTGCCGAATTGATCGTACGGAATGAATTTAAGTCTACAGCTTTCATAGCTATACAGGGTGATTCAGAATTCGTGACGAATCTCTTGAGGAGTTGATCCTCGTGAAAATGAAACGAGGATTCACCCCTCGAGAGATTAGTCACGAATTCTGAATCACCCTGTATACAAAGTGCGTAATTATCCCGCGGTTAAAGATCCCGTAGTTGGGCGTATCCCCGCACATGCGTACATGCTAGCGCGCATTGCGTAGCGAACGCGAGGCGAGCTGCGCCAGGTCGCTCCCGAAGAAGACCAATCACCGGAGGTCAGAGCTGAGGGAGCGATGGTGGTTGCTCACTCTCTGTAGTGTAGAACCGCGATTTATACACATCGGTATACATGTACATGCATGTACTCTACATACAGAGAGAAAACGGTTTTAGTTTTCACTCGGTCACAGCCAACTCGGCACACACCACGTTTTTCGTCTCTTTATTGCAGGCTGGCCAACCACTTTTCTTTTTTTGTTTTTCGAATCCATGTCTTCCGAATGCAAAGCAATTCAACTAGAGAAAAAATTCAGTTGGCTGGCCTGCAATAAACAGACGGACAAACCTGGAGTGTGGCAAGTTGCCTGTGACTGAGTTGAAAATAACACCGTTTCCTCTCTGTATATTGTCACGCACTATATCTAGATCGACCCTCATTTCCGATTAACCTACCCATACATGTACCATGATCAATTATTCATGGTCTTGAGATGTTGGTAAACAACACACCATAGATCAGTTCATGATTTACCTATATACCATATACCATCCATGTATACATATAAAGTAGTTCTCAAAAATGCTCAATTATTTCTCGCCTAATTCTAAGCAGGGACAGTCAATCACGATCATTGGTCATCACAGAATGAATAATGCACGATATTATATTGGCATGTTATGTTGTGCTCAAATCATTTGAGCTATATTCTTCTTCGCTGATTCGAATGAGCTACAAGTCATGTTTCAGCTCACTCAACCGTATCTCCCATCATTTTACACCTGATTTCCAAATTTTTTGAGTATTTCCAGCTGACTCCAACATGTTTAGTGCAATCATGTTTCAGTTTATTTCAGCACATGTTTCAGTCCTTTTTATCCGATTATCAAATGCTCATTGTTATAGCCTGTCTCAGCATGATCGCGGTTATTGTTTCAGTCAATGATTTAGCATTAGATGTTTCAGCATTTTCTATCTCATTTGAACATGTCTCATTTACATCGTTCTATCCAACTTGAGCATGTATAAGAGAGGTACTTTTCACACCTTGTTTCAGCATCTTCTTAACTCATCCATGTTTGAGTTGATTAATTCATCTGAAATCGTGATTCGATCGCTAATACGTACATAGTATATTTTATCCTAGTTTAGATCAGAAAGTTTGCGGAGTAGCTCTAATAGGTAAAATAGCTTATACTCAGGTATATATTTACTTCTATATACCTGACAAAACTTTTCACACCCGCGTTAGAGCTGACGTCTTCAAAAGTTTTCTCTATATATACAAACCGGCTATATGAGGCGAATTCTGACAGCTAATATTATAATCTCGGTTAAATATCTCTTATTAGATAATCCGCACTTGCACAACTTTATACAGGTACATCTATATAGTAGACTAGTAGATCCTCGCATATACAGATATAAAAGCTGTACATATATATATATATATCTAGAAACTGACTAATCTACGCGGTACTCTACCATATACCATACCTATCTTCCACCGGTTAACCTGCCCCGTGGCCTTTGACCTCCTCCGGGAATCGGGATCTGATCGTGACTCTTTACCTGTCCGATATATCCAACAGGACTTACAGCTTCAGCCCTAGGCCACGCATTCGACTATCCAAACCATTCTTATTTATACATATACATGCATTTGTATATACATATATAAATATATATATATATATATGGGGCATTCCGCGTCACTTCAGCCGCTAAAGAAAAAAATAAATACCCTACACAATCCTTTTTGTAATGAATTTTGTGTGATGAATTCTCGGCTAAATTTTCATCTCCTCATCTCCTCATCTCCTCATTGCATACATGTAATACCTACGTGTATAACACCGCTAGACGAGGAACAGGTGTTTCCGGAGTAAAGCCCTCCGGAGGAACTCACTAGCAAACACAAGGTACACCAGGTTTTGCGTGGTATCCACATACATTCTACATCTATATTCGTATACATAATATAGTAGGGAGTAAGATACACACATATATAGGTATATAAGGCTAAAGCTAAAGGCTATAACCGAGAGAGGCAAAAGCAGACCTACTTAACTCAGTGGCCTCTCAAGTGCGTCAATATTTGGAGAGGCTACTGTTTCCTATGCCGGAAATTTCGGCTTTTTATATACCCCGAAGACTGCACTGAGCTTGTAGACTTCGAAATCGTTTATAACGATAGATTTGAGTAGAAATACAGGTAGAAATTTGAAAAGTAAAAAAAAAAAATCTTTGAATTTGTTATCATATTTTGAGCCATCATTAATGATTATTTTACATATCGAATGTGTATTGGCTTACCTATACACCCCCGAAATGATGTGATTTCAGAATATCACCCCAAGTTCATAAAATTATCTTATAATTTGTAATCGTGTTTGAAAATCGAAAATCGAAATCTTATACCACACAATCCCTAGAATGAAATCCTCGAAAGTCCTATGTGGTCATCTATGGGTATTGATCGATTGAGGTGGACCCCGTTATCTTAATTGCTGTCGAAAGAAACGTGCATCCCGTTAGTTTAGGGTACGTACATAGAATCGACGACAACTATTCGACACAAAATGCAATCACGATGACTCGGCTTTAATTACAACCGATAGTTGACTTAGAGTCTTTCATTTTCTCTGCTCTTCTATGCTGTATATTTTCTTTCAACTATAAGGACGGTGTTAAGGTATTGCTAAGCATTTTATAAAGGACCACCGAGGCAAGGATATTCCAACAATGTTAGACCGAGTGCAATATTGATGGAGGCTCGTTACCGGACAAAATCTTTGGTAATGGGTAACACGATGGTTAAAAGATAAGCGAGGAGAGTCGTTTTACGACTATCAGGTCTGGTATACAGATAGCTGGGTTTTTCGATACACCTATTCCTCTCGACTCCTCAATCCTCAATCCTCAATCCTCAGATCTTAGAGTCGAACCAATAGAGAGAAGGATTTAATGCATGGAATCTCATCTGGTCCTGATTGCGTTACGAATAAACGAGGCTGTGCTATAAAGCCGTTGGAAAACCAAAAAAAAGAAATCCATGGAAAAAACTTATCCAAACCGGGTGTAATAACGTATTTTGTAACTATCGCCCGCGCGATATATACTTCCATTTGGTATATAAATTTATTTCGAACTTCAGTCGCAAGTTGAAGTGAGATTTATTTTTTTTCTTTTTTCAATTCTTGGAAATCCGATGGCATAAGGTGTGTGAGGTATTATTTCACTGCAACGATAAGCGGTCAGACATATATACAGGCGGCTACACCTTTCCTAATTAAAAAAAAAATCCCAATTAGTCAGAAACAAGGAGAATCTATTACCCTATGGGGAAATACGTAACATGCACACTTCACTATCAGAAAGAAATCGTCAAACATCTACAGATGTACGATACCGGCTATGGATCTCAGTAATCCATGAGCTTCAACCAGCCTACGACAATATATTTTATCACTGGGTTTTTGGTACGATATTACGGTTTTTAGATCTGAGGAAAATTCTACACCCACCCTATGCATACAGTCTATACATTCTTCACCCTCGAAATAAGAAGAGTGAAAAATTTGACTGGTAAAAAATTGCGAATGTAATTATGAAAGGCTTGAATCCTTAAAAAAAAAAATTTCCACCACCTATGTAATTAAATTTTCGGCAAATCCTGCACGGAGTCATGCAGCGATCTAAAAACCGAATTTCATGACGTAGTAGCTTTCCTCGGCCGAAAACGATCTGTCGTTTATTATATGGTTATTTTTTTTTTTTTTTTTCTTCCCCATTAAATTCCGCCCTTCCAATTTCTGGATGGATTAATCCAACTAATTAATCACCAGGATCACCCCGAAGGAATGATCGTCACGGTTGGAGAGATGACTGGAAGAAATGCCCTAGAAAGAACGTAGACATGTGTAAACGGAACGACGTTGTGCCATCGGCCATGTGGCGCGTGCAGGACTCGTGTGCAGGGGTCGGCTGAAGGCGGAAGCTGAAGGGGTTGAAAAGCGACGTAGTCCAGGTCACCGTCGTTTACTCTTTTACACTGAAACCGCACAGTGTCCTTAAAAATTCTTAGAATTTTCACGTTTTGATTATCGCCTTCGTAATTTCCTACAGAAAGTTTGTTTTAGGGTGAATTTTTGTTCCTCACGGTTTATGAGGAAGTGACAAAGACGTTTAATGAAACGAGATTGTAGAATTCTCGCGATGTATAAGACACGTGTCTGTATTATCAAATATTCCGAGAGGGATAATTCGTCGCGGATAATTTCGCACCCAGATAGAGTTGGACGAAGTCAAGGTGTGGTGGCATATCGTTGTCGGTGGTCCGAGTCGAGAAGTGAAGGCGGATTTTAATGTCAGTGATTATGAACTGAAGGTGTCTAGCTGGGATCACGGGTAATTTCCTGCAAGGATCATAAGAACGGGGAAAATGAAGAAATTTTCAATTATACTACGGCTAGTTTTACGGGATTAGGGTGCTTCTCGCCCTTTCATTTTTTTCTTTTTATTTTCTTCTTTCTACGTGGATATAGGAAAACCGCAATCTACAATGTGATCGAGTCGTGCAACAGCAGAACTGCGACCATATGGTCTTTCGTATACCTAGATGTAGGTATATATACTAACGCATGACTAAGAAAGAGTTGCAAGGAAATTGCTTTCCGCATCACGGTTCTATGCCCACAAAATGTGAAGGAAAAAAAAAAAAAAGGCAAAAAACTTCATCGCGAAGGGTTAAAATGCTATCTTGCCAGTTTTCACCACATAGGGTATATACTACCTGCTATACTCTCTCCAGTATTCACACTTCCAACTTCCAACAGCCATCTGTCATAGATGAACGGATTTTCATCATTGATTTGTTATTTTATTTAGATCATGAAAGAATGACCGACTACTCGATTTCTTTTCTTTCTTAAAGTTCATTAATCATCAGCTTCACCCTGTGTCTCAGAACTCAGAAATTCAGGGGAGTAAGTGATATTCTTCGCGGTTAATAAATGATCGGATTATACAATATGTGTCATTACGCATATGAATACATGTGAAAAAATGTAAAAAGTAGCTTTATGCTTTCACGCATGAGAAAAAATCGGGCATATCGTTACTAATATCTCATTTCTTAGTTGGTTGATAGGGTAGGTGTATAAGGTATAAGATATAAGGTATATAAAAAAGAAGGTATATAATTTAAAGAAATTAATCAGCGTCAGAATTAATTAGCCACAGCAGTATTCGACCGTAGACTAGAAAGAAAATAGAAAAGGAAAGAAAAATTTTGTCGAGAGATTAGTATACCTGGTTATGAGTTTTGAGCGAGATAAATGATGAAGTAACATGCTTTTTAGTTTTCTTTTCTTTTCTCTTTCTCTCTTTCTAATCTCTCAACCATATGTGGAAGGGATGGGTCTTTAACACTGACTGTATAACGCACAGTTCGCCCTTTACATGCTCATATGATTTTTTTAACTCCAATTATATATTTAACTTATGTGCTGCCCGAAGCATATATCGAGAATTACAATTAAGTCCTGTAGATATAGTATATAGCTGTGTATAGCAGTGTGTTAAAACTAAAACGTTTCTATCACGTCTGTTAAAAGCGAGATCTCTTCTCTCATACTATGTACACTAGCTTGTCTCTCAAGACTGATAATTTGATTATAGTTATCAAGAAGACACGAGGTACGTATCTATATATGGATTGAGATGACTAGTTTTTTCGTCAATCAAAAATTGCTCAATCGAAACCCCAGATTTCTTACTCGAAACATCGATTGGATAGTTCAAAAACGATTTTGGGATGAACGAAAGAAGAAGAGAGAAAAAAAGCACAAAACGAGCCAAATTTCGGAAGCAAAAAAAATAGAAACAAAAACAAGAAACGTAAACCCCCATCATACGTAAAATTTTTCCTTATTTTTAGGAGCAAGAGGAACAAAAAAAAAAAATTACAAATAAATTGTGTTTTCAATTGGGTATTTGAAACGTGAATTCGATGTCCTTCTGAATTGAATTAGTTTTTAACGGTACATCAGTCAATTAATTCAACGAGAATTAGACAATATATAGATTCTACTTTGAACTGTCCGCCCCGCGATAGCCAGCACATAGGTATACATGTACAATGTTTCGTGTCAGTTGAAAACGTGCTGAAAAGTTCCTAAAAGCACGTACGACGACTCTGATCCAAGAGAAAAAAGACGAAAAAAATAAACGAAAAAAAAGACTAAAGGTTCTTCAACACCAAACGAGTGAATTCCTTCACCCTTTTTTTCTTCTTTGGCTATATATAGTTTCCTTATATACTATATACTATATAAGATTCAAAATCCTGAAGCAGAGATTTGTAGAAAAAAAAATCTACTTTTCTCAATACTTAATGATCTCGCCGACGAAACTCAGGCCAACAGGTGTTTCGACTCACTGAAGACCATCTGTTCCAACCTTTGGGTGCTACCTTTAGCACCTCTAAATCCTGGACTGCACAGACCGAAGCGGGAGTAGCAACGGGTGTAGGTAACAGGTTGTTCGTTAGTTCGTTAGTTCGTTGGGTGCATCGTTCTCCCTGAGATTGTTTTGTCTAAACACTTTGGAAGAGAGCTAATGAGCTCTTAGGCTCTTAGCTCTTAGGTAGATCTTGGCTCTTAACTCGGTCTCGAGTGTCCTTGACGAGTCTGTCTTCTCGCTTCTATCTTTTCTCTTTTCTCTTTTCTCTTTTCTCATTTCCTCTTTCTCTTCGTCTGATTCTTTGCTCAGTTTCTTGAGCTCGTTTACAGGCTCGTTTTCTCTTCCCACTATATTAAATACGAATCCTGCAAAGTGGAGGAAAATTAGTGGCATTTTTTTAAAATTAAATGGTCCGAACAAACAGTTTTTGAGTCTTCGTCTTCTACCATCTAAATAAATTCGATTGAGATACAGGATCGATGGATCATCTCCGCGATATATACCGAGCATTCTTGTCCAAACAGAACGACCCCCTCCCTGCGGCAACACCAGGGGAGACTCGGGGACAGCACTTAGCCGAGCTTCACGTACGCGGTACACACCTGTGTTGGTGTTACGGTAGGAAAGGAGTCGTTCTGTTTGGTAAAAAACGCTCGGTATATACCGCGAACTTCCCGGAAGCTGGTTGATTATTTTACGAAATCCTTCAGGAGTTCCTTAAACGTATATAGTTTATACCAAGATGATTCCTTGAAAGTTCACAGTCAGTCACAGCCAATTCGACACTACCCGAGTTTTTCGTCTGTTTTTCGCAGGCTGGCCATCCCCTTTTTAATTTGAATTGTGAAAGGCCGTCAAATGATTTAAAATGAAAAAATAAATAAATAATCAAATAAATGTATGAGTAAATGAATGGATGGTTGGATGGATGGATGGGTGGGTGGATAGATGGGTGGGTGGATAGATGGATGGGTGGATGGATGGATGGTTGGATGAATGGATGGCTGGATGGATAACAGAATGAATGAATGAATGAATGAATGAATGAATGAAAGGATGGCCAGCCTGCGAAAAACAGACGAAAAACTCGGGTAGTGTCGAATTGGCTGTGACTGACTGTGAACTTTCAAGGAATCATCTCGGTATATGTATATACGGTACGTGTCTCATTGTCCGAAAGAGCACTGCCCTCTCTTTGTAGATAGATACGTACATGTATATATATGGTACCTGTGCGCACGTGAAGTTGATAGACCCGTTGTTTGCCAGTGATCGAGAGGTAACAGATCGAGAACGAATGCGACGAGTATCGGTGATCCGGACTCGACATATGTACACGACCCTCAGTCTTAAATACTTAATTCTTATTTTCGATATGTATGTAATACTTTACTCCCCTTACTGACCCCCATTATTTTTTTTTTTCTCTTCTGATCACGAGTCTTGAATAAATTGCGAGTCTCAAGATCGCTAAACGCTATGAGTTGTCCGCGTATCTAAAGATCGCGAGACTACATTCTCCGCGGCAGGTAGTTATAGTAGTAGGTAATATAAGACGACGGTCAGACCGATCAGTCAAACTGCTAAGTTTTAGGCCTAAGATACTATCCGGCTATTTTAGTATTAACTATAATAGTTGGTTAAACAAAATACTCAGTCATTCATATTTCGATCTTTATTTTTTAGTTTGAAGAAGTTGTTTTACCGATTTTTATTACCTATAGCTCGCTTATAACCCGAATAGTATATATTCTAGGTATATTGTCAGGTCTTTATATACTTCCGAAATGATTCTCACGATATTTGTATGAATTTGAAAAATCAGGTGGAATAGAATATCAGATTTAATATAATTTTATTATTTTCGGCAAGTTAGTTGCTCAATGATTATTATAAAGTCGGCGAAATGGGGAATCTCAAACGCGATACCCAGTCGTTTGATCTTAAATATTGAACAACACTGTTGCTCATTGAGTTCTTATATAATTTTTATTATAATTCGCCGCAGTTGGGTAAAGTCAAAGAAAATCTTTAACCCTCCGTGAGTCGCTACCGAGCCTCAAGCACGCGGTGCATGCCTGTGTTGGTTTTCCCGTATGAAGAGAGCTGTCCAATCTCACCGAGAACACTCGGTATATACTAGGGTGCTCCCTAATCCGTTCATATTAGAATTTCGATGGTACTTAGAATTGAGACAGAAATTCGGGGTTCTAGATAAATTTTTCTTTTTCTTTTTATATATTTGTAAATGTCCTGACCCACGGGAAAGCGTTGATATTATAAAATGATAAAATTAAGACAATAATAAACCGTACCTAAAATATAGCCGATCAATGTTCCGATATTTGACAAGTAAATGAATAAATAGATTAGTGGATCACTTACCTGTTTTCCCCTCCTATTTTTTCTTTTTCTTTCTCTTTCTTTGAATATTCGAATAATGGACTATATAAAAATATATATATGGACTGGATAAAAACGTAGGTGTGTATAGGATTTAGATGGTACAAGGAAAATTGGTATATGTATAATAATAATAATATACAAAAGATTGATTAAAGTTTGATTTAGTTATTTATTTCGTATAAAATATTTTCTATATTATGTATAGGGAGAAATATCTATATATTGTAGTAGGTATTTTTTTTTTTCCATTTTCTCATTTTTTCTTTAATTTTCTTTACTTATTCATTCAGTTTTTTGTGTGTTTTTTTGTTGTTTTTCGTTATTATCAATTTTCGCACTTTCGTCGGTGTATGATTTATGATACATGACTAGTTTCATCGAGTAACTTATTTTATAACTAATAGTAATAATAATAATAATAATAATATTAATGATAATCATGTCATGATAAGAATATTAATGATAATTATACAATGAAAAAATAAAAAATAAAAAAGAACGATACGAAATTCACCAAAAATTAAATTACAAAAATGAAGAAGAAAAAAAATAAAAAAAACTTGCTCGGTTCAATATTATTATATCGCGATTTACCGTTAATAATACTATATAATTATGTATAATCTAAGATAAAGTGTACAAAAAAAAAATATATATATGTATGAGTGTATATGTATGGCTCGCTATTTACAATGAAGTATGTATGTGTGTATGTATGTATTATATATGAGACTGCATATTATATATAGTAAAGTCGAAATTTTAAATATATATATCTATATATATATCTATATATCTATCTATCTATCTATTTATTATATTCATATTTATATTTATAATTGTAATATGTTGATATGATTCATAAATTATTAGGACAGTAAGGGTATATGAAATAATAGTAATAATAGTATTAATAATGAAAATATAAGAAATAATAATAATAATAATCGTAAATGTAATAGTAATGTATAATCAACTTTACAAAAAGACTAAAGAAAAAGCGAGAGAGAGAAAAAGAGAGAATTTGAAAATATACCGATGATAATATTATGATGATGATTAATATAGGTAATTAAAATGGCACAAAGTTTTTCACGGGATTAATATACGATATCGCTGTATTATTAATTATTATATTATATTAATATTACAGCGATCTTTCGGTATTATTTATATATATAGTATATTTTTAATCTTTTTTTTTCCTGTCAACTTTGTTTATAATTTAAATATAGCGCGGTCTCTTTCTTATATATACCCTTATATATAGCACCAAGAACGAACCCCTTTTTCTCTTTTTTTAAAAGAGAGAAGAAAAAAAAAATAATATAATAATAATAATAATAATTATGATTATTATTTATTGTGGCAAGTGTAGCGGCAGGCAGAATACGGTATAATAATAATACCAATAATAATAATAATAATAATTATAATAATAATATGGCAAATAGAAAAAAAAATTAATAAATAAGGAAAATACGTGCAAAATTACCTATTAGTTTAAAAATCGACTATTCGACGTAATTCGATATTTACTTTGTTGAAATTTCTTTTTTTTTTTTCATCCTTTTTCTACAGTTTTCCTGATATATCGTTTGTACTCCGTATATAGGTATATAAAAGAACAGCAGTCTCTTTAATTTAATTTAATTTCTTCTTTTTTTTCATTTCTTATATAATCTCTATTATACTATAAGTTTTTTTTTTTTTTTTAAAGGCACTGAAGTAGTTCTCCTCCTCCTTCTCCTATTCCTATTTCTATTCTTATTCCTATTCCTTATTTTTGCATCCTATTATATAGATATATCATCAAACTGTCAAATTATTAATCATCAATACACTCCCCTTCTCTCATATTCTCATTTCTCTAATTATCTTTCTCTCTCTCTCTGTCTCTCTCTCTCTCTCTCGAAAACTATACAATAATTCAGCAACCGTAAGCAATCGGTACAGCAACCCCTGAGCATCCGGACTCTTGATGTTTAGTTAGTAAAGACATCCTGCTGAAAGTTTTACTGCACGATGAGCAAGAGTACTTTTTGACATCGCTATGGGTTTGTAAATGAGCACGTAGATTACTACGGTCTGCAAAAGCCCTATTACAGTGTTGACAACTGAAAGGTTTCTCGCCTGTATGGGTTCGTATATGTCCCTGAAGTAACCAAGGCCTAGAAAATGCCTTGCCACAAAGATGGCATTTGCAAGGTAACGTATGCGTTCTTATATGCATCTTTAATGCTCCTAAACTGACGTAAACCTTCTCGCAATATTTACAAGAGAATGATTTTTTCGTCTGTCCTTCGGCAGCCGCGCAATGAAATTGTTGATGTTTCGATAGTCCTGAATAAGTTGAGTAAGACTTGCCACAATCCGGACACTGGTATCTTGGCGATGCTGAATTGCCATTTTTTTCCATTATTTTTTGACCACCGATAGGTCCCGCCGAAGTACTTCCGGCTGATGATCTACCGCTATCACTTCCTGGCGATGACAAATCCTCAGGTGTTACCGGTGGTGGTGATCTCAATGATCCAGAACCCAACGAACTAGTTGGTGACAGTCCACAATGTTCAGGGCTACCCCAAGGCGCGTAACTCCTTGCCACAGGCCTTTGTATAGTAGGACATGTCAAGGCAGTATGTGGTGGTGGTGATCCCGATACATGATCAGGAGAATGGGACGAATATCCGGTCCCAGCCACTGGATACGCGGGATATAATTCGCTTGGTTGATACCTGTACGCCGCTGGATAAGGGAGATAATGGGGTGGGAACAGGGGTGCTGTTCTTGCCCACGCGGGTGTTGCATAACGCGGTAAAGGTTCAACAGGAGTATTTAAATTCAAGGGTTCAAGCGGCGCTGAACCAACAGCTACCGGGCTGTTGGTCGTAGCTATGAAGTGCTGATGGGGTGGCGAAGACGAATTGCTATTGCCAGTATTATCGTGTTGTAGTACTTCGACCTTAGCTTTTTTAGGAAGCTGATGTAAAGGTGCTACGACTGCACCACCCGGTGGAGTCAAAGTCTTCATAGGATAATGTTGGTGATTTATATGGCTGTGATAATTATGGTGTGTAATATTCGTCATATGTGGTGACACTGCGATCGAAGAGGGCGAAGACGACGAATGTGAATGCAAAGGCGAAGACGAAGGCGACGGCCTCAATGATCGTAGTAATAATCTTGACGACGACGATGACGATGATGAGTTTGGCGATACTGGTGAAGGCGACCTGCGCGAAACGTTTGGACTAGTAGTAGTAGTTGTATCTTCTTGTTTTACTGTAAAACTTGGCGATACTGTGACGGGATAATTTTCAACCGATAAAGAATAAGAACAAGACGTAGAACTCGGTGAATTTGTTTTATTCTTTTCGTCTTTAACTGCTGCCCTCCTACTTAGATCCTCTGGTTTTGTACTTAAATTTTCTGGTTCCGGTATCAAATCTTCATCGTCTACCACTACCACGTCGACCATTTCTTCTGTAACAACAATAAAAGAAAAAAACGATTTTTTATTAATTCATCCCTTATTGAATTTTGGTATTCTGATAAATGAATATCAAAACGACGACGAAGTAGGATTGAAATATCAAAGGACTGTGGGAACTTTGATTATCCCAATTCACACATTGATAAGAATTATAGTTAAGCTATAGATTTCGAAAATATTCGTCGTTCTTTTTATCAACGCGATTTTATTGAAATTAAATTCTCCTATTTTTTTTTTCTTGTCGTCCTGAGTTTAAAGATTAATAAAAAATCTGATCGTTTCTTACCTTTTATCGGCTCTGAAGCCACCTCTTCCCCAAGCATAACGTGAACCGGACGTTTTTTCAGGGGACAATGACTGTAGCTGTTGTTTCTCTTGAGAAAACTTCGTGGCATATCGTCAACGAGCATTTTGTTATAGTTTTTTTATTAGTTTTTTATGGAGTCGCACAGTTCACACAAACATCGATAATTATTAGTCTCCTTAGTTCTAACAGATTAATAATAATATTAATAATATTAATTAGAAGATGAAGATGAAGATGGTAATCCAAAATGTTGCGTGGGTGGGTATTTAAACACTGTACACTTTATATCCGATGTTTGATAGCAACATCACAAACACTCCGCGACACATTTGTAGCTTAAGTCCATCGATCTTAGTAGTCTATATGATCGTTCACTATTTTTATTTATTAATTATTTAATTTTTCTTTTTCTGTATCTCTTTGATAAGAGATCGAACGAGAAAAAAAAATTAATTTAATTTACGTTTGTTCGTTTTTTTTTTTATTTCACTCACTTGAATTATAAATATTATTAATCTTAATATTATGAATAATAATAATAATAATGATAGTGTATATTATTATTTGTAAAATATATTGAGATAATACGAATGTAGAAAAAAAAAATAATAATTTTCGAAACACTGTAGATGGGGTATCGGGATAACTAGATGAAATATTAATAGAAGAAGTAGTAAAAAAAAATAATAATACACGCTTAACTGAACACTGGAACGACAAAACGACGTACCGTATTCGGCTTCAGGCCGTTTCTGGTGGCAGGGGGGTACTCCGCGGCCTTATATAACCGTTTACCCCACCACAAAGGTGCAGGTGGCCCGCACGTGCTGCCCAACCAATGCGGGCGGTTGGGCCCCGTGCGCTCAACCAATAGTCAAAGTACGGTCACGGGCCCTGCGCCAATAAGAAACGCCGCATCTGTTCCTAAAGAAAGAGACAGAGATCTCGATTTAAGGGGAGAAGTAAAGTTGAGTTTAGTGCAGCTCGGATGGTAGAGGGTAGAGGGTAGAGAGAATGAGGGGAGTGGGGCGACGCGGGTCCCTACCGCGTCGGTGTACCGTGTGAGAGGTACTCTCTTGGGCGCGCGCGCGCGCGCGCGCGTTATACTACACACTACACACTACATACACGCAGGACACACACAGCTATACATATATGCATATATGATTGTCTCTTTTTCATGTATAGTGCGCACAGCCTCGTACCTAGACTATACTAGCTATATCTGGTCTGACTGGGGGGCAGATGCTGCAGTATATGTCTATATAGATGTGCAACGCGTAGTTATTTTACTATAACTTTATACTACACACGTTACTGCAGCTGCGTGTGTGCGCTACCAAGTTTTTCTATATGTACATTTTGTATAATGTAGTTTTGAATACCTATATATACACATACACGTATATGAATCCCCTCGTGGGTAGGTATACCTATGCACATCGAGTTCTTTGGGTCTTTGGGTGCAGACTTGCACCCCTCTCCTCCCCTGCCCCCCCCCCGTTCTACGTAGAAATATTTTTCACCCTGTGTAGTAGGTACACTGCACCGTTCGTTATTTCTTCCCCTCTCATCTCATCTCTCTTCTTTTACATCCTTCTATTCCCGCATTTTATTTCATCAACCCAGCGGTTAGGGGCTGGGGGGTAGAGAAGGCTACCATATACATTGCTGCAGCGGTCGTATACCTACCTACTGCGCTCCGGGCGCAAGTTTTCTCGACGTAACGGTCTTGTCGCGTGCCACGCTGCAGCATCCGCGCGCCCACGCGTCATCCGACTCTTTTGGGCCCACGCGCACGCGCGCGCGCGCTCACTCGCTCACTCGCTCGTTCGTTCGTTCTTTCGTTCTTCTTTACACTACACAACTCGTACGCGACTGCCCCACTGTACCATTATTTCATACTCTCCGTTATATACCGAACAATTATTTATAATCTTTTTTATTTTAACTAAGATATAATTCAGCTATTGATTAATGATGCAATTAAATAATTATAACTAACGATAGACCTTAGATGATAGAAGATCTTTGACGAGTACTGTATATAAGAAAATTTTGCGCATGTATAGCAGAGTTTGAAATCAAGAACCTAAACATTATACAGATTTAATACTTTTTGAATATTTTTTATTTTCAATTTTTATATACAACAAGGCGTATGTATGTATAAGTATGTATGTATGTACTTCCAGACTTGAATCTTATTTACAAAGCTTCCGGTTTTTCCGGTACCTGACCAGCCTGGTCGTCCTGTTTGCTCATGGCTGCTTATAATGCTTCGTACTAACACAAGGATTTTTTTTTTTTGTTACTTCTTTTTTAATGATCGTCTCACTATTATTATATCGCGTTAGGTATATAGGTAGCTATGTGTACAATTTATTCTTATAACGTATGAGCCAAGTGCTGTATGCGCTTATGCTGCACATCTATTGCTCCGAATTGCATCTTAATTCAGTATTATATATTAGGGTGATCCTTGATTTGATCAGTTTAGAATTTCGATGCTTCTATGAGTCAGGACGTCTCCAAATATGTACAAAAAAATGTAGCCAAAACCCAAAGTTCCTATCTCAATTCTAAGTGCCACCTCAAATCCTTCGAATTTTCCTATTTGGATAAAACACGACTCCTGAAATTTCGCGATTGATTGCTTTTTCCTCCCCATTGCAGTATAGCTCCGAATTTTCTATGTATCCAATTCAGGAAAATCGTAAACTGATTTTCTTTTTCGTGAAGTTCTTCTTTTCCTATTCCTCCGATTCCAATTTGTACATAGAGACTCGGTGTAGAAAAACATTCTATACATACCCTATATACCTAACTCCGAATTTTCTAAGATGGGGTTGGGAAAATCCCGTTCAGGTTCCCTCATTGTATTTATTAAGTATAAACTGCATTACCTGAAATTTATACACCATGCAATTTTATAGGAGCGGATTGTTATTACTCAAATACCTATATACAGATATATAACTAACTACCTAATCTATAAACGCGTCAAGTTAATCTTTTGAATCCTTTTTATTCTAATTTCTTGCAATTTCACCCATAGGCAAGTAGGTAGGTATCTATAATATTAACGAAATATCTACAAGTAGGTAAAGGCATAAAATTGAAGTGTGAATACTGTTCAACGCGCAGTTTCAATGTCCGAAGCCGTTGAACAGTATATAAGTACTGTACGTATGTATGTATATATTATATATGGAAGTATATACCTATACATAGATAGAATATACATGAGTACATAAACACGTTAGCTGCAGAGGGTTCTTTCCAGGGCCTTTGCACATGTCCGGGTCCCCAAATAAGGCCCGAAAATTGGCCGAACTATGAACTAGTCTCGGTGGGGCCCAGGCGAGGTCGCATATGGCAGTACGTATACGTATGCACCACCAGACCAGTGTAACAGCGTATAGGATCTACGTGACGGGGCAGGGAACAGCGGCACGGTAGTAGTAGCCACCGCCAGGTGTTTCAAAGGTGAGAGGAGACGGTCCCCCTTCCTTCGGCAAAATATTAAAGGAAAAAGGACCAAAAAAAAAAAGGGAAAAGGAAAAAAAAAACGAAACACAACAACTACGTCTAGTTTCCTTCCGAAGGGGGGAAAACCTGAAGAGACCTGCACGATAGAATATAGGTATGTACATATTCATATAGGTACAAGATACGTAGGTATAATATATGAACAGATTTATGTAATACATAAGTTGTGATAAAGTTTCGAAAATCCAGAATTATTGATTCCTAAAAAAAAATGGACTGTAACTGTAACTATCTCACATCGTATGCAAAAATGGGCATATTTTGGTCTTAAAATTAATTATAAGGGTGCGCAGAAGAATAGGAAATAGTTATTCCGGATTTGAGGGCATGATTTGATGTCTGGCCTCACAATGTCTCATCATATATGCTGAGAGCTGTAGATACATAGGTGCTTGAATTTGACTCTCACGATCAAGGGAGGATTTCCTGTTTGGAAAATTGAGAAACCGTATTTTAATTTTTCTTTCAAAATTTGAGTAAGGTCCTTACTCAAGATTTCATAATCGTACTTCAAAACGCTGGTTAAACACAAGTGATTCACTTGATGAAGACTCGTCTGGAATTTAGAATTCCGAACTTCTTATCAGCTTACGGTTTCGAGGGTCCTGAGTCCCAAGTATAAACCTACGTGCAAAGATTTAGATTTTATTGTGTATATATATACAGATTTGTAGGGTAGTGGTTATCGCCCCTGAACGTGTATATGAAGGATCCCATGCGTAAGCACCGTTACCAAAGTTTGTATGCGTCTCTGCACACTCGTCTGCAAGGACATAAGCGGGTAGAAATTTAGACGTAGAGATACTTAGAGGGTGAAAATTTCTCCCACGTGAATCAACACCCTTTTATCTTAATCTAAACCCACCGAACCTATCAGTTGGTAGTTTTACAACCGCATCAATATTTACGCTTGTGAAACCTCGAGTGTTTGATGACAGCACTTTTTCGTGACTCAGGATGTACTGATCGGATTAACTCGGCTTAAGCCAGTTGTTGACCGTTCTTGTTCTAACTGTCACCAAACAATCGTCTTGCACCAACTTTAGAACTGCGTTTTTAAAATGCAAAAATAGTTTCTCTTACCTGAACGAACATTCTGAAAAGTAATTTTTCAACAATTTTTCTCTAACTTTCAAACTACCAAGTCTTATGGGCATCACTATCTCTGACGTGAAAGTATTTCGAGTGAGGATAATTTCGGAGATAAATTATACCTATTCCAGGTTTAAAAGAGTTCATATGTCTAGGATATGAGAAATTTTTGGGTCGTCATAAAAGTATGTACATCGGTAAGTACAATGGTGAAAACAAGACTATTGACCCTAAGGATCACTTGTCTAATACATAGGAAGAACGACTCAGACTTTATATATCAGTGAGTCATTCGAAGAACAATCGGCCGTTTTCTTTTCACGCTGAATAATATCTTGTTTGTTATATGCATTAGTCAAACTAGTAAATCCCACGCAAACGAGGAGAGACTTGTTATAATTAGCCGTTATGTCCAATTTCATACATAATTATCCATATGCAAATACCATATAGGGTAGCTAAAATAATATTGTTTTAACGGGTTTATTGATAAGATTTTTCAAATTCCTTCAACAGTATTCATCGTCATCATCATCACCTGAATTTCGGTACAAAAATAAGCGAAATAAACTCAATACTCTGAAATTACTCATAGGTACAAATTTTTGGACATTCTTAAGTATGAAACAACACTCCATAAGTTCACATCCTTGAATGAAACATTCGTGTAGCAAATCGTGTTGAAAACTGAAGATGCACTTATGGCTTGGTCCAGTGCCTCCATAGATTCAATTTCCGAAATACCAAGACCTAGTGGTTCTCATTTTTTTCTTATGATTTTGAAGCCGGATTTATCCTCTTCGGGATCCTGTATGGTACAAGGACTAAGTTCTTCTATCACCACTGACCACTGCAGGCTATATGTATGTATTTTTAAGTATACATAGATTTCCTCGACGTAACTTGAATGAATAAGGGTATAAGGGCACTGCAGTGATTCCTGTGAATAGACCCGGTGTATACTTGTTCTTTGTCGTATTTGTGTATGTCTATGTGAAAATCTCTAAGAATTACCGAGCCGCTTCATGGTGCACCGGTTACGGGGTCCATACCCAGAATCCCAAACTTCTTACTTACCTACTTAGCTTCAGGCAGACCATTATTTACGCTTTGTGTTCCAGTTAGACCTGTTATCATGTGACCTAAGTGAGTATATACGAAGATGCGGATGTCTTTCGTCTATAGATATAATCGAAATGGGACTTACATAATATTCAACCAATTTAAGCAAACTTGATAAACTTTTTACTATTCTGTAAAGAAATCTTCGACCGATTAATCGTGTGAGAAATTCGAGGGAAAATTTTTGAAACTCTTATTGGTTTTTTTTTTTTTTTTTTCTCCTTGGTCTCGATTCTAATGAAAAGTCCCACAAACAGGCAGCTGTGCTTCCGATATCGAGTAATATATATGTATATAGACATACGTAAGTAAGTTCGTTGCCAATTCGTACCCCACCAAGATTATTTCAAGTTTTCGATATCTTTTTTCTTCTATTGATCATTGTACTCTCTATAAGGCCCCAATGTGCAGGTGAGTACTCGAAGGATACCTGATCCTGCAGGTAACAACTTGCCACAGATCCGTTAGCAAGATGATTCATATTTAAGGGAGAGTGGGGAAAAAAAGTTCATATTCATGCTCAAGTTTTTTTTTTTATTATTTTCAATTGTAGATACAGTTTTTTTATTTTTTTTTATTGTATATATCCTGTAAATTTTTTAACTTCATTTCTCCAGTATACGAGAAAATGTTATCAACCTTTTTCGATCTACACACCTACGTGGTCAAATTTTCTTTTTACTTCTCTGCACACCTTTGGAAACAAAAAAGGAAAAGAATGAAATGTATTTTCCGAGAAATGGCACGTGCTAAATTCAGCCCAGGCTACGGTTATTTTCTGGTCGAATGGTTGACGCCTAGCCACATCACCAGAATAGAGACCAGACGCGTGCCCCATCCAGTAGGTCCTCGAGATAGGAATAGGTACTAGTTCGAACTGGACATTTGGGGGATTGATTGACGGGCAGGTGGGTATATGGTCAGATTATATTCATGGACCCAACTTTAGCAGCAGCAGCAGCAGCAGCAGTGGGCAGATGAACGACATTTTGCAAAGGCGAATGGTCCTTGCATATACACATGATATATATATATATATATATATCTATACATAGAGGTATAATACAGTTGGTTCCCTCTTGGTTCGGCCTGGGCGTTATATACCTTCCGGAGATCACGATTTAAATTTAAAAAATTTTCTTTCCTCATGTTTATTGTTGGACAATAAATCATCCCGTAAGTTTAGCGTGAGGTAGGACATTTCCTGATATTCTATACCCCGTATAATAGAGACATATACCCATGATTTTGCATAACTTGTCCAATACTGAATGCCCAGTCACTAGGAGAGTTGGAAAGTGTTAATCCTTCGGGTAAGGGATTAGAAGATTTTCAATGTGGATTATAAGATATTCTTCCACTGTACCTAGGAAATACTTCGTGTATATATCCAAATGAATATATGTACATAAGCATCCTTATATTCAGACATTAGAAGCATTAGATGCCTTAGATGAAATTTATATCCCCAATATTCTGCACATTGAATCCAACAATTTTTCCGAATTTTTGATATTTTTTTTTTCTCCTTCTTCTCGTTTTTTCGTTTTGTTTCTTTTCTTTTTCTTTACGTGCAAAAGTTGAGTGGACAAAAAAGTAGATTGCATCAAAATGCGTGAGGTCTTCGTTGGTCGAACGAATTTTATAGTTTTTGGTAAAGTAAAGAAAAAAAAAAAAAAAAATGTGGGTCTTATACGTTCATACCGATGTACAGATATAGGAATCTACTAATTTCCAATACAATGGGAAATGAAGTCCTCCTTCTGGAAGTAAAAGTCAAGATTTTAGACGTATCGCTTTCGAACCCTGTTTCCCTGTAATGGACCATCGGATAAGATCACACCTCGTCTGCGGTGGTCTATGATCTTATCTATCTTCCCCTCCAACGCTGCACAACCCCAAAAAAACACGCCTACAAATTACAACTCTGATGTCATTATGAAATAAAGTGAAAGCTCTATGCGATCGCATCGAGAGGGGATATATTTCATCTCTCGATATATAGTAGAATAGTCCTTTAATATAAGTTTTCTCGTACTCTTTGACTAATTTTACCCTTTCTAAGATCAAATTGTCACGGTTTTCTTTACTTTTTCTTTGGTTTTTCAAATAATTGCAAACAATTTTCAAACGATTTCTATCAATTCGGAAAATGCAGTATGACATCTGATTTTCATCCAAATTTAAACATTCATATTTCCCACGTAATAAATAAAATCAAATCTTCGATGTTTGATCTGCTCAATGCAGGCATTTCCCGTTTGCCTATTTTTTGGGTGCGTTACTTTTTACAGAATCACTCTGTATACCGACAAAGGATGATACCTTGGACGATTTTTTTTTTTTTTTTCATGTCCTTTACGACTATGCGCGGTACGTCCAGAGAAAGCAAGGATATATTTTCCCTACAAACAGTCTTACAATATAAAATTCGTAGCGGGGGGATGAGGCGAACTTTATTTAACCCCGCGGGATGATGATTCCGTCCTCTTTTCAACATCGCTGTATATATATGTATATATACTTATATATACCTATACCGTGTAAATGCTTATATACGCATCTTACGCATGCGAGGATGTTGTGATAGGCACCAACAGTCCTGAATGAGTCGAGGTATTTCTTTTGTGCAGTAGCGCCCAGAGACCGAAAGAGAACCGAAAAAGAAAAAAATGAATGAAAAAAAAAAAAAGGAAAAACTAGAAAATATATAGAAAATAAAAAATAAAAATACGAATGAATCGGTCTGGGACGTGACCGCGGTCACCACCTCGTTCTTATAGTCGTGAAAAACTGTACGTGAGAAACGTGGGCGTTTGTCTTTCAAACATTCGACCATCAAAAGAATGATTCTTTAATGACAGATCGGGCATATAGTGTAAAAACTCTTTGAGTTTACTCTACTCGTTTTTTTTTTTTTTTTTTTTTTCTTCAAATTTTTATTAGAGACATTACTGGACCATGTATGGATCATGTGAATCCTTTGACCTCGCGATCCGACACGTCGTTGATTGTTATAGTATATGACGAACGGATGAAATAAAAAAGCTTTGAATTTATTATTTTTTCGTTTTTTCTTGTTTTATATTTAATTAAGTAGAAAATAGATAAAATTCGTCGGCTAATCATCAACGATTTTTAAATCGTTAATGATTCGTACGTTGTTTGAAACGGTGTTTGCATAGAGCGATAATTTCGACTTGTTATAAACATCCTGGATGTGTCAAATCGATCTCATTTCTATCATCATGTTTGATTATTTAATGAATACCTATATACATCTTGTCGCTGTTAAAAGGAGCCGGATAAGCACAGTTGTGTCGACAGGCTATTTCCCTTGACTCGAAGATGCGTGATTCATTAGTAATATATAGTATTATACTTATAGATTAAAGAAATCGAACGATCAATCGGCTGCGGTTAATTATGATCTGTTTTCAAAATAATCCATCAAAAGAAAAAGAAAAATAGAAAAGAGAAAAGGTATTAAAAAATAAGAAAAAAAATGTAAAAAAATCATGTCGTTTTATCAGAGGGCCCTGATAGCGGTGTGTAGTGCTTGCCTAATTTAATTAATTTCAATTGGTCTATGCGGCTTCGGGAACCTTTCACCGTTGCGACATTCTACGGATCGGTTTTATATCTACATCTGATACCGGGGAGTCGTGCCGCGTGATAACAATGTTGGGACGCCTCGGGCATATTGTGGGTGCGTGTGGTCAACCGGTCTACGCTCCTGTCCTATTTCATTCTTATTAATAATAACTGAATATATATATATATACATATATACATACCCGTGTCTCGCGAAACTACGGTAAATACGAATAAGAAAAAAAATAATTGAAAAAAAAAAAACATACATAGGTATATAGATATTTAATCAAGTATCTAGATATAGATATTGGGTATTCCTTGCAAACTCGATAAACGATTGACCATGACATTATTTTCACTCATGATTTTCCCTATGATAGTCATAGATCTTCAGCCTGTTATAATTACGTTCAAACCCATCAAATCGACAAATCCACCACCCATAAAGCTCGTTTGAGGTAGCTCAAAAATGTTGAACTGATTTCTGCTTGAATTAGTTAGAAACAGTATGAAATTTGTTAAAAAATGAGCTAAATGAGCTAAAGGAAACACGAAAACGTGAACGAAATGAGCTATAAATGAAGTTTGGAATAGTTTCGAATGATGTAAAGGATGCTAAGAAGAGTTTAAAGCAAGATCCTGTTTATGTATAAGAGTTGAGAATAAGGGATCGTAAAAGTTTGTAAAAGACGATAAAAAATCTTGACTATCATAGCTCGAGCTCCCGATCTCTAATTCTTGGCCTCGTCATTTCCGGTTTAGAAGGTGGAAGAACGGAGATGATATCCTGCTCGCAAGTGGAGACCTTGCAGATGAGAGAAAGAGAGGTAAAAAGTGAGAAGGAACGATGCGTCTCGCGGAGGATCTCCTATATATATATATATATATATATATATATACTCGTATATATGTATATCTACTGCTACAGCATCCGGCCAAACGCTACGGGTCCATACCTCAGAACGTAACGGGGGGAAAGATTAAAAATAAATCATCGACTAACGAAAATGAAATTTGTTACGGGTGGTTCTTCGTATAGCACCCCGCTGATCGCCGCTGGTGGCCCTCTCGGCTCTAACTTAACTTGATAGTATATATGAGGATAATCAGCCCGCTGCACTTGTTGCACGAGTGGAGTGTAAATAATTAGGCATTTAAGAAACGGCGAAAAAATCATTCGATAAGTTAATTTTTTTTTTTTTCTCTCTTTATGCTTCAATCAATTTTCGATGATAGTTCGTGTATAATACAAAATATAATTGGGAATCATATTTTTTCTTATGGTTTTTGGTTTTCATTATTATGTACACCTACATCCGTGCGGAAGACATGCATGTATATTGTATATATTACGCATTGAATGCGCGGGTGCTTGGTTACGCGGTTTTTGATTGGTCGACGATTCTCTAATCATTACTTTAGCTATTAGGGTCACTTTCTCCGAGGTGAGACAATAGCCCGTGACTATAGAGCCCATGGCGACTTCGTAACGCGAGTATATGGGTGACGGGGCGTATGAAATTGTCTCTAAATTGCGAAAACTATATCTATATAATATATATGAATAACCTGACTGACCGGCGTAGGTGGAGAGCATATACCTATAACAATACACAATATACACTACCCCTTTCATAAGCAAATTTCATACTCAATCAATTCGTATACGATTACTCCGCTACTAATCATATAAAATTAACGAAATTTCGCGTGAATCATTCTAATCAATATATCTATCGTGCAAACTACAGAAATTTCATTGAATTGATAAAAACTCTTTCTTATCAGTCGATTTACTTCATTTTTTCATCATTATTAATATCATTTCTGTATCTATAACTAAAGTTTCTAGACCGATTTCAATATCCTTAGTTCATATGCTGTAAAAAAAGAAAATATGTGTATCGAAAAAAACTAATCCTTCAGAATTTTCTCGGTTATATTAATAATGCGCAGTACGTCTGATCGTGCAGCGCAACGGTGCTACCTGTTGCTTTCAGTGATACCTACTCGTCTTATACGGTCTTATATTATGTATAATGTCCGTGCGCGTATAATGTGTAGTGATATAGCTACGCGAGCTGGCAACTAAACCTACGGAAGGACCGTACGTAATACGATCCTCCCGTAAGCGATGGTCTTGTCTGGCGAACGGTGGGTCCCTACGTTACGCGAGAGGAAGGCAATAGTGCTGCTGAGGACTGAAAGGACTGAGAGGACTGTGTAGAAGCGAGGAACGATCAGGAGCGAGGAGCGAGGAGTGAGGAGTAAGGAGATTGTGCGGGGCCCGGTCCCGGTCCCCGGCCCCGTTCCTGGTCCCGGTAGTGCAGCGGTGCGTTGACGAGGGCATTTTTTAAACCCGATGATATCGAATGCCGCCGCCTAAAGACTAATGTACAGAGATAGACGCAGTAAATCAGAAGGGAACGCCATGTCGCTGGCTCCCGGCTTTCTGGCTCGAGCTGTTCGAGCTGCTCTCGGCGCTTCTATGCGTGTAATATACTCGATACATGCACATATACAATGACATATTGTATATAACTATACAGACATATGTATATATACCATATAGATGAATATTTAATAAATATATAATCCAGTAGCCAACAAGAGAGTAAAATCGAGAATTCGGTAGCTGATCGTTATGGTGTATAGCTAAACACTGTACTGTTCGCTGTGTTACTGATCGATAACCATAAGCTACATGAACAGTAATTGTGTAACAATTACCATATTCAGCTAATTTTCAACGTCTGCTTGACTAGCAAGAAACAATTTAAAATTCATTGATTTGGAGAAGAAAGGATAAAAAATGTGACTAAGTGGTGAGTAGGAATCCACTGGCTTCTATAATCTTATGTAGATACTTACATACGTATCGATTTATATATATACGTGCCTTAATATATTGATATTATTATAAACGTAAGACACGATCGTAGCATGGATCGGTACTCATTCGTCGTGGTCCAGTTGAGTCACGCGGGTATATAGCTGTAGGTATACTATATAGAATAGCTGTATACTGTAAACTGATCGATCTCACAATTAACGAGAGTAATCGATGGACCGACGCTCTGCTCTCTGCATATACGTTATATACATATGTATATACGTATTTATTTTATATATATATATATTGGTAGGTAGATTTAATGTTTGATCCCATAGAATCTAGATCAAAAGGCATCATGGGTATATAATTATCGGCTAATCGCGAGCCATAGGAATAGACGACTTATGTAGACGGTGTAGGTTACCATTTAAACATATGTATATGGTATATTCTCACCCACACGATCGTGTCACTGATCGCTTTCTTGATTTGAACAACGACTTTCCCTGTCTTTAAACTAGACCATATAAATATATCAATGAATTATTAAACGCCAATCTTATCCATACTGTATATGTATGTATGAAAAATATACCTAATAAAAATATATATAATTGCACACATATGCTTATATGATAACGATTTTTGTTATTATGTCTCTTCTAAGCTTGTTCATTATTTCAATTAGTTGATTATCAGATTTTCAAGGCATTCAGTGGTATATATAGGTAGTATATACGTGCCCATCCCCAAAGACGAAGACATACCCAAGATACGAACGACGTGTTCTCCTAATTATAATTAGGCAATAATAATGCCCTGCCTTCGAAGATTCATTATACAGATTGTATCCCAATCATCAGTCAATCTCCATACTATAATCTCCCTGACGAATTGGCCTCGAGCCTTATCGCTAATCCATAATACATACAAATCCTTAATCGCTAGCCAGACGACTTTACTCATTGCCACTGTATCCAGTATCTATATGCACGCACACAAACACACACATATATGTATGGTACATAAAACTAGGTATGTATCTAACTTCCTCATAGGCTCTCGCTTCTGGTGTATATTCGCTTCCTTTACACCTTTATACCTAGTGGCAAAATATTTAAATAATACAAATCGTACCTAAGTGGTTTTCTCAAAGATTTGATTCCCGATCCTCAGGTACGTTAAAGTTCAAATTTTCTGCACAGCAAAAAAACAATTCCAAATTTTTGATCTATTCGATCTGAGAATCGATCAAATGGTCATAACGATACTCACTGATTAAAGAAAGAAATAGAATCGGTATAAATATTTCTTCGAATTTATCTTCTGCAAATTAGATTTTGACTCGTATTTTGAATAAATAATTATATCCACCCTGTACGTAGGATCTTGCTTGCGGCTAGATCTTTTATAGGTACATGGTAGGCTAAGCAAAGCTGGATTTATGCTATCGCTATTGTCTAGGATAGGGCTGAACAAAGCGTCCGCATGTCCCATGATCAAGAGACCGGTCGATAGCCCATAGATTTTTATGGTATATACTATATAATACATATATGTATACCTATACCTGTTTAAATTATTTCAAACTTGTATATTATATAGTACAAAGTTAAAATATATATTTTATCGTCCATATAGCTGCTGGTTGTATATCGTAGTATATACCTACTCGGGTTATAGGTGATTTAAGTTTATCATTATGCACAACCGTGAAACCAACGGTGGCGCCTCGTCGTAGAGATATAAGGTATATAAGGTATACATACCATATAAATATGTACCCAACTCACCAGCTATTATATTGCAATAAAATATAATCAATATTTCTTAACAAAAATGGTCTACTGACCGATCAAAGTTGGTTTATTCCACTTCGTTGAAACGGATTACTATAGAACCACCAAAGATGCGGTGTAAAGTATAAAGTATAGCACCTAGTACACCTAGGATACTGATCGATCTAAACTGATTAGTATACGATAATTCCTCGTCGCAATTGAGTAACCGTTTGATAACTTAGTCCTCAAGTTCTGCAGGGTGTGTCATAAAGTAGTTGTAATTCTACACGTTTATAGAGTCTAACTTGTATTTAGTCTAGCATGGAGGTGTAAGACATTACATAATATACCTACACCTATGTGTGTCTACAGTAGATATGAAAAAGACCAAAAGCTTTCAATTTATGATCATATTTTTTATATTATAATTTATATAGTTCGGAAATGGGATTAAAAAGGACTAAAACATGTATCAAGGATTAGATAGGGTCTTTATTGTGCGCTAAAATGGTAAAAAAATTTTAAAAAGCTCTTAAACATTGTCCAAAATGTATTCTGAACAACTTAGATTGGGTGTTGAGATGTTCCTCGTTATAGAACGAGTGTAAGTATATACCTACTTCGAATACGTTTAGACGGTTGAGGGAGGTGCAGCATGTCCAGGGTGCCGTGGGCCTTAAGTGTACGATGCGCGTCATCGCGAAGGCAGTCGTGAAATTAACTTAACCAGGTATCATCGCCGAGTGATGACTAGTCGGCAGCGCATCTGCCCTGCTGCGGGGGTCGGCCAGGTGCCAGAGAGAGAGTTGAGAGTTTGCCTTAGCCTGCCACCCAGGTATCCATATAGGATATAGCTACGGCGAAGATCAATAGCTTACTAATTGATCGGATGCGCCGTGTAGAAAAAAATATGGCGCCTGATCGAGTAGCTAGGGAAAAATTTTTGTATTCGGTAAACGGGAACGAACGGATGCGTGAGTTGAATTTCGATCCTTATAACCCACTGATACTAATTAAGTACCCGATTGACAGGAAATTAGACAAAAACGTTAGACACCCTTGTTAGAAGAACCCCAAAAAAAAAAAAAAAGAAATTACAAAATCGGCAAATTTTCACCCCAATCTTTTAGCTCTTTTCTTTTCTTTTTTTTTTCAATCAGTGGTCAAGCCAGCTCGTTGCAGACGTTGATGAGAAACGGTGTGAGAGACTGGTTATGCCAATTCCTTAAGGCAGATGTCGGTTTTGACCTCAAACTCATCAAGTTTGGTGATAAAATTCTAAGATCATCTCGTAACTTATGAAGTGTAATTGTTCAGTTCAAGTCGGGTTTACTATCCGAAATGCGAATTACCATTCCGAGGTCATCTTCTTCTTGAAACCCTTATATAGATGGGCTAAAATTATACTATATATCATTCGTTATGCATAAGAGAAGCTCATATCCTGGGCAAGGATGTGACCAAGGGAAGAGGAATCTTACGTCCATAACTATTTATACAATTATAGTAACTATATAGGTAGGCATGTACTACCTACTGTGGAATGAAATGGAAAGGTGTCAGATAGGGCAAAGGGTCGAACTGGTGAAACTTGATTTTTAAAAGATATTAGGGCTCTTTACAATGGGCTTGAATACTTTTAACCCAGGGACACAGGTGACTGTGGGAACAACCGTTGGTCGCTAACAGGTTGCGGTACATCTTTTAACCTGATCGATGTACAGTACTCGAACCGTCCACTGCTGCAACTTTATACAAGATATAGACCGTTGAAATAAGGAGGTAAGAAGACGTGCCAGAAGTCAACTGACCCTTGTTTCGAAGAAGAAGAAGAAAAAAAGAAATGGAAGCGTTAGAAGATGATTAGAAGAGGTATAGAGATTGATATGTAACGATTTTTTGATCTTTTGAATTCGTACGATGAGAAGACGAAGGCTTATTGAGTCGTATGTACATCGAATACAATTGACAAGGGAATTTTTTATTTTTTTTTCTTCTTTTCTCATCGGCCTATGAACGGTGCATGTAATAATAATAACCCAGCGGCTATCGAAAATCGTCGAGGAATCGTAAATCGATAAAATTGCGTAAACACGAAATACGGATAAAAAGGACAACGGCTATAACCCCATATATGTATATGCCTAATCTACGAAGGCGACAGGCATCTCTTTATGTAACTTAGAAATACATCGCGACGTACTCGGGTTCTCATACACGTAGATACACACACCTATGTAATTATCTTACACATGTATGTATGTTGAGTACATGATTGATAGCACATCGAATGCAGAACAGTAGTATTTTTGTATCGATAAGTTGCACATGTGCAGCAGCCATTTTTTATTCCTAATATAAAAGTTTTATTGTTAATTCTCCAGCCTGAAATTTCAGGGTATCAGGTAAACGATTGACAAATGATTATCGTAAAAATAGGTTCAATAAACTCCTCGAAGAGTTCACACGTGTCGTTGTACCAACAATCGACGTCGTACACACATGATACTAGTTCAAGAATTATTTCCTTATTCCTCACAGCAGGATAATATTTAGCAAAAATATTTTTAACCCCTGAATTTTTACTCCGAAAATATCCAGGGGGTTTCAGGGTTTCTTACTATACCTGAGTCCTAAATCCCAAAGGACCCAGGGGCTCGTTACCTTCCCCAAACAATGAGGATGACCAGTTGTTAATAAGATTTCCGGGTTTTCTCTTCAAGTTTGTTTTTCGTCTTCGCGGTTATACCTACTTAAAGACACGTATTTAAATATATTCACTTCCCTATTATCATACGCTAGCTTAGGCATAGCCATAATCTCTAGACAGGCGAAAAAATTCTATTTTGTTATACACTTTCTGGACTTTCTTTAATTATCCCTTCGTCTAGACGCAGGGGGACAAGACCGGAAGTGATTAGGTAATAAATAGTGGATTTCTAATGACGATTAGATGAGTGTAGAGAGAAACACGTATAGCTAAAAATTTGTACTACATCTAATCCTAATTCGTTTCATTTTTCATTAAAGATAAATTTCAAATATAATTATATACCAATACAGGTATTACTGTCCCATATGAAATGGGGGAATACCTGTAAAGACCATCGCGTTATCTATATCCTCAGATATACCTTTCCATACCACATAGAGATCTAGTTGTTTGTGATAGATATACAGGGGATCTTTCGGCTCGTATAATTCCTATTTGTGTCGTCCTGACATGAACCAAAACTATCTTATATATACTCTGCATCTTTACTTGGTCCCTCAAAATAGAAGAGAAGAAAAAAAGAAATAGAAATTTTGAAACATATTTCGCGTTCGAACGGTGAGAGAGAATCGATTTTTATTTTATTTTTTATTTTTTAAAGAAATGGTCTGGGATTTGACAAGGTGACGTAAAAATGTATACCTCATAGGTATTTTCTGAGCAGGTATCTAACGGGGACCGTTGACGGGTCTGGGAGGTGCGTATTTATGTTTATTTACCGAAGGTTTTCTATATATGCCGACCTGTCGCACTCTGGTTATCAGAGATTTTTAGTTTCTTATAGACGAGTCCTCTCGTATTTCTTGTGATTATATTCTTCACCCTTGAAACGCTTCACAGCGGCTCCTTCGTTCCTAGAAACGACAACTTATCTAAGAGACCGTGTATCGCGTTTGTGGAGACTACGGATTATGTCTATTTGAAGACGATACCAACGCTCAAATCTATTTCGTGCGTTTTACCTATATATTATGAATTTGCAGGTCAAGATTGACCTTTTCTAAAGAGATAACATACGAACAAGCATATATACATCTATATATCTATATTATGCGGTTATCTTATCTGAAACCACCTCGTACAGACGAAAATTTTGATCCATCTTCTTCCTTCTTCATTTCCGAAAATGAAAAAAAAGATTATATCATAAGACAAAATTCGAAATTACATCAAATTCCATGGATCTTGGCCTTTGGTATGAACAGATTAGATCAAACTTCGAGAAAACTATATTAAAATTATGTAATTTAGGGAAAAACCGATAATACACCGTGAGAAAACGTTGATTTATTCGAATATTACGAGATTCGCCTATTTCAGACTTGCCACGAATAGATTCCTTAGATTCATCATACCTATGTAATGGCATAGATAGAGTATATAGAAGCATAATTTGTAATATTATCATTATATAAGGGTTATCTTATGAGGAGTTAGGCACGTGCTCCGTTAAAATATTACAGCAGCTGAGGATGATGTTAAGTCTCTGTAAAACGGCAATCTTCGATAGTATAGTATAGTATAGGAGTTTGATAGCCGGCTAGTTTAGCCCGCCAACTGATGGTTAGGAAAACCCTTTAGGGTTGTTAAAGTGTTGGTTACGGTACCCCGAGTCAAGGTATATAATCATTAGGCCCATAACCGAACGAGACTAGGCACTTGGGTTTTGCCTGAAGGGTCTAAGGTGATATTTTTTTGTTCCTTTTTTTTAAACTGAACTTACTAATATATCTACGTGTTTATATCATAGGTATTATATGTGTTAATTTATCGCCAATTTTTATTTTAATTGATAGATAGGTAATTTCCTGAAATTTCCTTTTTTTTTTTCCTCCCCCCCGCAAAATATGTATCTTTTTATTTTGACAAATGACGTAAAGTCCAAGACTTACGACGTTCTGTACTTACTTGACCAATTTTTGATTTCAATTTATCGAATATGAGTAAAAAAAAAAAACTGTAAATGCGTATAGAAGAGAATAAATAAAAGTTTCTTTCAATTCGTATGAAAGACGTTGTCAGGGCTTGGTACTCGTCTAACAGATAGATCGATTCGTTTAGGTTTAGGTTCATGACTAGTGTCTTGCCTTGCACATGTCGAAATCGAGTTATGATAAGTCTCGTGGCGGGTGGTGTTACCTCCACATATCACCTGCCCTCCTAAACAGCTGTCATGCCTTGATTTATCGACAATTTTTTTTTTCGAAGGGACTATGTATATCTGGGCACAAGGCCATGTATACAGAAATACAAATGCTGGTTCTGTATGTGCCTAATATATCCCATAAGGAACCGTTCGAAAATCTTATTGATTTCTCATAGGATACGAAATTCGGAATGTTAATTTAAAAAATTGTCAATTTTATCATTTATTTTCTTCTTTTGTACAAAAATCACATAGAGTTTAATTTTTGTTAATCCAAACTACTTCTTTTTTTTTTTTTTCTTTTTTCTTTCTCTTTTTCATCAGCCTTAGAGGGTAGAGCCTTCGGGTCGATTCAATGCTGCTAATGGTATCGTGTTTATTGCTATAGAGTATAATAATATGATGCATCATGCGGCCTAATCGAGGAATGGACTCATCCTTGATTATTTTGGATTCGTGATAGCCGAAAGCCGGCAGGTGGCTTTGCGTTCAAACGTCAAGATGTTATTTGACTGCACGCACGGTGTGGTCAAAAACGAATGAGTTATATATCGTATCGATTTTTTTTTAAACAATTTATATACCTACTTGTGCATTTTTTTTTATTTTTTTTTTTTATTTCTACTGTAACTCGATTCCTGCAGTCTATTTAAAAACGATTTATTGTTTTATGATATTTTTGGAAACCGGTGGAAGGTATAAGGCCGCTTTAAAATTTGAACAAAACATAAACAATCGATGTTTTTCCTTACACCTATTCACGCGGATACTTATACGCTTCCCTGTTTTCTAAGTTTCTTTGAAATAGCCGACACTCACCCCCATAGCACGTACATATGTTCTTAAATAGAATAATTTCTTGGGGTGAAACAATTCCGTACATTTCCTACTTCCTAGGGGACAACATAAGATAACCTAAGGAGTTTCAGCTCGACTCAAAGTCGTTAAGGGATGAAATTAACCCGGACTTTTTACTGTCATGACACAAGAATTGCTACACACAGTTTTCTACTCAAAAATCTTTCTTTCCAACGCCTATTTTACTTCTTGTAATTACCGTACTATCTCACGTGTGAAACGTGAAAAATGTAACTAGCACCATCATCCGCTATTCGTACTCCAAAAATATTCACATTCATTACAGCGGGTACCACCATAAACGACTAGAAGCTTAAAAAAGCGTCGATTTTTAATCCACCACCGGAAATCCTGATCGCTAATTTGTTGTGTAGAAATATAGGTAGTCAGATCAACGGGTTATAAGCCTTGAATATGCACTAGAAAATCAGTGCAATGACTGATGGTGATTATATTATTATACGTTGAAAAAGCTCAACGGAAATCTCTAAGTTCATTCTATAATTGCCGATTGTGTGCCTCATACGTGCGTTGAAGTAATTCTAAATCTTAAAGAGTTTTGAGTGGTGCCAGGTGGTGGTACAGCAAAAAATAAAATAATAAAACCAATGTAGGTACCAGGTCCATGCATGAGTTCAAATCGCACAATCATTACGAATATGCACATTGCAGATATCTCGATACTATATTCGCCTCTTGCAATACGGGCAGCAGGGTACTTGTACAGTTATTGTGAGGCGGTGGACCAAGTTCGAAAATAATTACTCGATCTAAACGGCGACGTACTATATAACATGTGAAGAAATACCACTTATGGTAATTCTTTCGTATGATATTCCTAATCGAAATTGTTTATAGAATAATTGGCACGGTCACCTGCTCCTGCGTCTGGGAAGCTGGGAAATTTTATTTCTCATGATGGTATACGCGGTTCTCTCTCTCATCCACATCGACACATATGCATTACACACACATATGTATTATATATTTATGTACATTCGTAATAACTGCTCTAGTGATTCGACGAAGAGGTTCAACCTCTAGGGGGTAACAGTTACCGTTCATCCCAACCATGTGTGCATATGTGTATTTGTAAACTAGCACACACGTGTATGATCACATACAGGATAGTTTTGCGCTTCATTCGGGGAGGGATGCTTCCGTTCGTTGATGGTTGAAAAAATAAAATTCGTATAGAGGCAAAAGAGGCCGCCTTCGCTCGTGTGGGGCACGCGCCCGCCCCAATAAGGCCCCATGGATCCCCATCCCCACACCTGCCCTTATGGTATACCTTACCCTGTCGCACCCTACAGAAAAGAAATAACCGGACTAGAACTAGACCTGGTGTATGTATACCGTGCAGAGTTTCGCATCTGCCGGAATCCGCAAGGGATGATGCAGTTGCCGTTGCAGACAAGAGGGTCAAACGGGTGGCAGGCAATGCCTATGGTGATGCTGGTGCTTATGGGCTGGTGCCGGTTCCACTTTTAGGATAACTGGGAGGGGGATTGCCTCGGTTATTATTGGCATTGTAGGAGCCTACCCTACAGGGTGGAATATATCCCTGTGGTGTACGAACCGCTTCCCCTCCTCACCCCAAATATTTATCTCTCTCTTTTTCTGGTTCCAGAGTACAGGATCTGATGTAGGCGAAAGGTGCAATGCTTAGGCATCTGCTGGCGGGGTGACATGTGCGGAATACCTATTAGCCCTCGCCAAATCCGAATGTCCCTTCGATATTTCGAAGATACTATGGAAGGCTACCTTCAAACCTCGAGATAGGTAGGAGGTACGTATTTCGCCCTTACTTACACATGGTACGCGTTTAGGGGTGTAAACGACAGATGATTGTAAAATGAGAAGTTTTTATTTTATATCAAGACCATTCTTAGAGATCACTCATTTTCATACCATAATTATTATCAACCCCTCTGCAACCCGCTTCCTGCAAGATGTTTGAAGTTTTTTCTTTTTTTCTTTTTTTTTCTTTCTCGGATCAAATTTCACCGTATTTTATTCAAATTTTGAATAACAGGGGAGTGTGACTATATGTCTGCTTCCTTTGAATCGAAACAAGAGATTAGAGATCGAAATTTTATGACGATAAATTTTTTACGAATTTTTCTATCCAGGAAGTGAACGATCTTTTCGTATACAATCGGGAAAATCTATACCCTGTACCACGAGACGCTTCGCGTCATCCCTATTCAAAGCTTAACCGTCAACCGAAAACGAGCCAACAAACCATCTATGTGTGCGAGTCACAAAAGCATGGGGCTTATGGAATACCCATGTGTCGCATTTATCGATATATCGCATTTCGCAGGGTCGCGTGCCGGTGGTAAAAGCCGGTTCTGAAATTTCGGAGCTTTCAGAAACGATTTTTAGAAAGGGTTGTTTCCTCAGGAAATTTCGTCAAAGGTGGCCTTTATTTTTAATTTTTTTTTCCTCGCTTTCGTAGATCAAAGATTTTTGGTTCAAAGTAGAGTATAGATTTTCCGAAAAAATTGAAACGCAATTACGAAATATTTCGGCGACATAAACGTACGACAGCTGCATGTATATAAGATCATTTTCGAACGTATATATATGTATTGGTAAATATAATTTGTGGGTGTCGATGCCAATTTTGAAATACGGCAGATGTCATCGCGGAAATATCGCTCGACGTTTACGGGGTTTTTTAAAAATAGAAAGAGCAAACGAGGTCCGAGTTCGACTAAAATATCGGGGAGGAATGGGGAACGCTATTAATAAGACGGTTTGTTTGCCCACTGTTAAATAAAGAATGAAAAAGTAAAATAGAAAATATAAATGGAAATTGAACGAAGAAAAAGAGAGAAAAAAATCATTCGCTTCCTGCGGTCAAGTGCACCGCACGCTCCACGCCGCCAACCAACCTTCTCAAGTACTTTGCTAATAAGGCACTGGTTCCGCTAAAACGAAAGAGCCGGTGCAGCTCCAGATCAGGTTACAAGCCAGCAGCCTCTCTTCAAAAGAGTGGCTCTCAATTTTTTTTTTTTCCTTACTTTCCAAAACTGAAGGCCAAGAAAAAAAAAAATAACAATTTTAAACTTTACACTAAACGGTTTCATATGTTGAATGATCTGAGGTACGATTCAACGAGAGAAAATAATTCGCAGTATCTTTTGCGCAGCATCCCTTTTTCAAATCTTTTTTTAAACCCGTTAAGCAAAATTCGAAAAAATCTTGCTACCACGGAAATAATTGTAGAGATCTAGATGATATTTTTTTGTCTTGAAATTGAAGAGACGGTTTTACTGCGCTTAGTGGACCTGGGGTGGGTCCAATCTTTAAATCTCAAGCTTCTTTTGGGTAGGTATACCTACGTAAAAGAGATAAGCGGGGCAGAATCTGCTCTTTACGATTTGATCTGGAAACAAGAGACCGTGAAGTAAAGATCTGCATTACAATCTGCAGGAGAACAAAGCGCAGCGCAGCGCAGGAGCCGAGAAGCGGAGAGGCGGAGGAGCGGAGCTTTTCGTTGGCCGCGAGGGAGTCTCAGATGTCTACATCCGGTTGGTCACTTCCGGCACGCGTAGACACGTGTCTAGAGCGTGCCCTGTGCCCTTTACCCCCTCAGACCCTTAAACCCTCAGCCCTTAGACCCCCCGGCCAATGTCTCCGCCCTCTACAACGGACCTATTTAGGTACTCTATGGTTTGTACCTCGAATTAGGGACCATTATTGTTTTCAGGCTTTCCGTATGCCCCACAATTTTTACATCTTCAAAAACCAGGCTTCGTTGATTCATTCATCTTCCCAGTTGATCAACTCATCTTTCATTTTGCGAAAATCCGTTCGCACGTATGTCTTAAATTAGCCATATCTTTTCAGCCGTTTAAGATAGAGAGTTCTACGATGGCTTGATAAAAAGGTGATTAAACCCACTTTAAAACGTTATTATAAAAATACTTGTTTGTAGTCATGAGAGTTGAGATATCTGCCACCAAAGTTCAGACTCTTCAATCCTATCATATAAAATCTCGATGAAACAAAGACACCAAAGGCTCCGGTCATGAAATCGGGTGTTCAATTTCACGCATATACCTATAAAAAAAAAAAAACAACTGGAGTTAAATAGATCCTTGATCTTTCTGTTATAACATTTGTGCGATTTAAAGGTATATAATATCGTAGGAGGGTTTGCTACACTTGTGTGTGCTTTGCGCAAGAAATTCAGCACTTGCCGTCGTCTTTCGGTCGGCGATTGTAAGATGAATGAACGAGTGAATGAATGGTTGAATAGAGGCTAGCGTACAATAAGCGCGATCCAAAGAAACCGACAAAGAATATTCTGGGCTTCTTTTGTCGCCGGTGGTGGGTACCTCTATAACTATATATGCCCACTGCCGAGGTGACATTGCCCTGCTGCAGGGTACAGGTACAACGAATCACGTCTTGTATATACGTACACACTAAGCAAAAGGATCTCATGGTCCAGGGACCCGATCCTGCAGCCTAGCCAGACCGAATTTTTGCCTAAGAAATAAGAGCGCCGCGTCGACAGGTGGGGTTACTTCGGATGCTGTGATTTTTGCATCTGTCCAAGGGTGAGAGACTTGAAAGACCTGAAAACCTCGTTTCTCAGAAGTACGCGCGTCATCCAAACACGTCTTTTCACCTATGCCTACGATTCTATCGACCACCCTGTAAAAATGGTCCTCTCATAGTCAGGGAAGTGAAAAAAAATGAGAGGAATTTAATTTTCATCAACATTAATTCAAAAAAAAAAAAAAATGTATCTACATTTTTTCCTCAATTGTCTAAATTTTATTTTCTCCGAGATTTTCAGCGAAGCGAGAGTAAGGATATATGCGAATAACTCTGAAAGGCGATGCAAATTCTGTAAAGGGTTTCAATCAACGTAGAACCGTGTGCATCTGCTCTGCATCTGCGGACAGATGCTGGGTTGGCATAGAGGAGCTACCTTTCGAGCACACGCGTCGTTCCGTCGTCTCCGGAAGTGAAATTCTGAGAGTTTAACTCGGAACAATTGGTTGGCTCCATTCTGGCCCTAATTTCTACTCACTTTGATATATATTTTCAAATTAAACGGACTCAACGTCTTATAAAGAAGACTTAAGCTCGGTTTAATACTCCGTAGGGATCGGGCAGTCGGCAAACACCTAACTTCTCGCTTTTATCTACTCGTCTATTGTTATGCAAGAAAGTTCATATCACGGTTCGATTTATGATTGATAGCCTTAGAATGTATTAGGTCATAGCCTGGCTACCATGGTAGCACCAGTTCCTACCGCGACTCCCAACCACCGTCTGCCAACGTCGAGACAACGAGATGGAGAAAGCAGTGTTGCAATATATGGTCCAGTCACTTTACTCCTTCACACCGATCTTAGGCCTTGTTCATACTGCAAACGGAAATTTAGACGCAATTTAATCGAAGATTTATGAAACGAGAGTTAATCTTTGAATCCATTCCTTGAGATATCGATTTTTATCACAATCCAATTTTTCAGACTTTGCGAAATTTTTTGGTATATCTGTGTGGGTATTAGTCGGATCGAGGAATATTTCAAACAAATATTGTAGATCTGAAAGGTTCGGATATTTTATGTCTTATCCGTTTATTTCCTAGAGTTGAATATCGGGTCTAATACAGCTTCGGAAGACACAGCAATATTCCAATAATGACAGATTTTAGAGTATAACTTTCCCAGTGTATGTTGGATAAAAAAACGTCTGGAATGAAAATTGTAGAAATATAAAAACCGCGCATTTTATGTTCCACAAACTTTTGTCCATCGTCAAAGATAGGGCTGTAAAAAGACTCCGAAAAAAATCAGTACGAAGGATAAAATGGGTGTGAAACTGGTCTGTGAAACGCTCATAATCTGCCTTAAGCGTTCTTATGGTTAGTTGGCGAGTCACGCGATGGGCAAAGCCCAAGCAATTGTCTTTCGTTAGCTTCTCTGCCGGTTCGTTCGCCATTAAGACTCCGTTGACGAGCGTATTGTCTCACAATCAGTCGAGGGCGTTAAAGAAGCGAACAACGATAGGTTGATCTCCAGAATCAAGCCTTTGTGCTTGGGCTCTGAAATTTCCTTTTCAAATTCTAAAAAAAAAGTTTCATAGTCCCATGAAAAATGATAATGATAAGAAAGAAAATGGCATAGAACGTAAAAAATCCGATAATTATCCGAATAAATTTGCCAATAATGATAATTAAATCTCGCAACAATCTTTGACACATGGTTCTCCGCACCGGGTCCAAGTAGACCCGCCAAACGAGCACCGTAGCCATTATGGAGCTTTACTCTGCGAAGTGGCGACCGAGCCGCAAGAACCAGGTGTTAGCTCTCTGGTAACGTGGGGCGCGTGTCCTGCGCTATTGGGTCTCGACCTGGGGTCCGGGGCCTGGGGCAGGTGGGCCCCCTGCATTGTCAATCTCTGCCTTTCCGCGTACCTTTCCTCTCCTCTCCTCTCCTCCTCTCTTCTCTTCTCTTCTCTTCTCTCCTTCTCACTTCCCACTTCACTTCACATATAGATATATGTGTATGCATACGTGGTCTGCACCCATACCTGGGTACAGGTTTGTACAATAATGCCTCGTCGAGAGAGAAAGAGAGAGAGAGAGAGTTACACCGCGTATAGACAGAAGAAGGGGTCCCACACACCATAAGGCCCTTTTTCATTCCCTTTACGCGCGTAAACGGTGCGGTACGGTGCGCGATATGCCAAAGCATGGGTGGTGCCGGGGGCCTTACCTAGCATCGAACATATTCTATTGTGTGTACCAAAGGCAGGTGATAGAGACGGTTGAACCACGCGACTCTCAGAGATGGTTCTCAATCGTTGTTACACCTCAGAGATCGAATACGCGAAGAATTTTAATCGCTTTTCCACTTTTCTTCAGACTTTGTTTCACAGAAATTTTGTAATTTCATTTTTCATACCTGGTATACGATTCCCTCCTGATATCTTTTACGTATGTACTACATGGTATTGTCCAGTTTCAAAAAAACATTCAAAATTCTTGAAAAATCATTGCGTTTCGTGTCTATTTTCGTAAGAAATTAACCAAGTCTGTACAATGGCTTTACGAAAATCAGTTCAAGACGAAATAATCATAAATCTTGAGTGATTGAGTTTAGTCAACAAGATTTGCATAATAAATTTGCATAATTCGTTAAAATTCTTCAAATCTATATAAATTTCGGAATTTTCGACTAGCGAGAGTAAGTGAGCTTGGGAATCAGCCAAAACCATGAAAAATTAAATTATATAACGACTACGACGATGATGATTATGATTATGATGATATGGATATGGATATGACGAACTAATTCATCTCCTCGTTGAAAATCTGAGACATTGAGATGAGAACCGTTGCGTTGGTTTAGTTCACCGAGTGTGCGAGGGAATAAAATAAAATAGCATTGCAGCACCGTTGCATCATATACATATATACATTATGGTATATAGGTATATGTGTGTAATGCATATACACAATGCTGCTGCTGCTGCTGCTGCTGCTGCTGCCACCGCGCACAGCCGCTGCTACATCTCCCCTGGATTTCTACGGAAGCACGTGCCGTCAGCTGTCTACTTCGTACCTACTTCCCTCGCGGTCAGCTTCTTCTCTTAAGAATTATCTGGACCCGGGAGCCCTAGGCTGATACCTTGACCACTACCGGAATTTCGATCTTGACGGAATGAATTTGAAAAAAAAAATATATTCCTACGGTGAAAACGATGAAGAGGAATCGATTCAAATTTTATAAAAAGTCAAAAAATGGGGATTAAACCTTGTCAGGAATTTTTAGACCCATGAACTTTCAAGATCCTCAAATAGTCGGCTTTTCAGAACCGGAAGTTAGCAAAGTTTGATCTGTACAGTCGTACGTTCATTATTTATCGATAAAAATTGACGATCCAAATTCGCGAAGAACAGAAAAGAAACGGATTATTATTTTTTCTTTTTTCTTTTGCTAACGGTGCTGATCTTTGCAGCGTTTCTTATTATTCAACATCTAATGCACGATCAGTTTTATTACTATTACGGTCATCGGAGGCTAACAGCTCGAGAGTGTGAGCTTGATTGCTCAAAGAATGTCAGTCCTGACCTTGCACCATATAAAGATCAAGGCATAACGTGGCTGGAGGTTTTCTGCACATATAGACGTCCGCTTCGGTCGTAGGATAGTGTGAAAAAAGAAAAGAAAAGAAAAGAAAAGGAAGGAAAGAAAAAAATTCGTCCTTTTATTAACACGCTCGATTATGCAACCTGATTCAATCCCTATGTGGACATAGCGCGGAGTTCGATCATAAGCCCGATAAATGACGCCGATAGTATTAACGTCAGAGATTTAACTTAACTTTCGTGTTAAACTCAAGTAGTGAAGAGTATGGCGTCTGTAAATACCCTTCAGAAAAGTTAGCAGTAACTTGACACCCAACGCCTATCTCCACTTTGTGTAATCTCGATCATGGTCCAGAGTATTCGAGACGTACATACTCTAAGAAAGTGAATAATAATCGAAGGAGACTCTAAGAGTGACGATAGACGTGAAGAAAAAACGGTGCTTTCTCCTCTTCCGAAGGATGCTAACTTCTTCGAAACTCCGTTTATGCCCAGAACTTTTTTAAAACGTAAGTTTTTCATATTTTATCGTTTACTCCTACCGTACATCAAAAATAGAGAGAGAGAGAGAAAAAGAGAGGTGAAAGAGCACGAGCCCCATTGATGTTAGAGTACCGTTTCGGACCTTTTAGATTTTCGTTTGAAAAAAACCAGACCCACTGCACCTTTCTAGTATTGGGTGCAGCTAGCCTTTGGGGTCCCAAAATCCCGACCAGCTGGTGGATGAAATCTGCTTCACCGTATGTATGTGTCGCGTGTTTATTCGGATTTGTTTAACCCTCAGTGACTAGACAGACTATCAGGACTCTGAGATATCCTTTCAGCTTCTTCAAGACCATAAAACAGATCGGCAGGGATGAATCTTCGATCAAAATCTTTATCACTAAAATCGTCATCAGACATCGAGTGTCTCTTTATAGTGGTACAGAAATCAAAAGTCTTGTTACGCAGGTGTTCTTTAAAAAGAAGACTAAGAATAAGTAGAAGAAGAAGAAGAAGAAGAAGTCCTTTCCTTACGGGTATACCTACTCTATAGGCACCACTTTGGCAGGTACCTACAACAGGGTTGGCTTAAGGTTTAAAGGTAGTTGTAGGTATTGTATATGTACATACATACGTATACATATAACATAGAGAGAGAGAAAAATATTCCTTAGCCGCGAACGACTTTGAATGGGATTCTGCACGGTTGCATCTTTCATAAAGAGAGCCTGGCTAGCCTGCTAGCCAGGCATAAAACCTTTAATGTTTAAAGGAACAAGAGATGTTAAGGTATAGCCGTAGGATCCCGAGAATCCCCTAAGACATTGTCGCGTCCCATGGGCATGGGCATGGGTATGGTAGATGGTCCACGAGCCCAACGGGCCCTGTGTATCCCCTCCATTTCTTAGATCAGGTTCAGGTGCAGGAATCACATGTCGTGGGTTTTTCTTTAACCTTTAGATCGCTGGAATGGGACAATGGTTTTGGCATTGAAAGCCAGTTCACGAGTCCTGGAAGGTCGGGAGCGTGCCGGTAAAAATCGTCAGCTGCTCTACTCCTACAGGAGGGAATATACGCGTATTCGAATTCCTCCTTCGTCTTAAAAGATACGGTTCTTTTTAAATCCCCAAAAATTTCTTTTTACCACCTATTAAACTACCGGAATCTACACATCCTTGAGATTCGTTATTGCCTTATTCGAAAATCGACGAATGTCCTTTTCCTCCTTCTGAGATCCCCCGTTAATTCACAACTCGCATTAAATTCACTGACGGTTAATTCAACCTGATGATAAAATAGTTCAACAGTTGAATTCCCCATGGAATAAAAAATGACAAAAAAAAAAATTGGTTAAATTTTATAACCCGTCAATGATTTATGGTATTAGTTTTACGATCTTAGTGTCGAGACATATATAGAAGGTGAGAGAGCCTAGGCACCTATGGAGCGGCATTTTAGAAACATTATAATTTAACCTGAGCTTGTCTGCGACTACTTTTTACCCATATCCCCCCATTCATTCTTAATTTGATTCACGACCGCTTAGAGTATGCGGAGCCGTTATGGGAAATTATTATCACCGATTTTTATACCGATCACGTTGCAGTCTTGCTAGCCGGTTTATAATATTGGTCCTGAATGATCCTTGAACGAAGGAAAAAAATTAAATTCATACAAATTTTAGTCCAATTTGAAACCGTCGAGAAACGATATCTACTAGTTATCATATGGGCGAGGCTGACGTTTATCCGATCCACTATCTAAAACATTGTAAAAGGTCATGACCGAAAAAGGTAGCTGGTTGTAATAAAGTTGTATATAGTATATATGGTATAAAGATATAGTTTCAAAAACTATACGAACGTTACTTCATAGATAATAGAATAGTTTGCCAAGCATGTGTGTGGGTACACATATTTGTCGAATAATAAAATATCCGGGCTTAGACCAGCTTCTAGAACAGTCATTTTTCACCTCTAAAGATAATAGAATCTTTGTGTCCGATGCAGAGAGCAGCAACATGTACGTTCGCAGATCGGCAGATCACCGTACGCGTATAATCAATTCGTCTTATAAGTTATATGTTGAAACCTTATATATATATATGTATATGTATATGAGAATTTGTTACAAGACCGTGCTAGTAGATTTAAGGTAGGGGAAAGCGGTCTTGAGTCTGTAATACCGTACAATATAATATGTGCCTTGGTTTCCTTCTAGATTACCGATCTTATCATATATCGTGCTCGAGGTAGTAGTAGCCTGGCTTGGTACGCCCTAAACGCGGTTTAAATTTTGACCAAACCCCCTAAGGGTTAGTTTAAATAACGGCACTGAATTATTCGACTCGAAAGTTAATTTTCCAAAATCTAAATCATCGGTAGTCAACAGATTTTCTTCGGCTTTATTTTCCCCGTTAAAATCTCCCGTCATATTCAAACTATTCATAATTTTTATCGATCGCTCTTCTCTCCCTCCGTGTGTATTTATTTATTTATTTATTTTATATGCCGGATCGATGGATTAGACGATACAGAGATTATAGCACAGCGATAATCAAGGACGCGGTAATGTTCTCAGAAGCATGAAACCGCGGGGTTTCTCTCGCGTGCCAGCGGCGAAACTTACATACAACGCGTTTCTTAAAGACGCCTCTTCTTCTTCTTCTTTTTTGCAGGTCGCTCAACGTTGGTATTAAATCTTTAGAGATAATACCGATACGGTATTACATACGTAGCAAAGTTCGTTCATTTTTTAAGAAAATTTCGATAAAATTTGTCAAATTTCTAAGAGATCCTTGACATTTTTTTCTCATTCAAGAGATCGAAGATACAAGAAATCGGTTTTGAATTTGATAATAATTGAAATTAAACTGAAAAACACGAAGATTTGACTATCGCATTACCCCAAGCTAAGCTATCATCAATTACTTAATTATTTCTGGGCGAATGGTCCGCGATGGTTGGTCAGTTGTTTTACAAAGGAGCCGATAGATCGAGTAAATCGATTTATGAACAGCGCGATGATCATTACAAATATGATACGGGCTTAAAATCTAATTGGACCGCAAACGATTTGGTATTATACGATCGTCTACCCCATAGAATCTGGCATTGAGCAATTCTGATATACTATTGCATATTCGAATGAAATAACATTTATTATATACCTACGTGTATATATAGTCGATTTTATTTACCGATTTATCTATAAACGTAACACCCTTCGTACTTTCGTGCAGTGCGGGTCACCTAATAAAAGGAGTATGCGAATGTATTGTACTTTTTTGTTTTTTTTGCAAATATAAAAAGGAAGAATTTCGGTGCCATTCTTCTTCGTCCAAATAAATTCGCAACTCAAAATTCATTAGTATTAAAACTAATTACAACGTATGTGCTTGATTAGAAGCCTCGTTAATTAGTTTATTTAGGTATATATTTTAATCTAGGGATTGAGAATGAATTGAAATTTTCGAAGGACGAAAAATACACGCTGTAATATTTAAAACAGTTATAGCAATGAACCCGGAAAATGATGAAATTAATTCTGAGATAGGTATAGGTTGATTTTATCATCTTTAGATCGTGAGATATCAATAGATTATCTTGATAGATACACGGGGGTGAGAAGGATTATTAATTTACACTATAAACGCGATTAGAGTTGCATATAGGTACACATATATCCCCTTGTAGGATATAACAGGTAAGAAATACCATCTCATCAGAGCGTCGAACACACGCGCTTCTATACTTTATACTATATATACTATATACCGTGAAGTATATATGTATATATATATATATACTATACATAACGTGGTAATATTCCGTGTGGGGGAGTCGGTGGCGGTCAATGCCACGCACAGAGACAAGTCCGATAACGGCCAGAAGCAACGCTATACCATATACATATATACATATATATGGTACGTGGTACCTACGGCTTGAACAACATCTGAACTCGTCTTAAGCTCAACTTGCTCGAACGACTTTATACATTAAGCTGTATTCATCCGTAAATCCGAAACTAATTCACGTTTAATTCCATCTGTGACGATTATGAAAAATAAATAATAAATAGATGTAGGTATAAAGGTAGATTTTTCATATATATACCTATATGATACATATATGTATACGTAGATTAGAGATCTAAGTTACGATTTGAAAGAAATAATCATTGCATCGATTTTTTGTTCATTTTCAATTTTTTATTGGTTTTTTTATCTCATTTCAAAAATTTGACTCATATTCCTGATTTTTAATCCTTCGTCGTCCTGGGTTATAAAGGATACTCATATAATGATATCTAAAACAGATCGCAACGGCGTTTAGGTATCGAATCTCTAATAGTGGCAAGTTGTCGCGTGTCTGCGTATATCTGAAGGATCAAATTCTCGCCTTTTGCCTCTAGCTGAAGTAGTAGGAGGTCGAGTTTATATCAGTAAGGAAGGCAAAGCTGGCGTATGGCATATGGCATAAGGTATAAGTCTGATGTTGTTATATAGGTGGGTAGGTTCGGTTTGAGCATAAGTAAAACTGTAATATATATTAAAAATAATCTATACCGTTAAAAGTTGGGCTTCTAATCAGTCCGCGACTGTCAACAGTTCTAAAACACGGTTTCTGCGCACGCGACCTGCCGATAATATATACCTACCTATATACTATATATATAACTGCACATACATATAAATATAAAGAAATTCGCACACGTTAACTCCCTCGCGACTGGACCGAGCGGCCAAACAACGTCGCAATTTCTCTACTTGACCCAGGACGTGTAACCATGATACTTACAAGCTTATTTCAACCGTGTATAGAGGTATATATATATATATATATATATCAAGTATAGTGTATAAGATACGTTACGGTTGATACAACAACAATAATAACAATAGTCGTTATAATCATAATAACAATGATTATGATTATCGTTATCATTATGATAAGAGAAAAGAAAGAGAAAAAAAAAATAAGAAAATAATAACGGGGTTTCGTGTATGGTATATTTCCTAAGGTATATATATAATATATATACCGATGCATATATAAACGTAATAAAAGTATCTAGTTTCCCGCGAACAGATTTAATCTATTTTGATTTGCGGGAAACGAGTGATCATTATTGTTGAACATTTTTCACGTATGTATATAACCGTGTAGATTTTAATACAGCTTCTATGGTACTTACAGCTATAACGTTTAGATCAAGTAAAACCACTTTCTATAGTATATATCAATATAGTTTGTATAAGTTTCGGATAATGAAAATTGCTTTGCTAATTGATAGATCCCGTATGGTTTAATACGTATACAGAATTCAATTTTTGAACAAGTTTTAGACTCGGTTTTCACTCATTTGATCGAAGATGAATCATAGATACAGAATCTCTATTATATTAAAACTTTTTTTTTTCTCAATCTAAATGGAAAGAAAATTAAACGGTTTTTTAAACAAATATATAGAAACGCGTCTAGCCTGACGTACGTACGTGTTATTCGAGTTTACTTAGGTTTAAGATATATCGCTGACTCCTGGTGGACATCCGACGCCCCCGCTTATACCTTCTCAGCACTGACTGCGCCGTTCTTAAGATTCTAGATAGTGAACACGCGCGCAGCGCACTCTCCACTCTACGCTCTATTCTCTATTCTCTATTCTCTATTCTCCCTCTTACGATTAGAGTATATACTTATATATTCTTTACGCGCTCGAGAGACTTGGGAGAGATCTAATGGTCCATTGGTTTGAACATCGTCGAATTACTCGTTAATAAGAAATTTCATTTCTAGTCAAACGAAACGAATACCGCGATTTTTTTTTTTGTTGCACTGGTCTCATCTTACCTGGAAATTATGCGAGTATGTAAAAAAAAAAAAATGCATTTTTAATAAAGTCAAATTCTGGAACTCAATTCGTTCTTTAGAATTTTGATAAAGTAAGTATCCGAGAACGATACTCGCACGATGAAAGTCTAGAGTCCTGAAACTCGGGGCTACTTATTTAAATAACATCAATGCATGTTTTATGGTAATTTATTTGGTAATAATGGTCTTGTAAGATCATCAAAAATGGGCCACTGCACCAGGAGACTATCGTACAGCTACGATGTTATACATATACCGACGACACGACTGCACTCATGGACTACCATTCGTTAATTCGACTGTGAAGCTACCCGATAAAACGGTACACCCATAAGTTACCTTCTTCCTCCAAGGATCTCGGGATTTATTATCTTATAAATAAAATCTTCATCGATATGACTGAAATGAATTCCTTCAACCCCAAAAAACCAAAGACGAAATATCATATTCTAGTGCTGCACGTAGAATGACGAGAATCGATAGAAAATCGGCAAAAAATCGGCAGGAAATCGACAGACAGAAAGGACTTTGATAACTAATGAAAATGTGGAGAATCGATATTTCCTTGTCTATCGGATAGTGTTTCGTACCTCTTAGAGAGTAAACAATCCAGGTGTTCCTGAATTTACAATTTGTCTCTATTACTCGAACGGAGTTAGATATCGAGGAGAATCAGGTTTATAGGTAGGTTATACGGTGCTCCTGGTGTCTCCAGCCCATTGTTCGATAAGGAAAACCGCTTAAATTGCCCAGCCGATATCGTTGGGCATTCTCAGACACACGAAGTCTAGTCTGGGTTTTCTGCAGCTTGTACTATATTCGATGCCGGGTGAAATTGCGTGTAAGGGGCAGCCGGGTTAGTTATTTATTATCATACGAACGTCATAGTTGAGTAATTGCATACATATAACTGCGAGGGTGAGGTAACGTCGGAAATTTTCACCGAGTAAATTGTCAATTTAATACGGATTACTCCGACTTATAGATTAGCCTGTGGCTACTGCAGCGGTAAGGATTAACTAACACAAGACACGTGAAATATATGAGCCGATTCAGTCCGCGGAGATAAAAGAAAATTTGGTTAAATTGGCATAGAATGAACCGTACATTACGCGGTTCTACGGACTATACCGATACCGCGATCTTATACGATTCAGGGTTCAATTCTCTGAAGGGTTACATAATGGGTTATGGGATAAGGTGGAATATCGTGTATCGATGACGTGTATAGTATGCGCAGGTTTTTCCTGGTGCGAAGAGTATAAAGTAACGACCCCTCCAGGCCATGGTTGTAGAAGGATGACCCTGTGAGCGATAATTCTCTACCGATTCCCCAGACCTTACCTGCAGCTATATCTATACCTAAATATATATATATATATATATATGGTGAACGGCAACCGACTGGACGCTCGCGACTCGACGCCTCTGACCTCCTTCGATATCTCAACCATTGCACGCTCGGTTTAAAGTCGTTTAGGATAATCACTGTGCACGCCACTAGTCAGGGTTAAGCTTCTAATCACGGCTTAATTAACACCGTACAATCTGAATATTAATTATAACCCACAGTCACATATTATCGCTGACTGATAAACGTGATCATTTTTACTCTCGAGTCAAAATTACAGATCGGTAAACATGTAGTAATGCCAATTTAATATCTAATTTAATTGCAGCTTTACTAATGATTCGTAAAAAAATCTGGCTCGAACTCAAACGATAGAACATGTTTGAGTCAGATGTGATATTCTGAAAAACTGTTAATCCATAGTTTGTTACATCAGGCTTTTGAATATCGAAAAAGCACATGTGGTCAGATTATATTTACTAAAACAACTAATCCAATGATAAGATACAAAAATTGTATTTTTGAAGTAAATGATGATAAAAAATCATTCCGAAACATGTGTTCAGAAAAGGGTAAGTCCCAGGGGCTTCAAACTTGGCAAAGTCTCATATCTCAGTGCACTGTACGCTGTAGCAGTCCAGAGTCTGGACCAAGCGGTCACTGAGCTAGGCGGCTAGGACTAGTCCCATTAGTACTTGGCTGCGGGGATCTCAGTCGCATCGTAACTCGTAACTCACCCAACCATACTGCATCCACGCTGACACTAGTCCTACAAATGTATAAGGTGCCTATACGGGCGGATAGGAATAGGAAGCATATACATATAAATATATATATGTATGTATATGATCAGATTTGTATATCTGTAATACAGATGTAATATATTTGTATATATGTGTATATAGTAGTTGGTATGGCATGTGCACCATGGACCTGTATATTATCAGCACGTACGCACCTCGTCTCGTAGACTGCAGACTCCCCCACGAGAGATTACACCTTTAGTATATAGTATAGATATCTGAACCATTCGAATTTTATAATATATATATACTGGACTCGAATGAAATACGTTAATGTCTGTCGTATGTTGGTTAAATTTATTAGATTCGTTAGCTAAGGAAAATTTTCTCTTATACAAAGACGTACCGAGATTGTAACACCATTTAACAAGACACGTTACCTATATGCATACATATAGATATTTATATGTAACATACGCGTTGATAAGTGTCGATGAACCCTTATTACTGGGGTACCTACCTGCTTAAACTAGTTACACTTTATCATCGTTAAACATGATCATATTACTCGAATCACACGAATAATTGAGCATCCAAATTTTCAGAGAACAGAGAATTTTCTGATTATCAAGATTTCGCGAAAAGTCAATTCATCTTTACTTTCAATATTTAAATATCCCAGCTGCATGTTAACTGGTTGTTATGTTATAGTAGCTGATGTATTGGTATAATCTATAGGTGATCCGCGAACTGCATAAAACTGGGTTCTGAAACCGCTCTGCACGATCGCTACAGGCTGGCTTCTAATTATTATAATTAATTACAGAGGCGTCGGGGTCGCCACGCCGGTGTATTCAGGCCATCTTGTCTGCACCCACCCACCCACCCGCGTGCTCGCGGAAGCTTCAGCTATAGAACAGCGATATACAGCATATATGCCTATACAGGTAATACATACATACATACATACATAAATATATATCTATAAAGGCAAAGGCGAAGGAATCTGTAGGATTATAGATACCTCGCACCTCGCAAATTATTATATGCATACATACATAGATTCATATATGCATAAAGATTTACATAGGTATATATATATATTAAGATCGAGTTATATGTATATGAGTGCGAGTACTACAGAGATTCTTCGCTCCTGCGAAGCGTTCGCCTATAAGGATGCAGCTGCAGTATTAAGTCAACGGTTAAACAATAACATTCTCGATTGTTCCGGTATACCTACAGAGAGCAAAATATCTCTACTGTACTGTACAGTAATAACAGCTATACGCTTTCCCCGCAATTTTTTTCTTTTCTTTTTTCTTCTTCCTTTTCTCTTTTTTCTTTTTTTTTTCTTCTTCTTTTTGTTCACAATCAAGATACCCCTCAGGCGTTAACTTTCAGATAAAAATCTCTTATCTCTTTGGTCTACTCTGACACATATATATACTCTTCGATCTATGAGTATGTGTATACCGATACCTGTACCTACTTGTGAAATAACCATTCGAAATCTGATCAAACGTCGAAGTAAGACATGAAAGCTTGAGTCAGAGATCAAAGGTTTTTTGAAAATCGATGAAACTTTCATGAAAATCGTTTAGGCATTTGGAAAATTCTAGTATCTATGGAATCGATAAAGTTTTGAACTTATCGATTCAACTTTAAGATAACATCTATGCGATTTTTTGAATAACGATGTATAATATTGTTGAGGGATCGAATTTCCCGAAGCTTTTAGCATTAGAATGTTAATTTCATGGATTTGGAGAACTCGCTCTTCTTGTAGCGAGCGCTATTCGCCTTATAATGAGCGCTATTCGCCTTCTAGCGAGCGCTATTCGCCTTATAGCGAGCGCTACTCGCCTTATAGCGAGCAAAATGGCGCGCGATACCTGTCGCCTTGGGCGACGCTCGTTTGTTAATGTCGCACAGGTCCGGTAACTGTCAACTGTTTTACGGCCTCCTGCGCATGACTGAGACGGTGGTGGCGCGTGCGCGCTCGAGGCGCGACGGATTAACACGTTTAATCGCGTAGGTAGAGAGAGAAAGAGAGAGAGAAAGAGAAGTGGGTATGGAAGATAGATACAGACCGGGAGATTTAAAATCGTTTATTTAAATGACGCTGATCGGATTTTTGGAATTGCGAATTCCATCCAAAGGGAAATTCCAATAGGATGATTATTCTTCGCATGAGAATTTACGTGGAAAGATATAACGTCGGGGAAAAAAAAATTATGTTCGATCTTTGCTAGCGCACGGAAGTGAGCGAGTTGCTGCATAGGATTACATTAATTGCGATATAAATTCATCGGGTCAGTCCAGGCGAACAATAGGCTGCAGGCTAAGGCTAAGCCTGGACTGGACTGGCGAATGAAACTCGGAGCATAGTCATCGGGCTAAAGGCCTATCAATGGGAAGTGTTTTACAATGTAGAACCAGTAATGGCACGTTACCGGTCGAACAGAACAAAACAATTACTAAACCCACTTCGTTAAGCGTGCGACGTAGGTACCTACGTTATGCCTACATACGTGTATCTACATACGTAGCCTGTACGGGTATACAAGACGCCATAAGTTACTCTGGCTCCTGACCGCGACCAACCTTTTAGTTTAGTTCAGTTCGGTTTATTTCATTACACCGATACTTTGCTGACTGAACATAGTTCTGCCTCACAATGAATACAATTGTGGATAAAGTCAATCGGACTAAAGATGTAGCGGTATGAACTTTTCGAATGTATTGTTGAAACGGTGCTTTTGAAAAAATCGGTAAGTTATTATGGATTGAAAATGTCGTAGCCAAGGTGTGGGAGAGTATCTTGATACTTCCGAAGATCGTGAAACGAGAATATCGCTTGCGTAACGATAAAAATCGGTATTTTTTTTATTTCATGGAATAGTTTGTTAGATTTTGAAATCGTTATGTTATATTTATGGTTTACGTTTGAATAAAGCCGAAATAGAATCAAGGCATAAAGTTGTTTCCGGCTATCGTTCCGGATCTGGTGATTGGGTTCCACTCGGTCGACCGATCGCGAACAAACCTATCAACATTCTCGATTGTGAAAAATCGGCTGAGTCAGAGCTAGAAGCATTTACGAGGGTCTCGACGCCGTCACGTTTTGCGAATATAATAGTAATAAATAACATGATAGCAGTAATCGGTAACCGTAATAGTGTAACACGCCTACCAAACCGAACATAATCTACACTCTTGTATACATTCGACGTTAAAAGTTGACGAAAAAAGTTGTTGAAATAAAAAGAAGAGAGTGAAAAGAAAAAAAAAAAGAAAAAATCTGTATCTGCAGTAGCGTTTAACAGCAGAGAGACACGTACAGATGAACTCGCTTTCTTCACAATGTACTATAATACAAACTGCGCAGTAGTTTCTTAACTCGAGTCATTTATGCCTTAACAATATGGAGTAGGTTTAGAAATCGGTATTTCATCCGCGAGGTTTATGGCGTATGAAGGTTTGAAGTGCCTTATACTCTTCAGAGTAAGATCTAACGTTAATTACCGGCTAGTATATAATGTAGTGAAAAATGGGATTTCTCCTGGTGTCGGATGATGCAGTGTGCAGTCGTGCTTTTAAGTTCTCACATCGGCACGATTCCCCATCTTACATCTACAGCTATCTAACCGATTGAGAAACAGCTGTCAACGGATTCTTAGGACTGTCTTATACACAATGCTACCCAGTCTACACTACTGCCGACTTGGACCGGTTATGTTATTGTATATATTGCCATTCAGTCCTGCACACAGTAAATTATCAGTTTCCCGCCCGATCAGACACTGGCGCCAGTTACACCAGACAACCGGCACGGGGCAATCGACTTAGTTCCAACGTGCACAAGTTCTCGCCCTCTTTATGTTTCACCACACCAAACCAAACCATACCCTCATAATAATTAGTCTAATCCACGCCATGATTATGTGACAGATTTTTCGTCATCTTTCTAATCATTTATCTACCGATCCCAGCCCCTGAATCGCGCACCGATCTTCAACCGATCGCGATACTAAAACAGTATAAGAGGAAAGAAAAAAAGAATTTTTTTTTTTTACTCTTCGCTTTTGGAAGCGAAAAGTTTGCGTAATTCTTAGCAAGGATCTTGTATAACGATTTTCAACTGCTTTAAGTCGGTACAATAACTCAGTATGCCCATCTAGATAGGATCTCGACAAATAGCATCCCTACCGTCGACTCCTACATTGACTACCACGCGAGATATTCTCTCTCTTTCTCTTTCTTTCATGGTCTTATGGTATCTTGGTATAAGCGTCCGATCCGATATAGGTATGTGTACCATACTGTGTATATTACCTCGTGTTATAATGCACATCATTGGAATCCTCGATCACCACGAGGTATAACGATTACGTAAGTTAAACCATAATCCTAACAGATCGCGGGATAAATGATATACATCGGAATTATATCTCACAATCGAAATACCGGATGAAATCTTTCTCCCGATACGAGATTGTCACTAATTAATCATCTTTTTCTTTCCCTTCCTTCCATCTATATTAACATATCAAAAAATCGTTTCTTTTTTGTAATTATCTTCAAGTCCTTTCCCTCGAATGTTTGATTGCGTTTTATGCGTCCTGAGTGAAAATAAAAAGGTCAGTTTGTCTGGGATGTAGGAAGTTGGCGCCGAAATGAGCGCGTAACGTAGATACATACATACCTGGACGGTCAAGCTGTGCCAGACGAGAAACAATGAGGTAACTTGTAATATTGTTAGACCGCATGAGGCATGATTTAGTGGTATTGTCGTTCGTAGGCGCCTCCTGCAGCATTAGCCTGCATAGTGAGCTCCCACCGATGTAGGGACACGTCGGTAGGTCAAGTCAAGGAATGATTCATTCCAACGTAATTACACCACCCTGGAGGTAAGATTAGTTGCTCGAATATTATACTCGACCCGTTTATACCAAAGGAGAAAGACTTTTTCTGGTATAAAAGGCTGAAAAAAAACCTTCGATTTTTCTCAATTGGAGAGTGAGACAGAGAGAAAAAAAATGATAGAACCGATTTTTAAATCCTGAAATCCAGAATGTATCCTAAACCTGGATATATTCGAAAATCATATCGCGGAATAATTTTGAGGGAAATGAAAATAAATGAAAATAAAAAAAAATGGAAAAGTTCCGGAAACGATGGGGCGATCGTTGGGTATACCGGTCTCGGTTCTTGTTCTGCCCGCGTATGATGCATTGCGTGTGCATACCTACAGGTATAAATGTATACCACGGTTATACCAGAGTCAAGCAACAGCAGCAGTCTTGAAGTTGAACGAATGGACCGTGTTACCGAACCACTCCCACTTTTCTACTGGTTATACCTAACTTAACAGCAAGGATTTTACAACCACTGCCCACTTCGTGTTATTGCGATTTGTTTTTGACCGCGTGCCTACTGGGTAGGTATACTATAAGGTAGGTATTAAGAGGCGGTATGGTTGCAGCCTTCGTATGTACAATTATCTTTGTAATAAGTAGACAGGTAGCCAACGAGCAGCCTCTATATCGCCTCAACCGCCGCCTTTACTCGCCACCGATTCAGTTAAGATAACTACTTCAATTCATTCAGAAAAAAAGTCATTTGATATTATATTAACGAGTTTACCTATAGAATCGATTAAACCGCTTGACCAACAAAAAAAAACAAGAAATTTAGCGATTGAACTGCGTTACGCCAAAACCGGTACGCGATCTGTTGCATGAAATAACATTTTCACATTATTTTATCATCATACATCATTTGGCATTTGCCCTAACCATTTTTTTTTTCGTTTCTGCTGTTTGCAAATTAATTACAGATTTTTAGCAGATTTTTATTCGTCGCATTTGCTGCATTACGTCAAATGACAATTATATTCGTACAGAATCACTTATCCTTCAACAATTCCCAATTGGCGTTCCGCGGCGTCACGTGTCGATAGTCAACTGTCATTTTCAGCACGTGGTTGTCGCGTGGCCATTGTTACTGCTCGTATATCACGAACTAAGAATTATTGTCTTTTATAATAGCCGGGGAACTGCGAAGTTAACGGTCAATATTTATCAGATCATATATATATAGGTATATAGTATATAACGCAGATTATTTCTTCTTGTTATCTTTTAGTTTCACGGAGCTATGGGCAGCTCGTATAATTATGCTAGGGTCTCACCATAAGCTTTGAAATCTCTCGAACCGTAACAGCTAACAAAAATCGTTATTAGATTTCGCTAAGATATTTAAAGAAAAGAAAAAATTGATAAATTATCCGCGAAAATCGAGACGAGATCTCACCGATTTTTCAACTCAGCTTCAACCCCGAACCGATTTTTTCCTTCATAAGCTCGAAACGCTTGTGAAAGATTGAGATGCAACACGATCATATCTCGTATTGCAAAATGCTGTCAGTAGGTACCTACCTACACCAAGTTGTAACAAGACTTAGCTGAGATAATTGTAGAAGGAATTGATGTAAATTAAATAGCAGATAATTAAGCTCAAGTAGGTATAGAAAGATTCCGGAAATGGTATTAAATAATCAGTGTACCGGAGCGCCATTATGACTAGTTGAAAAGTAGTTCTGCTAGAACAGATTCGTATTAGTTACAACTACATAAAAGCATACCTATATACGTACGAGTATAAATTAATTCAGCTCGTTAGGGAGGCTGTTACCACTGCGGACTATATATCGATAGGTTTCTATATCAATGTAAATTGATTTATAAGTGTGAGTAGTTGTCCCACCGTCATGAGAGCCACTAACTAACATGAGAGAGAAACCGATAGATCGGTTGGATTCCATACGATCTAATATACACAGATCAGAATAGCCAAAAGATTTCATCTCGCAATCAGCTACAAGACTAGAATTTCAACGAGAGGTAACTAACTACTAGCCACGCGTTTATACATACAACTTAAACTGGGTCATATTATCAGATTAATTAGTTCTCTAACGTGTGTTTAACAGATCGTTATACAATCTCGATCGGCTAATAGCGTCGTATCGATTCTTTGTCGCATATCTTTTATACGTAGGCGGGAGAGGAGGTTTAGCTATATAGACACTATGTACCTCTAATGGCGCTACTGTATGTGATATCTAATCGCTAATGAAGTTGTACTAATTAAAAATGAACTATCAAGTCACGCGTTTACTCAATGACAGTCATCGCGCCTTGGGTTATACTATGTATCCTAGAAATTAATAAATCATTCAAGGATAGATTGAGAATTTTTTTTTTTCTTTTATCATCAGCAGACATCCTTATTCCTTATTCTTTATAGAAAAGAAAATTTATCTAATATATCGTCATGGCTGTCAACTACACTGCACTGTTCTCCACCCAATCAGAATTGTATAATTGACATAAGAGCTCCTGGTTTTATCCCATGCATCGAGTTTCACACGCAAAATCAGATCCACCTCCCGTCAACGTGGCAATGAACCACCATTCGACGAATGGTTGCTGTACCTACCCCATTACAATTACATAATGCGATTCAACCCCCCCCGTTTCATACCCTAGGCACACGACCATACTGGAACGAGGATCGGTATATGTGGGGTCCAGGATGGGCCCATGGGAACCAGTAATGAGATGGTGGTCATGGTTTCCCACCCTACTGCACTAACGGGGGTGTGGAATGATACGGGAACGATGCAAGGATGTCATGGGATGTATAGTGTTTGGGGACCCCCATGGGTTTTGTCAACAACGGCAATATGCTACCGCTCTATAGAACGAGCTATGAGGACCCATGAGAACAACTTGTAACACAGGCTGGGAATCGATCCTAATAAACTTATTCATTCGCGACATTCTTCATGGGGGGGGAAAGAAATAAATGCTTTTACGTTAATACACCGGCTCGCTAACTCACTTTTATACAGATTTTGGATATCTTTATTATAGAAAACCCCATAATCTTCACCTGCAGATATCTATACACCTGAGAAATTGATGAATGATGATAATAAAACCAAAATTTTAGTACCTATCCAATTAAAATGAACAAATTTTGTTCAGAAAAAGCAGATTTTCGTCATTCGATTCCGTTAGATATTATGGGGTCGCCAAGTTTTCTTGCGTTTATAAGTAAAAACTATTCAACGACAGTTGTTGTTGTCATATTGTGTCTGAAAGTTTTTGCAATAATTTCTAAAGATGGATGAAACAATAAAACATGAACTGAATTTATTTGATTGACAAATAAAATTGTCGGAGTTTTTGACTGGTTCAAAAATCAATTGACAGTTAATCCCGGAAGTTTGGCAAGTCTCACTCGGAGATATCGCAGAGAATCTGAGCTGCAATTTTTTTTTTTTTTTTTTTTCTTCCCTTTTGTATGAAATTCCTGATTTAAAATTCGTTCCGAAATTCATCGGGCAAAGTTCTTGCTCTCGATACACTCGCGTCTCTTGACCTATTGACCCGCAGTGTCAGGTTTCTGCAGAGTCCATGGTCCCCCCCTATAGATCGGTGAATATCGAGTGTATACCGGAGTTGGAACCCCGATGCCCCTGAAATTAGCTACGGAGAAGCGTCGATCGTGGGAAGTGGGTTTGGCGAGGAGAGAAGAGAAGAGGAGAAGAGAAGAGAAGAGAAGAGAAGAGAATGCTCTCGGCAATCCTTAATCCTGAATCCCGACTCCTGGTTCTACGTACTTGGTTACGTAGGGCTTATCGGGGGCGACTTCAGGGTACCCGGCTTTGGCTGGTGCCATTGTTTGCAGATATCTCAGGCCATAAGCTGCCACGTGGTGACACAAGTGCCCGTACGCGTACCCTGCAGATAATTCAATTGCCAAACCGAGATAACGACCGAACCGGACGCAAGTCCACGATGCGTTTGGTCAAATTTATCTCCGAACGTGTCACCGTGAACAATTTAGTGGATTTACATTCGAGACCACCGATTCAGGATGGGGTCGTACTCACTTTACAAAACAGGAGCCCAAGAAGGATAGCTATAAATTTTCGAAAACGTTCTTTCAACAATTTATACATTTTTCAGAGTCGCGATTTCCCTGCCGATTTCAGCGGATCTTCAAGTTTTCGATCATCTAGAATCTAGTTTTTTGGAAAAGAGATCTCAAAGTGTCTGAAAATTGTTGAAATTCTGTAACGGATGAGATTTTTTTGTTCATTAATTATTTATTAATTGTTCGAATCTTTGGTAGCGAGATTTAAATTCGTGCGGTGAAACTTTTTCGCGTCTTACAAACACCGAAACAAGTTATATCGATACGGTTGTTAAATTTACGGTACTTTCAGCTGAGAGTTGCGTGCATCTTTTACAGGGAGTCTTGTTCAACGATAACAGTACCAGTGCAGGGTAGCCAGTTGTATTTAAAGATTGACAGTGTCTGGTACGTGGAAGCTGATAGGAAATCTTATGGTGCAGTAGCTTATACCTTAAGAAAAAAATAAAATAAAAAAATAAAATAAAATACTACTCGATTGTAAACTATGCACAGTATGTACTGACAACTTGTACTCCCTCGCGATTCGCCACATAGTCCATTATAGTCGTAGTGCACCAAGCGGTTGTAACTAATAATGTTTGGCAGACAGTCAAACCACTTTGTGACCCGCTGTATGTCTTTCCCACACGCGTTCACCCGCTCCAATCGTTATTGTGAAACTCTAGTACAATGGACCGCGCACATATGCTACCGGCTATGAGATATGGAACTATTTTCTCCCCTATGTAAACTAACTACACGAATTTTCCCCGTGCGAAACCAAACCCTAACTGGCTCTTCGGGGAGTTAGATGTACGTGTTAATTTGCCTCGCTGTTCAAATTGATCCCTTTTTTTTTTTTTATATAAACCGCAGTAGTGTAATGTGTTCGGATAACATTTCTAAGGGTGATGTATGAAAGGGGTTGAGAATTTGGTAAAAAAAGAAAAAAGAAGAAAATTCCTCGAAATCGTTGCTCCGTATCCCGCATGAATCACCTTTATTTAGTTAACCGAAACTACTCAACGTAAATTTCACCTTTATTAAACTATTCCGACCAATTTCGTTCAATGAAGCTATACGGGCCACCTTGATGGCTATCTGTATCTCTATACTCTTGGTTTTCGACGAGCTAAACTCCGTTGTCTGGATGTTAAATAAAATTCAAACTCCCATCACACCTGGACCAATGCGGGTATAACGATTCAAACGAATTAATTCAATACCGTGAAATTATAGAATGGGATAATAAATTGCTGTGTTTGATATATGCAGGTATCAATATGAATTGGCACGAAGTAAAAGAAAACAGATTTTTGAATAAGCGTAATGTCCTTTTTTTTTTTTTTCTCATCCCTGTGAAGAGGCAAGTCCGATAAGACGTCCGTGCAAACGATGAATCAAATTTGGTAGCACAGTCGGTGGGGAGATTGGCAATATGTCGCGTGCCACATTATCTCTACCCCATGGAACCTTTTCGTTAAAAATTTTTGGTCCCACGCCGGTCACGTGCCATCAGGACCTGCAGTCACTGGTTATTTCTGGCACATAGTACGAGTACGACGAGATGTATATATATATATATACACATGAAAAGGAGAAAAACTCCCGCTATGTATACAGGGGAGGGTTATAATTTTCGGTACGAGGGGATCAAGACGCAGTTTCCGATTGCAATAGCGAGTCTGCGGACCGTCATAAATGCACCGGTACCTCATAGCCAGTACCAGTGATAATACGATGCAGATCCGCTCGAGAGGATATACTGATTCATCAAGCGGATGCGTAGTGCGTCACCAAGGATTTCTAGACAATTGAGCAAAGTGTTCCGTGCCACGGAGTAGGTAGAATCAATGGTACCTAACGTCAACGAGGGACCTTCTTCCTTCCTTAGATCGTTGTCATCCGTTTCAATAAGTCACGACGTTTATAGTGTACAACGTACGGTCATTGTGCTGTATGGGGGGAAGGGTGTCGTAATTCACATGATTTCCAAAGTATATAAGTATATACGGTAATAAACGGTGAAGGAGCTACGATTTGCTAAAGCTTAAATTCACCAATTCAAGTTGTATTTTTTTTTTTCCACAGTACTAAAGATATTTTGAATGGCGCAAAGATCCGTGACTTGACGGTTTTTTTTTTTGAGTGAAGTGACGTGGATCCGCTCATATATGTAGAATATAGAATGTAGAATGTACATATAGACATACGTATACATTGAAGAGAAATAGTATAGCCACTAATACATGAATACGATTAGAGTCAAAAGGTTGCAGCAACTAATGACTGGGCTGGTACGCGATTATGACAAAGATTTCAAACTGCATATTTTCACATAGCGTGAGGCTGCAGAGGTACACGCTATCCGGGTATTAATTTATCTCAGTGGAAAATTCATCGCTCTAACTAATCGGCAGGAGAGAGAATTAGAGAGTGAGAGACAGAGAGAGACAGAAAGAAGGAGAGAAAGAGACCAGGAGCGTGGAGAAAAGATTAATTCAATAAAGAAAGGAGGTCAACGCTTCTCGATCACTTGATTAAATCTTATCCTATCATTATAGTGGGAGACAGGATCTTAATATCGATTCAATACCACCCTTAGATGTTTCTTTTTTTTTCAAATTTGAATAATTTCGTTCTTGATCATAAAAAAAAAACTATCCTCACGAGTATGAAACGTTAGTATTCATTCATCAAGGATAACCGTGACATCGAATTCTCTTCGCCGGTATTCGAACCCCATAGTGGTAAGGGATGAGTGTCTATTGATAGCTGAAAATAGAGGGTGATGGTGATGGTGGTTGTTGTTTCGATAACGTGAAACTTTACACCTGATGGTCCACTAATGACCATAAGGTGGCAACGCGTCTCCCGCAGACTCCAGTACTCTTAGTTAATGAAAGATAGACACATGGCCACATGGCGGTGGCTTCACACGACTCTTTATGGAGTACACCAGGTACACCTACCTACCTACCTACCTACCGCTTATACTATCTGCACTATTATACCTTAGCTACGAGGATGCGGTCCGGTACGTAGAGAACTTACCCGGCATGTGTTTAATTCGTCAGTGTCAGCGGCAGGCCAGAGTTCACATCGTTTCAACAGCACCCTGGTTACTTGTACATAGATAGATAGATACATGTAAAGAACGATGATAGAACTACTTCAGGATTCAATTTTTTTGATCAAATCCTTCAATGAGAGATCCGAGTACATACGTAAGTGTTTTTTATTTAATGATTGAAATTCTTGACCTGCAGTTTGTTACTAGAGATTCCTCTTGATCGTTTGGATTAGGAGCGTAGCATATCTCTAATGTCTAATGTTTGAAAAATGCAACATCAAACGTTAGATAGGATCATGAAATGTAATTAATTCTAATCCATCATCAAAGAGCTTAGATAAAGGGGGCCGGCTATCATTTAAAGAACGGTTAATACCTTCACTATGTTACGAAATTTACTCTAGTATACTCCTACGACTACTTACCGCTTACCGCTTACCGCTTACCGCTTGCAACTAAGAACACGGCGAAAGTCTGATCTTAACCCGGACCGGCTGCCTCAGGGTACCATATAGACTTGGTCCGGACCATTTCACCAACCAGTTCGTAGTTTTTGACAGGATCGAGTTCTGCCCCGATCTATCAGTGTACTTATACTACCGACTCACGTCCCATGGACCCATACTATCATATGAATCAGGGTATTCTGTCTCTAGTTCGGTCATATATCACCACCACAACCACCACCACCATCATCGTCAAGAGCAGAGAAACAGCTACGACACACACACACATATATGTACAATGGAACAGATAATTAGGAAGCATGACGCAGAGATACATGTTCTTTATCTATTTGCACATATGCCACCGTCAAGTTGCACATGTCTTCTCATTATCTAGAGTGCAGATTGTTACTCCTTTAGTTTAGTTTCTTAGCTAGATTTATCGATGATGATGAGGATATATCGATGGTAATTTAACGAGGAAAATTGTCTTAAGTGTACTTAGAATTAGAATTATTATTATTTTTTGTTTTTTTTAATCGAAATTTAATCACCGGCTAAACCAATCTTTGTTATTGATTACTGAGCCAAAAGGTGAGCCAAAGAATATGAAAGAGACTTGTAAGTCTCGAGGAGGATCTTCTTGTCTAATTATATAGAATTGACTTTGACGTGTACGTAGGTACGCGTCTCTTTGATGAATATCATTTATTCCTGCAAATTATGAAAAGACTCTTTCGAGCGAATAATTCATACGAGTTGTGGTACCTACCTACCTACCTACCTACAGCTCATTCGAAAATAATGATCATTACATGATTTCACGCGAAGTCACTTTACTGTCGAGTCCGGTATATTCATTCCGCAACAATGATTCGATTGATCGTTACACATACACACACCTACACCTACACCATGGGTTTTCATACCTTAGCTAGGATATACCTATAACTACCATATATAATATCTAGTTGGAATTAGATATAGGTCGGTGGGCACATACCTATCCCATATAGAAATTATACCAATCAGAAACTGAAAATTTTATACCAACTGCATGCAGGCCTCGGAGTCTCTATGCCTGATATGCGAATAAAAGGTGTTAAAAAATTTAATACTGATCAGATTTCATTATGAATTGTGAATCGATCACTTCTAGAGATTTTCAGCCGTTCGGAATCTTATTTATAGTTTTCATTACTTTAATTTGGAATTTTGAAAAACGATCGTGTAAAAGATGAGAGATGAGATTTGTTTGATTAATATAATAAATAGCATGAAGTGGTGAAGTAGCGCTACCGTAAAACCCACGGCGAAACAGAAGTTGCTAAGGATTAAAGTTACGATCTACCTGTCTCAAGTAACAGGTAGATTATAAGAAATGACATGCATGTCTAAAGCCAATAAACCGATTTCATTAATAGGCTATCGATTCCTGGTCGGCTTCTCTTCGTGACTAAACCTCTAATAGGCTTAGGGGTCTATGGTGCTAGACCCGCTACCAATATGTGCTCTACGATATAAACTGACTTCTTTATAATTTGATTAAAGGAACTTTGAACCTTTGAATCAAGACAGGAAAGCAAAAATAATCATATTCCAAAATTCAGGACACGCGATTACCATCTGATAGGGATGAGCACTCCGGGAGGCCATTCTCAAAGTCTTTATCTCTATCTGTATCAGATGGCATTAGATTATGGCGATCAGTGATCGGGTTGTTTATTACGACAACCTCAGGGCAGGATGAAACATCAAGCTCTGAATATACCATTACAACTGAGACTGGACAGGTTTAACGGTTATTAATTAACAGGAACCAATCAATGCGCCAGTTAATTGATTTATAATTAAACCAGTCTGATCTACGAGGCCCCGATTCACGGAGCCCAAATTATACCCCATCCTCAACATCGCAGGATACCCAGTCCACTAGACTGCAGTTTGTGCGTCTGCAAACACCCTGCTCCTTTTTTTTTTTCAAATTTCGAATCATGCAGAGAATCGGGTCTTTTCTTTCAGTATATTCTGATTCAAGGATCGATACGAGGAGAGTAGAAACGACTTGCAGGAGGAACTGAGGACTCGGCTTCTTCACGGCGGGACGGTAGATCGACGATTTGTCTAGCTTTCCGTAGCTAAACACCAGGCAGCCGCGAACAAGATATTGGTAAGCTACAACGGCGTGTTGTAGTAAGCGTAGGAAAGGCTTTTGATGGTAGGCCGATAGCCTTCTAGCCTCGCTGCAGGTATATTGGAACCGTCGACTAGTCTCGGTATCTAAAGCCGTACAATACCACTACAACCAGCACCAGCACCAGCACAAGCACCGTGACCATCAACCAGCACCAGTACTACCGCTACCTTAAAGCAACAGTATATCATAGTGCATTATCTTGCACGGCCAAGTGTTGGATCAGAACCGAGCGGATAAGAGCGGGCGAGCGGCGCGTGTGTGTCTCGCGATCAGATCTGTATCGTACCGCGATCCTGACCGACGCAGGTTGATCAAATCTCACTACGTACACAGCTTCTCGGTCCATATTCTCTTCCTAGACCTCGGGAGCGAAGAAAAGAGAGATTTAGAGAGAAAGAAGCCTAGTCGTAATAGTTCATCTTTCATTTTTGAAAATCATATTTCCAATACGTTTGTTGTTCGAAAGTATTCCTGTTCTAAATATCCGGTAGATATTTTGTAAGGCTTATCACGTATTCGTGATCATTATCTTACTACCAATAATTATTCTTATAGTTAATATAACGGTTATTATTTATATTTTCTTAATTCATTTTTGGCCAATGACACAATGGCGTATGAAACGAAAGTAAAGTTTTATACTTTGATATAGCGGTTGTAAACAGGGCGGAGTCGCGTTGATTTAAGAAATTACAAAACTTCTTGCTATACTATGCTTTGCTATTTACAAGCTATGTATATATGTAACTACGTATTTGTATAGTATATAGGTATATGTTTTAATCGTAGTGACGTAAGTAGAACAAGAGACAACGGGAACGCACTGACCGCTCTCTAAAGTCTCTTATAAAACTCTATTACATTATCAAATCCCAAATAATTACAACCGATACTAGATCGATACTAGTTATACATGCGTTAGACATGTATATAAACTACATACATATGCCAGTGATCAAATAAAAAAAAATTTCATCAAATAGACAGGTTGTGTTTCAAGAAAGTGCCATTCTTTAATCAGTAGCTTAGAAACATACACCATTTACGAAAATGAAATGAAGAGCCATTTAATTTTGAACAAAATGCCATTTTCGGGTAATGAATGCCGAAAAAGAGGGGAAAAAAAATTAAGGAATGATTTAAAATTGCGAGGGATGGTAATATTTTGATTGTTTATATAGCGTGAAGTGTAAATCACTGTGTATATGAATAGATATCTGTTTGATATACATATACGCATGTACGTTCGTCGATGACACAAGGTGGGCGTCGGGGAGATTCAGTACTCGACCGGACGCCAAGCCCAAACGGCATTTCATACGGCGCCCAGCGAACCTTATAACAACGCCACAGACTAGCCCCAGTCTTCCCAAGGCTACTTCCTCCAGCTTCCTACTTATTCGTATTTTTGTTCTAATTTTTTCTTTTTTTTTTTTCTTATCAACGTCTAAAATTAAAAATCCCAGAGGCTAGAATCGACGGAATCAATTAACGGTGAATAAAATTATAAATGAATAGACGAAGAATAGGCGAAGAGGTGGAGGCCTTAAGGCAATTGATAAGAAACCTATAGACGCTATGGCTAGATACCTATAGTATACTACCTATATATACCTAAACCTTATAACCAAATGAAATTCTTTCTATAAGATAAATTATACCTTCGGACAAGCAAGAGAACTACAAACTGAGACCTCGGTAACGAACCGGGGGCCTCACAGGGACCAGGTACAAAGTGACAGGCCTCGACTCCCGGTCCCGGATATCAACGCTGGTCACTGTGGTCTGTCGCTCTCCTGACTAGATTGTTCGTACCTCGGACTCCACACATGGGACACGAAACTTCTATGGTCTATGATATTGAATAAGGTGTGAGATAATAGGGATAATACTACAATCTATTCGTCGTATACGAAGATGTGCTAATTTTTTGGCAAAAAGTATCTTTATTTTTTTCTTTCCTCGATGATCACTTGCGGCTGATTGTCGATTCAAAAATTTCTATAATATCACGGAAAATCTTACGAAAGTTTTTCATAAAATAAATCGCAAAAGACTCGAAAGACTCGATGATTGAGCTCGCGTTCGACATCATCGATCCTAGCAGCTCCTTCGCAATAGGATCTCAACACCTAGTCGATGATCATTATTTAAAATGAAAGAAAAAAAGGAAATTGAATAAATATGATCCTGACAATTCATACGTGTGTATAATAACCGGCGGCATTCAACTATACGAATCCGTAACTATTTCAATGTGTGTCTCTTTAATACTACCTAGTAGGTTTCTATACAGGTTGCGGGAGTCCAGGAGTCCGGGAATCCACCCGCACACCACGTATACCTTATACCTAACGGTAGTGCGTTCAACCTGATTGAATTATGCCACGCCTTGGGAGCCATCAAAGACTTTGAGCGAGACGAAATGAGATCGTATAGTTAAAGTCAGAGGGAGAGACAGTGAGTATATATGATCGTTATAGGTACATAAGCGTATATACATGTATATATATATATATATATGATAGAGAGAATTAAAAGTCCTCGTAGAAGTATCGTGAATGGCAGATTAATAGCCGGCTTTTCTCTACACAAGTCATCCACCCAGGTATATGGGTATATAGATATTAATACATAAACATATATATATATGTATGTAACTCGCATGACTTATAATAACAACTACAATACGAGTGCGATCATCTTCGCGGAACTGACGATTAGATGAACCACGATCATTGATTAGATCTCAAATTTTTCTATACAGCTATCGATACCCACTGTTCATTTCACAATCTTAAGATATGTTGTACATAAGGTCTGCATCGATCTTGACTAAACGCTAATGACAAACGTCATTTCATTTTTTTCTTTTCGTATCGAATTGAATATCCAACGTGATTTAGAAACTATATATGAATTATATTCAGATTCGTTGAAACTAAAATAATTTCTAAACGATTAGGATTCGTGAAAAAAAATCTTCAATCATCGTTCAGAGTTTTTTTTTTTTTAATCATTTTCTTGTTACTATAAACGAGAACTTGTCGTTCGGTGGATCCTTCTTCGTTTACGTAATCGAAAATATTTTTCGTCGAAACAACAAATAAAGAAAAAAAAAAGAAAAGAAATGGAATGGAATGGAATATAAATTTAAAAAGGAGGAAAGATCGTTCACCCACGCCTGGAATACGCTTTATACATATCCTGCAATGGAATAAGAATAAACTTTCTTTTATCTACTCGTTTTATGGATATAAAGTTACATATTTCTTAAAAATTTATTACACCTAACTTGGTGTGGGCATTTATACATCCACATGACTACATCTATAGGAAGGTACCTGGTGCACATGCAGGTCAGTATGTATACTAGAAGAGAAAAGAAGAGAAGAGAAGAGAAGAGAAGAGAAGAGAAGTCTGTATCGATAACTCGGATCAAAATAACACAATCTCTATACGTCAATCTATTCTCGTATAAGATAGGTGGACCAAAGATCTTGAAGGCGCGAGCTCAAAGTGTCGGTGCGACATCGGATCGTCCTTATAACTCTGACGCGACTAGTTTCTGACTAACGACGATCAAGTGGAACCTATGATGTCAGGGTGAAGGGGGGAAACCATCAAGAGAATATACCTATATAGTCCTATCCAGGATAAAAACGTACGACAAAGTTTTATCCGCCATATATATATATATGTATATATATATACCAATTACCGCGGGCGACGATTCTGTCCGATAAGCCAATCAACTGGGTATATCTAACTCGATCCGTAAATATAGTGACCGCCATATATTTGTACCCCGTATTTACTATTGTCAACGTATCGTATAGAGTCGGGATTGCGGAGCTTCTGGATTTATTATCCTATATATCTACGCATTATTATTAAGAATGACTCAAGTCGTTCAAATATGTGTCAACTTTTCGAACTGAGTTAATCAATCTTGTTACTGTCGAGCAACTTTTATTCTCAATCGTTTTATACTTTAATTTTATTTTCTTATATATATATACTATACGCGTATTGCATGTCTGCATCAGATTATATTTACAGTACATCGGTGTGTACTTTGAATTATTAAATCTTAATCCGCGGATCACGTTGTTTAAATTTTTTTTCTTTCTTTATTCCACAAGCTCTTGGGGAAGGGTGACGAAATTTTGAAAGACATAAAAAACGAGAGAAATTTCTGAATCGATAATCACACTTTACTAGAAATTGTAGAAAATATTTCAAGGATGCAGGATAATTTTTTGAAATAATTCTGAAATCTTTGTAAAATCGTAGGTTTCGCGGTTTTAATTGAATTTTTATTTTAACTATATAACGATATCATAAATCGGTTTTAACCGAGTCATTGAATCATTGTTTTATCATATACCCTAGATATAACGTGGATATATAGATACCAAAAAATGAAATAGTTAGTGACCCGTAAATATCGAGTAAAGTAGGCAGAACTTTGAGTTATACCTAGATTTGAAATTTGATCATAATTGATTTGAGACTGGGAAGTATTGAGTTGGTTGTTAAATTGCAGTGGTTAGTTATCAGTATAATAAATCGGTTAAAAAAAACGAAAGAAAGAAGGAAAGAAAAAAGAAAACTAGCTCATATTCCATATTCCGAGCATAAATAATACCTATTATACGTATAACATACGCGTACACATGCATAAAGGTAATGTTGATATATAATATAAATTTAATTACCCTAGAGTTCATGCTCGACAGAGCAGACCTCGGTGGCCCTAGTCAAACAATCACCTTACGTGAAAGTATGAAAATCAGTAGTTAGAATGTTGGGCTATAGAGACTTGCAGGCAATGGGAGATTCTGCATCGTGGATATAGCGAGGCGTGATAACGATTTTTTAATTTTTAATATATTTTTAATTAATAAAAATCTGAGGGATATACAGATTTGAAGATTGATAATTAATCGTAGGATGAGAGACCGGATACGAGTTCTATATCTTCTATATCTTGTTTGACGATCTGAAATGACCCCAACTTCCTAGTTTCATACCTGAAAGATCGGTGCACACATATGTATATATAAATATATATATGTCATGTGTGTGTGTGTAGAAGAAATTTATTGAACTATCGTTGTTTATCTACCCTCATCTCTTTTGCTTTCTTGCTAGTTTGAATTTCTACAAGAGAATTTCAGACTCGAGGATGTAATGCTCGTCGATGGATAATTCACTCAGTACACTCGTTGGTATAGCCTATAGGTAGTTACGTTACGTACCTCTACTCCTCTATTCCGTGGGTTGACAGATTTCGATGGAAGTACTAGCAAATCTGATTGTCAGAAACTAAAGACCGATAAGATCACATTTCTTTACAATTTATTCCCACCTTTAATCGGACGCTTCACCATCGCGATCGGCAAGAACTCTTCTCTTCTGTTCAGTTCGGTTCGGTTCGGTTCGGTTAGGTTCTTGTAGGCGTCTCGATCGAAAGTTTGTAACGTACGTATATACGCGTTCGGGGAACATAAGTAAGTTTCTCTATATCACAACTTGCAGGTACAGAGTTTGGTTACTACAGGTTAGTAACTTGGGGAGAAATTTTCTGTTCACTTTGCCGATAGTATGGTACGTATACCTATTACATACCATAATATAACCCGGTCATTATATAACTCGTAACAAACTGGTAAACCAAAGTGATAAAGTTCATTTTGATCAATAGATTAGGAATTCATATGCGAAAAGGTACGATAAATGAATGATGAATTTGAGAAATACCGAATGAATACCGATGATTTGAAAGAAAATAAAAAAAAACGATATCCTCCTACGGTTCGATTTCAAAAATCGTTCTAATGATCGGTTTTTTTTGTTGTGATTTGAGGGATACACGCTAGGTTGACACGATTTTGAGAAAAATCGTTACCAAGGTGCATTATACACCCCGTTAATTAATATTGCGAAAGAGTTTCGGGGTGATTGTGAGTGAGTACTGTTGGCAACCGTTGATGCAATAGCTACAATGCAAATTATTTCACCGGCTTCCATAGATCGGTAATTGCACATCTTGATAGTAGCTTGGTAGTAGATAGACCAGTCAAGATGTTGGATTGCGAGGGACGGTTCCTTGAACTATCAACTTCGCCTCACGATTATTTGATCGGTGTAATTAAATATGAAATAATAAGTAATCCACCGATCGTCTACTCGAAATGATATTTCTTCTTCTACTTCTTCTGTTTCTTCTTCATCGTTCGAGGGAAATTCTATAACTATGGGATCAATCCACTGTCAAATTATGGTCAGACAAACTGGGCAAACACGCCTTCCTAGATTAGGTATTTTCAATCTTCATAAGACCCGGGGTATACCAGCAAATATACCATACCGATCTCTTGTTATTCACGATTTAATTAAACCACCAAGTTCTGGGATCGTAATGAATTCTAGAAACGGTTTATAAGAATGAAATAAAATCAATGAAATTTTTCGAAATATTTATCGTCACTCAAAAATATCATCAAACGATTTTTTTTTTTATAGACTTACTCGTGCCAAGGCACAAGGAAATAAGGAAGTAGTTATACGACCGTGAACCCAATAAAGAAAAAGATAAAATAATCTATGTTGAATTGTTTAATCGATCTATTATAATAGTTTATTGTGATTCTTATAAAGACTCGTAATAATTTTACTATTACCTAACACCTTGCGGTAATCTGTGCCGCCCGAGTTCCACCTTCCACCTTAACGCCCGGGGGCTGTGGCCCGATTAAAATGAAAACATGCCAGTTAATTATTATTCTAATCATATTATCGGTCAATTTGTTGAGAACACTGTTTTTTTTATAACCAAGGTACATACGTATTACGTACCTTCTATAACGTTGAACCTAGTGCTGACTAAATGAAATCTTACGCAATGCGGATTTAAACCGATTTACAAACTAACAGATTTCATTATTTTAAATGGATCAGCTATATCTAGTTTAATACTAGCCATATACGAGTTATGGGAACGAAATAGTATGAACTACGTGACTAAATTTAACATTGAAATATTATATTTCCGTAGCTTGAATCCCTCTCTACACCCTGGTATAATAATCGGACCGAGCAATTAAACCGATTTCATAATCGATTTTATATCTACAACCTGATTTCCCTTACCCACAATCTGTGCGTGAGTTTATATCTGATGTATATAATATAATTAAAATTCAAATGACGAAATTTTAATACTTATTAGATACCTTGAATGAAAATCAGTGATATTATTAGAAGTTTATAAAATTTCGAAAAAAGAAAAAAAAGAAAAAAAAATAAAATTCAAATGAATAAAAGGTTCGTCTAAACGACGAATGGAGACCAACATATATGAGAATGCTAAAAGGTAACAGGTAGCAATTAATTTTTCTATTATATAGTCGAACGGTGCCGTAAAGTTTTTCTAATATACTTTTAACAGTATCCTTTTAGTAGACAGGTATTACCCTTATGTAAAATAATTCTAATGCTGTCAAGTTAGAGACATATGATTTTTCTGACAGCTATCATCGATCAGTTTTTTTTTTATATTTATTACGTAGCCAAAAATTTCTACATCTAATAGAAATAATTGTTATTTATTTATCTAATGTGATAATAATAGTCCTAAGATTTTTTTAGTATAATTTAGAAAAAAAAAAATGATAATTCAAGTCTTATGCGTTGCGTTTGGTGAAAGGACTCAATTAAGATGTTCCAATTGCTGCATTTGTTTTTACTGTATTGGATCCTTTGAAATTGACTTGTGATAATCGAGATATTATTTCTTATACTTTAACGATGCTTTAATCAATGGATACGGCACCCTCTTCGACGAAGCACAGGTAAAGTAATATCACTGTGTCTTATGAACAGACGCGTAAATCTTCAACAACTGACAACTGCAATTAACCAATAAGAGATGCTGTGATACTTACACTTCGTTAATGTCATGTAACAGACTCTACCTATACACACATATACTACATACACAAATAAAATCTGATAGATCTTGTTAGCCGTAGCAGTAGCAGCAGTAACAGTTGGTCAATTGCTATTTGATTCATAGTTCGATTAAACTTTTGTCGTTTGTTACAATTCCGTTTAATTTTTAAATTGAGATAATTCAAAGGTTTTTCTTTGGTAAAAATTTCATCAATTTTAATAACGTGAATCGCATTGTCTGTAGGTTTTTTTTTTTTTTTTTTTGTAGACACATACCAGAGTATACTTATCGGTTTTTACTTTCGCCGGGGATAAGAATAAGGAGCAAAGTATAATAAGATAGCAAAATTCTAGACATTTATTTTTTTTCAATCATAGTGCAAATGAAAGTTGAAATTCAGGCTGAATAAAGACAAGTGCGATTGTATAGCTGGGATATAATCGAGGCTTAAATAACATGATAAGTACTCTCAAAGTTTCATTGAAATCGGCTATAGATGTATCGACTCTTGTTAAATTTTTCAGTTATTTAATATCACGATCAGATGCGGAGTTACATGTGTGTGCAAATATATATTGCGAATAATTATTTATTATCGATGTATAGAACCTACTCCCCCGAATTTACAACCATTGACTATAGGTAACAACACAACATTCATAAATGACAATAATTAGCCTTCAACGATTGTGAAATTAGGACAGGCATTAAAAATAAAAAATAAAAATAACTAGTTGAAAATCATTACATCCACCTAATTAGATTTGATTGAACAACAGCCAGCCGATAATCAAGTTTTTTCTTTTTTTTTTTATATCAATCTTGATCAATTTGTCAGTTTCATTAGACACTCGGGTACTCAGGAGTAGAAGAGAATTGATTAATTCGATTTAGGATTCACTAATGACGTGTAATTTTTTTTTTCACTACTGGTTTTAGTGAAATACACGAAATTCAGTTTTTTTCGTAACTGATTACTACGAGTTTGATATATAATTTGAAGTTATTTCAGACTTTACGTCTTAGATAGATTAATCGCATCTAATCAACTCGATTGCTGAGAACCAAACGGTTGGATATATTCCAACAACGATAGAAAACGAGAACGAATAGAAGAAGAAGAAGAGGAGGTTGTTCAACGAATTGAACAGAGAGAAAAAAATCGACTTTTAGAATCGAACCGTGTGAGTACATCATTTTATTTTCATTTTTTCCTAATTAAATGTTCTCATTCCCCATGCAAGGTGCAGTCTAAATTTATCATGCGAATATTATGAGGTTGAATTTAGGATCTACTGGAGTATAGTTATTAAGAAATTCACCACTCAGTAAAACATCTCCATAAACTCGATAGAGATACAGGAGTTAAACTAAACTGAAGATTTTTATTACCTTTTTATTTTTAGCATAAAAAACCTGAAGCTACTAATTGTAAATCATGTTGCACATGTTTCGTGAAAATTATATCGTAATGTTACGGTGCAGCAAGTATTACCTATACAGGTATATATTTATATATATAATATGAAGAAGGGAAACGTTCCCGCTTCTTGTACCTTGGGTATAATTAACTATAAGTTATAGTGTAAGCGATAAAACTAGAGCGATTTGTAGAGTAGTAGGTATTAGCCGAGGATGGCTACTCCGAAAAAATATTTTTCGATTTTTAGCCATGGCGAAAGAACGAAAGAGAAAGGATCTCTCGAGGACCTCGAGAGGTGCCAACCTGGTGCTCCGTTCTTCAGGAGCATATATTTTTTTTTCTTTCTTTCTTTTTTCATCTTCTTTTTTCGGTACAATGAATCGCAAGCTATATTCATCCCGAGAGAAAAGGTTGAAGGCGATAATTGGCCCTTTAGAACAGCAGCTAATTTACCGAAGGATTTTTGTTCACGCGTTTTTTATGCCTAGACCAAACTTTGATGATGATCGCGAAAAAAATATATTCGAAACAGTAGTAGGTGAGATTGGTGTCTATGAAGTCTGCATTGAACGGTACCGCAATGTCCTTATAGTTCTTCAAAACCTTCTACTATACATAATACGACGCGTGCGATAGAAAGAGGAAAAAAAAAAAAACAGAAAGATAAGAGATAAATAAAGAGAGAAAGATAGTGGAGGGATTACGGGCAAAGAGGCAAAGAGGCGGTAATGAGAGCATAACTCTGGAGCAGGAACCGCAACGAACGTTAAGGAACAGGAGTAGTTGCTGTTACGTCACATGGTTGGATGATAGATGGCATCTTGGCACGATAAATCACTAAATCACTCGTAGATCGCGGAGATCCAACGATCGCGCGCTTCGGCTGTCGATCAGCAGCGATCACTGCAGATACGATCGAATAGCCTCAAAGTATTAATTATTGTTCACCGGATCTAATGTATTCACCAGTCAATCTATCCGAAGAGATATTTTTTTTTTTCTTTCTTTCTTTCTGTCGCAAGATTTCTTTACTTTTAATTCTTCGTTCCCTAGACCAGGGGTCCAGGACCATTTCGTAAAACTCTCAAAAGTATGAACTTATTACTATGAGTATCAAAGAAATTAGCAGGGGGAGGGGGGTGCTGTTCAATCCCTTCTATGGAAGAAAAAAAAAAAAAGTTCCTCATCCTTAGACTTACTCGGAGATTTTGAGCCAAACAAAGTCTTGGGGACTTGGCGACTAAACACAAGCTGATTTTATCTATAAGAACGACTGGGCAGATCCAAACTACCTACGCGGTTATGCTGATTATGCGGAGCGCCGCGACGCGAGTTGACTCGTTGTACGGTATTACTATGCCTACATCACTATTGTCTTACCGCTATTCTTATACCTACAAGTATAATAGTAATAATAATAATAATAATAATAATAATGATGGTGATTATAGTTCTGATCATGATAATGATTAAAGTGATGATTATAATATTATCCTACACGTCTCACCCTAGGTGTCAGTCTGTGGCTTTATCAACATCGAGGAAAAAGAAAGAGGAAAAGTTGTAGGAAAGCAAGGAAATATTTATTCGTTTATATTAATTTCACATTTTTTCTTTAATTTTTAATCGAGACTCTTCCTAGCATGCGACAATATGTTTCAAACGATTTCAAATTTGGTATATAGAAATGAGAAATTAAATGAGTAAATTAAAAGTAGAACTAATCGTATGGTTCCAGATCCTCCACTTCTCAATTATAGAAACAGTTTAATTTCACTGCTTGTATGTGTTACATAAATCTTTCGATCAAATTTTATCGATAACTATAATGTATTAGGCGATATACGTGTTGCAGGTTGACTATACATATATATATATTCTCTTGGTAAAGTGCCGATAGATTGGAAAGGATGTGACGTTACGCCACCACGCGCGCAAGGTCCAGGTCCAACGTAATTTAATCCTCGCTGTTCGCCTACGCGTTGATGCTGTCTGACCCGCGCGTTTTACTACTTAAATGTGTGTGCGTATTTTATATTCATAACCACACATGGATACAATTTACACATACGTTATACATATTACAGTTAAAACTCACCGCGAAGGGGGGTGGCACCGTAAATATTACGAATTAAAAACAGGATTGATTATTGACGAAATAATTAAGAACAAAATATAATTAAAAAAAAACGATCATTTTGCCAAAAATATCGAATCTTGCGATAGCTTTTTCTTTTTTTCTTTTTTCTTTCCATCCAATCAACATTTCAAGGCGGTTTTATAGGTATAAATTGATAGATAGAATTATAGAACGTTATTTATGGCCTTCAAAATACGATAACGAAAGTGAACAGGCATAACTTACAATCAGATCCGCATTACAAGGTGGCTAATTATTACCAGAAATTTTTTTAATTTTTTTTCTTCCACTTTAGCGAGGCTGAAGACAAACGAATTTCAAACTTGTTCCTAATTTGGTTGTTCGGAGACAAGATCTGAAAATCCGGCTTCGCAGGACAAGTTTGAAATTAAATGAAAATATGATCCTTCGTAGCGAGGATCATGTATCAATCTGTGTGTATTGATTGATCGGAGAAAATCGATGATATTAATTTCTTATCTTACAATCTTCACTTGTCGAACCTCGGTGTAACGGTTTACACGACATTTAAAAGTGAGACTTTAACCCACGCCTATAAGTCACTCTATCCATATCCTAGTGCAAGGTATGATATCGGGCATGCTAATGACGCCGGCATGCAGGTACATACCTCGGTACTTTATTACAGGTAGATACACACACAATACTTTGTAATATAGTGGAGATACCTTCTCCGCGAGGTAATTATTATACGTGTGTATATTATAGTATAATATACCGTGAGTTTTCGTGGAAACGCTTAATAGGAAAGTGAAAATGCCTGTATACAGGCAACTAGGCAGTCAAGTGAGTTCAGGTTTTATCTCGTATATTACATATTACCCATTGGCTACGTGGAAACAAAATCTATAATCTATAATCTATAATCTATAATCGTACTATGAAAAGTTTTCACGAATATTCCTAACATTTACATTCACGTTATAGAAAATTAGGAAAATTACAAAAATTTAATTAACACATGTACATATTCGCATATCGTATCATATGCACATATAGGATCTATAAAATTGCATATGGTATAGCAAATACCACGAGGATCTGATGTGTGAATTATGCAACGTTGATCTTATAGCTTGCCATACCTAAACAACTAAAGCAGGATGAATATCTCATGTATACCTATGGGAGATTTTTAAAACGAGTTTTAGTTTACATCATGTAATTACGTGTCTATTACAAATCGTATTATTTCACCCTGCATTTCACGCACTTGGATAAAATCCTTTGGCTATTATCTAGTTTTTTTTTTTCTCTTTCTACTCAAAATTAAACATCTTCGTATTCAAGATTCTAAAATTTATCGAATATCTCATCGAGATTCTGAAAATCGTTCGCTAATCATTTTTTCTTTTTTTTTTTTTTAGAAAGAGATTTTACGAAGATTTCGAGCTTCTTTCTGTCCAATTTGTTGAATATACTCTTCATACTCTTCTTCTTCTTCCTCTTCTTATTTTTGTTCACGTTTTTTATAGTTGTTGAAATATATATCCAACCGGTTGGCTCCGCACGATCGAGCTAAAGGATTGCGTGCGCAACTGAATATAAGCGAATCTAAGAACTATAATAACACTCTTCGCGAGTTTCCTAGCTGCAAACAGGTAATTACCTTTCGTAGCTATTTCTCGAGCTTCTCGTGTTACGAACCAAATGAAACCGCTCTCCAAGTCTACGTATATCTATATCTGTCTAGAGATTTCTAATAACTCGACGATTTTATGAAAAAAAATCATTTTTTGTTCTTTTATTAGATTTTTTTTCATCAACTATAGTTGAAAATCTTCATTTTCATTTCCCTCAGTGAGAATATTCGAGAGAAAATAACTAACGTAAATCGGTTTTAAACTCGTTATTAATGATTTCGTTCTACACCGTCGGTAGACGGCTGACTGGTAAATAAAAAATGATTAATAAATACAACACCTTCGGTTTCAGAACTCGTCCCACGTCTTCATTAGAGTGACGAGTCGAGTCTCATCGAGTCTCTCTTACGAGGTATCATTAGTTTTCCAATGACACGTGTATCATTAACAATGATATTTAATTAAGAAACAATAATTAAAATATCTTAATATACTCAACCAATCGTAAATTCGCCACGGGGGTTACGGAGAAAATATTGTAATTAAAACTGTGGGATATCACCACGTGTATGTGACTATTCCTATACACGATATACCCTATTCCTACCTATTTCATTTCATATCGTTCAATCAGTTTCAAAAAGGGTTTATTTCATTTCAATCATTTCCTTTTTTTCTTTCTTTCTTTCTTTCTTTTACCCACGTCAAAACTTTTTGCACTTATATACCTCCCCAATATCTACTTCGTGGGAGTTCTGCAGGTGTATAGAAAACGAGTCTTTTCTAGATCTCCTCCAGCCAGGTTAATCGATGTTATACATTCATCCCTTAGGATCTGGTTCGTAAATCAATTAGTAGTCGAATTCCACCTAAGATATCGATAAGTAATTTGATAATTTATTCATTTTATTATTTTCAGAAATGGAATAAAAATATTTTACATCGATTTGAAAATCGTGGGGAAAAGAAAAAATAAAAAATCAACGAGTAGAAAAATTCGAAGCGAATATAGTATAATCATCGCGCGCCAAAGCCCGAAGGAATTTAATAAATGTAGACAATTTCCGGATCCTTTTTTTATTTTTTTTTATTCTTTTTGAAGGTGGTCAACCACCACCACCATCACCACCATCATCACCTTCCCTTTCGTTTAGGCGATGATGATAGAAGACGACTTACAACCATCTACCACTTTCTTTCTAGGTTCAGACAACCAGCTCGATCATATAACCATCGGTTATGGTATAATTATTGGTTTTGAAGCCTGCTAGTTTTCTTGCCCGACTTAACGTTAACATCTGTCTTGTAATAGGGCACGATTTATAGCCTGGCTAACACGCGCACCCCAAATCATTACAGAGTTCAATTTTTCGATTTTTTTTTTTTGATTTTTTGATTTTTTTCTTCTACGACCTTGCGAGGAAATCTCGGACCCATTATTACCAGCGACACACCCATATATATATAGATATATATATATATATATATAGGTGCTTCTGGTACCCCGAAATAAATTTCGCTCGGTTTACTTACAGCATAAAGGTTTTTTTTTTTTTAAAAAACTAAATGATCAAATTATTTCGTGTCTCAGAATCCGAAAATCGACTCGAAGATCAATCGGATGAATTTCCTTCATTAGGCGTGTTCGATTATGAAAAATTTTGCTACTAATAAGTAGATGGGAGGCAAAAAAAAAATTCGCTCACCGTATTATATACGGTCAGTGATATTCTAGCTCGGGAGGAATTGATCATTGGGTTTGATAGAAACGGATTCTGTCGGATATATGTATATCGAAGGCTTAAGATCTTGATAAGCCAGGTTAAGTAGAGCGTTCAGAATTTATCCAGCGTGCATCGTAATTGAAAGAACGTTCGTTGCTGCTGCAGGCTTGCACGTCGATGATCACACAAAGAATCAAATAACCGCAAAGTTTCATGAAATCATTTTTTTCCATTTCATTTTCTTGTTTTTTTTTTTTTTTGGCTTTCCTATAGAATTTCGTTTCCGCTACTGATCAGTCTGTTAATTTGTTCGGGATGCTTAGCTAGTAATTTTCTAGAATGAAACGGGTTTTTTACATCTTCACATATCGCTAATTTATCGTAGGTTTACTCGAAGGCGTATTGTGATAGTTGTTCGCGATTCGTAGGTTCGATATTTTGAATAAAAAATAAAAAATAAAAAACAAGAACAAGAACGAAAACAGAAACAGAAGAAGAAGAAGAAGATGAATGAATAAAAAATCCAAAAATAAGAGAGAAAAAAAAAAAGGAAATTGTGTATACGTGAGAAATTCTCGTGTAAGTTTCTCGCCAACGCGATCGGTAACAGCTGTCTAGAGATCGGATGATATTTTCTATATTTCACTTTGTACACAATCGCAAATCGCTGGACACGACAATCTCCGGGATCGCTTGTGGCCGTGTACAAAACAGCTATAAACGCTCGGGGGATATACAGGAAGAGGTATTGAGCGCAGAAACAGACAGGGCTATACTTGATGCTCTCACTTATTCTTCGCAAACAAGTACCTCCTCCTATTCCACGATTTATAAATCTTTATCACACGTTTTATTTGCAATAAAATCGTTCGCTAAACGACCATTCCATCTTTTGAGAAAAAAAGAATTTTTTTATTTTACAAAATTGCCAAAACTTCAACCTTGTTTTTGAATTTTATTTATACCATGTTATTTTAAATCACATATTACAAATTTTTATATTATAAATTTCACGCGAGGATCGAATGAATTCTATCCAAACGCGACGCTGATCTGTAGAGACTATCTTCGAGCTTCCTAATCCCGGTTGAAAATAATCGACCATTTTTCGTGATGATTCTTCGGTTTTTGAGAACGGAGAAATCTGGGTCGACGATTCTTTCTGAACCAAGGTAATTGGCTCGAGGTGATTGAAAAGCGGCGTTGACTCAAATCTGAAAACACAAGGCATCAGAATCAATTTCAACCTCAACCATTATAACACTTTAGTTAGCTATTAGGGTAATATCTGTCCTAAGGCGTGTGGGTGGCAGATGTAGCCAGTGAGCTAACGGCACCGTTACAAAATAGGGTTATTCAACACCGAGGAGGAATCCGGTCTATACGATAGCGATGACCCGATGAGATAACCGGAAATTGAATTTAAGTGATTTTGGCCCTGAGATTCTTCCCGGTTCTTGACTCGACATCATAACGTTATTTTAAAATCGTTCGAACTTCTTCAGTCCCTACATTTATCATTATCTCTTCACTAACCCCATACTGGCATTTACCAAATCCTCGGAATAACCAGCCTTTGAAAAACACTCTTTTCATTTGACTGCAAAATTCTATAAATGTATCATCGATGTAAGTCGATGACGACATTGGAATTTTGAAAACTCGCCTAGCGAATTGATCAGCATTTGAAATATTCTCATGGAACCCATGCAAAATGCCAAAAATAAGAATAGTTCACCTGTGCAATGTTCAGAAAAGGTTCCTTACATCAATTCTAATCATTGATTAGCCTAACTATAATAACCAGTAATGACTATTTGTGTAATTCAGTCTTGCCCAAGTAATTAACTGAGTGTATGTAACAACTAATCAGTAATTTAGTCGCGGATTTCAACCCTAATAACCTTTTCTGACCCAGGGTGAGACAGTTGACTAATGTCTCAATTTAAAGACACTGGGAATAGCAATGAGGGTGTAGTTAAGGACTACGGCCTAAGGATAATCTGAGTAATAATACTCAGAGCAGGTTAAAGTCCCGAGATCAAGGATTGTGTGCTACAGGACTCCGGGATCAGTATTTTGTTAAAGTTAGTACGTTAGTAATAATAATTAGCCCTGAAGACAACGTGAGGACTGGTGAGTGAGTCCTGAAGAATGTTACGGTCTTGGCTATATTAAAGGCATGTTTAATAACCGTTTATATCTATCTTAGACCCGGGAGTGAGCGGCTATGAACAAAGCCTGGACCTCGGGTAAGAAATGTGTCTCATTACGGGGAACCACCTTTCCTTGCATCACGTATAACAGCGGGAACAGGCTGGAGCCCCCCATACAGCCGCAAGTCGTAAGTAATCAACTCTAGTTGGCGGACGGACGGACTTTACCAACACGCTAAATCGCTCTTCTTGGTACTAAATTGGTCCCGCACGAATTGTAATACTCAATTTACTTCGATTGAGACACACTCTCATTAACCCCGTAGTACAGAATCATATATTTATCAGGAACTAGTCACATGGGAATTACCACTTTTACGATTCTCATATAAACCAATGGGAATCATTTCAGGTCATGGCTAGTCGGTGCAAGAGTCAAATAAAAGTCGGACAGTAGCTCGTCGAAAGTCATCTGAAGTGGTTGGAAACAGTTTGGGGCTTTTTCGGTTCACCGGAATTCATTTGAAACCATTTGGAACTTCGCTGGTAATCGTATGAAGTAATCTTACGATCCTCTAAAAATTTGTCACAGACTTTGATAGCGAATGCCAATAATCTGAAAATGATTGTCGCCTGTACAGGAAGTCAGTGATAGTCACATGAAGTAAACGAAAGTCGTGGACGTCATTCGGCTCGTTTTGGCTCCTCTTAGCTCCTGCTGGTGAATGCTTGACCATTTTTATAGCTGATTTACATGTGCTTTGGTAAGTTTCAGTACAATTCAGCCCGAGTCAGCGAGTGGTTTTTAGTTTAAGTTTAAGTTAATTAATCGCTGATATAAATCGGTTTTTGGATTGATAATAATGAGCTGTGATGATTATTCCGAAATTCTAGCGACTGGAAGAATTCGTTATATAAGAACGTATATTTATTTGTTGGTTTCGTCAATCCCACCATGATTGTTGCCATAATAGAACTAATGGTGAAGTATGGTTGTGGCATAGGTTTTATCTAATATATCGATAATTCTATAAGATTTATGCCTTTTTTATATGAAATTTAACCCGTTATTCAAGGGTCGCTCAATCATCTATCGAAATAAAAAAATTCTTCTGACATATAGAGGTACCTATAACTGCCTGCGGATCCCATGGGGTGAAATAAAATACCTGTACCCATACCTCTACGCCTATAATACGGTATATAATATATCCGTTCATAGAAAAATACTTATGATAATATCGAACGGTATTACCATATTTGAAATTTACCTGTCGGTGGATAATATCCTACTGGGTCGAATGGGGTTCGAATTTAAAATAAATCCGTCACCAGCTTGTGGCCTATAAAATCTACAAAGCCACACATGAACGTATATGCATGTATTTATTATATCCATAAAAAGAAAAAATGAAAAGAAAAGAAGAAACCCATAAAACCCGACTAACTCGACTATATTCTACATCCTGAAAAATCATAACGGATCTAGTTCTGCACCGGGTTAAATAAAAGGGGACGCATCCTCTAACTGTCTACATCCTGCACCGTTTTCTTTTTCTATTTTCTTTCTATTTTTATTCTTCACCTTTGATAGGTACAGGAAGCACATTTATTAATCTATTTTTCATTCAGTTTAAAAATATAGTATCTAGAATCTGATCGATATTCGAACGGATGATCCTCCTGAGTACCGCTCATAGAAATAGCGGAATCTTTTCTTCGCCCAACTACCTCAGGATATCAAGGAAACGGGATGGACAGATTTTGCAGGCGGGCATCTCGTCCTATTCAATATAATAAACGGTAGAAAAATCCAGTCCGGATCTATTGGACGAAAGAAATTCATCAAATTTGAAGAAGAAGAAGAAAAAAAAAATGATTTTGAAAGTATGTATGTAGTATGTAGTATGTACATAGTTATTTCATGTACAGGCTTCTGGAGGCGAGGCTTGACGACCAGTTATAATGAATAATGGCGTGGTATATACATAGTTCTACTGACGTATGTATAGGTACATATATTAGATATGGCAAGTCTGACAAAGCATGGAAAACAAGTGTATAGAGGAATGGGGATAGTATGTACACCTTGAAAGGTTTGAGTTAGAGTGTGGTGGTACATGCACAGTGTCATTCAATGACTATTCGAAATAGTTACTTGACTTGGCGTAATATAATAGCCGGTTAATGATCTCTACTCTGAATACATATACTGAATGGCGTGTGATCACCTCTTCTGTTATATTACTATATGTCTATGGTTATACCTTAGTTATATACTTATTCCTTTTGCCAGTTCTCATATCAAAGGATACCCATATACCATGATGCGCATATATACACTATATATATATAGATGCGAACAGCCAACGAGATATTATTTATCATTTACTCTGCCATATACTGCAGTACAGCATTATATGATGCTGGACATCGGACAGGTGAACTATATCTCTGTACCAAGAGCGAGTAGAGACATTCTTCTTACTAGTCATTGCATAGCTTCAATGAAAATATTTCAAGTGCTGATCAATTCGCTAAACCAGTTTTCAAAATTTCATTATCGTGATCGACTTACATCGATGATGTGATGAAAATCTTAAGCGATTAGAGTACTACCTCGTTATAAGCGACTGTTAGGACAAGAAATTCGTCATCGAAGCGTTTCTTCTACTACTGGAAAATCGCACATGTGTCAGTGCGTCAGCAGGCATCACCACTGGGATTAATTGTACAGTGATATGAATAATGGACGAAAAAAAATTGCCACATCTCGTGACAAAAATTGCAAAATGGAGAAAATTTGCGCAGATTTCGTACCGTACAATAAAAAATCGACTAAATTACACGATCGAGATAATTATATGGTAGAGTGTCTCTCGGTTGACGATGGGATCCAATCCGCGAGAGTGTCGTTGTCGCGGACACGCCTACGAAATACTAAGATTGCGAAAACTACGTCACTGTGGTACCTACACGCATGATAAATATTGCGAATACTAATACGTCCATACGAAGTCCGTGTGTGTGTGCATGTGTGTGTTTGTTCGTGTAGGTGAGTAAGTAGAAGAAAAAGTACTCATGTACCTATTGGTGAATCAATACTTGTTGCACATACACACAGAAATTGTTACAGCTAAACCAGACTCTCGGTGAGGCGAGGAAAGGAACACTCTCAACGCGATTGGCAGAAGCGGGGAGCTAGGAGGAAACTACCTCACTACTAGTGATTTGTAATCCCACTTGGCTATAAAGTCTGGTATGGTAAATAGGAAATGCCTATAGTCAGGGACGCCTGTCTGTGTGTATAATTGCAAACTATCGGTTGGATCGCGTGCGCAGAAGATCGTATAAGAACGCGAGATATTAAAATACCGAAAATATGCTTGAAACTTGATCTAGAAGACCGTAGCGCATTCATCAGAGATTTGAATGCCTCGAAACTCGTATAAAACGGGGTGATTTTAGTATGAATGCAGTAGTTGACGATTGACCGTATAAACTTATGTTATACTATGTTAGTTCGAGTGCGTGATCAGTCCGAGCCTGGGGTCATGCGACGCGCCATCGATAAGAGAATCTAGTATGTAAATTCTCGGTTAGTAGAAGTTTGTGGGCCTGTTTCTACGTCTGTGGTTAATAAAAGGAGAAGAAGAAGAAGAAGAAGAAGAAGAAGAAGAAGAAGGAAGAGGAAGAGGTGGAGGAGGTGGAGGAGAAGGAGTTTTGCGTCTGTGTACATAGATCTATGCAAATAGGATTGTAACGTGGGCGTCGCGACGCCCAGCTTTGAATGAACCACCTTTGAGTCACCCGGGAACGATACTGGTGAATGGATTTGCGCGGGGAGTAGTCGCGGTCACGACTGTCTCTTCAATAATTATAAAATAAATATAAATATAAATATACATACACCAGTAAACCCATGGGTACTTAAATGAACTAAAGATGAATGCCAGTCGGTTATTTGAAAGCTGTTTTCATCAAGATATAATTGCTTCTTAATGCGATAAGGTCATAACATAAAGTTAAGTGAATTGAATTGAATTGAATTGAATTTCGTTAGAAATAAACGTTCAAAGGTTCTAAGGCAAAAGGATCGAGAAGACAAGCTTGTACTATATTTTTTAATCAATTTATTTCGTTTAATTACATTGAACTTTAATCAGAATCTCTTCAGATATAATATGTCTTCGGGCAAGTTTTGGTCGATAACATATTATACTATAATATAGCCGAAGAGTAAGAGCTGGAAGATCTTTAGCCAGTTGTGGTGAGGTTCTACTGCTGCAGTGACAGAGCTTAACCGCTTGTGTATTCGTTAGCGGTACTGACGCACCTGCCAGTTGATCCTGAACAAACCTGCGGGTTGAATTGAACCGCTGCATCAGAGCCTCAGGGAGGACAATGGGTCCGGTGAGTTGCTGGATCCAAGATTCGATTGTTGAGACGCGTGTGCGCGATTAACGGTACGTGATCATGGACACGAGGTATCCGACAGTTAAGAAACCGACGAAGAAGACCCCGGAGGACAAAAGAACAGGATTAAAAAAAGGAAACATCTAAGTATACCGGAGAGAAATAGTTTCGGAACTAAATTCGACTGAACACATCGTACAGAATCCCACAGATTCATTACGCAGAAGAAAGAATCGTTTTCCTAAAGTACAGGTCATATCGTTGATCGAAATTTATCTCAATGAACAGCGAAGATTTTCGTTTTGAGAATAATTTTGAAATTTGAAAAAGAGTTGACCATGAAGCGTCTGTTGAATGGAATGAGTGACAAAGTCCACTGTTATAAATTCTCTGACGATGAGTATGAAATTTAATCCCGCAAACAGTATGACGGAGGAAGAGGGTGAAGGTAAAGATGGTTTTGCGTCTCGATTCCATTTCGCATTGTAGCCGACGCAGGTAGTAATTCTGGTAATAAAGATATATGCTAGGACCGCCGGGTTTCATCCTCTAGGAATGCTTTTGCGATGATATTTAATCCAGATAGAAAGTTGAGTCAGACTAGGAGATCACGAATCTGCACGTGTCGTTATCCGTACTGTGGTTGCAGCATAAAAAATATTATTCATTTATTTTTCTCTTATTATCTTAAAGCTGCACTGCACGCGTTAAAGTAATACGAACCCTGGCGTCTACGGACACACATCCCTGGTATTATATGCGTCTGCATTGCAGATTCATACTCACTCACACACACACACGCAAGTCCATACTCTCTTCATCCACTGTAAACACGGCTTCGGTTGTCTTAAGATCGTGGAGAACGCACATTGCACGTTTATCGGATCGCGTGACTCCATATCGAACGCGTGTTACAAACTCTTACTGCACCAATCAACGACTTGGTATTTAACTGATGGTCAAATACAAATGAAAAATAAACTTTACTATCACCGTGTCGTATTCCTTCCTGTTTTCTTCCCTTATCGAACGAGTCAAGGTTAAAAGCGATAAGAGTTACCTGATACCGTTTCTCCGATAACTAGGTACACCCACATCACTCGTGTTATCAATTCCAATCCAAGAAATGATCAAATTCACTTTAAATCAGAATAAGATTTTATCCCAAGTATTTCTCGAAAGGATACAGTCTAGGAATATCATGAAAAGAATTTCGGAAAAATCAATCCCCAATTTATCGTAAAAAATTTTTCGTCTAGGTTTCAGAATAGTTTAGAATGGAATAACGAAGCTTGAAATCAATGATCCTTAGATCAGAAGACGCGTTCTAAGACGGCGGTGTAGTGTTTAACAAGAAATTTCACGGTTGCCGATCTTGAAAAGGATCTAAGGATCTTTGAATTGATCTAGGATCTACGGGTGATCCGTTGGCAGACTTAAGGGCGCTTAGTTTCTTGTCTTAGGATGAGAAAAAAAAAAGGGGGAAGAATGACGCGGGAAAAAATATTTTACCAAGACAATAATTATCGACTGAAGAAGAAATCCGATACACGGAAACCGCCTTGACTCACCTGCAGTATATTCTCTCATAAACAGAAAGAAAGAGAAAAAATAAAAATAAAAAACTAGGAATAATTTACCTGGTATATCGCGGGGGCAGGACGTCACATTTTCTATAAAATGATATAACTATAAACAAGAAACTTCCTACGCTATCTCACCTGTCCACGAACAGGTCGACCACGACGAAGGCTCGACATATACGCCTGCAGTTGGCCAACGAATTGCAACATGACGAATTACGAGGTCTTTGCGAAATTTTCGTCGAAATAAGAATAAGAAAAAAGAAAAAAAAACGAGGTGAAAATAAATCCAGGATCGAATCGGCAGGTGTTGAGATGTTCGCATTGTCTTAGGGTCCAGGGTTCATCGGATGGATGATTTAGTGTTGTTTTATTTAAGGTGGTGTGAATCGCTTAGTGAACGGTAAGAGATAATGATCGCGGATAATGGGCACAGTATCTAATTGGGCGAAGGATATTAAGGATGGTAAAAATATTAGCATTTCTTTTCACCAGCTAGCCAGCCGCAAGAACATCATATCTAAGGATCGATTCAATCCCGTTAAAAGTGCTATTTTATTCATTAGTTTCTTGGAAAATTTCTTTTAAACTGATAGAAACGCGTCAATTTGAACTGCATGGTATACCTGCAGCAACCACCGACAATTACGTCTTCTCTAATTACGACCGGGACATCAACTTCGAACACGAGCACTACGAGATGAGGATTAAATCCTTCCATGGCACAGAGGCCATCGTGGCGAGCAGACCTCTGAACCGGACCTTGCGTGCAGGTCATGCCGCACTTAGCGGCACATTAGTCAAACAATTAAGAGTTTGTAATGGCACGTCACATAAATAACGTGGGCCAACATTACCTTTCTTAGACTCGGTGCTCGTACCCCCACGTACACGTACATTACCGTGTTTTATCAAACATTATTCAAAAGATTGTTTTTTCTATTTATTTCTATTTTTTATTATTCGTTTTAGGACAGGTGATTATAGAATTACAATTTTGAAAATATATGACAGTCGTGTTCATTCTTTCACGATCGAATCAAACGATATGAAAGAAATTTTTTCGAACTATTTCTTGCACTTATCATATATGGCAGTGAATCATTCATCAGACACACATATGTGTCTACCAGCTACTACCTAATGTACCTAGGTACCTACCTGCGTACATAGACAGGTATACGTCAGGTCCTAATGAAATACAGGGTTCATAGTGCGTCCGCTTTGCGTGGGCGTTCAATTTCCGAGCTCTTCTAATTACCTCCAGTCTCATACCTGTTATAATTACTGCTACACTATACATCGTAGGGGTTCATTTCAGTCAGTGAGCGATACCTACACTCAAAGAATACTTTTCGCCATACGATATTCCTCGTTTTATTAAGAAAGTTTTTTTTTATCAGTGCGATTATTCACTTATACTATAGTATAGCAGAACAATTACTCGGTATATATCGATCCTAATTGATCGGCTCGAGTGATCTTCGACAAAATAGTAACTAATTAGTACAAGCCGACTAAAGCCCTTAAGTAATTAGCAATTAAGGACTTACAAGTAATTACCCAATTCTTGCCCGTCATTCGGACATCGATATAAGGTAACCCTAGACCGCGATTGGATCGAAGATCCTTACACAGAACGATACTTGTGTGGGTTAGTAGACGGGCATGCACATGACCGTGGCATATACCACGATCAAAACCTTTTTCCCATTCGATTTATTTATTTTCTATTTTTTTCTCTTCATCTCTCTTTATCTATCTGTGTCTGATATCTTTGCCTGGATCTACTACGATCGTAGACAATTAGTTACAAACCGTCGGTTTTGAAATCTATTGCAGTTTCGCGGTGTCCTAGGGCGATCAAAGAATTGTAACGTAAAGCCATTACATATAAGTGGTGTGTGCAGCACCGAGGGCTGCTCGACTATCTCTGGACTATGGTCAATCCGTGTCGAATGAAAACAGGCTCGTACATCACGTCATTGCCTCCTAACTAAGCCGAGTGATAGTACCTATGGACCGCAAACTCCAGACTCCAGACTCCAGACTCCAGACCCTAGACTCCAGCTGAGGTTATCATAGACTATATGGTTAAAGTTGCACCCATTTCATTTCCATCAGTATTCTACACTCTATAGTATATAAATATATATATATGCAGCATCAATACAAGACTAGCTATGATATAAGTTATGTAGATACCTGTATAGGTATCACGTTTTACTTCACAGTCGCCAGTAATTAGCCCTGAAGTCTACGTTGTGTATATAGCCCATACACCAGATCCGGACAGCTTTAAGCAATGAATCAATTCCACCGTGTCACATCAAAGCTGTTTATTTATTAGAGAAGATAGGAGAGAGTTGAGAATTGCGAGCCTACACCTTGGTATGAGGATGAAATACAAGTTATATCCGACTACAGGACTGTTCAAAATATAAAGCCATCTTTTTTTTTCATTACTCTATGTAATCAACGACAATATAGTCAGTCAAAAAAAAATCATCGAAATAAGTAATCGGTTAGCTCCTAGCGATTTGGCAATTGCAACATGAATGAGGGGGTGGAATGGAGATTGATCATAACTGAAATAGTTATTAAGAATCATTGATGATCATTGAGACGTATGAAGACAGGAAATGGCAAATTAACATCCGGTTGTAATGTGATGGTGAGTATATCGTGTGTCGTGATGTATGATATACAGTATTAAGTAAGTGCAGAGGAGTCAGCGACAGTACCCCTTCCCCAATGACGATTTACTAGTGTCAATGTATTGTAAGAGTAGAAATTCACGCGGATGAATACCACAACTTTACCTACATCGATAAATCTAACGAAGAAATCGCAATCCTTGAGACAAATCGAGAACAATACAAGTTAAGTGTGCACAAATTAGTCATCACTCACCATTGCCCTGTACCCTTCACATATATATCTATATACTAGATATATATATATATAAATATATATGTGCGTAGGCCCAGGATCAGACGCACTCCATTCACTTGGCGCCGCATTCGTTCATTCATCTATAACCACTCTCTGTTCAACGCCTCGTATTTGGATTTTCTATAAGATATTATAATGTATACGGGGTGTTTTTTTCTTCTTTTTTATTCATCTATATATCATAAACTGAATTAATAATGTGCAAATGAATGGGTATTGTTTATATCAAAACGAACAATCACCATGTTCAAATTTTATTCTTTATTCTTTATAATGATTCGTAAGAACATGTCCATTATTAATACGAAAAAGACATTTGATGACGGTGACACGTATTTATTCATATAAATTATTATCAATCTGTAATCTTGTTGATTTTTTAATGATGTTCATTGATATACAATTCTTTTAAATACCACCCTATGTAAATATGGTATGCAATCTATGGTATAACGTAGACGTATTGTGGCGTTAGTGTAAAAGTAGTATATAGTCGAAGAAAATCGTAGGCTTCGAATAATTGTTGACGAGAAATATATAGGCTGTGTTACGATACTCCATAGAGATAAGCATAAATCGGAACTTGAAATATCGACGATCTCTTACGATTTATTCAAATAATTTACGATCTCCTTTACTCGATAATTTACTCGTGTGTGTTACATACATACACATGTGTGTGTGTGTGATTTTTTCTTCATTTTCAGTATTCCTATACCCACCTCTGATCATTATTATCAGCAATAAGAAATCAAAAGCCTTACATCAAGTCAGTCAAAAATAATTTTGTATTTTTTTTTCTTTATTTTCATTTTGCGATTAGTGCGATAGAGATAACTAAACTAATTAAAATCTTGACGTTCGTTGTATTCTAATTTTTTTTTCTCTTGTGGATTTTGGAGAATGAAAAGATTTCAGAGGAGAAGGGAGCAATATTCGTAGTGGGGACGATATTCTTTAATCGAAACTATTTAAATATATTCCTGACGCACGTCAGAGCCGCAAAGATCGGCTGGGCGTCGAGTCGGCAAGTCTCTTTGGTACTTAAAACGGGATGCGTTCAGTTTTCACTTTTGACAGTCATCACGCCGTTGTTAAAACTGATCCATGCCGGGTGCCTGCTGCCATGCGTGACTAATGGTTAGCTAACAACAATATACTCACTAGATTGCAGTAGAGTTTTTGATTCTGTATATATTATCACTAAAAGAGCCTTATTGTGTTTAAATTTTAAAAATTAAAAAACAAAACTCAAAAATGAATCGAAAATCATCGATTTTTGACTTTTATTTTCATCAAAAATCATCATTATACTCAAATAACGCGAGAGAATTTGATCTTTCAGATTTTTCTCAACGTAGCCAGATATTCGATTAACATATTCGTATCGTGGTGCCACGTGGGCACCATAGCGGTATGTTTGTACGTAATGTATAATATAATGAGCTGCATTTATGCATACGAGTGACACCTTCTCCGTGTCTCTAAAGAACTCTGGCCATGTGTCTGGGTGTCTACCGGTGTGAATCATCGCCATGTGAGATAAGAAATCCCTCACGTGCCATTCTCTTCTTCTTTTCTCGAGAATAAATGCAATATACATATACTATATGACCATACAGCGGCAATACGAGATTTTTGGAAAATATTTATAAATATTTTGGTTCGAAGCGCTGATCCAGTTCAAAAAAAAAAATTTACGGCCTTTGACGCGTCTTGAAATACCTCACCCCCTCTACGTAAAATCGTAATCCTATTAATTCTGCGATCTTGGACCTATGTACTCAGAATAGATCGAAGGACCGATGGGATTAGTTGTGTAATTCGAATTCGTGTGTGAAGAAGTTTAGTAAGACCGTTTGTTCAATAATTGCAAGTCTGATAATGAGACAAAGATCATTTTGCAGATGAGCCGCTAAAAGTCTTGTGAGACCGCACAGCTCTCAAAAAAAAATTCCCTCGTTTGATGTGTGGCGAATTTCATTGAGGAAAAAACAATAATTCCATTTTCCACGTAGCTGAAATTTTGCAAAACTGAAAATAGTTGATTATTCATTAATATTTTTCTTTTTTAGATCGCTCAGCACGATCATATGAAAATATATGAAACGCAAGGAACATAAACTAGCTCCAAGTTACGTAATCGGTGTTAAACCTCGATTTGCGTGGGGAGAAGTTCATTGTTGCACGCTCCAGGATGGCGACGGTTTCTCTACGGTGAAGAGGTACATACGAGGATAAGGTATATAGCTTTGTGTCTCCTGGTGCCCATGCCATGCCGTCGGCGCGTCTAACTCGAGGCTGAAGAACGGGCTTCGGCCTACTACCCTGGCGCCGGCGGTCAGGGCGCGCCATGGTGCGCGGAAACACGATATGTCACTAGTCCGTTGCTAAACAGACACTTAACAATGTTCTCAGGATGAGACAATAGCCTGTTAATGCTCTTTCAAAGGCGTGTCTTCATTTTTTCTATATACCACGTTTTAAGACCTACCTATACTCCTTCGCTTGCTAAACCGTCATTTCTAATTACACGTATTGTATACATCGTCAATTATTTACCAATACTATAATATGATTCGAAAAAAAATCAGTGGCACTGAAAACGAACCGAAGCACATGTAAATCATCTATAAAAATGGTCAAGCATTCACCAGCAGGAGCTAAGAGGAGCCAAAACGAGCCGAATGACGTCCACGACTTTCGTTTACTTCATGTGACTATCACTGACTTCCTGTTCAGGCGATAATCATTTTCAGATTATTGGCATTCGTTATCAAAGTCTGTGACAAATTTTTAGAGGATCGTCAGATTACTTCATACGATTACCAGCGAAGTTCCAGATGGTTTCAAATGAATTCTGGTAAACCGAAAAAGCCCCAAACTGTTTTCAACCACTTCAGATGACTTTCGACGAGCTACCATGCAATTCGACTCGAAATGGAAAATCGGCTAAAAAAGGATATTTGAATAGTCGATGCGACTCGATATGAATGAATCACACCATAATTATAAATGTATACATTATACCTAGACATTTATATAAACTAGGAGTATAATATGGCGTAATTTCGAGTCTTCGACCCACGACAGACCGGAAGTGTAGGCACCAGCGAGAGACTAGGCTTGGTGATAGCTAGTCATAAAGCTATTGGAATCCATTATACAATATAGTGACAACTTGGTTCATTATTGCAGGTTCTCCAATCTGTGAAACAGTACGCATTGCAATATCCGTTCAAGCACGATATAAGGACAGCCTTATGGTATTTTCTTTCTTTTTTGACTATTACTTTCTCTCTTTTCTTAAGTACCGTAGCCGCGAACAACCGCCAAATTAATCTTAGTCATAGGATGATAATAATAATAATAATAATAATAATAATTTAAGTGCAATTCGCATCGTACCAGTGTGCACGTATCTTATAAATACCAACGTCCAGGAGATATCAGGTACGCGGAGGTCCTGGAGCCAGTTTACGAACTGTACCACCTACCATCTCTGTTATAATTACAAAGTGTAATGACTTATATATGAATGAAGCCATTACATAATCCGTAAGAGGTTAATGGACTCAATTTGCACACAATGCACCGCATTAAGACAAAGACCTCTGTACCTAGTAAGGTACTCGTACGGACACTTGTGCAAGCTACCAGTAATAAAACTCAGGGTCCATTTTTTTATTTTATTTATTTCTCTCTTTTCTTTGCATTCAGAAAATGAAATAATAAGAAAATCCGAAATCTCTTCCCGAGGAAAAAAACGAAATATCATTTCAACATATCATCCCTTAACATATTTTGTGGAAAGGTATAGTATATCGTGCCCGTAACACATGTTCCATTAATTTAATTCGACCAGACAATACCAGAACGGAACTATGTTTGCCCATGATTATATTTCACCTTTTTTTTTATACCCCAGAGTTCAGCTGCTGATGTTATTTTAGTATCAAATTTTTTTCGTTTGTTCTGAATCACGAACGTTTAAATATATCAGAAGCCGTTTGACTCCTGGGACGTACGTACGGGTATATCAATGATGAGAAATAAACGTGGATCAATCTTTTGAAATGAAAAAATCTTTACCAAATACGAGAAAACGTCTATTAGAGAGGATACAAGAAAACCGACGAATTTCTGATGGGAAATTAAAATGGTAATCGTCAGGACACGCTGTGAGAAATCACTTCCTGTTAGAACCATTTCACCAACAATTACCAGAACGTGTATGTATATATGTATGTATGTATGTATGGATTATGGAATGAAAGTAACCAGTCAGCAGGTGTCCAGTCAATAAATAATAATTACTCATAAAATCATAACGCAATTGCCAATCATAATCTCTGACAGGACTCCGTGGCAAGTTACAGGGTCGACTGCACCTTACGATTATACGGTGCAGTAAATGGTGTAAAAATTGATACAGTAAATTTTTTTGTGTCTCGTTTTTATTACAAGTTCCTCAGTTTGATTTTTTTTTCTTTCTTTCTTTCTCTTTTTCTTTTTTCTTTTACTATCAATTTTAATTCTATACCGCCTGCGTTAAGTCCGAATTAAATTTCATCCAGACTTGTATTCATTGTTATTGATACGCGTCACCGTATTATATCGATTGATCGGTTGATTGTGTAATTGTAATTAAGCCAATCTTGTAATCGTAAGTCGGTATAATTAATGAACCAAGTCGTGCTGACGCTCCGAGTGTCTATCTGGCTGCACGATCACGGGTTAGGTACGAGTTGGTGAGTAAGCGCAATTTGCCATATTGTCTCTAATAATCTCAGCTAATTAGTTTTGTCTTGCCGTTATTATACCGGTCGTTAACTATCAACCAATTTTTAATAACTATTTTTAACAAGCATTATTGGTCCAGGTGCATCCATAAGATTTGACTTATCACCGTATTGGATTTTTCTTTTAGCAAAAAACATTTTCTCCTGCGGAAAAATTTGAATGGAAAAAATTTGATCCTCGTGAAGGATCTCCATATATCGCAATCCCGTACTCCTGATCGTCCAGATCAACAGACTGGCGTGTTTCATGAGGTTCTAGCGTGTTTCCATTTAGCCAAGTCGCAAGCTGTCTAGACGCTGTCGAGATAGGTGGAAAGCCGGGACAGTAACTCCTAATAGAAATAACAACAAGTAACGCTATTAAACGCCATGGTCGACGAGCAAATAGTAGATGTAGAATAAACTCATGCCCGAGACATGCAGTCGGAGTTTGCTAGCACGTGCAGATTGTAATACTGAAACGACTACTAGTTCGCTTGGGCTGCTCAGGGTCTATTAGAAAACAGAATTAGTTCTGGACAGAAGAGAATGGTGAAGAGCTACACTGCATCACTGCAGCTTCCATTCTACAACCTACAGACCAGATACTACAGCTTTACGAGTTACAGGTTTTGCGCCCCCTGTTTGAACAAGGAAGACTAGTACAAGACACACTTCAACTATGAGGAGAGACATTTGCTTCATTATTTCATACTCAGGATCATTTTACGTTTCAATTAAATGAAATTTTCTTTCGTCAAACGCCACATCTCGCATATTTAACGCAGTAATAACGATTCAAACATTGTGCAGCACATTATTGAATCAGATTTAACAATTTCATATCATTTTTTCAAAAACTTCCTGAGAACGTAGGGATTTAAAAAAAAAAAATTTCTCTTAAGATCACAAATCATTTGATTTCACAAACTTAGTTGTAAGTTGGATTTGGTAAAGTGTTCTATATACGAAGGCAAAATCAGGTAGAAATAACTACCGGAACTCTATATCGAGTCAGTGGTTTTCCTGATCAGTGATCAGTGGTCAGTGGTCAGTTAGACCCCCTGCAAGGAGCGTACTATGTGGCCTGTACGGAAGATGTTATCTTCATCTATATCTACCACCGTTGTTGTATGTACCACTACTCTCTCATAGCTTTCGGGCTTTTATATTATATCAGGTAAGTAAGTGTGTGTGTATCATACATAGGAAACAAACACTTGTGTATTACAGATACTACGGATTGTGTACACGCTTCTCGCGTAGCCTGTAATCAAGCCGAACACCGCTTGCTTATTTTTTGTTCTTTTTCTTAATCTCTTCACCTTATATACTGAGGATAGTAAAATAGTGGGAAAAATTTATTCAGTATTCGAGGAAGTGAGGAAAATTTTTGTGTAAATTTAATCGCAATTTTTTCAGGCCTCTGTAACTAGGAGTTAATTTTTTTTTTTTTCCCTAAATCTTAATGAGCGATAAATATTGCAATTACTGCAATTGGAGTCTGATGCCCTCTTCGTGGACCAGTCTCAAACGCCAGGTGGAATATCGTGATGAATCGGGTTTCAGACTTGGTACCGACTACAGACATCCGACTGAAGGTACGAGAGGCTATTCTCGACGGACGCTAAGTCGTGATAATTTCACATTCAATATATTTCAGATAAGAAGATTTCATTCGAATCAATGCAACCTTTACTCTTAGGTAGGGGATGGTGAAAAATAACGAAGCAATTGATTGATTATTCATATATATCGATGAATTTATTGCTGCAGTAATCTTGTTCATCGTCAAAGTTATGTGGAATTCGTAAATTGTAATTGAATCTTAACAATAGATATGAATATACATTTTTCGAGTATTTTTATCTACTTCCTGTATAGGAGTTATCATCAATTAAACTACGTCCGTATTACAATAAGATCCTACTTAATATGATTATTTTACACAGATAGACGAGTGTTGAGATATCAATGCGTTCAGAATATTTCTATTAAATTTCGTTAACGCAACCCCATGCGTACTCATCGACGCCACGAGGGCCACTGAGGTGACTGACCCCGTGACAGGTGCTATTACCCTAGGTCAGTGCTCCTTGTCTGTAAGTTCTACAAGAGTTCAGTGCTTTGCGCGGCCTCATCGAATGAACATGTGACATCAACGGAGGAACGTTGGACATGAGTGAGTTTGAAATATTTCGATCAATATTTTTAGGACGGCAATAAATAATCGACAATTTTCAAGGCTCGTTGAAAACAAGTGAAATTGTATTCAATACTTTTCCGATAGATTTCACGCGTCTCATATTTTAATCGTCGAAGTAAGTAACCGTTGAATTGCTATCGTCAGACTTTGATTATAATTGCAGATATTGTTCATTTTCAAGTACATTCTATTCATACCAGCGAATAAATGTGCGAAAATCTAGACTCCTTACGAACATAACTTGTTCGGAATACAAATATAACGTGCGAGAGAGTTTCGTGTGATAACTTCGCGATAATTATCATCCCATTATATGATTGGCATATGATTCCGAGTCTCTCGCCCTGTAGCGTCGTTTGTTTGACAGGCATATTTCGCGACTCCGAAGGGGAAACTAATTAGTCGTGTTATTTCGAGTTGACAAGTATTTTTCGGGAGAATACTCGTTCCCCGATTTATTCTTTTATCCGATTCTTTGACAGCATTATCGGTCGACGGAGATGGGAATGAACATCGCTGATACTTGAACTGCATAGATCCTGCGTACCACTTGGTCGGAGATGGACGTCAACCAACACTGCCCGGCTAATCCTGGATTAACGGACGACCAAGATAATGGTGAGCTTCGTATTATATTAGCCAAAGACCCGATTTAACTATGAATGTATGTCCGCAAAACAATCATTGCTGAAACATACTTTGCACGTTACGGATCTCAGATAGATTAAATGATGGAATATAATTGATAGATCTCGAGAGAATATGTTTACCTCGGTTGAATATAGTAGACTCACCTCGTAGTAGAGAAATATTTGAATAACGAGGATCAAAATTCAAAGGTTTGAAAATAAATACAAGGGTAGATCGCTGTAGGCCTAATTAGGCATCACATTTATTTTTCAAACATGGAACATAATTCAATATTGGTGATGAATTACGCCAGAGTCTCAAGTAACAGTCATAACGATTGAAAGATTGAAGAATCTATTCATGCATGCACTAGTAATACTAGCTTATTGACATTCTTCATTCTGTTGAAAATAGTTAAAAGTTTATATCGCATTTAAAAATGGTTCAGGCAGGCTTACAAAATCAATGATAAGAAATATATTATAATAAATTTCATACAGATGTATAATCACAATTAGAAATTTGTTGGTACTTAGTTGAGAATGTTTGCTTGAAAAACACATAAACTTAATCTATCCAATGTACCCTATGCTTATCTAGTTTTTATCTTCACAGGCGTTGTTCACCGAGGGAAACTAGCTCCTGCCTATCCTCAACAAAACCTCTTCAATATTCATCAGGACAGGGGATTCACACCAGGGAGTGAAGCAGTCCAAGCACCGGGGGAATGACCGCAAGACAACTCTGCACCGCGGAGTATTAATAAAGTAGCATCAGCGAATGGTTCGTAATTACAATTCCTTTTGAATCAGTTTTGATAAAATCTCGCATCTGGTCTGGTCTATAATTATTTTACATTACTTTACTTTACAATTACTTTTACTAATTAAATCGAGTTCAATTACACATTACCAAACTATTTTAATTGAATAAGTAATTTCATTAAAAATGTAATCAGTGACTCGTAACACTGCAAATATCCATGTAATAATAAGATCGTTTATGCAATAAACATGTATTATTATAGTAAATTAACGAATTCTTGAATAAATATCTCTTGAAATTGTAAATAATCGATCGTTGAATCATTTTCCCCTATCCTTTCCTTGCCTATAAGTCGAAAATCATGAAAATCGCATGATTTCATAAAGCCCCGAACAATATTAATATATATAAATATAACAATATTAATATATATAATATAAATAATAATGCGCCTTGTCATATGCAACCCGCATGCCATTCGTGTAAACGACAGGGCCGATGTTAATTTTTGTTGCCTATTTGGTGTTTTCCGAATGCCTATATTCAGGCGAATTGTAGTAACGTAGAAAAAAGGTCGAAAAAAAGGTTCTGGCAGTTGATACCTCGATTTTAGTCGCTTTACCATGAAATATCTACTGCCAGAAAATCGACCAATCAGGAGGCTGCTTGAGCCAATTTAGGCTCAATTTCTCGAAATGGAGCCTCCTGATTGGTCGATTTTGAAATTAAATCAAGTTACGGCGCTACAGAGGCTAGCCATCAGCAAAATTCTGGATTTCTGGCAGTGGCTGGATTTTCACGGCAGCAATTTACTGCCGCGGCGCTATTCGTTGTTAACCACGTGGTTTACCTACGCTATTCGTTGTTAATCACGTGTTGCTGCCGCAGTAAATTGCTGCCGTGAAAATCCAGCCACTGCCAGAAATCCAGAATTTTGCTGATGGCTAGCCTCTGTAGCGCCGTAACTTGATTTAATTTCAAAATCGACCAATCAGGAGGCTCCATTTCGAGAAATTGAGCCTAAATTGGCTCAAGCAGCCTCCTGATTGGTCGATTTTCTGGCAGTAGATATTTCATCGTAAAGCGACTAAAATCGAGGTATCAACTGCCAGAAATCCGACTCCTTAAAATAAGGTATCAACTGCCAGAACCTTTTTTTTCGACCTTTTTTCTGAATTACTTCAATGCGCCTGAATATAGGCAATCGGAAAACACCAAATAGGCAACAAAAATTAACACGGGCCTTGTCGTTTACACGAATGGCATGCGGGTTGCATATGGTAAGGCGGATAAATTATTTATTAATAAAATATATATTAATAATAAAGTTAATTATTTATTGCAAAAATAGTTCGAGGCTTTATGAAATCATGCGATTTTCATGATTTTCGAATTATAGGCAAGGAAAGGACAGGGGAAAATGATTCAACGATCGAGTATTTACAATTTCAAGAGATATTTATTCAAGAATGCGCCAATTCACTATGATAATACATGTTTATATCATAAACAATCTTATTACTACATGGATATTTGCAGTGTTGCGAAAGAGTGAATTATATTTGACAAATATATATCGTATACCTATGCATGTATTATGTTCTGTTACTCCGCGGTGCAGAGTTGTCTTGCGGTCATTTCCCCGGTGCTTGGACTGCTTCACTCCCTGGTGTGAATCCCCTGTCCTGATGAATTTTGAAGAGGTTTTGTTGAAGATAGGCAGGAACTAGTTTCCCTTGATGAGCAACGCCTGTGAAGATAAAAACTGAATAATCATAGGGTACATTGGATAGATTAGGTTTACGTGTTTTTCAAGCAAACATTCTCAACTAAGTACCAACAAATTTCTAATTGTGATTATACATCTGTATGAAATTTATTATAATATATTTCTTATCATTGATTTTGTAAGCCTGCCTGAACCATTTTTAAATGCGATATAAACTTTTAACTATTTTCAACAGAATGAAGAATGTCAATAAGCTAGTATTACTAGTGCATGCATGAATAGATTCTTCAATCTTTCAATCGTTATGACTGTTACTTGAGACTCTGGCGTAATTCATCACCAATATTGAATTATGTTCCATGTTCGAAAAATAAATGTGATGCCTAATTAGGCCTACAGCGATCTACCCTTGTATTTATTTTCAAACCTTTGAATTTTGATCCTCGTTATTCAAATATTTCTCTACTACGAGGTGAGTCTACTATATTCAACCGAGGTAAACATATTCTCTCGAGATCTATCAATTATATTCCATCATTTAATCTATCTGAGATCCGTAACGTGCAAAGTATGTTTTGCGGACATACATTCATATTTAAATCGGGTCTTTGGCTAATATAATACGAAGCTCACCATTATCTTGGTCGACCGTTAATCCAGGATTAGCCGGGCAGTGTTGGTTGGCGTCCATCTCCGACCAAGTGGCACGCAGGATCTATGCAGTTCAAGTATCAGCGATGTTCATTCTCATCTCCGTCGACCGATAATGCTGTCAAAGAATCGGATAAAAGAATAAATCGGGGAACGAGTATTCTCCCGAAAAATACTTGTCAACTCGAAATAACACGACTAATTAGTTTCCCCTTCGGAGTCGCGAAATATGCCTGTCAAACAAACGACGCTACAGGGCGAGAGACTCGGAATCATATGCCAATCATATAATGGGATGATAATTATCGCGAAGTTATCACACGAAACTCTCTCGCACATTATATTTGTATTCAGAACAAGTTATGTTCGTAAGGAGTCTAGATTTTCGCACATTTATTCGCTGGTATGAATAGAATGTACTTGAAAATGAACAATATCTGCAATTATAATCAAAGTCTGCCGATAGCAATTCAACGGTTACTTACTTCGACGATTAAAATATGAGACGCGTGAAATCTATCGGAAAAGTATTGAATACAATTTCGCTTGTTTTCAACGAGCTTTGAAAATTGTCGATTATTTATTGCCGTCGTAAAATATCGATCGAAATATTTAAAACTCACCCATGTCCAACGTTCCGCCGTTGATGTCAGCCTTCCCGAGCCGCAAATTTCCTCGACTCGCGTCACCCATGTTTACTCGATGAGTCCGCGCAGGACACTGAACTTTGCCGGCGGCGTCCTTAGTTTATATACGCGTGCCGCGGAGAGGGGGACGCCATTGTCGTAGGTCAGTTTTCATGAATTCATTCCGGAAAACTAGACTGGAGCAATAAACGAAATTAGCGAAGCAATTTAGAGCAATTGAGGAGCAATTGTTTGGTATATAAAAAATTGAAAAATAATCAACTTTACATAGGTAATTGCAGCGGCGCGATCAATTGTAGCGCTACCTCGGGGTTATATTGTCGAACTATTTTCTGCCGATAACGTCCTGATCCCACATATCATCATGTGTCGACAACGTCGGTACTGCTCGTAGTGTGCAACTTGCGTGTCATAGCTGTGATCCAGAACTGGAGATTGCATATCGTAGGGCGGGCTAATGTTTGCGGCAGATTAGGATCGACAGTGCAAGCGCGATATAGCGATGCCATTTGTCACCCCGAATGTGACGAAGAAGAATGTTCTACGAATTATAGTTCACTAACAGATAACAACTCTGGCTATTATTTATGTATATTAGACGAATCTAAGAAGTAACTATACAGTACTACCTCTTTATAAGCGACTGTTAGGGCGGTTAGGGGAATAGGATCCCAAGTAATTCGTCACCGGAATGTTCCCTCAGTACTGGAAAATCGCACATGTTCCAGTGCATCGGTGAGCATCACCACTGGGAGTACCTTACGTACACAGGTAGAGTGGGGGAAGCTATAAAGCTCACTCAAGCAAAACGAAGGGGAAATTCGCTCGTAGCGAGGAAGCTTATATCGAGGTAGTACTGTAATTAGAAAAGGGATACCCTATAAAGAATGTAAATAAACGGAGAAATAAAATTTCCCATTAATATTTTCCAATTAATTTATACAAACCTCTGATGATCGTTGTGGCAAATGGGATGAACCTACTCTTTCTCTTCTTTTTCTTTTGGTTTTTCTTGCTAAAGCCAATCCCACCTGAAGTTCTTAATATTCTGTAAATTGCACAGAACTATTATTGCCAATTTTTCTATAGTTAAAAAATGTAAAATCAGACTAAAATCTAACGAAGAACAAAGCGAGATTCACGAAACTAATGCAGTCTTATGTTCAATTGAATCTTGATAGAAAAAAAAAATCAAAAAACGAGAAACACTAGAAGTATTTATGAAATATTAGATAGAATCCTAGAAATATCATGAAAAATCCCTCAATAGAATGAACATCTAATGAAAACCTGATTCAAACTAGTAGATTTGATACCATTTTTCTGGCAGTCGATACCTAGAAAAATGTAAGAGCAATAAACCCGCTGTTAAATAAGACAAAATAAGGTTTTTCTATCAGTCATCGATGAGCATTATTTTCAGGTGAAATAATTCTTTAAAATCGCAAGTTACCATTCAGAGAACGGAGCTCAGCGTTCGGATAACCGTACATGTTCGGATACTCGTACCTTCACGGTATAACATTATTCGTGAATGATTGTTCTTCTCTGTTACCATTTTATACTAGGCAGCTCGATAAACGCGGTCGAATTTACTGTTATTTGAAAGTAACTGGTAAAGTACCAAAAAATTTCATTTCACTTTCGCAAACCGTCTACCTGAGGGAGAGTTTTCTATTGCAGATACACACCCTAGTTTCTATATTGGTAATAACAAACCCTCGAAATTGAAAGCTGGTTAGCGAATGAGAGTTTCGTTAAATAAAAATGCACATGGATATACTATAGTATGAATATGGAAAAAGATTAACGTTAAGAAAGCGCAGGAGTCGTATAAATATGAATAAGGTGCTTCTTTATCCGTACCCGTATGAAGTGAAAATTTGATTTCAGCTCTGAAATCTGTATGCAAAAAATAACGTTGACTATTTCAATAGACCTTTTATTTTGCTTCGCGAAAGTCATCCTCTCATAGTTCCTATAGTACATAATTATTTTCTATAGCGTATAGTTTTACGCCCTCTCTACGTTATAATGGTAAAAATTTCAAGCTATACAGTGTTTAAATATTCATTCAATATTCATACGTACTGCAGTGTCGGAGTAAATACGGGAAAATCCGCATTGCATCGGTAAAAATAATGTCAATTATTCATTTCATGACATTTATATAGGCATAGTTTCCCATGAAAAAATGATTACAAATTATATTTCCCTTTTTTCTTTTCTTTTACTAACGCTTTTTTTTTTTTTATCAAATTAGGGAAAGCTATCTTTTTATTTGTACCCATATATCTCCGTTAGCCTCATTCCATCATAATCTTTTCTTTTTCTTTCTGTTGTAACTCTTTTTCCGAATTTCATTTCATATGCGTCAATTTTCCAGAATAATTTTATTCTATCTCTTGCCGATGAGCCGCGCTACTGAAACTCATGTAATATACCTTGAAATAAAGGAAACTATTTTCCATATTTACCATATCTATGGATACGCTTATTACTTCCGTCTCTCATATACAGGGCAGACCTAGATTTTCAAAGTAAATCTCGTTCTGTTCGCTACCGCTGTTGCTGTTGCTGTTGTTGTTGTTGAAATAAACCTGATGAAAATTGATAATATTTTTCTTTTTGTTAAATTATTATCATTATAATATAGTAACTCAGAAAAAAACAAAAAAACCACACATAGCTAGTATGATGAATTTGAAACAAAGCTATTGCTGTTGAAATGTGAAATAATTACAATTACAGAATCTCGCGGAATTCCAATTTTGAAACAGAATGACATGAAATATATATATATATTTTTTTTGTATTTCAAACGCAGTTTCACACACACACTAATATTATTTATTTTCCCCTCGAGCCTGGCAGCGTTGAATGAAACAGTATTTTTTCACCGCTGCAGGCGTGGATCTGACAGAACAGCGAAAATTGAAAATAGTTGATTATCAGAAAAAGGAGGGAGAAAAAAAAAAGAAAGGGAATGGGGTGAAAAAAAGATATGAAATATTTCGTATACCTATGTAATGTAAATGTTTGTCAGGTAGATGGAGAGAGAAAGAGAGATGGGTTGCTGAGACCAAAAGCCATAAAACCTCAGGTCGTAGAAGTGTCTGCGAGACAGTAGACCAGGTCGTTAAATGAAGGGGTAGAATTTACTCAGCCAACATCGAGGAGTCAAACCTGCAGCTTATACGAGTTATTTTATGACCGTGTATATAATATTTAAAATGTTACTTTTTTATACAAGTCCATTTCACTTACATGAATCGCGGGCTAAAGAAAGCGTACCTACGTACACCTTTTACCTATACGTATGTGAATGCATACGTATTTACACTAACGGACCAAACCGGGCAGGGCAGAGCAGGGCAACTCAGGGCATGAGGGCAGCTTAACGTTAGCAATCTACAAAATTGAAAATAAAATATGCATCTCGAGGCTCTGTTCGGTTACGGTTACATATATTTCTTTCGGTATACCTATAGGATAGTATAATACATACATACGTGTGTATTTAGGGTATGTAAAAGTGTACATACCCAAAAAACTGAATTTTACCTCATAAGTTAATAATTTCAAGGTGTGAAAAAATTGTAGTACTTATACATTAGATATGTGATCAAGTGTGTAAAATCCTACCAATACATCCGAATGGATAGTCGCTATTCAATGGATAAAATAAATTCAAGCCAAAAGCATACTATAACTAATAAAAACTAAATGTATGATAAAAGAAATGGTATGTAAATTGACATAAAACAGAATAAAAGAATTAAAAAAAAAACAAGTTATTTTAGAAAACTTTATCCATATGATATAAGAAGTTGCACGCTACTATGTTTAAGGGGTGTTCAAGTTTTTGAAGGAAATAAAATTGCAATTTCGATAAGGATAATAAAATAAGGATAAAGAAAAAGACTTTATGCCGAATACAACGCGTGTGGAAAATATAGTTTTCGTAATATCGAACATTCGATATGATGATACAGATAAGAAGCCAATCGAAATTCAATGGTACACTATAGTGTACTGCGGATAACATCTTTTCCGAAAATATAGTATAACTGTGCAAGTGCTATTAGTATGTATAGACGGGGTAGTAAAAGTACGTACGAGGGTTTAGCTCACTTTTATTGTCAAAATTCGAACTGGAGCGAAAGACTTCAGTTTCTAGGGTACCCATGAGCACATCAAGACTTTACTTATGTAACTTTGGCGAAATGGTGTAGTACATAGATAGACACGTGCATAAAGTTACGTGTGTATGTATGTATGCATGTAATGTATGTATAGAAGAAGAAGAAGAAGAAGTAGAAGAAGGAGTAGGAGAAGAGAGTTTATTCCATGAATATCGCAGCATGGTTGTACTGCCACGGTTCTTGAATACAAATTATTATGTTTTCTTATCCAACTCTCGGAGATCTTAGAATCATTACTATTAATGAAGATACGATGTAGTACCTTCCTACACCTTCTTAGCTATCTACCTTCCTGAAAACCACCTTCCTAATGCCCCTTATGAATAAGTTACAAAACAGTGAATGAAAGTTTACCAAAAACCGAAAAAAAAAAACTTTTCAAATTAATTCACTCTAATACATTTATCCAGCTTTTCATCGTTTATTCATTACTTTGAATTTTGTTGTTTCACAAACTCTTGGTATAAGTGTATACTCGATAATAATTTACGTCATAATTCTAACGTGAATAAATCATTTCAGAGAAATCATTTAGGAATTGTCATGTGGAAATTTTCATTCTAAGATACGTTAAAAATTATTTATTCAACCCCCGTTGGATAGGGTATGTGCTTGTATAAACTGTCGGAAATCAAAGTGGCACGCGAGACGGGTATCTGGCGAATGAAAATAGATCACTTAATCAATGGAGTATAATTGAATTGACCCGATATTAATTACCATTCTGGACTGCTGAAAGTTGGGGCGCTGTCCGTCTGGGTTAATTAATAACGAGCATCACAGTGTATGCTAGTTGTCGACTTACAGGCGCTTTTCAGCCTCGCTGACCTTTTCTTCTTTGATCATTTTTTTCCCTACTTTTTTTCTTTTTTTTTCACTGGGAGATGCTCATTGAAATCTTTTGGTTATAGATTTGAAGACATCTAAAGAAATTAGGGAATTGTTTTTGAATTATTTGGAGCCGATTTGGGGGTGCACCTGCTGAAAAATTCGTCCTAGCCCTAAGTGAGAACCACCCTAATGTATATATTTTCTTTTACAGCGATTTGATAACGATTATTATCACTCCTCGATCTATTCTCACTCTAAGTTATAGAAGCGTTTCAAATTTTGGACCAAATTACTACCCTCAACCCTTAGAACTGCACTAGTATACCGCCGGGCTTGCGGTTTTGTTATTCAATTTAGCTTTGGCAAATAAATTGTAACGCGGACGTAGCTGTACCTATATATTCATACGCGATACCTATAGTGGCCTAGCGGTTATTTAGCGGTAAAGCGAATTCGGGCTGATCTACATCTCTGTATCTCTTTCTATATCCAGTTCTTTTTTTTTATTTTTCTCTTTTCTTTCTCTCTGCTTTGATAGTTTACCTATAGTACTCACATGTCTAGAAAATTGACTGGAATTAATTCAAATCGCGATAACACTGTTATAAAAAGAAAATTATTTTTCAATTCGTTATAAATGTATACATTTTTCACCAATTTTTCAATGATAATTAAATTTTTTGACACATATACATATATAAATTTTTGTTTTCCCCATGTACAGAATTTCGAGAATATTGCACATACATAATTATTCAAATTTGTATTTTTTAATTCGTTTACAAAGTTCTACGGGCACTGAATCCGCGGTAGGTAGGTAGCTAGGTAGCTAGGTATGTACGATTTGATTAAAAATGAAAATTTTCATTTTTAATCAAATAAAATACGATTTATTTTTAATCAAATATTAATACACCTACGTGCATGAAGAGAAGTTGATTTTTTTCTTCTTTCATTTTGTACCGTTCCATTTTATTTCGTTTTGCTTTAATTCCGAACGAGTTTACCTCTTTGACTCATCTATGGATTTATTATTCTTTGTATACACGGGTACGTATAGGAATTGAAATGGTGATTTTTACAAACGTAAATTGAAAGGAATTAAATTGAGATATAAATGAATAAAGAAAAAAATAAAGAAAATAAGCTGGACAACGTTTCGTTGTAATCAGAATTCTGACAATCTATATTTGTATAAATATAGTTTATTGACAAAATATTATTCAAACCCCCCGTATCTCGATAGTATGTAATATACACAGGTGTGGGGGCATAGTTTCACTACCCAAATATGAAAAAATTCTGATCGATGTATAACAAACTTTGACTGATTTGAAAAGAGAAATACAGAAAAGGTCTTTTTTTTCGTTATGTGTTATACTAGAAACAAATTGATTTTTAATTTAGCAATTAGTGGAGAATCGAGGTAGACTAATTTCTAAAATAAAAACAAACAAATCACGATGTATAGTACTATAAAAATCAAGTATAAAACGAATGCTAAATAATTCTGTCAGTTTGTTACATAAAAACAATATATATACTGGTTATATTGCTGGGCTAGCAGATGTTGGTAGGTCAAATAATACATGTAGAAAAGCTCGCGCAACCTAGGGGTGGTCAGGAGGGTTGGTTGGCTGGTTGAAGACGTAGGAAGAGTTTGTAGTATGAATTTTTATGCGAAATTTTTATTTTATCCAGCATTTGTTTTCTAGATATAGATATATATTTTATAGGCTGCATACTCGTAATCCTACCACCCACACCACCCACCACCTTCACCCCGCCGAGTGTATCTACAGACTAAGTTTTTCTCCGTCGTACAAAGACTCTTCTTTCCTTTACTTTAGTTTTCTTTCTCCCTTCCTTATTCCCTTATACTGGCCTATCTCGCTCCTTTATACTATATACTTTTACCAATGTCTTGATCCCGATGGGAAAAGAATCCTGATAGCTATTTTATAAGACCCACTTTCAGCGCTTCACGGATAAGCTGTCATCTCTTATCATTCCCCCCAAACCTTCCTATACTTCCCTATATCGATATATGTTTTACCCCTAAAACCCGTAACTCGGGATCGTATACGAGCACTCGTCTCTCTTATCGGTCTTGTTATACCCATATGCTCAAAATAAACGATAGAAATGAAGTTCCCTGGCTTTGAAGTATCGGGAATCAACTTATTCGACGTACGATTTTGGTTTTTCTTTATATTCTTGGATTTTTTTTTTTTTTTTCCTCTCTCTATCTCTTCTTTATCAAAACCTTATTTCACCATCATCTAGTTTTATCTCGGAACCGAACCCCGGCTTTCTTTTTTATTGAAAAAAGAAGTAAGCGTTTAAAACAGCTTTCTTCAAATTTCAACAATTCCTACCACGGTTTCAGATTTTTTTTTTTATTTCAAAGAATCCAAACAATTCTCCAAGATTTCGTGAAATTTTTATGGAATTTCATTCAATAACTTCAAAGATTCCTTATCAAACTTGAAAATATAATTCCACGACTTTCCTTACCGCGGTAGATTCCGCTAAAATTTTACTACATACAAATTCATCCGCAGATTTTCGCCTGTTTATTTCAAAATCGACTTTAATCTTCATAGAAATTTTCAAAACTTTCATAAATCTCAATGAGACTTAGAAATTTGTTTTTCTAATTTCTTTTCTTATTCGATAAATCACTTTTCCCCATTTTTCCCCTCAATTTTCTGGATTTTTGTGGCATCGAATTTGAAGAGTGTTTATCCTCCTCGCGTTGCGATTTACCAAATCTTAAATATCTTCTACACCGCTTGAGGAGTCCTGCTTCCTCATCCTCCTATTCGCTCATTTTTTTTATTTTTTCTTCTCTTCCTTGTCGCACCAGTTCGGTACTGGTATTAGAAGTTGAAGCAGAGCAGAGCAGAGCAGCAGCAGCAGCATCAGCATCAGCTACTGAAAAGGTGCGACATAAAGGTGTTGAGATCGGATTTGAAAATCGAACGTCGTGGATAGCAAATAAACGTTGGCAGGATCTCAACGAGTGAATAAACTTGAGCACCAAGTTATAATCCTCTCTTTGTGGCTCCGGACTTCTTTCCTCATAACGTTGAAAATCCCGGTTTATCGAAAACGACAGCAACTGATTTTCAGTAGAAATGAAGAAAAAAAAATAAGAAATAAGAAAAAAGGACCAAGAAGTATAAAATAGAGCTTATGAATTTCAACTGTTATTACATTATTAAACAACAGAATGTACAACATGACTGCAAATATCCATTATGCTATTCCAAAGCGAATGTATTTCCCTCTGATCAGCTTCGAATCAATTTCCATAAATATGAATGTATATCTGGTCTATCAATCGCTATAATGATATTCAGCATGCGGTATATAAACCAACACCAAAATCCGCAGGCTTTTGCAAAGTGACTAATAATTGTCAAGAATTATATAATATAAAACAATGATTAACGATAATTTATGAAATTATGAAGAGGCTTGAATTTCGTTTATCATTTTTTTGATTTTTTTGTTCCCCCATTTATTTGACTTTTATTTTTTATTCTATGAATCGTAAAAACGAATTTAAGAAATGTGAAGATCGTGAGATTTTATAAACGGTATGAGGGGGCTTTTAAGAATCTGAAAAACGTTGATATTCAGTAGAAAAATTTGCAGACCAGTGAGAACAGCCAGAGCGGAATAAAGTATGAATTGCTTTTAACGGCTTGCCAAAGAATGGAGGCCATAGACTGTATGTATATATGTATATATATGTATATATATATATATAGAGTATGGGCCATAGAGTGGAGAGAAAGACGGACAGACGTGGTGTCTCCGTACTCCTACAGGCTCCTGGAGCAAGATCCTTGTAACCAGGAAGAAAAGAATAGGGAAGTGGTATAAGAGATAGAATAGCTCGCCTACTACGATTACGAACACTACCATACGACAAGTCGCTCCGAGGGCGAAATCTACGATGAAAGATTCACTCCAAAAAAGTTTTAGTTTATGAAAAAAATTTCATATTACTTTATAACGTGGAGGATATCGTTTGGTCAAATTTCGTCACAAGCTACTTGCTGACCATAGGGTACTTAATGACTAGCTGAATCACATCAATGTTTCCAATTTCGGTATCGTCACTCGATTCGCAACCATAAAAACCGGCTTCGTAATGGGACTGCAGGGTTCAATTTTCAAATTCGTTTCAGACGGTTTAGAATTTTGTAAAAAAAAATGTCTATCACCCCAAAATGCGACTAGGTTCCCTAAGCACGATAGACACATATGGTAATCGCATTAGCAGCTTCACTACGGGATGGGATAGTATCACACTAGAGCTATCGTAAAGCTCTTCAGCTACAGAAATAAAGCGGAATCAGTGAGCGAAAACTTATGGACATTTGGCAAACGATAAAGTCCCTTGGCATTATCAGCACGGAGATTTTTATAACCCGTTTTACCCCCGGAGTATATTTATCAGACCTTGGGAATTGCGCTAGATGAAATTTTTTGAATCGGGATTTATGCACTAAAAATGCAGCATTCTACACGCGGGTGTAACTTTATAGCAACCAGATACTTGTATGATATGGGGAAAAAAAAAAACAGAAAAACAAGAACAGACAAAAATTAGAAACAAAAAAATTTACGGAAACTGGAAGCGTCAGATAATCGTTAACGTGTATTATATTCTTTTGTCAGAAATGGGTATTATTCAGTTATTATTTTAATGGATTTGACTCTACGCTGCTATACTGTACCACCACCAGCCTAGTCTGGTAAAACGTAATCCTCCTCAGCGCCCTAGCCCGACTATACGGACAATGAGAAATTTTCTAGGTCAGTTAAAAGCCAAAGATAAAACCTTATACCGTATAATGCACCTTAGTCTGGGTAATTTTCGTTATTTTAAATCATACCCAAACCCCCAGTGAATTCTTCATCCAGACGTGTGCACACCGACCCCGGACTCTGCATGGGTACTTTTTCTCTTCTTAATTTAGGTATGACGTAATAGAATTGTGAATTTACAGAATTATTATCCACTCACAGGAATATCCTGACCTCTGAACTATCCTTTTCTCTGCCCCGAGGCAAAAAGCGATTCGTATCCTTCAGGGGGTTCAGCTGGGTTTAGGATATAAAATTATACATATTTTCAAAGATTTTCTGCTAACAGATTGGGTTTGTTTTCTATATATTTGAAATTGGTGTTGGACAAATGATTTTTTTTCAACGTGAAATGATAAGATTTGCATAAAATTCTTAGTCCTTTTTGTCAATTATACTCAAGGAGTATAAAATTAGTTAGAAAATTTTATCATAATTGGTATTATAGCTGCAAGATGCAAACTCTTGTAATATTAAACTCTACGCGAAGTCATCTCATCGCCGGCTATATCTCTAGCTCTTATTTATTATTTAGTTTCATTAGACTCCTTCGCTCATAACAGCACTCGCTATTTACTAGATATGATTATCCTCTATTTAAGGACGAACTATTTGAGAGAATGATTATCCCACAGTATAGCAGGAATTTCCATCCCTCATATCATCTGATATCTACGATAAATTATTCACCAACCGTATATGTACCCCATATCTAACAGTATGGTCCTTAATTAGAACACGGGCAAATTTTTCAGCAGACGCTCCAAATAATTCAAAAACAATTCCCTAATTTTTTCAGATTTCTTCAAATCTATAACCAAGAGATTTCAGTGAGCATTTCCCAGGGTTCTCTGAAGAAATTGGGGATTGTTTTTGAATGATTTGGAATTGATTTGGGGGTATGAAACCAACGTAAAAGTTCTACCTGTTAGATATAAAAAAAAGAAAATTGTTCTATTGATAATATGTAAGTGATTGATAATAATTCTGCACATAGTGTGATTAATCGGTGTCATTTTTCGCGCAATCAACTATAATGGGTAACCGCAATCGCGTCGACGTTCCTAAACTGCCCGTGTCACATCTGTTGCAACATATACGAAATTATCGTTCGACCGATGCATGCATAGCTAGCCTCTATACGGTAGATCTATACCTCTACTCTGTTATAGAAAATGAATGACATAGAATTTAACAATGTCAATTCATCGAGCCGGTCACACCTCTTTCGCTCAACTGACCCCCTCTGTTACACATACGTATGCGTACAGTATTTCTATATGTATATACAGAGTTATCCAAAATTCAAACAATTTAATGAGATAAATTCGATGTATAATAATTAGACGAAATCTAAGAAAATCTCAAATTTTCATACCAATTGAAAAACTATAGATGCACTTTCAATCACTGATTCATTTTTATCGGTATAAAATTAAATGACACATGTGCTGTTTAACACGGTTCGTCATTCACCCTGTAGGATTAAAGGCGACAATCGTATTCCACGAACGTGAATAAATACATACGTCGAAATTCCCTTCCATTAACTCGTATCAGAAACGTTTCTGGTATTGGTATACACGAATTTATACCTACTACCTCTATACAGGTACAAATCCTTACTGTCAGCCCAAATTCACGCTTCAGATATCATTTGAAACGACGCTATGACACTGTGCATAATACATGAACTGTGGTATGACGCTTATTGCTAACGTACGTTGTTCGGTGTAATTAATCGTCGCCTTAACACCGTTTCGATTATATAAATTACACCTCGATGAAAATGATAGGAAAGTTGAGTTTTTTATTTTTTTTTTTTTTTAATCTTGAGGAAATTATTGGTCTCCCTACGTACGGCGAATTGAGGATGACCAGAAAACAAGCCTCGATTTTATCGACGACAAATTTTCTTCGATGGGTATATGTATGAGGTATAGAAATATCCATGTATGTATCTGCACGGTATATACGTAGGTAGTTTAAGTTGTGTCTTCTGTACCGTACCGCCCACGCAATTTCCTTGGCTAACGTGATGCGACAAACTTTGTCCGAAGTAAGCTAAGCTCCGAGCGACGAGCTTAAAGCTTAGTCGAACTAGACGCACTACGAAACGACCGACTAACCGGATCCTATATTTCTACAAAAGTTTTACTTCGATTTTTATATCATCGTATAACACGAAACTGTACAAGCAAAGAAGCTATTAACAATTTAATTTTTTTCAAATACGTTCAAATCACTATACGTATGGTGAATTTCAGAATGACTCCCAATGATAACGAGGAGCTTAATTGACTTTCCATTGATGATCGGTGACTCAAAAAGAACGTTAGGTGATTTCTTTAATGATTTTTGAAGTCCTTTGGTGAAATGAAAGCAATTGATGAAACTGTAGTATAAATTTTTGGCCAAATTTCAGTTAACAACGGGGTGTTCACCCCAAGGTTGTTAATCTCGCGTTCCGATTTGCCCTACTGAACGCCTCGTCACGTATAATGGAAATTCGAGTTGGCAGAGTCTCTCCATCATTGTATATCTCCGTTAAGCGTGAAACGTACCTCGTCCTAAACAGAAGGTGGTTTTCGTAGAACGGACTTTGCCGAAATTTCCTTCGCAGGCATACCGACGGGTAGCAGTCATCATCAGCACTGAAGAGAACGCATTGTTTCAAACCGCCAACCCGTGGTACTGGGCGTGTAACTTGCTTCTTGGGTTTCGGCAGTGCTTTATGCTTGCCTTGTTTCACTTAAGGGTAGATTTGCCCTCTACAATGCTTCTTGCTTTCTATTTCTCGGTTTTCGTTGGGATCCTTACATATATAGATCCATACATACATACATACGTACATAGCTACATCCCACCGTCTCCCATTCCTTTTGAACAAATTATATTTTCACCCTTTTCATAGAAACGTAAGCGAATATACGACAATTGTTATTTTTATTTTTATTTTTTTCCTTTTTTTTTGTTTTATTGGATCTTTTTTATATTATCAGTATTATACTCATTGTTCACTCCGAAGTTTCAACTTCCATGATTCTCATTCCACGCGATAATTACACCTTTGACAATGGGACTCGACGCCGCTTTGATAACACCGGGTGCTCTTCCGCCTTCGGGCGTCGCGTCGCATCTCGGGTGTTTCTGACCCGCACGAAATACGCTATGCTGTCATCTAATTTCATTTCGTTTTATATTATCTCATCTGAACTGGTTTCATCTTATCTCATTTCATCTCATTTTATCTCATTTCATCTCATCTCATCTCGTATAATCTAATCTGATATGATCGCAAAGGAACGCTATCCGATGTTATAAAAGAAATTAATTAAGCACCTTTGCTTGCTCGCCTTTGCAGACGTGAATCTCCCCGCTAACGATCAAACGAAAACTTGATTATACTCGTTATATTGTTGGGAAACACGCTTCGATTGATTAACATTATCATTATTTTATTCATTATAATAATTACTCTTTCAATTATATATATTCATCATTTATTATGACCTTTATATCTGTCATTAACGACGAATCAATTCACTACTTTTCATTATTTTCAATATTATCAAAAATTATTGATAGAACGTAATCAATTATTAATTATGAAAAGCTGTTTTCTCTACCAACGATAAAACGTTTCTCGTCATCTTTACATCCAGACGATACGAAAATTATTAAAAATACGATTTTAATACAATCGTTCGCATCGTTCATTCGATTCTGTATAAATTTCAAAAATTAGGATCGTCTCAAATCAGCAAAATAAAAAAAAATAAAATACTTTCAAACAGATTTCTTTTTAATTTTAAAAACGTTCACTTGATTTATATAGACTCTATAGTTCTTCGGTTCATAAATGGCATTAACTACTAATATATCGATCTAGGTATATAAATAGTATATAAATAATTCTCTACGTTGAATATCGCTATATAGTACACAAAGGTATATATATACAGGTATATATGGAACAGGGAATAAACAAGGCTACGTTTAGCGAGGTAGACTAGCTCGATTTATGTACCTGCAGACAAGTAAATTTGAATACTTGAACAGTACCATTGCTGCTGTTCCTGCTACTGCTGCAGCAGCAGCAGCAGCAGCAGTTCTGCACAACGAATAGCTAATAATATACCATACGTAGTATGGTATGTATTATATACCTTTTTATTCGAATATCAACTAAACTGATCACCGAAATATCGAGTATATATATATAAACATAGATAGATTACGATTTTCGAAAATGAACAGGCAAACATATCCCCATACAGGGTTTCGGCAATAATAGGAATCTATTAATTAAGTAGAAATATTGTCTCGCGCAATCAAGAACTGACACACATCGAGCAAGGATTATAATTTGATTATTAATTATCCATAGGTCATATTAAGAAAGAAAAAAGAAAAAAAAAACCAAGTTATGAGAAATAGTAGGATGCATGTATACATGTGCATGACCGAGGAGAATTTCTATTACATATTGTTAGAGCTAGAGCAAACATCATTTGTAATACATATATCCTAGTTTTTCTCAGCACTTGTTATATATATGCCGCTATATAGCGGTAGGAAATATTTTCTAGAAAATAGCGCAAACAGCAGTGTGTTTTCCCACTGTTTTTCCCTATTTCTTCTAGTTCTCTACTACGCTATTCTCCTTACTCCTATTTCTCCTACTGTTATTTAGAAAGAACAGAAAAAAAAAAGAAATAAAAAGAAAATAGAAAGAAAAGAATTTTTCTTTGACTAAAGATACTAGGTAAATTATCGGTGACTTGAAGAAACGAATACGTTTTCTTATTTTTCTTTGTTTTTTCTTCAAATCGCATAAGTTTTGTCCCACTTTATTAAAGCTTCTTATATTTACTGCACTTTGCGGGACATAAGTATAAGTATGTATATTATATAATATAATGGGCCTATAGGGTCTCTTGAATCTAATTTTTATTATACGAACTAATCTAGATGAACTATAAAATGAACGAACGAATTAATTATTTGCACTAAAGTTCTTAGCGAGATTCAAATTAATTCCATAGAGAAAAATGAGAATGAATAATAGATGCATTATATGCATCCAAAGCTAATTGAAATTTTTTTTACAAATAGGTAATAATATAAGAAAATGATGAGCAGCGAGTCATATTTCGCGTATAGATATAGGTATACGATTATTGTTTCAATAAACCACTTCGCTTATATCTTATATAAAGAAAGTTACTTTTTTTTACCTTGAACCATAGCCTCTAGTAAAGAGATATATACCTACCTATCTAATGGTCAAGAGTTTTCCGGGCATAAGAGTGCAGGGTATGTATGTATGTACTACCGTGTGTCGAGGATCCAGTGAAATAATGATCTTCACTAAATCAAGCTGCGGTTCGTTCGCCAGGGTTTATTTCAAACCAGGAATTTCAGATTTTTTTTCTTTTTTTCCATACAATTTCTAACGCTTTTATATAAATATCAAAAATTCATATTAATCATAACTAAGTCAATTAAACTTTCTATCAATATACGATAAAATCATTTTCACAATCTGATATTTTCCGGCTCATTCGTCAATGTGATTCGTGTGACTTTTTGGAAATTATTTAATTATTAGAAAATTAGTATTTTCATTTATTAGAATTTTTTTTTTTTCTTGTTTTTTCTTTGCACTGAGAACTCAACGATCGTATTTCCATTACATATACGGTTAGATAACACGTAGCAAAGGTTCACTACCGATGAAGCGTAAATAACGTCAGCGTCTGTCTGACGGTCTTTCGCGTGCGCTGATGCAGGCTGGTGCACCAGGTCGTTAGTTCAACGGATAGGTGTATTTATGAGTTATGGCTGACACTTATACGGCTTACTTTATCGGTTAGTCAGCCTTTCATTCCAGCCGTTCGATACAGCTACTAGCTTTAGGTCACTTCAACATCGAAAGCTTTTCAGCAATCATGGGGGTCGAGTTGAGTTTCGAAATTCCCAAAGTCCCGAATTTTTGATATTACCGAATCACAGTTTTTTCGGAATGGTGTTTTTCCAGGACTCCAAAACCTTTCCAAACTAAAAACACCGTGGATTAAAAATTCCCAAATATTTCAATCGCCCGATCTAAATCTCTCTTTGATTGTCGAGGTGCAAACGATGAACAAGTAATCGCAATATATTTGGAAATACGGTATATTTCATTTTCGAGTTTCATAACGCGCAATACTGGCAGGAATTTCTTGGGCATTAGTTCGATACAGGAGGGGTTCGCAGGTCCTCTGATCCCTTGGATGCTTCCGATTTCCTACAGCAATAAAGTACAGTCGACCGCACCAAGTCATAAGTTCAATACCCAACATGATTACATCCGGAGTACAGCTGAATCAGCCAACTGTATGGATGGCACGTATATTCCCCATTATATAACTCCGAAAAAAAAATCTCTCCGTTATCATTACCATTTTTTTCTTTTTTTTTTCGTTTTTTTTTTTTTGTGTTAGAAAATAATTTTCGCCTTCTAGCAACTAACAAGTACAGATTGGTCCCGTCCGTTTTATAGCCTGACCCTTTACCCTACCAAAAAGTTATATAGGATCAGTTTTACGACGGTCCTTGGTGCAGGACAAGCTTCCGGATGACACTGTCATCGCGAAAAATATTAAGCTCAATTCCCAATAGGATGGCTTTTCACCCAGAGTCAGAAGTAAGCCTAAAAGTCTTGGTATAGGGTTCCGAAGATGCCTCAATCTTGGACTGGGCTCCCTTTCATCTACCCCAGGCTGTCGGACCTTTGGCCCCCTTTTTCCCTCCTCAAACCCTTCGCAAGATTCTTACGCTTTGCCATTTTGTGAGGGGAATTAGGTCGCATGGTTGGTCATTGGTCACTAAATTCCTTTCCGAAAATATCGCCGGGTGAGAGAACGAGAAAAAAATAAAGAAAAAAAATAAAAAGATAAGAAAAAATTGCATCTTTTCGACTGAAGAAAAATTGAAATGAAACGAGATACTGGAAATAAGCGATTGATTTCTTTCCCGTTAAATTGGCCGAGGTATACTTTACTCTCGTACCAAAAACCCGAAATATTTTCCAGCCGTTTCCCAATTATATTTTACATGTATTTTTGGCAAAATTTATAAAGCTTGTGAGCTTGTGAGCTTGTGGGTTTGTGGGTTTACGGTCCGTTGAAAGCGCTAATATTTGCTTTTGTTGAATAACGATTAAAAAACAACATCTGGAATTTTTTTTTTCCTTTTTTTCTTTCAAACTGTGCGATAAGAGGCGAAGAAAAAACCATCGTCAAATTTGTTTTTTCTATTTCTTTCTTCTTTTCCCACCCGCGAAATTAAACCTAAACGAATTTTCTCATCGTCAGATATGTTTGGCCGAACCGAAATAATGTCTCGCTAAAAAAAAAAACGGTAAAAATATCGCTAAATGACCGTCGCGTTTGAATATATAGGCATATCGCGGAAATTCAAAAGTTATACTGCAGGGTCACGACCTAATGCGATGGGGGGAATAAAAGAACGCTAATCAACCCTGCGCAGGCCCCTTGTTATAGAATAAAGGAAAAGAAGAAAAAATAAAAAAAATAAAACTTCCTTTTTTTGTTTATGCTGATCCTATAGGAAGCTCCTTAGCCTCGGGGTCATTACCGGTCCACATTATTTTGACTGCGAGAAAGCAGCTCCTTTTTTCTTTTTTTTTTTTCAAACGGTATTAAAATATTCTAGAAAACGTTAATGACCGAAATTTTTGACATTCAATTTTCTGATTTTTTTCTGAATTTTTTTAATTTGAATATATATAACGCTTATAAATAGGCGCAATTAACTTTGGAAACGTTGAGGATATCTTCGGGGTGCAGGCACTGGTCTTCTTTTCATTTGTTTGAAATTTATCGGCTTCCAGCTGGTGTGGTTCTCTATTTTTCTCTCTCATCTCTTCTCTTCTCTTTCCACTGATCGTAATTCGTCGTCGAGTTCCGCTCTCAGCTCTCCTCTCGACGCTGGGCGTCGTTGAGCGTTAGATTTTTTTTTCTTTTTTTTTGTATTATCCGTTTCTTTTTCTTTTTTTCTTCTCTCTTTCTCTCTCTCTTTTTGCGACCGGACGTCGGCGCTGCTTGAGGTCCAACCGCGAATCCCCCATTCCTATAAAAACTCACGCTTTCTGTTGCGATTGATCTTCGCCAATTTTTAATCGGGGGCGTGTCGGTCAAACTGCTAAACCCCGGCAATGGGTCCAGCTATCGCATCGCCACCCTGAGATCGTTTGAAATACCTATAAATTTTATCGCGAATTTGGCCAAGCCTCTCTGACAACCGGTGGCCCAGTCATTGAATCCGTGACGTATCCCCTGGCAACCCTACCGGAACCGTTAAATCCTCTATAATCACTACGAACGTTCGAAGAGAGATTCGGGACACGGGGTAAAAGATACGAAAAGAAAATAAAACTGAAACTCATCGAACTCGATATACCTCAGGTTTTACTTTACGCGTAAATTTATTTCAATTTAAAATAAGCATTGTCTGAAAATAAAAAAAAAATTTGAAAATCGAAAATTCCCAGTCTGCAAGTTGTCGTATTAATTTTCGGCTCGTAGGATTGTTCATGAAAAATCAAGACTAAATTTATATAATTTTTTTATACACTCTTTGCCTATGGTTGTGATATTTGATTATATAAACTGAAAATATATTCAAATATGGTTGAATTTCTCTCTTTTTCATTTCACAACCGATCCCCATAACACATTTCCTACGTGTGGCATCGAATGTATGCGGCGACATGAACCATTATCGTTTTTGTTAAATGAAACCACTTTACTCCTCGGAGTAAGCATCCCTCGTACATACCTCGTACATACCTATATCTCGTGTGATGTGATATTAGGTAAAGTCCTCATCTTTGTTCTATACTGACATTATAATGGAATATAAATTTCCACCAAGTTCTTCGTATTATATGTATAACATGGTATAACATTGGCGTCACTGCACCAGTCTCTCCAAACTTACTACTTACTACTTACTAGTTATGGCTTACGTGTTTGACACCTGTACGGGAAATTATATTTCCTAACTGTCGTTATGGAGTTTACTCACGACGTTGTGATATATAACACCGAATTAACGACCCTTGGTATCCTTGTTCATCAAAAATCATCAAAAATGATGAAATTCGAGTTCGAAAAGTTTCCAAAATTACTTCCTTATCTTTAGTCACTCGATTTTTCAACTCTAGTTAATTCACCCTCGTGGCTTTACGATTAGCAGGTCCGAAAAAATCGCGTAAAAAAAAATACAAAATTCAATCTGCGATTAAATTTGACGCGAAAGGATGTAGTTATCCACTTCCTCGTCGAATGGGTGTGGGTGTGATAGCCATGGGAGAAAGAGTTTTTTTTTTTTTTTCTTTTCACGCTTCTCTCGTCTCGCTATGTTCAAGTCTGGGTCTGGTCGTTAAGCTGTGTATACATGCTAGACGAGTTTGTGGAAGGAATTGGCCTGTACTTCTCCTAGGTATATTTCTCTTCTACAAATTCTGTGTTACCGGAACAAACTGATTGTCAAGATCTATACTGGGCGTTGAACTAACACAACTGCATTGATTGATCTTCTCAGCTACAAACGATCATACGATCTACACAATCATGTATACGAGGATTTGTTATCATGTTGGAATTATTATTTTTTTATTTTTTGATGTATTTCACCGATAATTCCTATTTCATTGAGTAGGACCCGTTGCATAAAATCTTGATAAGATCTAAGGACTCCGATCCATTCTCAAATTTAGTTGTCAGTTACATGTTATAGGTACACACATGACAGCATAGAACTTTTCCAAGTTTCTACTATAAATAGATTCTATATATGTATATGTGTGGGTAACTAAACAAGCGTTGGATTTTCTCTTAGAGCTTTTATAGTAGTTTTAACCCCTCTATATAACTTTTTCCCTAAACTTTTTTTCCCAACCCTAAGGCAACTACCTAACTTTATTCCAAGATTCCAACATTTCAAGATTCCAAGATTCCTTCACGAGCTACTATACTGCCTAGGTTCTACGCTTTACGATCTACAAATCCATTTCTACTATCTAGACACCATCGTCAAATTTCAACCCTTCTTTTTCTATTACTATCTTCAAATCTGTGCAAAAATGATTTTCAATCAATTATTTTCTATCGGGATAAAAAAAATTCGAGTAAATTGAAATTATTAACTTTTTCTCCCCATTTTTTTTTTTTTTTTTTTTTGTTTTTTACGATTCTTTACTTTTTTCTTTCTTTATTATTTGTTATAGTAATCTTCTTCGGGTTTGACTGCCAGGTACGAGTGATTCGATTCTCTAATAAAACCTACTTTCAAGGTTTATCACCCCTAAGGCAATAAATTTTTTGGTAAAGTAGGTACACCCGAAGCTGTTACGTCGCCGAGGTATTTATTTTATTACACGAAAAGCACGTCTGCGCGTTAACCGAGGTACCTCGATCCGAGTCAGGGGGGGGGGGGGGGGGCTAAAAACGTTACTTTTATTTTCATATCAAAGTCTGCATAAATTCTTCCTGCGAGATGGCTATAAACGCGCTAATCGTAACCCTCTGGGAATTACACGTTCATTTAAATTTTATCATTCCGATTGGCGAGCGCCATGTTCATTTCAGATCTGGAAATCCATTATAAAAAATCATTTACCGTAGATAAATACGCGAAATGATCATCTTTTGCTATTCTGCTGTTCTGATATAGCTAATTGTCGCTGTTTAAACAAAGTGGGGAAAGAGCTAATTGCGACACTGTATAAATAGCTGCATATGTACTTAAATAAGCGTCGTAGAAAAAAAAAAAAACGAAAAATAAAGGAGGAAAAAAAAATGATTTAAAAAACGTGGGAACAGAGCCAGACATTCGAGGAATGATACGAAACGAAATTCAGTGGGGTAAGAGGAATATTATTTCCTCGTGGCTGCTCTCTCTCTCTCTCTCTACCTTTTTCCCTTGTATTTATCCGGTTCCTCTTTATATCTGTTATCCACTTTCCGCGGGCCAACATTCGCGTATATCGTGTAGCGTAGCCAGTAAATTTCACCCCTACAAAATTTCCTAAATAAACAGTGGGACTCAGACTCTGGCGACAACGAGAACGAGAATCCGGTATATAGCTCCCGGTGTTCAGAGTAGGGGAAAAAGTGAAATATAAAAATAAAATATAAAAATTTTTCCAACTCCGAAATGAAAACGGAAAACGCATGGAGCTTGCTATTCTAAAAACTACTTTAACCGTAATGTGGGAAAGGCTGTTTCTGACAGATATGTACTTCCTTCTTCAAATGGCTACGTTTTCATTTATATAGTGAAATTTCGTATGAATAACACGCATAACATTTTTTCGCTAAGAATGAAGAACCGCAGGAGAAGGAAAAAAAAAACAGGAATGCTGAGAACTTAAATTCAGCGTAGTCTCGTTAATATACGTGTGACAAAAAATTTAATTGCGTATAAAATCCGCGTCTTGACTTTCTCCAAAACTTTCATTTCGAGCAGTTTTTGATCAGACAAAACCTCCGCGAGATAATTCGAAAGTTTCACCGAGCTTCTTGCTCCAATATTCGAGAATTCACACCGCATACATTCGGAACTTAAATCGAACACCAATTCGCTATTATAATTGTGACAAAAAAAATTACTGAATATAATATGCGGGTATTGATTCAGGCTAAAACTTTTATCTGAAGATTTTTTTTCTAATATGAAAACTCGACGAGATAAACTCGGGATATTCTCAAAGTCTTATCTATGCAAAGTATGTATAATATCCTCCCTATCTTTCGTTTCATTTTTTTGAAATCCTTTTCATTTCTTTTTTTTTTCTTAATTTTATTTTTTTAGATCGCTTTAGTTAATGATGGCATGCTGGTATACATGGAATATTAAACGTAAAAGATATGTAACAGCTCAACCGCTCTCTTGCTCAACAGAACCGAGTGTCCTGTCATTACAGTGGCGAACTCAGAGTCTTGTCCAGTCTGCTAATTATCTTTTTTACCTTAATGACCGGTGCCAGCCCATTTCGCGTGTAATCTCTTCATAAATATATAAAAATAGTATCACTACGTCATTTGTAAACTCTGAGAGGAAAAGCACGCGATTAGTATAACGATGAAAGCGTAGCAGCTTGACATTTTGTTCATTTCCAAAATGTTTGTTTGTTTTCTCAATCGTTTATAATCGGGTATTTATTAATTTTCATAAAAATTAAATCTACCAAGATTTTCAAGTATACTAAAATTCATTAATATAATATAAAGGCAGGAATTATTAAAAGAAGCAGAAAATTCTTCAAATTAAGTAATTCAAAGGTAAATAAGATACAGAGAGGTAATTGTTGGCGGAGATCTTTGTCAACGTTAACGTACGAAATAAAAATTTGAGAAATATCCAAAACGGTGGAAATTATTCGTCAACAAGGTAAAAAGACAGTCCGAGTTTGTTAGTTTTAATTAATGGGATTAAACGCGAGGTAATTAATTCTGTAAATTAAATAAGTCTGAACCAATGTGGAATGACTGACTTGAATTTCTATATTCCAAAATTTAAACTCGATACGTAAAATGGTTCTAGCGAATTTTCATGTGGTAGAAAATTTTTCTGTGTACTTTGTCAAGTTTTTCTTTTTTCCTTCTTTTTTTTTTTACTCTTCTTTTACCTCATCCTGATATCAGAATCAGATATTATCTGTGTTTAGAGAAGAATGAGAAGAAGACGAAGGAAAAAAAAAACCGTGGAGGGGAAAAAAAAATGAAAAAAAAAACTGGTTACAACTTTTCCCAACATAAAGCACATCCCAGTATCTCGGCTGATAATGAGAAAGATAATAATAAACTCGATGAAGCCTAAAAAAGCGAAGACTACGGGAAAGACAACGTTCACTATTTCATCTCTTTTTTTTAACCCCACGTATCTCTCATTATTCCTCCTATACTAAAGCTCGATGAGATAAGACTACGAGTATAACCGACACCCAAAAAAAAAATACAAAAAAAATGAAAAAATGGGTAAAAAAATTGCTAAATGACTAAGACAAGATTTTTACCGTAAATTTACCTCGATGGTAGGTACGACACGTGACTAAATTTACCTATGATCATCCACGAATACTAATACCTTACTTCTTTTTACATACTATAACATTTTTTAAATACTCACATGCCTCTTGTAGAGTCCGAGATTTTCTTCTGATCCAATTTTTTGTCTCATTACTCGAAAAGTGTCGGAAATTAATTGGATAACATAATTTCTAGCTTCTAACAAATCGGTTGTCTTCGTTGATTCCTGAAATTTTTTGATCCTTTCGGGACGATTGGTGTGGGAAGGGAAAATTGTCCGTGAAACTGAGAATGGGAATCATCTTTGTAGTTTTCGATATGAAACAAAATAAAAATTTTCAAAGAAATTATTAATCACACTTAAATATTACCTCATAGCTTTATTTTCGTCATAATTTCGTTGACAATAAACGAATAAAGAAATAAACTAGATTGAGTTGAGTGAGCTGAACGTCACGGATCTTAATCCGAGTTTTAGATCGCGGTAAGGTATGAGATTGGATAAATTAGAGTCGTTTAAAATGAAAGACGTAAAAATCCTTCTCTTGTACGTAATTAGGTAATAATAAACAGAAGGGTTGACAGAGTTTTCTTGGACTTTATTTCGTTCACGCAAAAGCCTCGTTATCATAAACCCATAGCTATTGTATCCGATATTGTAACATAAGGATCATCAGGTATTTGACATTTTTGAATATGTGAAAACCGCGGAAATGGTTCAATGCATTAAAAACCTCGCCTAGTTCCACCTCAATACACAATTACAGTGAATATTTCTTTCCCAAATTAAGAATAAAAGGCATTATGGTTAACGACGTCGACCGTTAAAACTACGGATGAAAGAATTAACGGTGAGAAAAGGAGGAACGATTTTCCACAGAGATTTTTCCAACGGCATACGAAAAACGAGGATTTTTAAAGTAGGTACCTACTTCCGCTTTTAGGTATTACTTAACCCGGTTCACTTAACGATTAGATACACTCAGCTCTCCAGCTCTAAGAATACCACCTAAGTAGTTATCTGCCAAAATTTTATGCCTTTTTGAAAATCGAGTCTATAAAAAGAAAAAAAAAAGGAACATTTTTGCTCCAAAAATTCTCATACAACTTTAAACGACGATGAATTTAGAGTGTACGATAATCTATGATAACATCACTTCGTAGATTGGATTAAAATGATAATTGAAAAGATCGATCAGCTACGTACCTATGCAATTTTAAAGTTAATTTATCAAACTATAAATTTAGAAGTAAAAGCTGCCGCCAAGTTTGGTCTAGTTTTACTCTACATCTTTTTTATTTTATTATTTTTATTCTATTTTTCTTAGATTACCCTAATGAGTCAATTAATTTTCCACGAATATCACTACCCAGAAGCGGAGATTTTTCATTTTTTTTTTTTTATTTTCATTTTTTCTTCCCCCTTTCGTACCAGACGAGAGATATTAATTGATAAAGTTTTCTAGTCGAGGAGGTATTTTACAACATGATGAATGACTCTTTGAAATAGATACTTACATACGCGTTAGAATGATCTCTGTGTAAATCTCATTACGATTTACCTTATTCACAGTAAGCTCGTTACTGATTTTACCCAATTTATCTAAAAGAGGATATATTACAGGTTTTTTTTTTTTTTATTTTAGTTATTCATATGAAAAATTGATAACACAAACATTTTTCAATTTATCTTTCTCTTTTATTAATATAACGTCATTTTCTACCGCATATACATAGCTTCAAGCTCTGCACCTGATCATTTTACAATAATTAATCTAACGATTCCCAAGGGAATCGTTTCATATCAAAAGAGAAATAGTATTCTCACGGTTTACTATAACAAACTCATATATATAAATATATATTTAATATATATATATTTATATTTATTACGAATAGTAGATCAAATTATCATCATCATCATCATCATCATCGTAAATGCATTGATGACAAAAAAAGAGAAAAACAAAAGAAAAATCATATCATCAATTATCTGTTTGAAAATATAAATGGTTATTGATTTTCATTATTCACTATCATAATTACACGCACACACACACATTTTTCTTTCAAATGGGATCCAGTTCAACTATTATTTTAATAAACTCTGAAAAGATTTGATAAAAATTTATCTAGAAATTCGTCTGAAATACGTAAACTCTGAGTTTTATGAATTATCATTCTCAGATTTTTTATTTTATTTTTTTAACAATTTTCACTAGATCATCGATACTGCCTAGGTGTAATAGTCACCCTCGCTATAGAGTTGGGTATTTAATTTCCCCAAAGTGCAGACTTTGGGTTTGACAGAATTTCGAAAACTGATGAAAGAGATTTTACAGATATAAACTCTGAAGATAGAAGTTTGAGGATGTCGTTAATCTGAGTCGTCGAAACCTCAATAAGATTGAATCAATTCTATCTGTGTCGCGGTTAAGTTTCTCGCGTCCGTTTGTCAAATTTGTTAGAAACACACACAAAAAAAGGAACACAATTCCGTAAGAAATGCATTCCTGCATTTCACAGCGAGCTTTCTTGTTAATTTATTAAATATTTGAGTTGTTTTTAAATAAACGATCAAATTTTGTCAAATAATTAATGATAACTCATCATTTTAAACGACAAGACGCGGTGTATATATAATATATATATATATGTGTGTATATAGACATAGCTATTAGCTGAATTAATGTGAAATACCGAGGGGGGCATAGGTATAGTAAAGCGGTAAAAGCAGTACCTACGTACATATTGTATGGGTCCGTTTGTGGTCGTTGCGTCAATTAGTATTCTGCGTCGACGTCAAGCCTTGGGGTAGGTAGGTATAGGTGTAGATGTAGGTGTAGGTGGATGGGTATCTCAAGAATATAATACTGCAGCTTGGTATTTATTGCTAACGTTAGCCGTTGAAATATTCATGAAATAAACTCAGAGTCTGGTCCCTCTATATATTCTACCCTGTGTTGCACACTTTTATTTAAATTTTCTAATTTTAATTCATTTATTTATTTATTTTTATTATCATTATTTTATTTTATTTTATTTTTTTCAATTTTCTTTTTTCCTTCTTTTTTTTTATTCTGTTTAATTATTTATTTATTTATTTTTCTTTACACATTTATAAAATCTATCACGATCCTCCTTCACGTCATTCACGACTATATAATATTAACGATACCCAGCTATAATGACATTAATGCCAATCAAAAGCTATAATTACATCCCTACCCGCGTATCATATATAATAAACAAACAATTATATTAAATAAGAGATAAAAATAGAAAAAAATTAAATTTTTAGAAAATTTCAACAAATAATTGAAATATAAATATAAATATAACGTTGCTTTATTTTTGCAATTTCAATGATTATTCTTTTATATTCATAAAATTTTTAACGAAGTATATATATGACAATCATTATATCTTCATACCACTGTCGTAATTATTGATTCGTTGATTGTTTTTTTATTTTAATTTTCTCTCTACCTTCAATATTAGGGTTTGAAAATTATTATTATTATTATTATTAATCATCATCACGCATACTATAGTATAGTAATAATGATATAAATATGCAGAATATTGTTGGATTAACAATTAGCAATTGGTGGTCGTAAAAATTGAATTATAAAATTTTATATTTCAATTTTAATTTTCTTCACTGATATATGTTTGACTAAATTTTTCAAATTTCATTCCCACCAAGTGTAATGATCTATAATAATGAAAATTTATATTTAAGTATACACATACTCAGCAATTATTGAAATCTCACTACTATATATTGATAGATCGTAATAATAAATAGTATATAATATATAACATATGCAATAGCTTATGTATATTACTAAGTATAGTAAAAACTTATTTATTATTTATTTGAATGAACAAATTCATTATTATTCATTATTATTTAATACGTATACATTTATGTATACATGTACATACATAGGTATATATAAATATATATATATATATATCTATAGAGGGTGCTCCGGTTTTCAGTGTCAAAAACTTTATACCAGTTCAAAAATCATCAATAATAAAAGGGGGTGGACGGGGAGGAAAAAAAATAAAAAGGCAATTTCAATTCTTTGAAACTAATTACAAACCCAAACTCAAAAATCCTTAATTTCAATATTCGGTAAAATAATTTTGGAAACAATAAAAAAGGGGTAAGAAAATTTATTCCCAAAATTACTCGACTTTTCGTCTCTCTCTCTGTCTATTTATTGTTTCATTTTTTCCTTATTCTGACTGATTCGTGTCGTATGATTACGAAACTATTCCAATTGACTATTTATATCGATGGACGATATTACGGATGGAATAAAACCAGTTAGGATAATATTTGTCATTTCATGTGATATAATAATCGAATGGAGAGAACCTAAGGGTTATCAATCACTCATAATAATTTATGAGAAATATAAGGTAGGTGTAGGGTCTAAATCTACTATACCCTCAAGAGTTATGATCTCGTCCTAATTTCCCTACCTAGTTTGCATAGTTCTATTCGAACTCAGGCAAGTATAACTATACGTGTGTAACTATACTTTACCGGAATTGATCCGAGGTCATACGTCCGTCGTTATCGGTGTCCGAAAAATTGAATAGAAAGAAGGAAAAAGAAAAAAGAAAAAAAGAGTCAAAAACCGAAAAATAAAACATCGTATATGCGGATAAAAAAAAGAAAATTCGCATTCGAGTTTATCTCTGATTTTCTTGAATTTTTTATTCTTTTTATTTTCTATTTGTTTTCGTTCCTTGTTTTTCTTGTCTTTCTGTAATCTGCGATGAGTGAAGATCCATCATTATGTTAAGACGATGAGATTGGACTGATGACGTATCAGCTAGGTGGCCAGATTCTGAAACATAGTGAAAGTAGATTTTTACTTTAACACTATTTATTTCGTTTTTTCTTTTTTTACTAATTACATCAAGATTTTCGTTATTTGTACACGAATCAGGTTTTTGGTAATTCGTGGCAAAATATCGTGTGTGACGATATCTCATTTTATTCAGGGGATGATAATTATAATCGAACTTAATCAGTGTTTCGTTTTATTTTAATTTTTCATTATAAAAAATCGATTGGTTTTTACACCTTGAAATTGCAAACCTAAACGATATGCGCCACTGCTCTGTGGTGTAATGGATGGTAGAAAATCATTGGTTCGTACGATCGTCTGAAATTACCTAGTATACCATATATCGAGGGTACAGACGGATAAAAAAATCTGAATAAAAAAAGCAGATAGACGAAATTGAGAAGAGAAAATGAACACCCATCGTTTTTCAAACCCTTGAAATAACTAGATTCGTCCTAATTGATAGAAAAAAAGAAAAGAAAAAAAAAAACAGAAAAGAAAAATCACAGCATTGAATAGGGGTGAATTATTTAACGTACGAAAATCAATGAATTTACCGTAAACTTTGGGGAAATAAATTTTATCGATTATTTGGACAATATTTGAAGTTGACTGTACGCAATCAGCTGCTAATTGGGAAATGATTGGAGGCACCTTCGCCGATGGTATCGCAACGTATATAACTACCACCAAGCTATATGTACGTATAACTATATACAGCGTAATATAAACGGCATCGTAAATGCCTTTTCATGTGTAGGTATACACGTTACGTTACGACGTATGATCTCGTAATTTGAGGCATTAACATTTACCCGCAGAATGGGAATAGAAGGGTTCAAAGATTTTCGCAATTTATACAATTTTTTTTTAGCAATTAATCATAATCGATGATAAGAAAAAATATAATAAAATAATAAAATTCTATACGAAATTGATGAGGAGCTTTTTTTATTTTTTTATTCAATCCCCGTAAAAACATTCATATTATCTTCGATGATTCGATCGATCCATTACAAAGCTAAGGTAAGGTGAAATTTCAGCTGTATACAGCCGTGTTCACCTTTAGCGAAAATTTTCCATAGCTGATGAGTCTGATAACACAGATAACCTGGAGTATTTTCCGTAACCGCGTGTTTTGCTTCAAGGTAACGACGCGACGCCAGGACGTCGCGGTCTTCGCTAAGGGTCGATAGAGATAACGCGTTTAACTTACTTAGCTACAGATTGGCAGAATTTAATTGCCGAAATTGATATACCCACCTAGTTTGTCAATTATCTATTGCTATATTCTAATATTGATGAGAATCACGCTGTGTAAACCGAAATCTGTTATACATTGATTGATTTTTAATTTAAAAAATCGTGTGATAAGGGCGATTTTCGAAAAGCAGCTTTTAGTTCTTATGCAAGAATATAGGAGATTCAAGAATCATTAGATTTTCAAATTCAATGATCTTTTCGGAAATGTGATTTTCGAAAGAAAAACGTACGATGAAACGAATTGATAAATTTTTAAAGATCTGATTAGAGTCATTAGTGTAATGAAAAAAAGAGTTTCATTCATCTCGTTAGAATTGTAAATGTAGATACGCCTTTACTAAATTCCGTGTTGCGATTCGTTTCCGCGCAGTGTCAACACTCGAGTAAAATACTTCCTTTTACCTTTTTCTCATTTAATTGAAGAAAATCCCTTGGGTTTCCTCGCTTATACGGACGAGATTACGTTTTCATAGCTTAGCTTATTCGAGAAAAGGCCTCGCGTTTTATCGGGCTGCTTTTCTTTGGTCATTACACTGTATTACGGTCAAACCTTTACAAATAAAAACTACCCTCTGCTTCTCATCGCAGCTATACTCGCGGTCGAGTCGTTAGGTTTACCTCAAATTCAAAAAGATTTTAGATTTACGAAATTTTCATCACGTTTTCACCGTTTTTTTCTTATATCGCACAACGAGAAAACAATTTAAAGTAGCTAAAATTTCGACGATTTACTAAACTGATCGTTGTTCTCGAAGGGTTCAGAAATAGTATTTTCCCAATAGTCTAGATAGCGAATTTGAAAAACTTCAAAACTGCGAAAGCTAAAAATTCAAAAGGCGAAACCTTTTCGGGATTTTGATCTTCTATAGACTTCAACGTTTTTCCGTAAATTCAAAAACGTCTTAAAATAAGATTTGGAATATCGCATATGTTCCGAGCTTTCCAAAATTCTGATAAATTCAAAAAGAACAGAAAAAGAAATAAAACGAAACACACTTAAAGCTATATAATCATTTTCGTTATTCGTGGAATATATTTTCATCACCGTTTACCTCGCTTGTCATTTAAAAATTTCCCTATTCATGACAGGCTGTTTCACCTCGACGTCATCTGCTATCAGACTTTGCGCTTGTATCTATGCTTTCATGCACGAATGCACCACCGACGCCAATACCAGGCTTCGGAATATATTCCTGACTCTAGCCAATCGAAGCTGGGGCGTTCGCTATTTCCTCCGAGGAACTATATTATATATAGCTATCGGATCGACGATGCAATTTAGCTTTAATTTTTAGTTTTTTTAGTTTTATTTTATTTCATTTTCTATAAAATAGAAGAGAACTATTTTCTATGATCAAACGCAGCAGGCTTAGATTCTTTTTTTAAGTTATGAGAAAAATTTTAGATCTATTATTTCCATATTCTGTTCACCTGTTCACCTGCTCATATACCTACGTACCTACATGATACTCGGTTACTTACAGCAGCTAGGTATTATTCATATTTGAATAACTCTCAGTCAGATTTTCGATATCCACACGACGTAAAGGGTGATGAAGCACTTTCGCGCTAACGATAAGATTTACTACCGATAAAAATGGGCATAGGATCGAGGTGAAACGTGCGATTTTTAACACGTGATTTCTGACACGACATAGGTAGGTACCTACTAGGTACACACATACACATATATCGTTTTGTTCATCTCACAGATTTGATTTTATGATCTTTTCATACAGGTATATGTAGAGAGAAATTGTTATTATACGTATATATAGAGAAATCGATCAGATTGAAATGCGATTAAAATTATAGACATAGGTGTGCATGCATATATGGTTACCTATATGGATATGGATAAATTTACGAAATTTGAATTAAATGAATATATAGACTGGTGAAATATTTGTGAAATTTTATTAAGAATTCGAATTCGATTTTAGAAAATTTAATACCCTAAAGACTGAGAAATCAATCTTGCTTTCATAGGAATCACGGATTTCCGTTTCGGGAAATACGGGCGTGACAAAAAGTACTGACAAAGTTCTTTGTTTCCTGTTGGAATATACTAACACGTAGACGAACATACATATATATATATGAGACTCGTTTGTTCCCAGAATGATCAAAGCTTGAAAAATAAAAAAAAATAAAAAGGTGGTATCCACCGAGTACACGACCAGGAACGGACGTTATTCTAGAAATCTTGCTTCCGGCTAAATACGACGCGTATTTAGTACAGGTACCTACGAGGTGCGTGAAGCGTGCAAAACTAGAACAAAGGATCAGGAGAGAGAGCCCTAGCCGGAATGATCATCAACCAGTTGCCTCAAGCAAATGATTTTCGCTACCATTTCCGCCGAAGTTCAAATACGCCAAAAGGTCTGTTCAGGACACCGAATAACGGCCATAAATTTCTACACACAAACGCGTTAGTATAATGAAATTATATAGACGATATCCGGAAGGCAACTTTTTTTAGGCGAAACTTGGAAAAATTTCAAATGATTTGAAGTTTTTGCGCATACAATAATTTCGAAATTTTAAGGTCATTTAAACTATCGAACTAATACGATGATCCAGATACTAGATTTATACATATATCTAACAGCAACGTTGTTTCAGACAAGGAACAGTCTAACCCGCGAGTTTCCCTAGAGAATATAAAAATCTGATCTACCGTGTCATGTTCCGGCTGCGTTCACTGTTCCGTAATAACGTTAAGCTCCAGGGTGCCGAAGCATACACGCGATAGAAACCTAGAGCTAGCGTGGCAGCAGCGGCACAAGCATAAACCATTAGAATATATAGCAAAAGTCTATGCGAAATCTACAATATACATAACGTAGGTACCTAGTACTGCACTGCATATAGCAAATACAATAATACAACATTAACAATTTTATTTCATTTTTGATTCTACAGTTTTCCGAAATGATTTAGATCAAGCTTTAACTTTTTTTCTTTTGAAAACCTATATCAAGGTGTTTTTATTATTGCTTTCTTTTTTTTTAATAAAAAGGAAGAAATGAAAAAAATAAATAAAAAATAAACCCATCCTCATAATCGACAATGAAATTTCTTCTGCGAATTCTCTCGGATCAGCCAAGTCCTCGACCAACTCTAAGAGCCCTCAACTTCTTATGTACAGTGTATACATAGGTTCATATACCTATATGAAGAGAAAAATACACGTTTCCGGTTCAAATAAAATAGGATTGCCGATCACGTATAGTAGTACTCCGTAGTCCTTCAAACTCCAATATTCAACTTGACGAATCGAAGGCTACTGAAGGATTGCCATCCCATGTAGAGAGTGGTTCTTAATTTTATCATTTTTGAATATCAATGCTCCCATGGGCCAAGAGGTTTCCAAATATATACCAAAAAATGTAGCCAGTACCCCAGACTCCTATCTCAATTCTAAGTACCACCAGTAAAGCCTTCGAATTTGTAGCAATTGAATAAAAAAAACACGATTTGCGAAATTTCGCAGCTATGAAAAACCTGAAACTTGATAAACTCCTTACCTGTAGTAATAGTTATCTCATAGAAAATTCGAACAGATTACCAACGATATAATTATCGAAGCTAAAACGGACAAGAAAAAATAAAAGATACAAAATTTCACATCTCCAATTTTCCTATATATTTTTCATTCCGCTCATTTCTAACGAACAAAACTATATACAATACATATATATGAGTGCGTTGTATATGTATAGAGATAAGGGACTCGGTCCAAATTTATCGCCAGAGGCTTTTTATGCAGCTAAATTGCTATACATGCTATATGTTGTTCCCTTTTCTTTTTCATTTGTATTTGAAAGATTTTGACTAAAAATGAGATTTTCTTTCTTCCGAATTAAAAATGAATATTCCCGTATGATCGATTAACGTATAGAATTTATTATTAACGGTTAAAGTAAAGTGTATCTAATAGAAATTTTTGACATTCAAAGTAGTTAGGGTATAAGCGCATAGCTATATAGTATTATCAGAATTTTCCTACTGATACGTAATCCGAACCCATCGCGGTTCCTACAGGATTGCTAAATTACTCGTACGAGGATCTTGCGATAATATCATATCCAATCATCATTAGCGTCGTTAATATAAGCGTCGATAAATCCTACTGAATAACACACCCACGTCCACAACGCGAATGAATCTTCTACTTTCGAACTTTACTCCTCAAAAGTTCGTTTTTTTTTTCTCTTTCTTTTTCCCTTTTTCTAGTTTTCTCTCTTCTTGACTGTTTCTTTTTTTTTTCAATAATTTTCAATCGTTTGAAATAAATGGTACGTAGTATGTATACACTTCATACATACATGTACACACCTTGAATATAGTATCGTGTATGTGTGGTAGCTATAGTATCTATATCCGGTACCTGAGCCATGGTATTCTCTCTATATCGCATCGTCAAGCTAAACACGTGCCTGGGTTATCACTCCCGAGCTTGATGCTGGTCTGCATGTTTCCAGTGGCACCATGATCCACCGTACGTGAGGAGAGCAACACGGTTTATATCCGCGGACTACAACGTCATCGAAATTCTCGTACGTCACTTAATCAGCTTCTCTATCTACTCTACCAGTTCAGCAAATAAATACTTAAGTTATTTATACTATGCTGCTATACGTCTGGTCAAAAAGCTAATCAGGAATTATATAAATACTGAACTTTAAAATATGTTAGATTGTTCAAAACTTTTCATACGCGGTTTTCAAACAAGTTACATTTTGTATATTGTTTCATTAGCCGAGGTACACGTTGGTAAAATATATAACGTTAAATTGTTAAAAGGCTTTAGCATGTTTGCTTCATGTTACATGAAATAGAAGTTTGAAGTTAGAACGACAGTCGGTCTAAGTTAAAACGGTTGAATAATTCCGGAAGCTCTGGATTTACAGCTATTTACTATTTCCGGAAAATTTCTTTCGCCTTATTTGATGGGATTTTTCTATTATTTGATTTTTATTACATGAGAATTATTCGATCTATGATAAATTGAAATTTGGATATATTTTTGTAAAATTTTAAACACGTCTTTTCTACACGTTTTTCTTTTAGTTATTCTTCTTTTTCTATGTAGTTAAATAAATAAAAAACCCCGTAAAAATGGTCAAAACTCTGAACGATTCAGAATTCAATTCCTCAGCACGCTTTTGCCCGTAGGGCAAATTGAAAAATAACAACGAATAGTCCTTCGCGATTTCTTTGTTTATGTGAAATCAATGGGCAAAAAATTTTCCCTTAAATGTTAGACGAGGAATAAATAAAAAAAAAAAAAAAATTAACGATTCAATGAATGAATGAATGAATGAATGAATGAATCGATAAAATAATAATAAGAGAAAAACAACCAAGAAGCAAGAAAACGTAAAATTATTACGAATACAAATTTTGTATAAAAATCAAGATAAATAATACAAAGAGGATAAAAGCTTGAGAAAAGGGCGATATGCCGGAATACAACAGCTGTGCGTTCAGAATCTCCTAATTTAATTCTCGAGATTCGAAGGGAAATGCGAGGGAGTTGGTATTTACCAGTTTGGTTGTTACAGCTGAAAGAGGAAGGGTAGGGAGGGAAAAAGATTTTCAAACAATTTTCAGCTCGAGTGAAAAGAAATTCTTCAATGTACCACCCGTCTCTCTTTCTCTAAATCTCTACCACTCTCTCTCTCTCTCTCTCTTTTTTTATTTTTTCACTTTCCATCTCGTGTAAAAGAAATGAATATTAAGTTATCCGAAGAGGAAGAAGCGCGAGGGTGTTCAACGGGAGTGCAAAAAGAGGATTTCCCCTTTGTTTATCATCTAAAAATTGTAAGGACTTCCTGAATCGCGAGATATCGGTCTTCCCACCCCCAGTAGGTACGAAAAAAGGAATGAAGAATAAACGTTCACGCTAAAAAAAACCGTATCGTCAAAAATCACCCTTAGCTTACGAAACATCCCTCTACATATCCTTCTTCAAGACATATACGTAGACTTATTTGCATATATCGAAGATATCCAGACTCCCGGAAATCAGAGACATTCAAACTATTTGAAAAGCAATTTGATTTTACGGTTACAAAATAAAAGACATTATATTATAGCTAGCTAGATAGGTATACTCTTTGTTTTATCATTCAAATTCGATGAATTTTATTTTCTACAATTCCGAGGAATCTAGTTATGCAGTTTCGTTCAAATTTAACGAATATTTTCATTTCTGTTTTTTTTTATTCCATTTTTCACAAGATTTTCTTCACCAATTTTGACAAAACTCTCGAAAAGTCGTCATGGGCTCTTTATTTTTTATTTTTTATTTTTCTTGAGGGTAAAATTTTGTCTCTAATATCCCAAAATCGAATGTCAATAAAAATTTCCAATTTTTCTTTTAACAAAAAATGGATAAACATCGTCCAATGTGTGTAAAGACGTATATAATATGATATAATAAATAAATCGACTCACAATATCCTCGATTCGTGAGCATCCCCTTCTTGCGGTGCATATAAGGGCGACTATCACACCCCCGCCGAACATGAGTATAAGAAAAACGGCAATTTTCCATCCATGATCTCTCTGAGGAATCAACTTCTTCGCAGAAGGAAGTCGAGCCACATCGTTCGTTGATACACCGAGTCGCGATGCCTTTAAAAGAAGTGCCCTAAGTCGTCTTCCGGCTTTTTCACAGGCCATTTTTGAAGGGTTGCTCTTAGAGGTGGGCTTCGTTCTCACGTGTACGTGGTCCATCGGAATATATTTATACTTTTACTCTTTTTTTACGTTTGATAAGAACATTCAGCTATACTTGATAAGTTTATTGCTAAATTCGCACTTCGAGTTCCTTTTTTCCATTTTTTTTTATTTATTTTTTGGTTTTACTTCTTCTTTCACATTTACACTTTGATTTCAGCGCACCGTCACTGAATGAAAAGTACTTTTTGTTCTAAAAATTCAACAATTCGCGAAATTAAAACGGTTTATATTCGCCTCGAAAATCAAAACAGCAACAACTAAGAATGTTCATTCGTCTCATTACTTTCCAAGTTAAATTTGTATTGAAAATTTTGCAATTATTCAACTCACTGTGCTCGTTGAACCGATACCACTGCCACTGTTCTTCTTATTCTACTTCTTCTCCTATTTTATTTTTATTTGTTTTTTAATAAAAAATAAAAAACTAAGAAATCTTCGTGACAACTTTTACCCAGCTCAACTCCACCCCTGATTACCGTATTTACATTGTTCATTAAAATCGGCTGATTGTCTCTCACCAAAGTTTGCTTTTCTCTTATCAACGGGAGACATGTAATCATAGGAATTAATTCCGACTCAAAGAACTCGTTTACACAATCAGCAGGGTCCATGGATCACCATATCTTAATCTGCAATCTCAAGTTCTATGCATTTTATTTAATCTCGATACCGATCAATTTTATCGAAGAAATCGTAAATCGATAACGTCTGTTGATTTAAATTCTGGTAGATCCTGCAAACAAAAATTGAAACGATTAAAAATTCGATCTCATATTATCATTAGATCGAATTGCTTTTCATTAGTTTTAAACGAGAGACTAGAAGATTTCAAATTTTTAGTCACGATTATTCATCGTTCAATATTTCTCGGTAAAAAAAAACGGATGCAGAAAAAGTTTGCAGTTTTATTTTTTTTTTATTTTCATTGAACGGTAAAAATGAGAAGGAACAATAGTGTATAAAAAAGCAAAGTATACCTATAATGAAATCTCCATTATAAAACTCGACGACGACATTTGTCGTAGACCGAATCAATTATTTGTAACAAAGACACATTTTTTTTTTTGCTTTTTACGTTTTTTTTTTCTCGTTCTTTTTTTTCGTCCTAGGATATTGGGGCTGCGAGGCAGTCCTTCTGGTAGGATAAAAAATGGAGACACGCTTTTGTCGAGGGAATTCCATTATATGTATATATATAGGTATGTATATACTATATAACTACTACAGAAATGAACCATAGCTTTACAGATACGGACTTCAATTGCCCTTCGAGGATTTCTTTCTTTTCTTCTCTTTTCTTTTCTTTTCTTTTCTTTTTATTCATATTATCAATTTTCATTGCGCGAGGGTAACTTTATACTTCTACACTTACTACTCCCTTGTTACTGTGAAAAATGAGTCTTTTAATTCGCGACTCACCGGCCGCGTATTTAGCTTTAAGTGAAAGCAGAAACCCGCAACTAATTCAACGCGCCTTTTACCCCTAAAGAAACACAGACTAATTAGACATTTTGAAACTTCATTAGGTCAAAGGTCTACTATTTCGCGAGTTGTTTATCAGCTCATAAGGTTGAATCACCGAAAATTTCAGGTCCTAATTCGTAGAGGATTCTTTGCTTGTATTAAACAAAAAATGCTTGTATTTGCAGCCGATCATATCCGAGCGAATATATAATATCGATTGATTATTCTCGTGACAAAGTACAGTTACTTCATTCAAATAAAGCTTCGAAAAGTTTCGACAGTCCTAAAACTGCTAGGATGAATAAATAAACAAGAAAAGCCACAAGGGTCACGTTGCCTTCGCAAAAAGTCACGGCAGAGTGATTTACGACGCGATTTATCGACATGACCAAATCGCAAAGAAGTTGGAAAAAATAAAAACGTAAAAAAATTTAAAAAAAAAAAGGGCTGGCTCAAAAGATGCTACAACACCTTACATACCTATAGATCCTAACCAGTCTTATAAACGGTCAATTTTTTTTATTCGTTTCATTCAGGGGTAGAGCGAAAAAAAAAATTAATATATATATTAGGGTGGTTCTTATTTAGGGCTCGGACAAATTTTTCAGCAGGTGCCCCCCTAAATCGGCTCCAAATAATTCAAAAACAATTCCCTAATTTCTTCAGATTTTTATCTAAATTCTACCCCCTTCTACCAAGAGGGTGGATTTCCCCATGCCTGTCAAAGGTTCTTAGCCCCTTTTTTTTTTTCCATCTCTAGAAATTTTGATAATATTTTGGACATTTTTTTATAACCGTAATTCTGAAATTAATGAAATTTATTTCTTCTAATTAGAATTTCACGTCTGGAGCAATTTAGTACATATGATTATATCCACGATGATAGAAAATGAATAAGAGGGTTGGTTTAAGGGTCATGTTACATTACGTTACTTTACTTTACTTTACGCTACGCTATAACAGGCTGCTAACTAAGCGAATAAAGACTCACTCCTCTTCTCTCTTCCTAATTAGTTCCTTCAAGCAATAAGCAACCACTTCGTTGCCGGAGTCTTGAGGCGCAAACCTATGGCACAATTTTTTTAACGTTTTTTTTTTTCTTTCTTTCCCCCTCTTTATGTCTCTCTTTCTTTTTCCTTCTCTCCTTCTTTACTACTCTTCCTTTGTTCCTTTGATAAGTTGAAAGGGAAAAACGAGTATGGTACGATTCGCGATATAATTAGCCGCTAAGGAAAAATGTAGTTTATTTTTAGGGTTTTTATTTTTTTTTTCTATTTAAAATATTTTTTCCTCCCTTATCATATCCGATGTTTCAGAATATTTGTTTAATGTAGGACAATGAAAATCCTGCATTCGATGATGTATCGGGTTTTTATATTTTCGAAATGAAAAGTATGTCGAAACTGTAAAACAAAGGGAATAATTTCATACAGTGATAATAATAATGATAATTCAATACCTGACGATGTACAGAGGGTGAAAATTCTTTTGTACAGGAAGTTTAAATACAAAAAAAAAAAGAATAGAGAGAGAGAGAGATTGAAAAAGTGAAAAAGCCTCTTTAAGGATATCAGAGAGTCGAAAGGCAAATAGTATCCGCATGATCGGATCCGATTTTTATGTATTCAACGAGAATAAAAAAAAAGAAATATATTCACTTGTTGAAGCGTGCAATGGGGTTTGATTTCGTCAGACGCAAAATTAAATTTTAACTTTTTTTATTCAATCTACGCAAATATTCGTTTTTAACAAATAAGTGTGAAAAAATTTGCTTGATATAAATGAAAAATGAAATACTAATAATTGAATGAAGATTGATAACTGCGTCTGTGAACAAATTGCAAAAAGCTCTGACACCCTGCACATATGGTTTTGATATGAAAATGTGTTTTTTGTTTTTGTACATCAGATCAATTTGGAAAAAAAAATTCATGAATTCAATTTCAATTGATAAATGATGAATTCAATTTTAAAAATGAAGAGATATAGAGAGAGAGAGAGGGAAAAAAAAAGAGTACTATATTTGGGAAAGAAATAAATCTTTTCACCCCTGCGCAGATTGCTGACCCGAGAATGAACGTGATAAGAGAAACACGTGTTGAGCACGCGCTATCGTTATTCACCTCTACTCGGTTATTTCTGTTTCTTGTCGTCGTCGTATCTCGCGTTTCTTCATTATTTTAGTTTTTCGTTTATTTTCTATTCGTTTTTTCTTTTATTTCTTACGTCTTAATAAGGGGATATAAATGGAGAGTTGAATGAACCAGGGGTGAATTTCTACCCTGATCGCAGTGTCTGCGATAAATAAAATTGATCGATGAATCAAAATTTCAAACATTAATAAGAAAGAAAAAAATTACTCCATAGAAAGATTTTCAATTTTTTAGATAAAAATGAAGAAATCATTTTTCCAAAATCTCGAAGATAATAGTTGGAAGAAAAAAGAAATATTACTCGATGCTACGGTTTTATAATGGAGATTCAAGCAACGTTTATTCGTTTTTCTTGTTTTTTTTTTATACACACAAATCCGTTACCCAAAGATCTAATTTTATTTGACATTTGGAAATATTCTTTATTTTTCAAATAGGCTGTAATTATTTTTTAACATTTGTGATAAATGAGGTATAGAATGGAATTGGATTTGAAACCTCTATTCGTCTATCGATCAAAGACTCGAAACACGAGTGAAGCTAATTATCCCTAAGAACTTTATTAAAATCAACCCAGATTTGACTTAGAATAAAGTATAAGGGGTGTAATTATATGTTCATTAAAAATGAGAAAAATAAAATTTACTTACCTCTGAATTGCTGGGTTCTTCCAATGAAAAAACAAAAATGAAAGATCGTAAATTATGAATAAAGAAATACTTCAACCACGACGTTGATTAAACTTGACACAAAACTTGGTCACCACCAATTTTCGAATTTTTTTTTTCTGTTTTATTCACAATATCGTAATTTTATGTTCTTCTGTATTTTTCTTGATACATCATTTACTTCGATTAGATATTGAAACAAATTTGTTTTATTTTCATCGAAACGATTTAGTTTTTTTTTTTTTTGTGTGATTTTTTATGAATTTTTTTAATTGTTTTAATTTTTTTCACTGGTCACATAGAAAACCACGACCTCGTGTATTTTTTATATAAAAATTTATATGTAATAAACCGATGAATATACATAAATATCAATATGATTACGGTATAACGGTGCGAGGGCGTCGCGACGCTTACTGCAGAGGCGTCGCGGCGCGCTCGCCCCTTATACCTTGCGGACTGTTCCGCCACCCCCTGTAGGGGTTGTGCTTCTCACAGTCGACGCAAGCGTGTTAAAGATTAGTACGAAGAGGAGGATGAGAAGGAAAATGAGAAGTGGTGTGAAAGGCTAATAAACGCAAACACATCTGGTATAAAGTAACCGTTTATATATATACATATATATATTTATATATATGTATATATTTGATTTTATTTTTTTTTCATTTTCCTTATTTTTCAGCCAAATTTTCTACACCTCGTTCAACAAACTATATATTTATAAATTTTTTTAAAGAAATAAAGTATAAAAATAATGAAAATAAAAATGACCACTCGATATCGATATCGTTGTATATTTCATTAATTAATTAATCGCGGTTTAAATCTATCGCGTATTTATTAACGATATTTATATTTATCAGCTATTTATTTAAATCTATCGATTATAATTATTATTTTTTTTTTTTATTGTCTTTTTAGAGAGCCTGTTAAATTCTCTGATAGAAACAGAAAATAAATAAACAAACAAACAAACAGAAGAGACCGGTAGTATATTATGACTAATTAATTTCGTGATGTTTTTAATTGAAGTAAATAAGTTAATTAATTAATCAATTAATTAAACTTCTAGGTCTGGCGACAATCGACGAGCTTTTACAGATAATGTAAAACAGGCAATGTAGAGAAATAGAAAAAGCCACCCTTGTTCTCAAAATCGCGTTATTATAATACGATAATAATACCGAAGCTTGAATTTTTCGATAAATTTCTCAAAATACACACGAATCGCGATGAAGAAAAAAAAAATATATAAATTTTTTATATAAAAACAGTGGAAACACATCAATCGGTAATATTGATCGATTTCACGAAACTGAATATGTGTGCAATTAACTGTTAAATTTTTCTCACACAGCTTATGAGCTTTCTTTTCGTTTTTCTTTCTTTCTTTCTTTCTTTCTTTTCACATTTTTATACGACAGAATAATCGTTGATTAAAGCTTCGCCAAAATGTGTAACTACGTAATCGTGATAGTACATCATGATGCAGAGAGGTTGTCCAATTATTAAACTTGACCAAACGAGGATGTTACCCCATCTTGAACCGCAACGTTTTTCAACAATTCGGCTCATCGCAGATAACGGTATCTGAATATCGAAACGATTTTTAGATACGCCCTTATCATACTTATGGAAAAGATCGATTTTTGGAAACCATTCATGACTCTTTTCAAATGCGATAACTCAAACGATCTGCCAGTAAACGAAGACGAAGATGAGAGCGGATTGAAATTCCGAATTTCAATACTACCGACTCAAAATTTTTGGAAATGACATTTACCCGGAAATCTATATGGCCGATTGGAAAAAAACCTCGAATCGAATAACACCAAACATTCAAAATTTCGAATAATGAGGATCCGAATGAATTATCTATGACATCATGAAGTCCTCGTGATTGAAGTAAATGAAATGAATTTACGTAACGAGAGTTTCGACCAGAATGAACTACTTTTTTGTCTTCACATGCTGAGAAATAGACCAGTGTTCAAATTTTTGGAGTTTAATCCGTAATTTCACCGTTCGGAACTTCAACAAATCGTGCTAATCCAGATTAGCGAAAGAAAAAAAGAAGAAATTCATGAATCAAAAGAGCAGATTATAGGGTTCCAAAAATCGAATAAAAAAAATTCTATAAATATGTGGATGGATTCTCACCTGACCCATCATCCCCATGAATGCCCATATCTTGAAAGTCTTAAGAGGAACACTGACCAAGTATTCGTGAAAGAAAGCGCTGATGAAGAACACTGTAAGACTGGCCGTTGTCTTGCCATACCCCATCTCAACGACAGGGATGTAAAGATGACTGAAAATAATTATGTAAGATGGATTTGGAAGAGAAAAAAAGTGAGATGAAAGAAAGTTTTTTTGGTGTATAAGAAAGGGGAGGGGGGTGGGGGATGCTTGTCATCAAAACAGTAATAATTAAAAAGACACTGCAATAACTAGATGGAATTTCAGAAAAGGTGGATATAAGAAACGCGAACGGGGATGTTGACGTCCCTCGTTATAAATATGCAGAACAAACATTTCCAATGAGTTTTGTTACTTTTCAAGAATTTACTTCGTTTCTTTTTTTCTTTCTTTCTTTTGTATATTCTTTTATTTTTTTCTCTCTTTCTGTGAGGTACCCCTGTCCGCCTGCACTGTCACTCGTCAACCTTCTACTTATCCGAAAGGAATTATCAAGAAAAGAAATAAATAAATTAGGGGATGAAAGAGGAGCCGGTTGTTTAAAGAAAGACGTGAATTTTTACCCTCGTCTCATCAAATTATTTACAACTTTTAACAATTTTAGGATTTCATATACTTCGTTAAAATTTCACTAATTATTTAAGGATTTTTGTCTGATTTCAATGTTTTCTACAAAACTTCAAGAATTTCTGTAGGTATGAAATTTCGTCTATTTCACTAGAAGAAAAAAAAAACACACACAAATCGAGTAAAATTTGACTCAAACTCTGAGACTATAGTTAGCGAGATCGTACGACGCTGTTTGCAGAATGTGAAGATAAGAAGAGAAAAAAAAATCAAATAAGGGTTTTGGGGGAGAAACTCTAGAATTTTTGTTGAACCGCGTAATTCCATCTTATCTCTTTCGTTTATCTTATTTTTTCTTTTCAATTGATATTTGCGGGTATAAAACGTGTTCGAATAAAATATTGAACAGTAAAAGTCGTAGTTACTTACCGTACAGCCCATCGATGTACAGGTAAATTCCAACTCCTCCAAAAAGTGTCGATGTTGTTAGAGTTCCACCAATCCCCGTAAAAGTTACGATCAGCAAAGTGGAGTAATTCACCCATAAGATTTAGGTAAGAGTGAAACATTAGGTAAAAAAAACATAACCAGGTGAGATGATTCGGTATCTGAAAAATTAATGAAAAAGAAAACAAATTTTAGATATCAGTTTCGTATATCCTCATGTAATTCAGCATCCTAACGGATGTAAGAATAAAAAAAATGAGGATGAGGATAAAAACGGAAAAGAGAAAAAGAGAGAAAGGATTGAAATTAACTAACAATGAAAAATGAATAAAGAGGTGAACCTGCATTTGTGATAAAATAAGTGGCACCGTATGCGATAAAGAAACGTAAAGAAACAGAGGTAAAGAAAAGCTTCAAATAACTTCCGGCTGAAACACAGTGAAATGCAGTGAAGTTGGTACTTACTGCAGTTTCAGCTTGAGTAAGAAAAGAAAATTAAAACGTGTACGACGAAGAAGAAGAAGAAAAGGAAAAGGAAGAGGAAGAGGAAAAGGAGGAAACGGAGGTGGAGGAATAGAAGTTTTCTCGCTTCTAGGAAAAGCCTGAGAAACCGTGCTTAGAGAAAAGAAGATTGTGTGTTGGGAGAACTCCTCCTCTGCCTCAGGCACTAGAAGTTGACCGTTCCTTTGTCGATCCAACATTATTACTAGACCTTTGACCGGCAAAAGATTGCTAGGAAAGAAGTGGACACAGGCCAAAAGCTCGCATTCACTACAGGTATATTGATACGGTGGAAATTTCATTTCGAACTATCCTAACGTGCCAGACTTACGCCTCACAGCGATGTATCGCTTCTTTAACTGCACATTTTTGTCCATTTCTTTTTTTTTTTTTTTTCTTTTATCAAAATATGTTGAAGAAAATAAAAAAAGCTTTGAAATTGGCTGAGTAAAAGTAGGACGTCGTAAGTCCTAGACTTCAAATAATTTGTAATTCTGAATAAATATATTATCCTTAATTTTGATTTCTACTTTAATTTCAGCATCAAATATCGTTTATTATATCAATAACGATAACGATAACGAAGGAAATAAATTAGTAATTAAATCCGTAACGAGTGATCGCCTCGGGTTTTAGCTACTATGGTTCATCTAATTATATATAAAGTATCAAATTTTCTCAGATTTATATAATATAATGTTAATATGCTATAAAGCAGCTAATTTTCTTTAAGAGTGAACATTGATCATTTTATTAATCAGAATATTGTTTAATTTAATTAATACATCATCCCGATAAATTCTTTCTCTCTCTCTCTCCGTTGTTATTATTAATTCGAATTGAAAATTAACGAATTTCTATTGATTTATATTTATAAAGTGAAATTATTTCGCCGACGAAATACTAAATCTATACAACGATTTTACTGTCACGTATAATAATTAATAACCGAAGGATATCCAATTAATTAAACAAGCGAAATTCTCAGCAAATATTTATCAAAGTTTATAAAACAATTGGAAATACTTACAGCCAGCTTAAGAAGACGCTCCGAAGCTTTTGCCACGTCCATATTCTGTAACATAAACAACAAAATATAAAAAACTTTAATTGGCAATTCCCTAGTCTAGATTTTTTGAAAATAATAACGAATATTGATGTAATAATCCTGATTTATTTTCTTACAGGAATGGAGAAGAGAACGAAGAATAAAAAAGAACCGGAGACGAGAGCAAAAAAAAGTATATTATGATACCAGGGCGGAAAGTTGGTGGTTTTCGATAAGTGTGAGGTTTTCAGCACGATAAATCATGCGGGAATGTTGATTCCCGCACACATCGTAAGATCATTAGGACTCTGTTATTTTACGTAAAATTTCCGGTGCACAAAGTGAGAACTTTTCATACAGTGTTAGGAAAAAAAAGGTAAAAATCAACTACTGTACTATATATACCGAGTAAAATAGCTAGTGAAACTCCGAGGCTGAAATGAAACTCTGATAATAACCTGCCTATTCCCTCGAGTGACTTTCTTCGTTTATATTGTATTATTATATCGGGTGTACACCACCCTTTGACGTTCATAATTATTAAAGAGCTTCTCGGTGTAGAGAGTATAATATATATATATATGATAGTAGAACAAAATGATGATGAAATATAATTATACCGTGAATAAAATTATGAATTTTTTAATTATATAGGGAAAAAAAAGTTTGATTTTCAAACTAAAAAATCAAGAAAAATTGTAGGTAATTTATATTTTGAATAAAAAAGACAATGTCTTCCTTTTTACGATATAAACGAGTGTATGAATATATATTTTTTTGTTTTTTGAAACAGATTCTGAAGAGATAAATGAAAAAATTTGTTATATACCCGGAAGCTGACACGGAAATGGCAATAAAGGTGTTTGACGTATAACACGTCATCCACGATATTATATGTAGGGTATGGGAAAATCCCACGCTGAGCATATTTAATATAAAAAGAAACGAGGTTTAATAAATGTATGATAAAAAAATAAAAAAATAAAAAAAATAAATCTAATATCAAGAATTTGTACAGTTTCGAATGAAATTTAGATCCGCGAGTCTGTGTAGGTATATACCTTATAACGTCTGCAAGATAATCTCTACGGAAACGTACCCTACTGGGAGGTATAAAATGCACTACGTTTCAAGTAGTAGTTCAGTGGTAAATAATTAAAGGGTTGTTCGATATCCCGATGTAGAAGTAACGATAGTTAGTAGTAGTGGTAGTAGTAGGTTGGACGACACTAGAAATCTTTCCTGAAAGCTTTCCATTAGCAATTTCTGTAGCCCGAAGCCGAAAGCTTTAAAATACATTGGCTCGTTGTGTCAGAGGTTTATCCGGATAAAAAACAAGAGTCTTAGTACAGATACGATTGCAGAATTCTCTTTGTTTGGTTTTTTTTTTATTTTAACAAAAAAAAATTAATGAAATTCATTCAGCTATGAGCATGGATATAAATCTAAAGGATTACATAGATACTGGGAATAATATTTTCGAATTTTTATCAGTTATCGCAATTTTTACACGGGGGAAAGAATCCTCTACGATTATTGACTTGACATTTTCGGTAATTCAACCTAACGAAGTGTTGAACAACTCGCGAAATAGCAGACCTTTGACCTAATGAAGTTTTAAACTGGAGTTCAAATAGCCGAAGAGTTTCGGAATATCTTCTTATTCGGGATGATTTAAATTTTAAAGAAAAGAAAAACCGAGTTATATTATTTTCCAAAACTTTTCATCCCTTACTTCAAACTAATTTAATTACCGGAAACAGTATCAGGTATTTAAAAAGGATATAGTTTTTTGATAAGAAATTGTCGTTTAGTAAATAATAAAAATGTTGGATTATTTAGTAAAAAAAAACCGTCGATCTCTGACTCGTTAATGAAAATACGACACTTTCGAGGCGCTAATTGGATTTCGCAAACGGATGCAATCAATCTTTTAGATAATGGTTGTCTAAGTGTAGAATGAATTTACCCAACGTAACAAAAGCTGATGTGGTGAGTTGATAGTTAATAGTTTGTAGTTTAGATACAGGGCTTCGTCGACGTCGTCGTCGTCGTCTCTTACCTACCCCTTGATCCCGGTTCGCGGTTACGGGTGTACTCAAGTAGCCAATATCTTGGTAGTCGTAAGACCACCAAACCGCAAGTTTCAGACAACGCGAATGGGTTACGTCATCAATTTTGGCACCTGAGGTTAAGCGAAACCTCAGCATGCGGAACATTGAAAACAACATTGTTCCAAAATTTTCTCAATCAAGTAAACAAACAGATCAATTTCATTGATGGTTCAAAACTTGGCAAATTTTCAATCAAATTGGAAAATCTACCTTCATCAAAATTTCCTCAATTTTCGTGATATTTTCATCCTTTTTCCTAATTCAATCATATTATACGTTCGATTGAAACAGCGAGTCAACGAATGTCGTCATAAGTCTATAAATTAAACGGGCAGATTATTTTTTTTTGTTTTTCTTCGATACAAAAAAAAATATATCCACCATCAAAAATGGATCTAACTGAGTCTGACAGAGTGTCGGTCGAGATTTAGGAAGAAGCTGGAGAAGAGGGTGCGGCGAGATGTGTCGACATTGAAAAAGCTATGAGGAGGTATAACAAAGAGATAGGAGTAACTGGACACCGACTCAAGGCCTGAGGGAAAAGTAATCTCCTGAATTTGTTGAATTAATAATAATTTCGTTTTCCTTTTCGTTTTCGTTCTCGTTTTCCCCAGATTTCAATTTATTTGGGCGAATTTTATATTCGACGTATTTTCTAATCCTTTCGAAAATTTCTTCGATCTCGAAATTTATGTAAAACGTTTTTGAATCGCACAAAATATTAAAATAAGAAAACTGGTGGAAATTTTGTTAGAAAAATATCGTTTTAAACTTACGCTGAATGGTATCAAGGAATTTTTAACGGAGGGAATCATCCACTGCTGGAAAACGGACATTACGACTTGACATCCTACGATCACTTCCAGCATGCGTTTTATGAGGAAACTGTAAAACGATTTGTAAAAAAAACATAGAAATAAGAAACCATGTCATTTATTAGTCACTGAATTTTCGTCGTTATATGAAAATGTTGAAAATCTAGTAAATAAAATTCGAATAAACGCGATAGGATTTTTAATGATTTTTTTATAAACTTAGACAGTCATAAAATTTCTCAAAACTGACGATTAAAAAAATATATTTCGCGATCTAATGATCGAAGATGATAAAAAATAAAATAAAATAAAAATTGTCTGAAAAAATTCTTATGGAAAAGATATCGAATTTTTTTTTTTTTTCATTTATTTCAAGCGTAACTAATATCGTTTATTTTCGACGTTGATAAATGTTGATATTTCTTACCGTTTTCTTATCCGTTGAGTCCTGGGAAAATTCAACTCGTAACATAAGGTAGGCGCAAGAATATAGTAATATACGTCAGCCAGATTTAAATTGTCTGGATACTGAACGAGTTCTGAACTTCCGTCTGTTTGATCTCCATTTTTCTTATCACCCGAATTACCGTTTTGCTTTTCTTCACTAGCTGGAAAAAAAAATGAAATAAAAATAAAAAACATAATAAAAGTTTATTCAAAAACGAAAACGAGAGGACTGAAAATTTTTTGAATAAAAAAAAAAGAGAAAAACTCATGAGGAATAATCGACTATGTTATTTGTTTCCTAATTTTTTATTTTTGTAGTCTGCATAAACTTGAGGGGCATTTTGAGCAGTTTTCTTATTTCCTTTATTTTCTAGATTGAATAAACTCGGTTTTATAAAATAACTAAAAGAAAACTCGAGCTTCAGCCACTCCATGAGTAAAATTACGAGCCTAGGCAGCAGGCACGAAAGTACTTCTCATATCTTTTATTTTTACTGTTTTCTTGTCAGAACTAGGAATGAATAGTATATACCTATATATTCATCGAGTATAACTTCCGGATGTCCTATGTACATTATATACATACATATACATATATATATATCTTTTAAGAGAGTTCTTTAAGCCGGGTGAAATGTTATAAGTTCTGTAAAACTAAAAACTTGAAACTAAAAACTAAACATCTTGAGTTCACGTCAGAAAAATGCAGACCTGGTACCTCCTAGGTACATCTATCTACCCAGATCCATGTACAGTGACTCCAGGTTGCATTATGTGTACTACTTCTTCTTCTTCTTCTTCTTCTTCTTTTTAGTATTCTTTCTTTTATTTCTTACACTCTTTAAAAAACTTCTTTTAACTTCTTGCAGGATCAAGGTAAAAGAAAAAATGTTTTTAAATAAAAAAAAAAAACGAGTTCAATCGCTTCTTATAATCTCAAAATTTTATTTCTTTGAACTGTTTTTTTTGATTATCCGTAAATATCGATATTGCGATAATATAGTCTTATATTATAGGTGACTAGTGACATGCGACAAACATATCTGACTGCGTAAAGTGCATTACGAAATCTGCATATGGTTAACTGATCGGCAGCTACGTTGATGCTGATAGAATTCCTTCAATTATACAAATCCGATAGATAATCTAATCTGGAATTCAAATAAGCTAGCGAACTGTTCGCTCCTTCCTTCCTTCGTTCATTTCGTTCGTTTGAAACTCATGCACGGATTCTGTTACCGAAAACGGTTAAAATCGATGAAAAAAAAAATCCCAGTATAAATAGAAAAAAGGTGAAAGAATAGAAATAGAATAGAAGAGGAAAGAAGAGAAAATAAGGGAAGAACAGCACCCCCACTAGCGGTGGTAAAAACCCGTCAGTGCAACAATGGACGCCTGGCGTGTAATAAGCGCGAAGAATTCGCCCCAAATGAAATTCCAGTCTATTCTGTTTTTCTACTTCTTTCATCCCCCCCCCCCCCCCCCCTATTTCTCTCATTTTTATTTTCCCTTTTTTTATCATTTTTTTGTTTTTTTTTTCATTTTATTTTATTCTATTTTATTATTATTATTATTAATATTATTTTTATTTTTTTACCTCATTTCTCTACTTCTGTATTCAAACCTCGTGCGCGCCGCACACGGTCTGTTGTAATAAATACACCTGTATATAGTACATACAGGTATAATATATACCTTTTTTTTTCTGTTTTTTTTTTACTCAAAGAACCTAATTTTAAACGACATAAAAAATTGTGAATCAAATTTGAAGGGTCGAGGTTCGAGGGGCAGGTCGATTTGGCATGAAATGCTCTATATACACCCTTAATTCTACGACGTCTTAGTTATACCTAACGCGTAGCGTGTTACAATATATATATACCTAGGGTTTAATAAATGAAATTTCGTGAAATTTGAACGTTTCGTAAACGCAATTATAAGGTAGGAGCAATATTCTAAATTGGTTTTGCAGACTTGGCGATAGTAATTGTCTTCGATTATCATTATAATACCTAAATAATAACCGTTGATTATAGGTAATGCCTAAAATATAACAGCCCCCGAATTGGCTGTTGGTCTAATTATTATACACACACACACACACACACACATCTCGGTAAAAGTTGATAGAAAATTATAACGACTGATAATTCATCGAGAAAAAAAATCACAGGTGCATCGTATCGCATCGAAAAAAAAAAATGGAAAAGGATCAATTCCATGGGAGAAGCAAAAAAAAAAAGAAAAAAAATTTATTGGCTTTATGTATAGAAAACCTCCTCTGTTGGTGAGGTGAAAATTACTCTTTCTATACCATACTACAAAAGGTATATAGTAAATACGTGAAAGAGGGTTAATTTGTAAGATTCATTGCCCATTTCATCCTCAAGTCGTTTCCGGATATACGAACCAAGTCGTCTTTAGGTCTTTCGGGTTTCGGCTTTTGGGCTTGGGGTAGGTAGGTAGGTACATATATACAACCAAAAGATACGATCTCTAAGGTAGTACCCAAAAACCCCCATAGGTATATACCTATACCCAGAGGCTTTACAAGCGGAAGTCATCCTCTTCTGCACAACGGAGTTTTACCACCACTGTGTGACTACTACAAAGGTGTGAAATTACTTCGGGCAGTGGAGCTGTTGATTGAAAAAAAAAAAAGAAAAGAAGAAAAAAAAAATTGTCTACTTGCAATCGGTGGGAAAAATAGAAGAAAAAAAAAATTATTTTTTTTTTCCCCCCTCATTTCAAGTGTTTTTTTCGTTTCTTTTTTTTTTTCATCATACCCAGAGTCCTTTTTATATCGAATATCTTCGCGCATACGAATACAGGGTGATCCAGAATGAGGTACTTTCGAAGGATCGAAGGATCTAGCGTCTGTTCGAGGTCGATTTCGGGGTGAACATCTCTTTTTCGGCTCAAAATCCCCGATTTATTAGTCCTAGGGGTATGAATTTGTTATCAAACGAAAGAGCGTCTCACGCCCTTCAAAAAAAGACCGAACATCGATACTCTTCGTCAATCTGAGACCGTGTAAGGAGCGATCAAGAAATCTTGCGTCTATTCGAGGTCGATTTTGAGACCAGAGTCTCTTTCTGAGCGTTGCGAGATCCGGCATGCCTACATTTCAGGATAAATAATTTTTGTCTTAGATTTTTACGAGGAATCCACCGGTGTGAGGAAAGTACCGCATTCTGGATCACCCTGTATATGTATATACTAAAATGTTCGATAATAATTGACCTCGCGTGATTGGGTTACATTCAAGCTGATGAATTTTCCAAAGTACACGTTCGAACTTTTTTGATGATTGGCTTTGTATTCCATAGTTAGGTATCTACTCTGCACACATACCACATCCAACGTCAATCACGTGATTAAAATCAAAAGGTTTTTTAAGTAAGAGGTGAGGGAGGTACGTGGAGGAAATTATTTTTTAAATCGTGATACTGATATCGGTATATATTTCCGATTTTATTTAACAAAACGAATTTCGGAGCAGATTAACGGAAATTATCTTTTTATAGCTATTAGGTATTTTTGGAATTAGTTTTGCCGTGGGTATAGAATAAACGGAAATAGATATAAGGGTGAAATAATGTTAGACTGTATAGGGAAGAAAGAGATCAAGGAAAGAATTTCAACCCTAAGAATTTAGACTCCAAAGTTGACTAGATTTTTAAAATTTCAAAAAAAAATTCAAATTCTTGGTTTACGCTATGAACGAAATTTCTAATCTGAAGAGTGCCACCCCAAAATAACGCCAGATTAAAGTCCCGAATTTTCAGAAAATTTCTGAATTCGTTTTAAGACGATTCTGAATTTTCATAAACTGAAAGTTGAACTTGAGAAAATCACAATTCCGTAAATTCAGAATTCGGAGAACTCCAATCTCCGAAATTCCAGACCCGCAAGGAAAAGGAGCTTTTGCACTTCCAGTAATACGACTTTTAATGAGGTACACGCGTTGCTCTATACTCGTAAATTTTTTTTTAAACAAATCCGTTAAGAACTCGAATAATGTATAAAAAGAAATAAAAATCAAACTGGTGCAATGCACTAATAAGTAATAAACTCACCCTTAAGATTGTTGTAGGAAAGTGATTGCCTCCGCATTCTTCCTTGTGAGTTACCGTTCCTTTTTCTACTCGTTCTACACCACATATTAACTTGAACGTAAGACCACAATTTTAGGAACAAAATAGCGTACAGCATACACACGTACATGGCTCCAACTAAAAATTAAAGAGAAAAATATTTCAAATTAATAAAAAGAACAATCAAATTTCCATGAAAATTATCGACGAAAAGAGAATTTTGGAAAAAAAAAGGAATGAATGAAGAAAAAAAACGAATTTAATGAAAAATTATATCCTATATACCCTTCATATTAATTATTCCTGGATATATATATATATATATTTTTTTTTTTCTTTTTATATTGTACGATTTAATGAATGCAACGAGTCCTTAATATATGTTCGATTTAAGCCGTACCTATAACATTTCTCGATATTTCCCCATTGACGGATTGAAAAATTTCTTAAGCCTGCATTGTTTATGTCTTAATTAAAATCCTGCCTAGCTGATTTCTCTCTCACAGAAAATCCGCAGTTTTCATACCGTTTTATTTACCCTGAATTCTCATTCTTATCGCTGCATGTATAGCTCTGGTTATAATGAATTTTACACTTAGCGAAAATCACAATTAATTAACGAAGAGACAGAGACTCGAAAATCAATTACGAATTATCGTATTTTAATACTTGCCTGACTGCGTTGATACAAAGGGTAGATATTTGAGCTTTAAATATGGGTAGGGGTAAAATTGGCGAGAGCAGAAGTTAATATATATATATATATTATATTGAATATTGGGGGTAAAAAAGAATCCTGAAGTTGAAATAAACTCTGATAATAGGTAGACAGTCTATAGGAAAGATGCTGGTGTATTAAAAATGTATTTTTCTTTACCGCATAGGTTGACAAATCGGGGATATAAAAGCGGCTGCGAATTCGAGGACGACAATAGCTGGATACACATAATAAAGTGTAGGAGAAGTATGAGGATGAAAACTACCAATATTCTATAAGATATATGAAATATGAAATATGAAATACTGATAGAAAATTGGAAAACTATTTTTACACAATTGCAATTTCATTCGTATCCTATACAGGTGCTTAGAGGTATCGGTATCACGGTACGATTCTTACATATTGAAGTCCAAGATCCACGTTACGATATCCTAAATGATTTCATCTTTTTTTCATTTTTTTTTTTTTTTCTCTTTAAGGTATACGAGAGTCGTGGGATTGCGAGATTAGATATTTCCAAAATCCTGAATTGGAAGGTTGAATTCTATTGACTTGATCAATGGCAAACACCTGTTGGGCTCCGTACTTTGGGTATAAGGGAATGAAATGAAATGAAATGAAATGAAAGCGATTTATTCGGGCATACCAAAGATAAAATTAATTATTTAGGCATTACCGCGCGATCAGTCGCACGAATCCTGTTTACCCTGTAACCTCGATTTGTCGACGATTCGACAAATTTCTACGTTCATTTATACTTCTGTACCTTTTCTTTTCTATTATATATTTAATCCGGGGGATGATTCATCATCGCGAACAAAAATGAACGGGTTTTAGAATTAATCAGACCAAATAAAGACAAGGAAATCCTGGATTAACCGAATTAATGAAATCTGATAAAATTTCCAAAATTGTTATCGAGGATTTGAACAATTTGATAGAAAGTGTTTATCGAACTTCTGTGTTGTCTCCTAATCTGAAAGGGTTCGTGGTTACCCCCAAGTGCCATCAGTATAGGATATAGATACATATATAAGCCCGAATCTGGTATATGGATTCACAAGTAACTTTTAAGAAGCGCTTAAGGTTGGATATAGAGTTTGAACAAATCTTTGCACTATATTTCTTGCGCCGCATCAGCGCTCTCTGGTACTTGATTCAAGTATAGGGGGTAGGTAGGTAGGTAGATAGGTAGGTAGGTAGGTATGGGGGATAAACTTTGCTGGCAACAAAACGTGGGATAAAATAAAATTCTGTACCATTTTTAGATGAGTATAAAAACGATTTTTCTCTCTCGCCTCTCTACTTCTAACTTCATCAAAAAACAAGAGAAAAAAAAACGGGACAGTGTTCAAATTTTTTTGTCTTTCGCCTTCATTCATCAAATTATTTTATTTCGCTTTTTTTCGTTTCTTTTTCACGCTTTAAATAAATAAACAAATAACTGGCTGTTGGATATAGCATCGATTTTTTTTTTTTTTTTTTGATACATAAACATACACACTCGAAATTAACGGGGGATGAGGGTAAAAAGCACAAACCCTTAAAATGGACAGGCAGCGGTCGTGTGAGAAAATCGCTTTACCTGTTTCACCCTCTAATTACACCGTGTAATGTCGCGTTCAAACCTTTACCCTTGAAGTAACAGAGAAAAATTTCTACTCGCGAATTAAACCGCGCGTCAATTAGTCAAACCCTAATTATCGCCCGTTCAAATGATCCGAAGTCAACAAGTTGAGCGATGAAAATATGAAAATATTAACGCCTTTTGTAAATTGGAAAATAGAATCGGAGGTAGAAAATCATGGGTCTCGTTTTCGAAACTTTGATTAATATTTACTACTTCAATACGGATGAGAAAAATCTGTATACTCACTCAGACTGAATCCAGTTTCCTTCACATGGATAACGACCATAGGCATCAGCACCATTACAATTAGATTTACGACATGAAAAACCATGCCTGGTCCATGAGCGATGATTTCCTGTTAACAAAAAAAATTGAGAATAGGTCAAATTACTCAAAGCTCGACTTCTTTAATTTGGGACCAGTTTTGGATCGACTGATCATCAAATTAATAAAATTTCAAACGTTTTCTGATGCCTTGGATCTGAGACTAGAGATCCAACAGTTTCTGGACGTGAATCGAAAAGTCCGAAAATTTTTCTAAACGGCGACGACGGTTCTAAAAAATTCTTTTACCCCATTCATCGACCGTGTTTTAGTCGGTTATTGTTTTATCGAAGGTTTGTTAACGGGGTCAAGCGTCAGGCAAATATTTGATCGGTTAGTTTGATTGGATAGACCACCTCGACGTGTTATACATAGGTATAGATATATCTCACCCCCTGTAGAATCAGGGTTCGTGTTATCTTTCGGGAGGATGTTTTTATTGAAAAATTACCAGATATATAAAATGAAAAAACTTAACACGGGGGAAAAAAGTGAAGACCAGCATTTACTGGAATTAAAAAACAGCCTACAAACTACCCTTGCCGTAAGTGGGAACACGAATATCTGAGTGCAACCCTTAGAATACATCCATTAGTTAAGACAACCTGAATTTCGATCACCGAATTCATTGGGAAAAAGCATAGACGAGGCTAATAATATATTATAAATGAACGAGGGGTTAATCACTGTTAAAATTATAGAAAATTTATAAAGTCGAAAGGGTTTATTGACATTCTTTAATCCCAAAGGGAATCCGCAGTTAAAGAAGAAAAAACAACAACAACAAAAGAGAAGAACTTTTCAAAAATTTGAAATACTTAAGTAACAGCAATAGAGAACCGTTTCGATGAGAGATAGATTTTTGAATGAAATTTACAATTTTAATAATAATTCTGTAAATAAAAGTATATTCAAGGCTTATAAGTATATAGAGGTACCGCGTATTACTGACGATATTGAGCTATCGGAATCAGATTAAGGCAGGTTTATTGGTTATTGGAATCTCGTTTGAGGCATTCACTTTGTATTAATAAAGTGAAGCCGCCACTTAATGAAATACCGTATTAAAACGTGCCCGTAATATTATTTAGGGGCTAAAATAAAACGAAATAAGAATTTCGTTGAAATTTCATTTATATATGAGAAGGAATAAGTATATAAAATCGAAAACGAAAAATAGAAGAAACAGAAAGGATAATTTGAAGCTTGAAAAAGACGAGAATTTAAAAATTAAAAAACAACAAAAAACAGGAATAACCGTACGGGAATAGAACTTTTTTTATACTAGTGCAAAAATGTTGATTCGCGGACGAGGGTGAAGTTTCTCCCTCCGAGCGAAACGAGGGTGACGATCACACGAGTCGAGAATAATCCTTCGCACTTATTTCGGACTTTGTTTTTTTTTAACACAACGCGCTTTGAGTTGAATTTTTCTACACTCGAAGCGTGCGCAAAATCGAATTTTACGCACGGCCACATATATTTACACGGTGGGTTGTACCTCGGATTAAAAGCACTGACTCAGTACCAGCCGACAACTAGACTATACAATAAAAGCTCCCGGAAACAATCGGAAAGCACGTCTTAACTTTTTCTCGCCCACAGGCTACGTATGTATACCTACTACCCTCTATACCTCCTACCTACAGGGGTACGAGGTTTTTGTGGCTATAAGGCAAGGCAAGTCAAGGCGAAGCGAGGCAAGGCAAGGCAAGGCAAAGCAAACCTTCCTATTCGAAGGAAACTTCGACCAAAACTTTTACACACTTAATAAATCTTCCCCGGGGTTCGCTTTCGTCTTGATAACAACGAGCTAGACTATATACACTCAATTCGATAAGAGGAGTAGCGGTATATAAGCCACCGAAAGCAGCAAAAAAATAAAAATAAAAAATAAATAACAACATTTTTAGCAATCGATAAAATTTTCCAAAACGTTATTACAATTTTTAAAATAAAGAAAAATTGTTTTATTCACTCACCACTGCCAATCCTTTTTCTATTAGTAAGCATAGGACAACGGGAACGGTTGAGTCTGTAAAAGAAAAATAGAAAATTTTATTCAAATTTTGTGTTCTAATGAAATTCTTCTTTTATGTAAATACAACAATTCTTAGGAAATTTGTAGAATTATTTTTTGCACCCTTGTATCAAATGAATGGTTTTTTTTTTTTCATGATTGTATCATACTAGGATATATAGGTACTAGTATATCTATTATTTGTATATTTATAATAAGAAACCGTGGAACGAGTTACTCCAGGCAAGAATAATATCGTGGTATCAAAGTTTGCTGTTGAATAGGTATATATGGGTATTGGTGGGATACCAACGGTTTACTAAACTAAAGGTAAAACTCTGTTCGAGCGGGTTAAAATATTGCAAAACTTAAATAAGTTTTAAAGATGCTAGTATAGCGATACGGTAACGTTGACTCGACTGCGAAAACTAAGTAGATATATAGATATACAGCTCTTCAGATCGATTTATCTATACATATACAACCCAATACATCTATACGAAACAGAATATAAGAAATTTTCAACCGTTTTTAAACTCAAGTAAAAATAATAATAAATTTTAAACAAATTTTCAATAAACTTAGAGGATTCGAATAAATTTTATGTTACCGGAAATTACATCTGGCATTCGTTCGTATATATCGATTGAAAATATTAATAATTACAACGGTCGCTCGGTACCGAAATTTAATTGCTAGTCCAAAATCAATTTTTTTGTTTTTTCATTACTTCAGTTCATTGGAATGAAATTTGAAAGAGAGAGAGAGAGGAACGTGGAGTTATTGCACCCTTCAAAACTTGAAAAAGTCAAATTTCCATTTTTTCAATATTGAAATACGGTAGAGAGAAAAGTATAGAAAATCATAAAACTAAATAAATAAATATAAATGCGAATATTGCTTGCTATCGCGATATTAAATTTCTCTTCGAGGTTTGCAATGGCTGAGCTACCAGGCATATGGATTACTTAATCTGGTACACGGCGGGCCAGTATAATCGAATTAAAAGTAGAATTGCTTCGGCCAAGCGTTAATCGTTAATTCATATATACGAACAACGAGTTTCAGAACGAGTCGTAAAAAAGAAAATTATGTTTTTCCACATTTTTCAAACGTTACTAAATCAAAATATCACCGCTTTATTGTATTTATAATATCACAAAAGAAAACGGTAGATATTTCTACTCGAAGTATTATAAACTCGACGAAAGGGAAAAAAAAAAAGGAAACATAAAGCTCATTACTTACACAGAATTAGAACAAGCGATGGATATTCAGTACTGCCATCGGTGCTACCGCTAAGAAATAGAAACCACTGTCTAGGATCAACTCTGATTCCATATCTGAAAAATAAGAGTAATAAAACGATTCGATTAGATGGATTTAAAAAAACGGATTATTATTATTTTGTGCTGATCCGATGTGTGTAGAATTTTTGGCCAGCTGAAATTTCTAGAGAGAAAATCGTAACTAAAGTTACCTCCGAGTTTCTATTGTAACGCGTAGAGACGATATATCGTATAATTTTCATGTCTAACAGGATGCAGAGGGATTAATGATTAATTATTTGAATATAAAATGAAGAGGGTTGATTTGGTTTTTCTTTTTTTTCTTGCTTTTTCTTCTCATTTTCATTTTTATCTTCACATCCATTTGCCGTTAGCCGGCTATGTCGGCAAAGTATAACGTAAATAATAAATTTCATCCTGTCCAATTCAGTCGAAAATTTGAAAGGATCTTCTTCCAGAACGTGAAGAAAGGACTTTTCCATGGCAGAGACGAAACCTGGCGCAATTTAATGGAGAAAAAGGCTTAAACCATAAGCTCTAAGCTAATCATGATTAATGAATCTTATTGTCCGAGTAATTAAACTACTATGACGTTTTTCGAAAAAAGATTTATATATACGTGTCGCTCTTTAAATTGAATATAAAAAATAAACGACAAAACAAAAGTCGTGAATAAAAAATCAGATGGCATAAATAAATCGTCCCTTTTTTCTTCTACTTCATCTTCTTCTTATTTAATTCATTAAGACATTCGCAGCTTGTTATTGCTAATTGTATACATGCTTCTTGAATTTTTCTTCATTTTTCTTTTTTATAAATAAAGATATATAGTGTATGTATAGGTAAAAACAAAGGAAAATTAACGAAGCTAATGCCGGTGATGATATTGTATTTAAGGTAGAAACCCAGCAGACGCATCAAACGAAAATCTGGGTAAACCGGATTTGGTTAGTGAAAGGAGTTCTGGGTAAGGAAAATTCAAATTCATCAAAGCTCTTTTTGGGACTTGGTATAAGCCTACTAATTAATTGCCAAGCCAAATAATACGCTTCTTGCTACTTATTAAAGAAGGTATAAAACTAGAGGAATAAGAGAAAAAAGAAGAAATAAAAACAACGTTAAACGTGCGAAGTTGAAAATCGGATTAGAATTATTAAATGGGATTAGAAAAATAAAAGTAAAAAAAATTGTAGGGAGAGAAAATTAATTCTATAAATGTCACATCTAACGTATGTTTCTAATTACCTAATATATTTTATGCATAGGTATATACTCGTCCCTGTATTTCAAACATTCGATATATGTCTGGACACTGCCGGACAATCTGTACAGAAATCGTTGCCATACCTAGTCAAGATTCTGGATTGTTATCTGCGGCATACTATTGCATGCCTAAACTGCACTAAGTACTTGGAGTATCTTGAATTTCAATCAGTAATTGATCATATGAGGTATACAGATAAATAGTTAGAAAGAAAAAAATCTGTTTATCATTAGTAAAAAAAAAATTCTCTATCCTATGTAATTAATTAGTTAATTAATCAACGAAAATTAAATTCTACAGAAAAAAAGGAAATCGATGATGATAAAAAAAAAAGAAAAAAAGAAAAATATATCCCGTTTAAAACTCTGGAGTGAAAAAAAAAACAAAAAAACAGTATTAAGGTAGTTGTTCACGTACAGTCCCACCAAATGTGGGTTTCAGACAAGATTTTGAATACTTCTCGATGGGGAAAAAATCTGAAAAAAATCCAGCATGTAGGAGATCCTCGGGAGAATGATTTTGCATAATAATAATTCAAAAAAGTTAATAACAAATTGATGGAAAAAAAAACTGTTCAAGAAATTAGCGGTGACCCAACTTTTTTTTCAGGTGAAAATGATTTGTCAATTTTACTGAATACGTATGAATTTTTTGAGAATTTTGGTGATATTTTGAAAATTGAGGTTTTTCATACCTGACAAATCTCAATTTTCAAAATATCACCAAAATTCTCAAAAAATTCATACGTATTCAGTAAAATTGACAAATCATTTTCACCTGAAAAAAAAGTTGGGTCACCGCTAATTTCTTGAACAGTTTTTTTTTCCATCAATTTGTTATTAACTTTTTTGAATTATTATTATGCAAAATCATTCTCCCGAGGATCTCCTACATGCTGGATTTTTTTCAGATTTTTTCCCCATCGAGAAGTATTCAAAATCTTGTCTGAAACCCACGTTTGGTGGGACTGTACGTGAACAACTACCTTAATAACAGTGTGTGATATTAACCCGGGTTTGTAGGCCGCTTTGAAATCTGGCTAAAATGAAAGTTTGATCGATGTGCGAGAGGTGATTGACGGTTGAGTTAATTGAAAAAGAAAAAAAGAAAAAAAAACAACAAGAGAATGAAAAAAAAGACAATTTTTTTGTTTTTTTTATTAACTTTGGAAATGCCCGATTAAACACAGGGTGTGATAAATTTATTTACTTTAATTAATCCCTCGATCACAAATTATTCCGTCACATTGAGTATGAATCAAAAAAAAAATCGAAAAAAAAAATAATCAAAAAGGAAAAAGAAATTTTCTTCATATATATGTATGCGAGGAAAGTGAAAGACCGCGTTATTCAAATACGTGGTAATAAATAATTAGTCGAGGCATTTTATCACAGTTGTAAAGTTACGAGTTGGTGAACGACTAGGGTACAAGGTATGAGGTATAAGGTATAAGGTATAAGGTATAAGGTATAAGGTATAGGGTAAAAGGTACATAACAAAAATTTATCACACTTGTTAAGGAAGTAAAACTTTAAAAGCAACTTTTAGCGGTAATTACGTACAGGGTATCTATAGTGGCCCTGCGCTTTAAGTCGAGCAAGTAATTATACCGAAGCATCTTAGTACATAATAGATGTAGTTACCTCTTTGAATTAATTATATCACAGATTTTATATACCTTATACCTACCTACCTACCTACCTACCTACGTACGTCTTTTACAACATATATTTCATTTAAACAATATTAATATATTATACACGGACTAAAGTTTACAAGTTGTAAATTTTGAATCTCGTTATTCATTTATCTGTGAACGAGAAAAAAAAAAAAAAAAAACCCAAAAAATAACAATTTTAACACAAATTATGTTCCTAAATTTAAATGAAAAAAAGAAGAAACGAAAGAGCTCTTAGGGAAAAGATTAGAAAAAAAGAAGAAGAAGAAGTAAAAAAAAAAAAAAACCAAGAAAAGGATCCTTAACAAGGGTTTAATTAATCAGTTTCAAAGCTATCACTTTCATGGGTGAAAAAACTTTTACTAACTATACACTTAAGTACCCTCAAGGTACCAGGTATATCGGCCGTGAACGTTTTACTCTTTGAAAAAGAACTTTCTCAACGGACGTGATGTCGTCATAATTTATGCAGTTAACAGAGAACTGTTCTTTGCAGTTTTAAAGCTTTTCCTGTTATACCTTTATTTCTTAGTTTCCTTAGCTCGTCTTCGTACACGAGTTGGTACTCCAGACTCGTGTTTTATAAATTTACAGCAATATTGTGGATAAAATACGTGATTCAAAGGAAAATGATCTATGATTTGCTTCGAAACTGAATCGCGATGAAATTTTTGAAAATATATATATATATATAATATAATGAGGAAAATAAGTGAAGAAACTGCGATCCATCACTTACTTTATAAAGTTTTCAAGAAGTAGTCGAAACCCTCCGATACCAAGCAGCAAAAATCCCCAATTTATAAAACCAGTAAAATTGTCGAATCCGGATGTCCACGAAAAGAGGCTGTCTCTTGGTCGATGACATCTGTAAAATACGAAAAAGAAAAAATAATATTAATAATGATAATAATTCGCGTATTAATTAAACCAACGAAGAAAATTCGCAATAATTATCATTACCATCCCCCAGGTTGGCTATAGAGAGAAAATATGAGGGAAAAAATATATATATATATAGATAAAAAAAGACAGATAGAGAAAATGTAAAGAGAAAGAAGGGAAAGAATACCCAAACCCAACCCTTTATATTCGTTCCTGACTATAATACACCCGTTCTTATCTTGACTAGCAGCTCTTGTCCTTTAATAATAATAATAATAATAATAATAATAATAATAATAATAATAATGATAACAATAATAATAACCGTAATGATAATCATTTTGATTAATGATGATAAGGCTGCTCTATATAGACGAGAACCAAAGCCTTTTTGACATTCATTATTTCTATTATCTTATACCCGTGACTACTATGAGATAATTGATTAAGGAAGGAGATGTAAAGAGCTATCTAATACATTCAGTTTTTTTGCTTACGCTAATTTTCAATCAATTGTAACTTCTGAACGTAAAAAAACTTATGTCATATGCCAAAAGGTTTTCAGATTCTGATAAGTTTTCGTATAATATGGTATGAAATTTTTGAAAATACGACCGTGTATTATATACCGATATAATTCGATCTATGCTGGTTTTTTTATCACACCTAGATACGTATCAAATATATAAATATGTATATAATTTTTTCTTTATATATGAGCCTAATCTTCGTAAATGAAACTAAAATAAGTTTAAATCCACGGATATTATGAAGTGTAGGAAGTTGAGGAAGCAAGCTAGCTATAAGCATATGAACGTACAAACGAGGGAATGAAACGAAGTCTAGCTGATGATCTGACGTCATAGAATAGCCGGTAACGTGAGACAATAAGTGTAGGTACGTTTATCCGTCTCGTAATTCATATTACACTTATATACGCAACCTAATATACATAACGTACCCAGGTATAAGTAACCGTGTGAATTTCGAATTTTACCTAAATTCACGTAATTCAGACGAAATTTTTGGTCTTTAAATTTCGTAAGCAATATATCATCAAAATCATGATATTTTTTTTTTTTATCGATGTAGGATTAATTAAGAAAACTCAAATCTGTAGCTAAGGGCTCGGAGTCTTGAGTCGTTTTATTAAATACCTTTATCCCTATATTTGATCTCGCGATTTTCCAAACCTACCGCATCTTAATACCATAATAAATTTCATAATTCTTTTTGCCGAAAGGGTTTTCTTCTTTCTCCCATATAGGATATAATAGAAGATAGTATAGTATGGAAAAGAAAGAGATAAAAAGAGTGAGGCAGGGGGTAAGGAAAAGGAATCTGAAAACGGCCCTCGTAAAAGATAAAGGTGCGAAATCTTTTGTTTCCGGATTGTCTCGAGGGTTGAAGAAGCGAGTCACCGGCTATAAGGGGTGAGTCTACAAAGGGGGATTCCCAGGCTCTCAAACATAGAGCTTAAGGTAAAAGGAGAGTCGAGATATAGAAGGAAGAAGAGACAGAGGGAGGCGGACATCGTGTACTCAAATATTTTATACATTATATATATATGTACAATATTCGAGTACCTACTTGACTATGTATATCTATTCCTGTAATTTATGTACAAGTATAGGATATATCGTGTCGTTCAAATGGAATGTGAAACGCTGAAATAACCAAGGTGTGATAAAATCGGGCTGAAAATGAAACACGAGCACTCAGAAAGCAGCTTGAAGATTCTGATAGCGAGCTCAAAACACTAAGAAATGAGTTAAAGTTATCTGAAACACGTCAATATCAAGTCTGCGAAATGGTTAAACACCTTCAGAAATACTGAAACATTTTCGAAATTTAGCTATATAAGACATCGAAATACGAAATTGGATCGAATTCTAAATGCTATAACAAAATTCTAAATCGGAGTAAAACGAATCAAAAACTAATTTGAATTAGCTGAAAAATATTCTAACACCTTTTGAATTGAGCTAAAACAAACAAAAACGAGTTTACATCAACTTAGGACCGCTAAAATACTCTAAAACACGTTATGATCAATTGAAATGCGTTAGAACAGATGTTAACATGAGGTAAACGAGCTCGAAAAGGGTGAAACAAGCGTTAAATTAACTGGAAAGCTCTAAAGCTGTATAAACTAAATAACGATGTCCATCATGACTACCATTGATTCAATTGACCACGAGTAATTTTTCTCTCAGTATAGTGAATCAGTTTTTTAAATTACTTTTTTTTTTTATTTACAAAATGACTTGATACGATTTCTGAGTAAGTTTCCAACCGTTTAAAACAACTTTTGGTAGATTCCAGAGACTCGAAACTATTTCAAACAACTTGGGATTAGTTTTAAAGTATTTCAAGCTGCGCTGTGCTGAGTGAAGAATATTTCGCTTATCTTATGGCGACTATAAGATCGTATGAATTTTTTTTTTTTAAACCGTATTACATAAAACCATCGAAGATATTCTGTTATACGTAAATAAATGTACACTGGCTGGCTGGCTAGAGAGCGGCAAAGGCGATTTTCCTGACACCGGAAGAACCTGAATATTTAAATGATGAACGGATACACCGGTATTACCCCTGTAATGGGGGCGGTGGTGGTAGAGACTTGGAGAGCTGACTTAAGAGCGTAGATATGTACCTCATACCGATCCTACTACACTCGTTGAATCATTCAAAGGGGAAAATTAAGCTACCTTTTAGCATCCCTTATTTATTTCGTCCGGACCTTTAGCCTAACTTTTTCACTTCTTCAAACCAGACAAGACCCTATTTATTATTCCAAGAATTATGTACCTAAATTTACACGCGATCATATGCGGTGAATAAAGGGAAATGATTCGAAGTAAAATTTAGAATCGTATTGATTAGATTTGAAAACAAAAAAAAAAAGTCCTTTTTCAATAATATCATAATTATTTATACCTAGGTATATATACGTCTTCTCCAAGTGAGATAGAATCGTCGGAAATCACGTATAGAGTTACGAAGCTAAGCGGCAGTTGGTAATTAGTTTAGAAAGTTAGTGACTTCGTTAAAAAAGAAAAAAAAAAGAAAAAAAAAGGGACAAAAAGATGTAAAGAAAAAAAAAACCGAAGAAGAAGAAATTCTTAATGGTTTCTTCGACTTTTTAATCGCGCTGTGGGTGAGGTGGGACCCCACCTCATATTCCGCAACCGTTTCTTCTCAACAGAAAATTTCCGTCGGTTGGTTCCTTAGGCGGAAACATTAAGGGACCTAATTTAAAGTTGTTCGAAGTCACGATCTTTGACCCTCTCTCGCTACCTACCCTCTCCTTTTTCCTACTCCTTATATCTCTGTATTTCTCGTATTTTCATTTCCTTATCAGAAACACCCACAGAATTTGGAATATATTTTTCATTTTTTTCATTTTTTTGTTTTTTTTTGATAGACCATACGAACTCATGTGTGTGGTAGAGTTCTTGTCTCGTGCGTAGACAACGGGGTGACGAATTTTTATTTGAAACTGTAACGATAAGTACGACTTTGACGTATGTAGATTGCCTTTATCTGCTTAACTCTCTCTCTTTCTTTCTCTCTTTTTCTGAATTTTTTTTTTTTTTTTTGTTCCAAAGATAAGATAAACTTTGAAGCACAATTTATGATTAACGCTCAATCCTCTTACTGTTGGAATAGATAATTACGTATTTTAATTATCGATAAGATTTAACTGGAAAAATACTGTATTAGATAACGATTGATAAAACCAGATGTTGAATTAGGATACATGGTAATCGCCGGCTAAAATTGCAGGTCGAATAAAAGTATGAGAAAACTTTTTTGGGTGTCTTTTTTTTTTTCATTTTTTTATCAACGAAATAAGGAAACGTGCTTTTGCCATTGGTGTTAAAGTTCAGCAGTCTTGACGAAAGCTGAACGAGATTGAGGAGAGAGAGAGAGAGAGAGAGACAGACAGAGAAAAGGGCGAGGGTGAGTTTTTGGACCACGACGTGATGGAATCTCGCGAACTTGTCTGGTTCACATTATTATTTTTATAATCCGTCGGTCCAATATTTCGCTGAGCACCAGCTTTTGCACAACTCAGGATGAGAAAAAAAAAAGAGAGAAAAAGAAAAGAAACACAGAAGCAAAATAATAACTATAATATAATATACCTACATAATATAATTGTGTATTATATGTATTCCTATTATACCTAGAAACGAGAAATTCTCCAGATTAAGGTATAATGTAGGGTAATGTATATTATTTTTGTTACGTTGAAAATAAAATGATAATAAAATAAGTAAAAGGTATGTGAGACAAAACTGGGAAAGCAGATTTTCTTTTTACTATATAAAATATTTATTACATTTGGGAAATAAATAAAACCCCAATCGTCGATGTTTGAACTGCTCAATGCAGGCGTTTCGCACTTTTGTCTATGTTTTAGGCACGTTACTTTTCTCAGATAATTGCTCTATATATATATATATATATATATATATATAAAGTGAGAGTACAGAGGAAAAAGCGATAGTAATTACGGGCCAATATCTCTAAAGTAAACTCGTTGATTTCCGAAGTGTCTGCGGGCATAAGTTTCACCCTACCGCCTAATTGCAAAGTTTCCGAAAACAGAGAGTGCTTCGCATATTATAACGTCTTCTACTATACGTCATCGCGAATCTCAAACTTTCTCTTTCTCTTTCTCTCTCTCTCTCTCATTAGTTTTTGATAGATTCCAACTAATTTTAAACTGAATTTGAAAACTTTGAAAATATTTCTAACTTTTCGGTTCAAAAAGACACACTGGTCGAGTATTTCAGACTACTTAAACCCGTGGACGTAGGTACGAGTGATAATTAAATCAGTTCGTTTGCCTATGCAAATTACGAGTTTCACCTAAGGACTTATATATCTATATCTATATATCTGCGCCTAAATAGACGCCCTTTGGCCTTTGGCCTTGAACTACTGACCGAACTTTCCCGTCTAAAAGACTTATGAATTATACAATAAAGCGAATATACGAGATCGCGACTATATATATACCTGAAATACTTGATCTTCGGGGGATACGAATCGTGCATTACCTATATATCTATATAATATATACTAATATACCGAGTATTTTCGTCGAGACTTGATGGCCCCCTTCCTACAGCAAAACCAACACTAGCGCGTACCGCGAAGTCAAATCTCACCGATAACACTCGGTATATTTTTATATAGAGAATTTCAACAGCCTGTCATCGGATCCGTCATAGATAGATTAAATCAAATTCAATGGAATTGGAGAAAAAGAAAGAAAAAAAAAGGAAGAACAAAAATTGATTCATCAAAAATTTGTCAATCTTTCTCAAATTGATTAGAAATTTTTTTTTTTTTTTTTTTTATCATCATAACCATAATAACGCAGATCACATTTCAGACTTGGTATAATTCGATCTCGTGTAAGAATTTCGGCGAAATAATAATTCGCAAATAACGAAAACAAAAAAAATGACAAACGTGTGTATTTTTAAAATTCTATATCATATTATATACTTGATAGGTATGTGACTACATATACACACAGCAGATATATATATATATAATCACTATCACAGCTGACCTCTGGATCGATTTGTAGCGCGAGTGTAAAGCAAGAGGGGATTTCCCGCGGCGCTAGTCGCGGACCGCGGATCGCGGCATTAAAACCGACGCGTGGAGTTGCGCTGTAAGCGGTAGGAAACCAGTCAGCGTTTCTCTGCAGCGCACTTGGAACGAAATGGAAAGGAAGTATACTATATGCCCAGCTGGTGCAGGGGCGCGGTGAAAGAAATCAAAAAAAAAAAAAAAAAGGGAAAGAAAAGCAACAAAAAAAAAAAAAAAACAAAGTGTCAGATTTTCTTCGCTCATTTCGCATATTCTGATAAACGATATATAGACAACTGTGCGCGATATTTTGTGTCTATACGCGATATAAAAAAATTTATATAATTGTATCATCTTATAATAAAGAAAAGAAAAGAAAGTATTAATGAATTTCAAGTGTGTTTTATAATTTTTTTTTTTTTTTCTTTCTCTTCTTTTTTTCTTTTTCTTATTTTTAATCTTGTAATATCTACCCACGGTTTATCAGGCTGTGAACTGCGTGCTCGTTTTTCTGCTGTCTGAATTTCCTCAGCCCGAGTAACGCTTTTAGCTCGTCTGTAACGAACCCGTGTCTCCGGTTCGCTCATAGTGTTTAGTGGTGTTTATAATTCGATGTTAAATACGACGCCCTGTATATATATATTTATGTAAAGAGGCTTTTTTTTTTTCGTTTTCCAATAACGAAAATTTATTAGTAATGATTTAAGATGGAGAAGAAAAAAGAAATAAAATAAACTGTAGGACACTTATAGCTGCACCGGCGCGATACGATACGATACGATATGATACGATACAACACGGTGCAGTACACTGTACAGTGTAAATTGTACAGTGTATAGTAGCAGTACCGGAACTCAACTCAACTCTTACCGCAACTCTAAATCCTTAACTATACCTACGATAATGTCTCGACTGTATATGATAAGAATAAAAACGATCGAGTCTGTTAGTCTCTTCGTTACTCGCGAACGACTGCTAGAGAGTATGTTATAAACCGATGGCAGCGTGTCTATAGTATATACCATATAATAATGTAAATCATATATACATATATAAATGTTTGTTCTGTTTTTTTTTTCAAGTTTGATGTATATGTATGTATATTTTTTTTTTTTCTTATTCTCTTCCTTTTCTTGCTTTTATTTATTTACTGTACGCGACTGATAATCCTTATTTAAACGTTAGACAGTCTAATTTCTAACGTATTTGGTCGTTGAATGTTTACTACGTTCATATGAAAAGTAAGGCAGGTACTTCTACGTGAAAAAATTTCATTTTATATGGTATACAACGCAACTAAACGCAATGCAATACAATACAAGACGAGACGCGCACGCGTACGCACGTACGCACGCACGTTGAGAAAAACTAGAAAGCAGCTTCTCAGTTATACGTAGAATTTGTAGATCACAAATTTACCGAAATAATACGAAGCGGGATAAAGCATGTTGTTCGCGAGACCCGAACCGAACCGAACCCGAATGACGCGATCGAACAACTGATGTGTCATGTGAGACGGTCATACGCACACACGTGCGTGTCTGTATGTGTGTGTAAGATCGTAACACGTTATTTTCTCTTTTTCCCTTTTTTTTTCCTTTTTTTTTCCCTCTACTTTACTCCCTACTTAAATACTACTTAGATAACGAGACGATTGATCGTCAGCTAATGTTAAAAAAAAAAGACTTTCTATGTATATGTAGTACATAAATATACATTACATAACAATTGGCATAACAATTATTTTTTTTACTCGATTCTGATTCATCGTATACGCGGGGTTAATTACAGGATAAAATTTCCGATTTATACGCTTTTCAGCAAGCATTTATAAAATTATCATCATCTTTATTTACTATATAATTTATTACGTTCATTTTTTGTTTGTTTTATTCCTTTAATTAGCGAATCATTAAACCAGCGAAAATTTCATTCAGAAATTTTTGTCGATGTTTTTTTCTTCCTTTTTTCCTTTTTTTTTTTTTTTCTTCCCAAATTACTTATACATATAGTATATTACACACGTAAGCGGTTTTATTTACACTTACGATTTGGTAGATTATTCAAAACTACGACATCGTATACACAAGTGTTGATTCAATACTATTTATCAACTCTGGACGTCAAAGTCCAACTAGTCTAGCAAGAAACGAGTTTAACGAGTCAACGGTTTATTTTCTTCAAATCTAGAAATCACATCATTAAGTTTACCTCAGATATAAGTTTTCAGAGGAGAAAGTATGTTCACGTTCTTTTTAGACAGAATTTTCGTTTTTTTTTTTTTTTTCTCATTTTCAAACGTCAATTAAATATAATGATTTTAAAATATTTCACCTATAGGTATATATAGGTATACAGCACTTCATATTTGCTGCGGTCATTGCGATTAAAATTTATCACGTTGTGTTAAAATCCACAATTTAATATATTAATCCACATTATCCATGCTTTACTGGTACTGCAGTATATGTTGTTATATATACACATTATATAATATAATATAATGAAACAGCTGCAGTAGATTATTTACATTATTATAAATTAATTACTACACTTTAACGTGACTTTAATTAAGTTCAGATTAATTAAAATCAAATCACATATCAAATGCGATTTAAAAATAAACTATTATTATATTAATCATATTGAAATTTCATCATTTTCCAATATTCTTTATCGTTATTTTATTTTATTTTTTATCAGAATTTCCAATAGTAAAATCCAGAATTTTTTCTATACTACAATAGCCAGTATAAAAAGGAGGAATAATCTCTCGAAGATTCTTCGAGTAGTGGGTGTAGAAAAAAAAAAATAGGGGAATCCACTATTTTCGGTTTTTCTTAAGAATCGATAAAGAGAAGTTTCCAGATTCTCTATTTCTCGATCGAGGGGGAATGAATTGAATTCCTCGATTGAAAATGAACCTTCGGAGCAATAAACGTCTCTGCAAACTCACGTACGCTATACTATTTCTATCTATGTACCCGAGATATAGCTACGGAAAGATTTCGCGTAAAGAAAAACCCTCGAATTCCTGAAGTTGGGTCATGGAGCTGTGCAGCATGGTGGTGCAGGTGGTAAACGAAGAACTAATTAAAAGACGTATCTACACTTCAATCTACACAAACTCTATACTTCTAAAACTTCATCATTCCAATACCTTTACCAGTACTCCAAAATCCACTACTCTGCACTCTGTAACCATGCTGGATGCGCGATCATCAGTAGCTGAAGAGTAAAGGATGAGGAGTACGAGGATTGAGATCTGTCGCTAAATTGCTGGCTTATACGTACAGTAGAAAATCGTGACTTTAACTTTAAGAAGCTGAACGACTAGAGTAATGAGAAACTCAGGGGTTGTCGTTTTTTTTTATTTTATTTCTAAACCTTCAAGTACTATCATCTTATTTTTCTCTAATTTTCTTTTTTCGACTATATAAACTAGATAAAAGCTCATCAATTTTCACACATAAATTTCATCCAGATTTAAGTTTTCACGAATCTAATACAAGGGTGATAAATAACAAACAATTCGTCGGTTGTTTCGGACTCGGTATAAACCGCGAATAGAATATTGGCAAAGGGTAGTATGCATGTATTTCGATCGGACGCGATGCAGCACCAAATTCTCCCCAGTCATTTAATTTATTTAAACCCCTGCGGCAACCTATTACACAAACATCCCTACGTTTGGTTGTTGAAATATTGACTATTTCTACCCACTCCTCCTCGTACTCTTCATCGTGTCCTTTGCTACTACCAAATTCGAGATCTTTCACGATGATCTTGAAATATACAGATGTGATGATAGATCAAGAGATCTCTTAGTTTTTCTATTTCGCTTTTTGTTTCCCGAAATTTTGAGTAAATTCTTTAATTCATTTAATTCATTCAGTACGTACGGAGTACGTATATGAGAATTTGCGATCAAAAAAAGATAAAAAGTAGGCATATAGGTATGTGTGTGTGTGTTTTTGTATATAGGTAATTGGTCATTTATGTTTATAGCTAATAACGATAAGCAAATAGCAATGAAATTTTGAACGATTTAGATTAGGTAGTTACATTCCATAGATCATTGGTATGGAATGACGAGCAACGGGTTCTACGGTGCAGTTAACAAACTGATTCCTGTTCAAGATTTCACTGTATATGTACATATACGTATCTGAATATATAAACCAATAATGATAGTGAAGTGTATGACATAATAAAAATCATCGACACTCTCAACTCATGAAATTTTACATATTTTAAAGCGAATTGTAAATTCGAGAAAAACCTTCCATACCTTATGGTGTTTTATGACCAAATGAAATGGACACCTACTCTTTCAGATAAGATTAGATGCAGAATGATGTTTTTTTGAAAAGCTTCGGATCAAGGGTAGGGAATTATAATATTCTAAAATCGTAGAAGTGATTTTAATCATCGTTTGTTATAGGACCTACCATTTTTTTTCTTTTTCTTTACCCCCACAGTTTCAGCGAGATTGGTATTCTTTTAAAGTCATCTTACGAACATTAGGAACTCGTTTCTACCCAGCTGAAACGACTCGAGTTAGTTTCTGTATGAAAGATTAGTTCCTCGCGATGGAATTTTCGGAATTTTACATCAAACGAATAAGCGTTCATTGAAATTTGAACATAATAATTTTTTTTTTTTTTTGGCGATTGAGAATCATCGCGTTGGGAAGACCCTCTGGTTTGTCAAAGCCAACTAGGTCCCCTATATAATAATTGAGACAGTATTGTGAATTGGCTCTTCCTGCCTTTCAAAGCTGGACCTAAATTCCACAGGGTAACTGTAGTACGTGTGTGGTTTGATCTGCAGTTATGATCGAGATTAAAATGAAACTGTCCATTCTACTGTATGGGTGTAGGTGGTAGATGGTCGATGTACATACATGGGATTGCCAACAACAACCCAGAATATCGTAAACCCGGAAAATAATAGCGTCATAGATCGTTAACTGACCGAATAAAAGTCGCTTATCAACGGGCGCATCGTCGAAACTCCCCACCAACCCCAACCCCAATACCAATCCCAACCCCTGACCCCATGGTCCTCCTACACTTCATGTACTGTGTGTGCCCGGTCAAGTGGATATCCGTGAACCACAAAACGCCCGTTCTAAACCCCAGACTGGCATTATTCCCCAGCCTTAACACTCCCTGCAGGACTTGATGGGTTCACTTGATTCACGACTGGGCACCAGTTTCTATTACCCATATTAACAATCCCAGACAAAATACTGAGCCATGAAAGTAAGCAGGATGAATTGATCGTCAATTCCACATCATACTTTTCATCCCTTTAACGATGAGAAAGAAAAATATTGCCTTTCCCCCCGGAAAATGACTTTTTCCGAGAAACTCGCAGGATTATCCCAAATTTTTCCCATGATAAGCTTCGAAAGTTGTAGAAAAAAAAATCATACTTTTGAATTTCATGTCTATTTTAAGATTTTCGAAACCTAAGTCAGCACGAGTTTCAATCTTTGGCCCATCATAGATATACCTAAATATATTCTTATCAGGGAGACAACCCTTACTAATTTTAGAACTTGAAAATAGAATAAATTTCAGATTCAGTCCAAGTTCCGCATGTGCTTGTCACACGCGATATTTATCCGCAAATATTGCGTGAGCCAAGACCCCTTTCTTCAAGGAAAAGTACACGAGACGTTATGCAGTAGTATATTTTCTCGTATAGTCGATGTAACGATTTTAAGATACTTCGTGAACTAAAAGAGTCTGATTTTACTGAATCTCGGGCACCCCATACCCCGAATAATTCCCATCTCTCAAGTTTCAATGCCATTTTCTAACTTGGTATATTACCACTCAGAATGATATAATCTAGGGTAAATCAAAACCCTGAACTCAAAGCCAAGACGTTGAGCCTGAGCCTTGATCAGCTTCTGTAAATAGAAATTAGGTAGGCATATATCACTTACCACTTTGGTCTATAAGTACGACAGTTAGTAATTCCTCGTCGATTAGATCGATGGTTGATTAGAACCACAGCAAATTACTAAGTCTATAACATGAAATCCTCGGATAAGGTATATAAATCTCTAAACCTGATGTAGGGGGATCGATGGATCTGCTATTGATGATCTTAGGATTAATTTTGGCACAAGCTTATTGGTAGCTCTTTCCAAGATCATCGATTGCAACCAAACTCTGAATCAGCTTAGATGGTGCAGGGGGGGGGGGGGGGGGGGGGGGGGGGTAAAGTTAAAGTGGTAAGGAAGATGATCAGGGTGAATTTGGGGGGTTGGGGGGGAGAGGGTATGTATTCGAGGCTTCCTTAACCCAAAGGTTGTCGGCTTAAGGTACAGCACGATCCTCGTAAGCTAAGGCTCGTTCTTAGGCTATTAGTTAGCTCTGCAAGCAAGGCGTAACCCCTAAGATCAACACGCTATTTTATAGTTCATCGAGTAATACGAGAGACGAAATCTTCCATGAGAAATTTGGCAGGAGGGGTAGGAGGGTGTGGGGTGGTTGTAGATTTCGATATTAGATTGTATTTCATCAAGAATGCGGAATTTTGATGAGAAATATTTCGAACAGAAAAAGGAATTCGAAATATCTGTTGAGATTTCGAAAGTACAGGATATATATATGGTAGGTACAATGAAAGAAAGGATAAATTCTGAATTCGTATTTCGTTCAGGTCCTAGTTTCCTATGGTTTGAACGTCTCAGCTTGATCCGTAAGCTCATATCCCATGAAAGATGAACCCCGTCACCAAATGTTATCGCATGGTTTGTGAACGAGAGTACAGTATTCTTGGATACATTATGCACGGTTTCCTCTGCATCCCATACCTCCAACGAGAGTTTCTCGAGCCCAAAACCAACGAGAAACCTTCGTAAAGCCGATTAGCAGTCAAGGCACGTTCGTTATTAGCCATTCGCTAGATCCCGACTAAAACCACTAAAATCAAACTCAACCTTGTGAACGAATGGGGATGAGAATAGAGAAGGGAAGGAAAGGGGAAAATTTGCACTCTGGTCAGTATACTAGCCATCTGTGAATATGGAATATAGTATATAGGAATAATTTTTCGAACTTCAAAGATATAGAAAATTTTATATTTTCGTTTGAGTTAGGGTAAATAACTTTTTTTATTCACCACCTTAAAAGGAGCTAAAATAGGGGGAACAAAAAAAAAAAGAAAAAAAATCTGCGTACGTGCAGTGCAAAAGGGAGGGTGAGCTTTTCAAGAGACCTTAACAAGTTATAGTCAGAAAGCTGCAGTAGCTGAAGGTGGGAAGCTGGTAAGATCAGCACTTACCATAAAAGAGCTGATTTTAAGTAAACGTGGAGGGTATGTGGTTGAATATGTATGTAAAATTGTGAATAAAAAAAAATAATAATAATAATAATGACAAAAAAAAAAATGTAAAAATGAAAAAAAATGAGTATAAAGATAATTGTATGATAATGAGGACACCGTATGCGCTCCGACGAACGATCCCCCCAGGAACTGGTTAACGTTTCTACCATCAACCCTTTCCCCTTATACAACTTTAGAGAGCTAATATACAGAGAACAAATTTTCAAACTGCAGATTTCTTCTTATCAGTTATTCAAATTTAATACGTATTTAGGATAAGGTACGGGTTATTGTAGGTAATGGAAAAATGGTGTTTTGTGTGTATAACATTTTTTTTTTTTCAATCCGGTGAAAATCATGGGAATAAAGAATATAAAGATAAAACGTGTAACCATTTGAAATCACTTGAAATGATTTTTTTTCCGCAGTAAGTATATGTCAAAGTTGTGCAAAAACCTGAATAAGAGAAACGGAATATTACAATACAAAGTTTGTCGAGGATGAGTTACGAGGCAGGAGAAAACTAGCTTGAAGGATATATTGGCCTCGGGGTTTTACGAGTGTCATCCGGGTAGCAGTGGTCGCTTATAGGGTATACAAAAGCTCATGAGGATGAAAGAAGAAGAATAAGAAGAATAATAGGAAGAAAAAGGAAAAAAAAAAAGAGGAAATAAGTAAGAAGGAAGAAGCTGCCGGAAGCTCGGTGAATACATTCAACGATAAATTTATTTAAAACGAAATCGCTTTGCCCATACTTCGATAAGGTCTTAAGGGTCGCGTAGGCATCCGGAGGTTTGAATAGCGATAGGGAGAGAATAAAATTCAAAAATCTATACCAAGTGTGAGTTTCTAAACGGCTTTTACTGACTCGAAAATTCTCCTCTTTCGAGTATCTTGACCGAGGTTCAACGCCGAGGTATCACCCCGCGTCGTTTTCACATAAGAGCTTTTCATGGTGTGACAACCCGTCATCATGTGTTAACCATGAGCTAGCTTTATACTCGAAAACCTATACCATACATCTGAACCCTTTTACGATCAAACCTTTTCGATTATTCGTCGAAGTACTTCGACCTGTACTTATACATAATTTTTTTTTTTTTTGTTTTTTTACCAAAACGTTAAATCAACTAGAAGATAAATTCTAATCTTCGTCTGTAATTTTTTGTAATAATGCAGATTTGAACACAGAGTTTCGAAACGATGCGTAGGAAGAGCGAAATTTAATAAATTAATATTACGCGTTGGTTTACAGGACGAAACGAATGCTAGGATATTAGCCAAAGGACCATGGTCACTGATCACCCATCAGAGAGACTGTCAATATTTGACTTTGTCCGGTTACAAAGCCAGACATTGAATGTTGATAGGATGCCATCAATTATGTCGAACACACGTAGAACCACAACCACTGGATGGTTGTGGACCAAACCGAAAACCACCTCTTCCTCTCGGTCTGATACTCTCTCTCATAGTCATACCCCAACTACCTATCAGGCTCTCTGCAGTCGTTCGCAAAACCACGTAGTTATAGTTCGGAACACGTTACACGTTACATTTGTCAATTACTGGTCAGATGAGAGGATATAATAACACTTCGATTAATTGGTCATAGATAATATGGAAAGAAAATTTTCACCCACCTTTAATCACCACGTAAAAATAATTTATTAAACAATATAATGAAATAAAGAAAAAGAAAAATGAATTTTCCATTTATTCCATTATTGTTATTATTTTAATTTTTTCTGTTTTTGCTATTATATATTTCATAAATAATATCATTTTAATTATTATTATTAATTTTATTTATACTATTTACAATAGTAGTTTACAGCAATTTGCCTTCAACTATAAAGAACAATAATACATTTTTAATAATAATAATAATAATATATGAACTGTACGTTGTACTACGTGCTCGAAGTAATACGAAGTTCGATAGAAAAAATAAAGAAGTTGCAGACAAATGACCTGAATGTAATTCACTTTATTTCATTTCATTTCATTCCGTTTTACTCCAGAAACAAGCTGTTTTTGAGTTTAGAAAAAGAAAAAAAAAAGAAATAAAAACGATACAGAATTGACCTAAAGTATTTTCGAAACTTTTATTTCATAGGAGGCAGTAGTATTATTATTATTATTACGTTGATAATATTTTTGGTAATTTTCTAACGCACGTTTTATTTTTATTTTTTATATCCAATGGATTAGAATGTCGATGAAAACGAAAAACAAACAAACAAATAGAAAAAAAATAGAATGATTAATAATAATAATAATAATAATAATGATCATTTTTTATAATATTTTTCTAAAATAATTAATGATCCATGACTTACGAAGTCTACGACGCATGCTTGTTGATTTATTTAATAATTCTATTTAACTATTAAACTACGATGTGGCAATGAAAATTATTCCCTATTTCAGAATTGATTTTTATTGATAAGGAATTGACAAACTTTTTTTCTTCATTTCTATATAAAGTAGTATTACCGATTCTACATTTTTATTTTATAGTTATGGTTTTTTTATATATTATGTATATATATAATTTTTGCGGTTGAATTTCTGCATAGAATCATGTCAAATCAAGAATGAAAAAAAATTTGGGAAAAAAAAAAATAACAATTTTGAATTTTATAGTCAAAATAATGTCTCAAATCTTGGTATTGATATGCCATTGATTTTCGCATGAATCTGGTAAAGTTTTTCGTCATTTTTTACCACATTTTATTTACATTTTCTTACAAAAAGTATAGAAAACAAAAAATAGTAAAACAAAAAGACAAGTTATTTTTTTTTTTTTTTTTTTTACGTATGTACAGAGTATATAGATACATACCGAATTACCTCGAGATATAATCCCCTCGTCTTGTCAACTCGTTATTCACATACATGCGAACCATGAGTTATTTTTTTTCATTTGGTTTCTCTTTCTAATTTTCTTTCCCTCGACCCTAGATATACACGAAACATATATCATAATGATATCATTCTGTTTCCATGTATGTAATAATGAGTTGAAATATATATATATATATATATATATACATACATATTATATTCAGTCAATTCGGAGTGTATTCTTTATTTAATTTTCCTAATCTCACGATAGTACCGCAAAAGAATAAAAATAATAGACAATAATCATCGATTGATAAATGAATCAACAATCCAATTTATAAAGTGGACAATCCATTTTCAATAACGCATGTTGTGAGCCTAAATCATCAATTTTTCCTTTACTGATGAAAATAAATAAAAAGATGCACGATTAAGAAGAAAGAATCACAGTCTTTTTTCTTCCTTTGCCTTTCTTTCCTCAATTAGTTTTTTTTTTTTCTGATAGCTAATGTTCTCTGAGAAGAAAAAATAATGGTAAAACAATTTTTTTTACATCATTATCATTATTATTATTAATTATTTAATTGTGTTAAATTGTTTTTCATTTTTTTTTAATTAAAAAGATTGAAACTAGTCCAAAATCTTAGCTATAATTTTGGAATTGATTGTGGCGGTGGTGTGGTTAGATTTTGAATTTCGTCGAAAGATTTTTTCGCCGCTGTTTGTAGGTCGTCCATACTTTTACGTGTTTTTACTGTCAAATCGTCAAATTGACGTTTTGTTTGGGCCAGCAATTCGTCGGTTGATTTCACCGCGTTATTTGCCAAATCCTTCACCTCGGCGTCGATCATTCCTATCACCCATTCTATAGCTTGTCTTCCCTGAAAATTAATCGATAAATAAATTAGCGAACAAAAAAAAAAAAAAGGAAAAAAAAATCTACTGTTGTCATTCTTTCAAATTCACCTTTCCTGCGTTAGCAGATATTTTCGATGTCAACATATCCTCCATGTAATGACCAAGGGGAACACTTTTCACCGTTACCACAGCTTCTTGTGTCAATAATGTGTTTTGAGGATTTTCTGGATGTGGTGAATATTTTACTGTCTCCATAACACCGATATAGTTGCAAAATGTTAACTAAAACACAAATTACACAATCGATTATGTACATCGTGGCCAATTTCATCCGACTATATGTAATTGCGATTTATTTAAATTTTTATTTTTACTCAAATTCACCGGCATATCTTTTTTTTTTTTTGTTTTTTTTTTCCGATCCAAAAAAGCGTCCGCATATTGTAAATCACTGGGAATAATGTTTGATGACGTTGCACTGGGTTTCGTAAACTACTATATAGAATCGAAATTCTAGTTGATTGCCAATACGGCGCTCCGAGCTGAAAGGGGGTTCGCGAAATTATCTGCCTTGGGCGTTAATTTATTTGACAAAACGTATTGCCTCGCGATTGAATTGTTTTAGTCTGAGTTAAAACGACGAAAATGAACTCTTACTGCAGATACCGCGTTTAGAAAATGCTATACGCTATTTGCAATAATTATCTGTTTTAATTTTCTAATATACTATGGGGTTGACGAAAGATCAGATATCGCAGTAATTAAAAAATTAGTGATTATTTTATGCCGAAATTCTGATTCGAATTATAAAGAAAAGGAGAATTCAGAATAAGAACCGAAATCCTAATAATTGAAAAACTTTAATAAAATCGACAATCCTGAGCCCTTGTGATCGATTTTTTTTTTCAACAAAACTATCAACCTTATCGAATATTTTGTTGATCATTATTATCGAATACCTTTTTTTATATATATCTATTAAAACTCCCGGTCCGAAGCTGGTGATTAATTTTAATCAACATCCATGGATGTAATATGTGATTCCTGCTATAGCCTACCCGGAAGGGAGGTTTTCCATTTTTTTAATTTTTTTTGTATACATTTTTGTTGACGCAGAGTGAAAATTTTCGTTCGCAAATCACCAACACAGTCAATTACAGCCTGGCTCTGTTACAGGTTGTAGGTCCTTTTTCCCTATGTACCTAAGCCGAATTCAGTTTTTGGCTGTACCTATCCCCTACCCTCTACGTATAGGAAGATTATACGTATACTACCTACCTACCTACCCGCTGTTATGTATGTATGTATGTTACGTTATGTTTACTTTTCATTTACACCAATGTTTAAACTGGCTGGTATTTTTTTTGTCTTTTTTGTCTTTTTTTTCTTTGCAATGAAAACTGTTTTATATATTCAGCCTAAATAATTAATTGGACCTCTGAAGAGGCTGGCTCGAAACTTTACTTCATACGTACATATGGCGTAGGTGCATGTCGACACGAAAATCAAATTTAATAATAATATATACGCAGAATTTGACTTTTTCGTTTTTTTTTTTTCGTTTGATTTTTGCAACATGTATAAGTTTGCACGTTACTGTGTGCCTGCTGCAGCAGTAGAAGCAGTAGCAGTAGCAGCACTCTAAGTGGGCCTCGTAAATTAGAGGTCGAGTACCCTTGGCACGCGGCTCTCTTCGCGAGTAATTAGCATTTCCACATAATTGAGAGGGTAGGGGAGGGGATTTTGCAGATTGAGCTGCAGAACATTGTTCGAAGATTTCGCAGAATTTGTGGCAAGCTTTGGTCGGCTCATTAGCCAACCTTAATCCGTACTTAACATAGTTTAACTCTCGAAATCTGGCCACCATATCTAGATATGTGCAGAATAAGTGCTAGAGTTCATCCTACAGATAATAATTGGCACAACCGTTGCAATATAAATGCATCTTCCGGTGTAATCCGAGATTATAAATTTGCAGAAAAAAAAAACAAATACCAAATTCGTTTTCTTCAATTTTCATCGTATGAATTTTTTTTATTTTCGTAATGATAACAGAATTTTGGTACGAAAAGATTGAAAAAAAAAATCGTGTCTGTTTTATACTTTTGTCGAAATATTGAAGAAAATTAATGCAAAACTGAATGAATTCTTACATGATCAAAGAGATCGATATAGCTGCAGTTTCGAGAACTTGAAACAGACATGATAGAGACCTACCTAGGGGCTTACCGTGTGCATCGGATATTAGTAATCCAATTTCTAGTACTAGGTGTGTAATATATGTGTATATATATATATATATATATGTGTGTGTATATTATACTCTAGAATCGAATATTCCCTGGAGTGAAATATCTTCCAGTAACTAATAATCGCGAAATGGCAAACATTATTATGTATACTTCAAGATATGAGATACAGGTTGTTTGATACTAGATATTATATATGTATGTAGTACATAGAATAGGCTATTCCTCTACTACAACAGTATACAACGGTTAGTTACTTTGGATTATTCATAAATTTTACTCTACAGTCTACCCGGGGTTTTCCCCATAGGATTCTAAGGTTCTATTCTCAGTAGTGCTCTTCTATACTGCGCGGAAGCTGTGATTCGATCCAAATCTAATTAATTAATTAATTATAAGACTATATCCACATTCGCTCAATTCACAACGGGCTTCAAATATTAGGAGTAATTAAATTTTTTCAAAATCCTACAATCTAGTGATTATTATTTTGGAATCAATTATTTTTTTTCAAATCGTTCGATGAATGAATAAAGAATCATTCAATTATTAGGAATCTCCCTGATTTGATCATTTTCCAATTTCGAAATTCCGATGGTCTATGAATATAATGTAGTAAAATAAAATAAAATAAAATAAAAAATGACTCAAAATTGATAATAGCGTCGCAGTTCCGAGCCATATGCATCGTACGTTCATCAGGAGGTCAGATAAAATCCCAGTATAGTGGACAAAATATTTCGTCGTATTAAAAAAAATGAATAAAAATGATTAAAAAGAAAAAACCGATGATAAAAAAAGACAGAAAATGAAAGGACAAAAAAAAAATCACCCATGAGGCATAAAATCCACCGCTTTATGACATACCTACATCCACGTAGTTAATGTGAGATATAAACTAGAAACTAACGAGATATGTCATGAAAAGAATTCAGCAGTATAGGGTAAACGGAACGCGATTGTTATATACGGATCCGTCCCATGCCAAGTCACTGAAAAAACACCGGAAACTCAATATCGTTTCGGTCTCAAAATCGTCGTTTTGTATTTTCCCTAAGATTTGTGATTAGTGATTTTTTTTCTTCTTCAAAAATTAGAAAAATTAACCAATGAAGATAAAAATCACATCCTAAAATATGGACAGAACGTAAAATGATTAAAATCACAGCGTTGGCCGACTTGGCATGGAATATCCCATATGTATTCACTACCACACGTATACTGCGGTAGCGGACGTTACGTGTCGAAATTAATATCATGTGCATAGGGAAGCCAGTGTTCGCCGATACCCGGGGGGAATCCCTGGAGGGAGTTACCCTTCGGGTTCAGTGCCCAGACCAGTAACAGTAACAGTAGAAATAGCAATAGCAATAGCAATAGCAATAGCAATAGCAATAGCAGTAACAGCAACGGCGAGAAACTTTGAATTATTATACCGACACTGCATACGGGCCTTTAAATCATAAAGGTAACAAATTTCCATCCATATAGGTTGCAGACCAGTACAGGTATAGTTTATTGAACAATACGAACTACCTGCGATGTTTGGAAGGGATCAAATCATATCGAAACATGTTTCGACGTTCACGGTTTGTATCGAGGCCAAAATAGAAACATCGACAGAATTTTGATGAAAAGAGAGGAGAAAAAAAAAATTTTAGAATTTTTTTTATTCAATTTTTAGAGAAAGGTGTCCACTTCGCCCCCTCGGTTTCCCCTATATGCATCTATGTAATACGTGTATGAATGTACAGGTACCTACTGCTGATGCTACGGCAGTTTTTGAATTGATTGAAATATGGGTTTGAGAGAGTCGTGACTTGCGGTCTGGTTCTGCTGTTGCTTAATCAAAAATAATGTCCCGTAAAAACAACATTTTGCAATGTACCGTCTGCACGGTACACGTGGGAATTAATGGATATTCGCTTTTACTAGACACACTATTTTTATACATACATAAGTCTTATTCGAAACGGCATTCGTTTATCGTATGTATAAGGGACTTTTTTTTCTTCAATGGGATCGAGAAATCGAAAACACTCCAAATTCGATAAAATGTTGTGAATTGATTTTCAAATTGTTTTCAATCTTGTGAATTAATTTTTCAAATTCCCTCCCAAATCCCTCCCTCTCTCTCTCTCTCTAATTATAACAGCTACAAATATTTCTTAGATTATCTAAATTCAGGACTAAATTCGCTCGGTTTCTACCACCCCTATTCCCTATTTTCTATTTCCATATTCCCCTTCATCTTTAAAAAGTTTTCAGATTTATATTCCGTTTCTATATCCCAGTATAAAAGGGTGTATATTTATAGTATCATATTCTGCTACCCATAATGCAGAAAAGTATGCAATACTTTAAAGAAATCCCAGAGGCACATAGCCCGTAGAAAATACTGGCATCAATAACGCATCATATCTACTACAGTCTGGAAACTCAAGTACTACAGAATTGTATACACTTTACAATACCTGAGAGCTAAAGGAACTTGGATTTAACAGCTGGTAGCCATTTGTCATATTATGTGTATACAGGCAGTTCAGTAATACTACGCCTCGAATAATTACACAGGAGCCATGAATTTTAGTTTATTAGATTACTATTAAAACTGAAGTTAGAAGCTCATTTTTCCTTCTTTCATTATCATTTTTCTAATATTCTCTACGAGTATTTACGTGCACGAATTTTGCATCAAACGAAATGACATTATAATACCGTTATAAGTGGACAAAGCAGCATATAAACTGTGATAAAATTTATGTAAGCGAATCTGAGGGGTGAAATATCTGGTATTCTATACACCGCAATTAATATCTCGGTAATAGTGCCTGTAGAACTACTCCGACAGAGTCTATTCCGTGAATTGGGCCTACGCCCAACTCAGAACTAAAATAAATCCTAGTCAATTTTTTTTCAGGGTCGTGTCTTTACGAGAGAGTAAATAAAGAAAGTAGATACATAACTTCTCAGGTAGAAATAAATGGAAAAAAAGTCTCGCCAGTTAGTTTAAAGCTAGAATACCAAACTGATCATTATCAGTGCATAAAAAAACTAGTTTCTCCTTTACCCTTGAAGATTAGGTAAATTGGAATAGCGCGTTACTTTCTAAATAATTCTCGTTATATTTAGAACGAAATTCAATCACGTTGAGAACCTGGATCAAATAAGTGTGAAAATAAATGATTGAGTTCCAAAGGGCCAAAAATAATTGAATCATTGACCGATTTTCTCATTTCTTATCAATTTCGTAAATGTTATTAAATCTTAGTGCAGTCATGTGATTAGCGAACATCTTAATATACATATAGACGTATATCTCCCACTTTCTCTATCTATAATTGAAAAACTGGACGTCGTTGAACAGTTTTCAACCAATCGAACAAACAATAAATGTTAAAAATGTATAAAACTCACATTTCTAGTCCTTAAAATCATCTGCTTCTTTTCAATATCAACTTCGCTCCATTCGCTCGCGTAGCAGACTGAAGCGGTTCCTATAAGCTGTGAATGAAAAAAATAGAAACATCGATACTTTGAATAAATCTTTTATTAAAATTTTGGAATTCGTATGTCGGGTCAAATATTCGAAGTCCTTATCTCACAAAGGCATAATTCTGCATTAAGAATGGAAAAATTGCGTCATTCATATCGCGTGAATTTGTAGGTTAGGATTAAAAAGTTTATAATTAAGATTAAATAACGAATTCGTATAATACTCACAGCTTCTGCCCACTTCGGAAAACCCCATTCGCTCGATACGATTCTATGGGTGTGTAAAACACCGTTAACTACTTTTCTGTCTATAACATCGATTCCAATTACAGCTGGATTCATGGGGTTTGGATATTTCCTCCATATAGCTTTAGCCACAGTTTCCCATGGGTGGCTGAAACGTTTATTATTAATATCACGTTAAATCACCCATAAACGATTACAATCATTTGTTTTTTTTTGTTTTCAACGAATAATAAAACATAACCTACAATTTTTTATTTTCTTTTATTTCATTTATCGTTAGATGAATTAGGCTAGTTGTTTCTTTTTATTTATTATAAAAATATCGGCGTATTCAACTCACTTGAATTCGTACTCTACGTTCCAGATCTTCATGATTATGTATTATGTATTATGTATTTAAAATAGCAGGAAAACGAAACTACTGTATTTGAAACTGCTCGTATTCAGTTGTTGGTGTGCGTGCGCATGTGTGTGTTATATTCTTATACAGAATTGACGATTAATAAGGGTAACTATAATTTAACTCGCGACACTTGGGAAAAACTACTGACGATACAGCGCGGGTTTATACCGTCTGTTCCGTGCGAGCGAGACTCGAACTCGACCTTGGAATAACTGAGATCTGAGATGAATGACACTTTATTGTTCTCGCCCGAATTTGATTGGCTTCAGAACCCCCCCGGTCCTCGTGGTATTTTCGTTATATCACGAGTTTCATGAATGAAATGAATCGACAACTTGTTATCTCACCCCACGCCACATCTCTGCAGATATTATGCAGATATTAGCTCATATGGAAAATTATTGCGAACAGCAAACAGCCTAGAACCTGCTGCCCTCTTTTATATGACCTTGAAATTACGAGCTATTGAATAATGGCGTCATAGATATGCACGCGATGCCTCATTGGTCCTTTTGGCTAGACCCGAGATCTGATTCGCTTTAAATCTTGGAAGATAGGAAAACTTGAAAGGCGCGCTTTTGTCGTATATTTTAAATCTATTTCACATATCGCTATTTTGTAATATCGCTAGTAAGTAGATTTATTATAGAATAAAACGAAATTTTATCACAAGAGGATTGAAATTAATAATTAAAACCTAGTCAGCCAATTCATCAGTAGTTGAAATTTCACAATATTCAAAATGATCGAAACTACAGTTAGAACATGAATGAATTTCAATCAGACTATAATCCTTTTATCAAATGGTCTGGATTACATTCAAATTCGAATTACGAATCTAAACGAATACACGTAGAATACCTACATTGTATTCATTTTTTTGTTATCAGAATTATTTGTTGGAAAAAGAGGTGTAGGACGAAATTAAAATGAGATTCCGGAAATAATTTGTAGATCAATTCCAGTATTTTTGTTCTTCGAATTTCGATAGTGAAAGTCGAAATTCTTAGATACCAGATATTGTAATAAAGTCACGAAAACCAATGACGAAATATCTTTGAGAAAATTTCTCGAAAGAGAATAGCTTAGTAGAAAATACCTAAATGGCGATGTTTGATGTATTTTTTATTTTATGTTCTTTAAATATAATCTTGTTCCAGCATATATTATATTCAAATTTGAATATTCATTAGTTCATAATCGATCAACGAATTATTAGATAATAGATAAAAAATATAAGATTAAATATTTTCATCCTTATTCAACGAAAAAAAAAATGATAAACAATCGACAAAGACTCTAGAAAATTGTACTTTTATAGCTTTTGTATGTGTATAATACTTATTAACTAGAAATTCAAAAAGATTGGTAAAAGGAGAAAATATATAATATATTAGGATGGTCCCTAATTCGGTCATATTCGAATTTCTAAAATTGGAAATCGAAAATGATCAAATCGAGGACCACTCTGATCATTTTCTGTGATATTATATCAACCAGTAATACTCAGCTCATCTTCCTCGAAGAAATTCACATCCTCTAGTCCCTCGGGCATGTAATTGAGTCCAGACTCGTCTTTATGTAGCATATTGTACCCTTTCCCATTGCCTAAAATTTTCAATAATTTTTATTCCCATTCATTTCGATGTGTATGTTAATCTAAAACCCGAAGAATCTTTTATCTCACCAAGCAGTTTCACTAATCTTGAGGAACCGGTTCCCCTCAAATGCACCGGGACAGAGGGCTGCTGGCCTTTTTGATCAGCTACTAATCTTTGCGCTGATCTAAGCACGTCTTCCATTAATCTCGACTTTGGAGCTCTGGCTAAGTATATGGCGCACTGAGCTAGCAGCACATCGCATTCTGGCATTCCTATCATCTTGCAGCCATCCATCACAGACACAGCAAGACCTGAAAAGTCCAATTTCATATAGCCGGGAATAAATGAAGGAATAGTTCAATTTTTCATGCTGATTTTAGACTCTGAACATACAACTGCTACAGAGGCATAAAAACAAAAATCTCCATAAAACATAAAAGCTACAATTTAGAACGACTATTCATTTCCACACACCCAAAGCTTTGGGATCTGCAAGACCTACATCCTCGCTAGCCATTCTAACTAATCGTCTAGCAATATAAATCGGGTCTTCGCCCCCAGCCATCATTCGTGCCAGCCAGTAAATCGTTGCATTTTCATCACTGGCTCTGACCGACTTATGGAGCGCGGATATCATGTCGTAATGCTGATCTCCTTTCTTGTCATACAACACATGGGACTTCTTCAAGCTGTCCTTAACGTCTTCTAATGTAATAAGTCCCGGACCATCGCGCAATAACTCTTCTTCCTTTGGGGCTTTTGATTGAATGGCTAACTCCAAGCCTCCCAAAGCGATCCGAGCATCTCCATCACAGGTTTCTGCCAACCACTGTACGGTCGGTTCATCTATAATGAACATTGGAATGGAGGACGCTTCCTCGGATGCAACTGAGTCGCTGGAATCAGCCTCTGAGGATTGGGAATCATCTTGCTTGCTAGCGTTTATGGATTCTGCCGAATATACCTTGCCTTCTGCAAATGTGACCGCGTTTTTGACGATTAACACCAGATCTGGAGTCGTTAGTTTCTCTAATACTACGACTCGGCATCTACTGAGCAGCGCAGAGTTCAAACTAAAACAGGGGTTCTCCGTCGTAGCTCCGACCAAAGTTATCGTGCCTGCCTCAACGTGGGGTAAAAATATGTCCTGTTGAAGTTTGTTGAACCTGTGTATCTCGTCCATAAACATTACTGTCCGACGACCAAATTTCAACTCGTTTCCTGCACGGCTTACTGCCTCTTTTACATCGTTTACTCCTGACATTGCTGCGGACAACTTCACATATCTCATTCTTCCACCGGGCGTTTCTTTACATATGTTTGCTATCACGCTGGCCAATGATGTCTGAAAAATCGTTACAGATTTGAGAAAATCGACCTTCAATGCCCGGGAAAAAACGATTAGATACTACCAGATATCAACAAGATTTATGACCAGGAAGTATTTAGGGATACCGATTCTTATACGTAGTTTTTCCAATAAAATTACCTTTCCACAACCCGGAGGTCCCCATAAAATCATACTTGGAATCTCTTTCTTTTCCAACAACTGGAGTAGGACCGATTTTGGTCCAAGTACGTGTTTTTGTCCTACATAATTGGTCAGACCAGTTGGTCTGACTCTTTCGGCGAGTGGAACGTGATCGTCTTTTGAAATTTTTTTGCCGTTTGTTAATGTACCCTGAATAATATGTAGAACTAGTTATTTCCTATCCAGAATTATACTATGATACACATTATTGTTAACATTTATTACACATTCATTGGAAAGGGGGATTGAGAAAGAGATAAACGAGAAGGGTATGGCAAAGATGAAGAGATTTGGGAAGACTTCATTCATCTAATAATATTGCAAATTATTGTAATCCGAAAAAAGTAAAATGGGATTACTTTGCTCTGTTGTAAATCTGGCATAACTTTCTTGGGTACATCTGTAGCGGGTGTTTTATCAGTATTTGAATAACTGCGTTCTTGATGATCGTCTTTGTCGATATTTTCGACCGATTGCAGTTGCTGGTATTTAGCTTTCTTGGCCAGAGGCTCGGACGGTTTTCTTTTACCTGGTGTACCCGATGGAAATGGTCTCTTGTTACCGTCATCACTCACTGACTTCTTTCTCGATTTGTCATTCTCGTTTAAAAACAAACATTTATTAACGTGAGTTTCGATCTGCGATGCGAGATACTCTTTACCACATATCGGGCAATCCATAATCCACAATAATACTATCGTTATTGTTATTATTGTGGCTAGATCTAATTCTAGATCACCAATCCAGATAAACAACAATTAACTCTTCTTTACTAAACTATACAATGTACTCTATTTCTTTGTTATACAATTTAGTACTTTTTACAACGATGCTTAACTGCAGTCAAATTTCTATAACCCCGCATCAACAGCTGAGCACATGTATGCTTGGACCAGATGGCAGCACCGAAATATCTTGTTTGTCAAAATTGCACAAACACACACACATACGCATATATAGAATACATTTTTACATTCCTATCGAAGAATGTGAGAATAATTTGAATTCTGGGCAAACAATAATTATACAATAATAAAAGAAATTATTGTCTGTAAGCCTACTAGTATATGTTTCTATTATTCTCCTTACTAGATTTGAATAAACAAATTTTTGACAATAATTAATCTTTCATCGCTGTATGTTCCCATGTATGATGTATGTTCCTTGAGTAAATAAAATGAGATGAAAATGATGAAACTGCTTATACTATAGTAATTTTACTCATTATTCTTATCGTGGGTTTAGTCAAGTAGATAACTATTCTATTATGTAATCCCATATCGCATTTGTCAAAGAACAATGATGATTAGAAATCGTGAAAGCTCTTACATCGCTGTATTTCGTTATACTCCTATAATATGTATAGTATATCCTTCGGCGATTTCTTCGGACAAAATATCTCCGGTTTGAATAATACCGTTATGACGCTGACCTGGATGGATGCCGGGTTCTTCCTACTAGAGTACTATACAGTCTTTCGCGAGTTTAGTCGTAGTTAGAAATCGTCCGTAGTGTAAATACGATTAAAAAAAAATCAGAAATGTCAACAGGTTTTTATGCAGTAATGTAATATATATCACTTTCAAACATTACAAGTTTAAATAATACGAATTATAACATGGAAACACGCCGTAGAAAAGTTAAAACAATTGACAACTGCAAACACGATGCGCAACAACACGGCTCTACAATTGCCGCGAAATTTGAGTCCAATGACACCAACGGGGATTCCCCGAAAAAAATAGATACTTCAGAGGTAAATATCAATCGTTATCATATTTTATATCTTATATCTCAAATAAATAAAATATATTTTTCAGATTTAGTATCAAAATAACTTATTAAATATGATTTATATCAATTATTAGACATTGCAATATAATATATTGTCTTAGGGTAACGTTATTGAGTCGATATCTGCAGAAAAGCCATTGAAACACCGTACAGAGAATAAAACTATCAATGAATTGCCTACCAGACTGAGAATAAACTTTGAAGTTGATTTGGTCGCCGCATTCTTATTAATCGCAGGATTAGCCACCCGTTTATATCGTCTTGAAGAACCGAGGAGCATTGTGTATAATTCAAATTAACTACAATATCATTCGTCACACTAATTAATCAATAATAAAAAATCTGATAATAACATTTCGATTTATTTTCCTAAACGATACACATACAGCTTCGACGAGCTTCATTACGGCAAATATGTTGGTCTATACATGAGAAGGACATATTTTTTCGACTCTCATCCTCCGCTTGGAAAACAGCTTGTTTCAATAGCTGCTTACTTGGCAGGTTTCGATGGTAAATTTAAGTTCGACAGGATAGGAAGCGAGTACACAGACCTAGTTCCTCTTTTCGCTCTTCGCATCGTGCCGGCGTTATGCGGGAGCTTAGCTTTACCAACAGTTTATCATTTGGCTTTAGAATTGGGCTTGAAACAATGGAGTGCTGCTCTAGCTGGACTGATGTTACTGTTCGGCAAGTATTATGCATCAGAATTGCTCTCTAAACCGGCGTAGAATGTCTAATGAATTTGTGTATAATTTTCAGACAACGCTTTCTTAACTCAGTCTAGATTCATTCTGATGGAAAGTATCCTGATACAATTTTCTCTATTCGGTTTATTGTGCATTGGAAAATTCAGGAAGATCATGGATAAACCGTTCACTCTATCATGGTGGATATGGCTTTCGTTAGCGGCAGTTAATCTCTCCTGTGCTTTATGGTCCGTGTCAATTAATCAGTAAAACGTATAGAAAAACTATTGTGAAATAATAATTCGTACATATTTTTCTTTCTATTTTAGCGTAAAGTACGTCGGATTCTATTCGCTACTTCTCTCTTTAGCTTTGATAGCTCGCGACTTCTGGAGTTTAATTCCTCAGAGATATTTGTCCACCACTAGTTTATACGGTCATTTATTAGCCAGGATCATTGTCCTCGTTACTATACCGGTCATTGTATACGTTGGTGTATTTTACGTACATTTATCTATACTGACTAAGGCTGGACCACATGATGCAGTCATGACTAGTGCTTTCCAAGCTAGTTTAGAAGGCGGTTTAGCGAGCATCACCAAAGGCCAGCCACTGGAAGTTGCTCACGGGTCGCAAATCACTCTTAGACATACCCACGGTCGTGCGTGCTGGCTTCACAGCCACAACCAGGTGTATCCCCTCCGGTATACGGACAACAGAGGCAGCTCTCATCAGCAGCAAGTCACTTGTTACTCTTTCAAGGATGTAAATAATTGGTGGATAGTCAAAAAGCCAGGAACAGATGGTCTCGTTGTGTCCAAACCGATAGAGCCTATAAAACACGGAGATGTGGTTCAGCTGGTTCACGGAATAAGCAGTAGAGCGTTGAACTCACACGATGTAGCAGCTCCGATGTCACCCCAGAATCAGGAGGTGTCCTGCTATGTTGACTACAATGTTTCCATGCCTGCACAGAACCTTTGGAGAGTTGATATAATCAATAGAGATCAGGCCGGAGATATTTGGCACACGATACAGAGCCAGATACGATTAATACACGTCAATACCGAACAAGCATTGAGATTTAGTGGCAGGCAGTTGCCGGACTGGGGATATAATCAGCATGAAATTGTTGCCGATAGAATCATTGAACAACAGGACACTGTTTGGAACGTTGAAGAGCACAGGTACACCAAAAGCGAAGACCAAAAGCAGAGGGAGAGAGAATTGGTTGGTGCTGAGATGATCCCATTGAGAGCAACCACTCTCAGCTTTTGGGAAAAGTTTATTGAATTGCAGACTAAAATGTTCTTCAATGCACAAGAGGCTCAAAACAGCCATATGTACTCCAGCGAACCAATAGAATGGCCCCTTATGACTAGGGGCATCGCTTACTGGGTCTCTACTGAAAGCAATGTTAGTATAACGGAATTTATAGTCTGGAAATACTTTGTGATACTTTTTTTTTACTAGTTTCAGCCTCATCTTATATTCGAAATCCTTTTTCTCATTTCAGGCTCAGGTACATTTATTGGGAAATATAGTAGTTTGGTACTCTGGTACGGTGTCTCTCTTGGTATACTCTTGCCTGCTAGTTTTTTACCTATTAAGACGTAGAAGACTGTGTTTTGATATATCCGATGATGAATGGAAGAGATTTGTCGTATTTGGAGAAGTTCTACTGGTCGGGTATCTTCTGCATTTTTTGCCGTTTTTCTTTGTCGAACGAACCTTATTTCTACATCATTATTTGCCAGCGTTTGTCTTCAAGGTATTGATAACGTCTGCAATCATAGACCACGTGGATTATCTAATTGGGTGAGTAATTATATCTATAGAAAATCATATAATTATAATCAGAAATAATTGGAGAATCTCTATTTTTCTCTTTCATTTTCAGAACACGACTCAGATGGAATCTCGCACTCTTCTTATTCAGAATAGCCATCGCCGCATGGATATGTCTGGTCATATACGTGTTTAAGAAATTTGCTGTTCTAAGCTATGGTACTACTCCTTTGACCATTACGGAAATACTGAAATTGCGATGGCGCGATACTTGGGATTTCATTATCCACAAGGCTTGAATTTTAGACTGTACAAAGGTAATCAACCACTAGTTTCTCTCTTTGAAAAAGGTAAACGGCGCAACATGACGTACTTCAAAATTTGTCCTATTCATAGTTTTACTTCTTGTTCACAAAACTTTCGTTTTAGTTATTATGATTTGAGTATCAACTCTACACGAACAAATCTACACGTTGAATATACTCACACTAATTATTCGTTATATGCAATGATTTTAGGCAAATAATTATTTATCTTAGTATTTAATCGATGTTATGAACACTAAGTTTGAAATACGTAATTATGCGATCGCTCAATGATTAGTGATAAAGTAGGTAAACTATTATAAGAAATTATATATTACATAATATCTATGTAGTCTAATCGTTCATAAACATTGACATATTTTTATAATACATTTACTATTATACTCGTGAATTTTTACATCGTTCCATATTTTGTGGAATAGAGTTTTTAAAAGACATTTAAATTCCAGTACTCATATACAATTGTACTAATATATCATATAGACGTTTTGAAAACATAAAACTTTATATGCTTTGTACGGTATGCCTAGAGTCTGTTTATTTATTACTGTAGTCTGATTAACGATGATTCACAGCAATGAGTCATAACGCTGTGATCATATCCTAGTATCCCATACACAAAGATCTCTGAGTCAACGTTATTCATTCCAAAGCAATAAGAAAATAGTCATATATTAAAACGTTTCACAATGCAATTTGATTATTCTGTGTTGATCAAGAATTTCCTGAAAAAAACCATCATCAATGATTATTTTAAGAAATTCTGGTGGTTCATAATCAGCAAGTATAATTCTGCAATTATAAATAGTGGTTTATAAATCCTAATAAGATTTTAACGAGTTTAAAAATTGAGGCGTTGCCTAATTGATAAAAAATCATTATTATACACGAATTATTTATTCTCATAATTCATCAAACGTATATCTATTACATGACATTTATTAAAACACTAAAATCATTAGGTGATGTGGTAATAATTGGGTAATTGATATAACAATGATACTCGAATAGTGGAATATATTTACATAAACTAAATATGATTGGGGAAAAAATTTTACGAGGCCTTGTTGTGTGGCATATAGGTATAATAATAGATAACATGCACAACTAGGTATTTATCTTATGTCTTAAATCACAAATGGCGATAGAAAAGAATTCAAATCGATCTTAGAAACGTAACTATACAACGTATCCTGGGATATTTTTTAATAATCTTACACTTTTGTGTAAAACAAAGGGATTTTAAGTAAGTACCTAGTGAGTTAATTACTTAGGTAAGTGTATAAATTACTTAACAACAAATAATGATATTCAATCTCAAAATAAGAAAACGAAGGGTAAATATTCATCTTAAATTAAATTGCTATATGCAAATAGATAAATCGATTAATATCGTTATTTGAGAATAAAAAAAAAAAAATTAAATAAATAATAATCGGGATCGGAGCAATAAATAGAGATTAAATAAAACTAATCAGGCCCTAGAATAGTAACGTGAATTCCGTTTTTTAGATAAGATTTCATTGCCATTCTCAAACGCCAATTCAATATGTAAAAATAATTGATCTTATCAAACCATCTCGAACGCTGTCTGAGCTGTTCCCAACTCCAAACGAAAAGAATACAGAATCACAAGCCATTCGCTGCGTACAAGCACCCATCGGGTACCAACCAACTTTGTTGAAGACCACTCCAACGCGGTATACCTATTCAACCAGGGAACAAAAATACGGTATTAATTTTTATGAATACTTGATGAAATTGTCTATTTTTACATCAGCGTAGTGATTAAAATGCTTTCAAGCATAGCCTTAATGACTTTTGAAGAATCAACTGTATTTCGCGATCAAAAAAGGGGCATTTAATTCTGGCTTTTCATCTGTAGAAAAAAAAAAGTGCACGAAATTATGAAAATTAGTCGTGCTTCTCAGAAGACGCACCTTGTTTCTTTGGATATAAACAGGCCTGTTGAATGTTATTTCAACCAAAGATCCAATATTTACTCTCGAAGTAAAATGAGTGTAAGTTAATCTCGATCCATCAGAATCAAGGAGATGAGCGTAGAGCAGTTCGGTATAAGAGCCAGGAACCATCGGAGCAAACGGATCAATCGACTGGCTTTGAACCTGGATAAGAGAGCAAAATGATTATCAAGTTAGATACGATCGAGAAGCGAGTCTCAAGATCGCATATCACAGTATCAATAGACAATTTTTTCAACGCTTCAAAGATCTAAAAAAGAATCCCAGCTCCTGACCTGAGTCGGTACTTGTACTCCAATGACGCAAATATTTCTATCAACATTAAAGGCGACTGAACAATCCAAGACACTAGTATTTAGGCAGTCAGTCTGCTGAACGATAGATCTCAGGCAGTAATATTTAAGCCCTTCTCTAACTCCACCGCCTTCAACCGCTGCTCCAGATCCCATCATGTTCAATGAATTGTTAGCAACGTTTAGAGAAGAGTTACTCAAGCTCATAGAGGACCCGGCCACATTCTGTGGAGCCTGCCACCAAGTGCTGTCCTGAAATGAACTCCTAGAATTCAATTTCGAGGAAGAATTCGGCAGGATTTCACTCAGAATGTTATTTGAGCTTCCAGCTCCGTTAGCTCCGCTAGTATTCGCCATTATTCCAATTGTCTAGAAGAAGAGACAACCGTTGTTAATTTATTTCATCTTTTGATCAAGTTTACTGCTTCAAATAATCAAAAATGTCAACTCTGATTGGAATCAAGGGTAAAAATCAATATTGGAGATGAGAAATCCGTTGAAATCGATGAATAATTAAGAATTTTCAATCCTATTTGATCTTCGATCAATCCCCTATATAACTTCGAAGGTATAATAAATTTACCGATAAATCCCCCATAGTGGGATGTTGCTTGAGAGGTTTAACTCTGCTCTGAACGTTAGTAGAGAATCCGTCAGGCATAGGCCACTTGCTTTCGCTAGACGATATGTTCATTAAAATGGCAAAAGCCTCGTCCTGATTAAGCAGTGAAGACCTAGCAGGTCCCTCGGCGAATTCTTGGGGAGTTAAAGTCAAGAATCTGATCTTAGTGAGGGCATTCCCGATCACAGATCTCAGAGACTTGCTATCTTCCGGGTCTAGGCCTTTCCTCGAGCATTCGGACCTCGCCCACCTTTCAGCAGCGGAAAAGAGTTCGATTTCAGAATTGATCTCCAGTTCTTCCTGCTCAAACACAGTTACCAAAGTACCGACTTCGATTTCCTCAAAGCTGGGCTTACTCAGTACGCTATTAGTCTTTGTACATATAATTTGGAGGCATTTTTCCATCAATACAGGCTCCTCAAATAATTTGGCAAACTCATAAGCCCGGCATGCCTTTTTAGGGGACAAATCAGACCACAAAAACTTCGTGCATTCCTCGACAAGGAAGGGAAGCATATATTTCTTAGCGCAGTAACAAAGTTCGCAGGCCAATTCAAAAGATCCAAGATCTATGTTGTCTGTGTAAATGTATTCAAGCAGAGCCTTAAATGCCTCGGGTTGAACATCCCGGATGGGTATAGGGTCGTTTTTTTCTGCCATACCGCCAAAAAACATTGCCTCAAATACCGGGCTGGACATAGCGAGGAATAGCTTATGTCCCTCAAGTATTTGCTGGTGCGGTTCTTGACCGACGATAAATTTGCAGTCTGACCATTGGCCCGTCTCCAATATGTGCTTTCCACGCTGTGCTACTTTCTGCTTTGTCACTTGCCAGTCGCAAGGAGATCCCATTTTTTCTTCAAAATCAATATAAGAATGAAAGAAACACGTTACGTCGTTACTTTCGCCCAGAATTATTTTTCAAGTTGTTACCTGAAAATTGAATATTTATGATAATTTGTATCTATAATTATACTAGAGTGTAAATTGTGTAAGTTTTAGGTTTAATATCGTACAATATTTACTTCGTATTTAGGTTATGTTAGTAAGTTTATTAAGTATATTCTATATTCGATAAAATTTACCTTTAAATATTCTAAGATAGATCGTAGATCGTTTTTTTTGTTTTTCGTCAAGTTTTATAAGAAATGAATTAAGTGATAAACAAACGATATGATATTTAAATGACAGTAATTACATTATGTATAAGTCAACGTTGTTGTTAGATGTATTTTCTTTCAACAATTTTTTTACAAGTTTTTTTCTGATAATTTTTTAGGTTAGGTTACGGAATTCGTTCTTTTTTTCAATACACACTACTACACGGTTATGACGGAGCTCTCTATTTTGGCTCGCCTCGTGCTTTAGATGCTATTAATATAATTTTGACATAAACAGTACGAGTGGAGAAGGATGGAATAAGAAAAAAAAACATATGTACGTATAATAGTTCGCATGTGTGTGCGCGTGTGTGTAATAATAACCTTCCACATAAATATTGTTCAGTTATATGTATCTTTGTTATAAAAATCAAATAATAATAATAATAATAATACACATAGGATAGGGTTTTTACCTTTTGATAAGAAATTAAATTTTCATATGCTATTTACATGATATAAATTAATATATTCAGCCGGTAGAATAATATACTGGTCTCCCCCCCCTCGAACCTCTGTTTGGAAAAAAAAATATAACCACTCGAATAATTATACACCTTTTAGTTCAAATTAAACCGAGCTAAACGATTCTAGCTGCCAAAAAAATAATATAAATATATATATATATATATATATCTAGGACATAAATATAACACCCGTTTATAAAATAGACGCGCTCTACTCCATCTTGGATTAATAATTTGACTAGTGAGTTTTTTTTTTTATGGTAAAATTTTATATCTTATTCCAACTTTACATTAGAATAAATAAAATAAAATATAACAATCTATTGTTATTATTGTTATTATTATCATCAGTCAGTGAAGTGTTCTCTCTCTCTCTCTCTCTTTCTTTCTCTTTCTCTGTTCCTTGAAGACATCATTCTTTTTTTCTTTATTCCTATTACAATGATAGATAGTTAAAATATAGTATTTGTCTACTTGTATGTATAAAGAACCAAAGAAAAATGGAGAGAAAAACAAATAGAAAATAGAATAAACTAAAGCAATATATTTAATGGGGAATTTTTCTTTTCAGTTTGAAAAAGGTTTTTCTTTCCCTCTTAACTTGACTAGTATAGTTAGTAAATTCTAAATGGCGCACGCAGGCTGCATGGCTACTCAGCTGTGTGTGGCTGTGGTTAAACACGACCATAGGTTTCTGTGATCCGCGAAATGAAATAATGAATATCATCAGTAGTGGTGTGGTTTTTTTTATTTAATTAACAAAGTGCTACAAAAGTGCGAGAAGAGTGCTATTTAGGTTAGAGTTTATCGAAAGTTTAAAGAAAGAAAAAATAAAAAGACAGAAACAACAAACAAAAGAAGAAGAAGAATAAAAAAAAAAAACGAAGAAAAAAAAAAGAAAACACCGTCGGGATTATTACGCCCGATTTATAATACAACGTTCTAAAACTATAAACAACATACACTATTAATTATTATTACATACTACATATTTCTTTTGTGAGTGAGAGAAACCGAACGGCCTACCAGAGTAAGTAGGCACCTGCCGTACTACACCGAGACCCACCTAACATCCCGAACCTCTAACCTCCTGTCATTTAATTAAATATCCGTATCTGTCAACGTCGTTTAGTTCTAGATTAACTGTTTTTCATTAACACGGGTTTAAAAAGTTTTCGAAAAATATTTTCATTTCATTTGTTTTATTTTATATATATTTCTTCTATCTATTATTTTCTTGTCTTTTCTTTTCTTTTCTTCACTTTTCTATATCTTATTTCTTTCCCGCAGCATATAATTCGTGGTAGTTAAATTATACATACATTACGTATGCATATACATGTACATATACATACTGAGAGATAGATAGATAGTAGCCCCTCCCCTATCGCGGTAAACAAATTATTAATCTTCTTTCTTTCTTTCATTCATTCATTGATTCTTTCATCCTTTAATTCTCTATTATTTAATCCTTTTTTTTTTTTTTTTAATGAACGATATTCATGCTATTATAGTATCTCTGCTTTAATTCAACCTATTAATTCACGATCTAAGATAGGAAAGGGTTCTAATGTCACGGACCCTGCCCAACCCTTCCCTTACCTTACCTTACCTTACCTTACCTTACCTTACCTTACCTTACCTTACCTTCCATTCCCTCGCCTCGACAGAGCGACTTAACACTCGATTTTATATTAAAACTACAATACTTTATGTAAACATTAACGTTTATTTCCTTTAAATAATACAATCCAACCAACTGTCTCTTTCTATATTTACTTCAGACTATGAATTATCGTCGTAAACCGTTTATAACTATATTTTATATTTATACAAGGTTATGGAGGTTAACAGGTGACGACGACAGGTTATAAAAACTCCTTTTTAAACAAAATATCAACTTTCAAATTATCAATTATTATCGTCATTATTGAACGGTTTTCAATTTCAACAACTGCAAATACACTACATATTTCGTTATAATTATAGATTTCTGATATCGTTTATTATTGTTATTATTTCGATGATAAACGCACATTTTATTTTATCTATAGTCTGACCAATTATTTAACATCGTAAATATTATATCACAGGTATATACATACACACACACACACATACACATACATACGTCGTAAATTTCTTCTTTTTTTTTCTCTCTTTTTCGTTACCTCAATTCTAATTTTATACAATATCAAAATATTCGAGAGTAGTTGAAAACTTTACTTGAGTAGATAGAAGTATATAAAAGAAAGAAAAAGAAAAGGAAAAAAAAAAAGTTGAAAAACAAATTTTTATTCTTAATTTTCTTTTAATTGTTTTTTTTTTTGCTTCGAATAATTTCAAATTTTGAATTAACGGAATAAATTTACTGAATTTTCAGGAAGATGAACGTAAGCAAGTCGTAGCAGATGAAAAACTGAACGGGAGTTTAATCACTGATTTCAAAATTGACAAAAGGACGGAAAGAAGACTAGCTTTAATGACCTTGCGCACGTGACCGTGGTTCTGAAAAGCTTAGCTTTTGATTTTCTAATCATAATGGAAGGTGTTAGAGATGAGGATAGGCGAAAACGCCTAAGAACACTTGAAGAAAGAATAAAAGATCCTCGCAGCGTTACAAACATTGATTGTTTATTGGATACTGTACAAGCTTTGGCATCGGATTGCGATCATCCAAGTGTTAGACGGATGAAAAATGTCGAGGCTTATATGAACAGATGTAAGACTAAGGGATGAAATAAACATAAACAGTTTTATCTAAACATCTTTTATCATCGTAGCACATAACATTTTCATATATATATTTATTTATTTACTTTATTTATTACAGATGATTCCGTTGCCAGAGATATATGCAAAATGCGTATGCGTAACGAAGATTTTACTCTAATCAAAGTTATAGGTCGTGGTGCATTCGGCGAGGTACAATTAGTCAGGCACAAATCAACACAGAAAGTTTTCGCCATGAAACTATTGAGTAAATTTGAAATGGTCAGTTTTTTATTCATTTATATTGCTTCAAAAGTTAAACAGAATTCTACCCTTGCGTTAAAAAGCTGAGGGAATTGATAAAGCAGACCTTGAATAACTCAATGAATGATATTTAATACTTTATTGCAGATCAAGAGATCAGATTCTGCATTTTTTTGGGAGGAAAGAGACATTATGGCTCATGCAAATTCACAGTGGATAGTACAATTGCATTTTGCCTTTCAAGATAACAAGTACCTATACATGGTAATGGACTATATGCCAGGTGGAGATCTGGTTAATCTTATGTCCAACTATGACGTGCCTGAAAAATGGGCAAAGTTTTATTGCGCCGAAGTTGTTCTTGCCTTAGACGCTATACATTTGATGGGATTCGTTCATAGAGATGTTAAACCGGACAATATGCTATTGGACAAACATGGACATCTTAAATTAGCTGACTTTGGAACCTGCATGAGAATGGATTCGGTATTAAATAGACTCAGCAATAATTTATAATGGAAATTCATGTATTTCATCATTTCTCTGAGAAAGACGTTTTCTTTAATTTTCTAAAAATATATAATTATCAGTTTTCTTCCCTAGAGGCATCAAAACTCTTTTAACTCGTTAATATCTGCTTTTCTAAAGGATGGGCTTGTCCGCTCGGACACAGCAGTTGGCACACCGGACTACATATCTCCAGAAGTTCTCCAATCCCAGGGAGGCGAAGGTGTTTACGGTCGTGAATGCGACTGGTGGTCCGTGGGAGTATTTTTGTATGAAATGTTGGTCGGAGATACACCGTTCTACGCCGATTCATTAGTAGGAACATATTCTAAAATAATGGACCATAGAAACTCACTGCATTTCCCGCAGCAAGAGGCGGACATATCTCACGCGGCCAAAAGTCTGATATGCAGTTTTCTCACAGATCGTACAAAAAGATTAGGAAGAAACGGAGTTAACGAGATAAAAAGTCACGCCTTTTTCAAAAACGATCAATGGACTTTCGACAATCTTAGAGAATGCGTGCCGCCTGTTGTTCCCGAGTTGTCTGGCGACGATGATACCAGCAATTTTGACGACGTGGACAAGGAGGACGGACCAGAAGAGAGTTTTCCCGTCCCTAAAGCCTTTTCTGGGAACCATCTGCCCTTCGTCGGGTTTACTTACTCCGGTGATTATCAACTGATGAGTAGATGCGGCAGTGAGACTGTTGACGGTATTGTAAACCACATAAACAACGGGATAAGCGACGACGTTAAGATATCTCAGCTGGAAAATTCGTTGGAGAGAGAAAGGCGGCTGGTAGAAACTCTCGAGGGTAGGCAAAGGGCGCTGACTGCGCAACTAGAAGCTGTGACGAGGCGGGAAGCAGAGTTACAGGAGGAGACGGGCCGCGCAGACAAAGAATTGACACTGTTGAGGCATAACTTTAAAGAAACACAGCGCAGATCTGACCACGAGGCGGAAGCCCGAAGGAAAGTTGAGGCCTCTTTAATTGAACTTAAGAAAAAGTTCGATGAGGAACAGTCCAAGAGAGCGAGGGACGCCACCAACTCGCACCAGACATCGGAGAGGATTATTACACTTGAAAAACAACTTAAAGAAATGCAGGCAAAACTTGAGAGGGAAACGGAGAGCGCAGGGAGATTGAGGAAACAGGCTGCCGAAGTTACCGTCGCTAGACAAGCCGCCGAGCAAATGACCAACGAACTACAAGTTGCTAGGGCTCAATTACAGGCACAGAGAGACGCGCTGCAACAAGAAGTCGCTACTCTACAGGTTGACATTATGAAGAAACAATCTTTTATAAGACAATAACTAAAATTCTGACTTCAATTAATCGTTTGGATTGATGAATACTTGTCTTAGTTAACTGAATGAATATAAAATGTTCTTTTATCTTCAATTAAAGGGCCAATTGTCCAAGGAAAGAAGCTCTCGGTCACAAGCATCCTCTTTGACTGCTGAACTCGAGACCAGATTATCTGCTTTACATGTTGAGTTGGAGCACAGTCGTAGACGAGAAGAAAAAGCTACTTTAGATAACCGGCAGTTGAGCGAGCGGGTTTCATCCCTGGAAAAAGAAGCCGCGGGATTAACGCTTGAACTGAAGGCAGCACAGGCGAGATACAATCAGGAAGTTGCAGCGCATCAGGAAACTGAAAGATCCAGAATGCTTTCTAAAGAAGAGGCAAATATGGAAGTTGTTAAAGGTATTATAACTTATAATAACGCTGAGGACTTGAAGCGAAGAAGAATTAAAAAAATTAATAGAAATATTTTGCTGCCTATTAAGCTAAGAATTATTGTTACATGCATCTAAGGACGTACAGATAGAACATTTAAAGGTAAAAATGAATGGGAATTAAATAGTTGAATGAAATTATAAAAATCTATTGACGATATAATTGAAAATTGACCATGATAAATTTATTTTTGATTGCTGCTTTGAAAACGAACGTGTGAAATTTTCAGTACGTATAAAAAAAGAAATTTGGGTGTTTTCTCCACAGTTTATTAGCAGAGATTAATAACGTATATTTTTTCACCTATGGAAATAGCCCTCCAAGTTAAACTTAATGAAGAAAAGAGCGGGAGACAACGTGCGGAATTACTTGCTCAAGAAAAGGAACGTCAGACTTCAATGCTCTCTGTAGATTATCGACAAATTCAACAAAGATTACAAAAACTTGAAGGAGAACACAGGCAGGAAGTTGAAAAAGTTAAAGCTCTTCAAGGCCAAGTAGAACAGGAACAACAGAAGAGAAATGTTCTGCAAACAGAATTTGGACAGCAATCTTCTGAGGCTGGTAGACTCAGAGCTAGAGAACAACAGCTAGTCGGTGAAGTGGCTCAACTCAGAGAAGCCAAAAGGCAGATAGAGGAGGAATTACACCATTTAAAAACACAACGAAGCGTAGATTTGCTTCAGACTAAAGAATTGCAGGAACAGTTAGAAGCTGAGGCTTATTTTTCGGTAAGCTTCTTTCCCGAACGAAGAAAACTCTTTGAATATTCTAAATTTTGGGAACAAAAAATTGTTACAAACTTATCTATCATTTTTTCAGACGCTGTACAAAACCCAGACGCAGGAACTACGCGAAGAATTAGACGACAAGACTCGACTTCAGCAGGAATTGGAAGAGGAACGTTGCTCCCTGGTTCATCAATTGCAACTTTCATTGGCTCGAGCTGATAGCGAGGCATTAGCCAGGTCTATAGCCGAAGAAACTGTAGCAGATTTAGAGAAGGAAAGAACTATGAAGGAGTTAGAGTACAAAGACAGCATTGCAAAGCATCGTCAGGAGTTGAATTCAAAGGAACAGTCCATAAACGTTCTTAAAGATAGCGAAAACGAGATGAAAAAAACCACCGAGTTATATCTGAAGGATAAAGAGGATTTAAACAAGCGTATAAAAGACCTACAGGAACAACTTAGCAAGGAACACTCTAACGCCGAAGAAAAAGAACGACTAAGCGGTAAACTAAAGACAGAACAACTGCTCAAACAACAAGCGGTGAATAAATTGGCTGAGATAATGAACAGGAAAGATATATCCTCGGGTACTAAAACCAGAAACAAAGTTCCGTCAGCTGATTTGAGAAAGAAGGAAAAAGACTGTAAAAAATTGCAACAAGAATTAACACAGGAGAGAGAGAAATATGGGCAGTTGGCTGCAAAGTGGCAAAAAGATCTGCAGGATTTACAGGTGAGAAATTATTAGAATATTTTGTCCAAATTTCACTTTGTTATAATATCTTTTTTTTTCAACAGGCTCAAGTCGCGGAAGAGTATCAAGCGAAACTTCGACTGCAGATGGAATTAGACTCTAAAGATTCTGAGATAGAGACTCTGCAAATGAAAATAGCTTCGATTAATTCAGAAACTGCTAGTCTTTCTTCGGCAGAAAATGACGGGGAAGATACGCTGCTTACAGAACATGGTGCCTTAAGATTAGAGGGATGGCTCAGCGTCCCTAATAAACAAAATATCAAAAGACATGGGTGGAAGAAACAGTACGTTGTTGTATCGTCGAAAAAGATCATATTCTACAACAGCGAAAATGACAAGATGAACGCAGACCCCATACTCATTTTAGATTTAAGCAAAGTCTTCCATGTTCGATCCGTCACACAAGGAGACGTTATTAGAGCAGATGCCAAAGATATTCCGAGGATATTTCAGGTGAGATAAAAAAAATCAGTGGGTGTTAAAAATTGCTCAAACTCTAGAATTTTTTATTGCATGAAATTGAACATTTTTTCAGATTAGCGAGAATCATTTTACAATACTCAGTATCCGTTTTATGCTCTCTAAAATAAAAAATCCAGTTAATCTTTGAACAAATTAACATTACAGTTATTGTACGCGGGAGAAGGTGAGGCAAGACGCCCGGGTGATGAAAGTAACGCATTACCCGGTGTGGAACTTCCTCAACTAATGGACAAACCTGGTACTCTGACGCTCAAGGGTCATGAATTTATTTCAATATCGTATCATATGCCAACGACTTGCGAAGTCTGTACAAAACCGCTCTGGCATATGTTCAGACCACCTCCTGCTCAGGAATGCAGAAGTAGGTTTATTTCTGAACCGATTTTAATCCTATTTTATCATCCTTTGATCCATTATCTCAGATCTTTATTTCAAATTTTATTAATTTATTTCCTATTCAACAGGGTGTCGGATAAAAGTCCACAAAGAGCATTTAGAGAAGAAAGAGGACGCTATTGCGCCTTGTAAATTGCACTATGACCCAAACAGTGCAAGAGAATTACTAGTGTTGGCCGGTAGCCCAGACGATCAAAAATATTGGGTAATGAGGCTATCGAGAAGGATACAAAAATGTGGCTACAAAGCTAATTCCCACGGAGATGGAACTGGCCAACGAGTATCTCCAAGGTAGCGTAGGTGGACAGCTCATCCTGGGACTTAGTATCTCTTGTGTTGTGGCGTCGCATGATTGGGTGTAGAGAGGTAGCGTTGTTTGATGTTTTTTTTTTTTTTTGTCTTCATTTTTATCATTATACAGCCAACTGCAAGCCTCAATATATATTTTTTTCTTTTTATCTATTCTGCAAATTCATTTTATATCATTTCATCATCTGCATTTTAAGCTTTTATTTACAGATAAATATCTGCTGTATATATAATTGCACAATAATCAAACGGGCAACGATGTATTATTAATTAATTAAGATATTATTCGGGTCGATTTACCGATTCATAAATCTATTTTTCGTTTTTCTATTTCGCTGCGGACAGGCTTCAGAAACTAATAAAGGTCTGCTTTATTTTATCCTAGGCTCTATTTCGTCTTTTGAATAAATAGATTGTCTTTAATATTGTTTATAGATAAAGTTTTCGAATACAATTCATCGTTTTTTGAATGTAGTTTTGTTGCGGGTGATCTAACGAGGCTTTTTCTTTTTTTTTCTTCACAATACTCGAATAACTTATATGCACTCAGCATGGTGTGGTATTTTTTTTTTTTACTTTAATTTATTTGAGAAAACAGCTTATCTGGTATAATAATAATAATAATAATAATAATAATAATTTGCCAGCTAAAATATTTGGGTCTGATTGTTCAAAAGCCTTGCTTCGGTTTTCAGTATGCTGTAAAAAAAAAAAATTGCTTTCAAAATAATTAACATTTACGCAATTTAGTTAATGCTTGATACATTTTGATTTTAGGGAATCTACAAGATCGACGCTTAAGCCTTACTTGTCGGTTCCTCAACGATCTGCCACTCTACCTGCCAACGCTAGTATGGGCAAATGATCTTAACGAGTCTCTTTTTCCACAACGATTTAACGAAAACTACAAAATTCATTCATATTATCTTTTCCCATAAATTTTTTCTTTTTTTTTTTCTCTCTTCTTCTTCATAATATATATTCATATATATATATATTTTGGCCGCTTTTCTCTTGTAAATATCTCACATACAGAATGTGTGAAATCTATATTTTAAGTATTCCCCCTTTTACCCCACTCAGCTACGCGCGCCCCCTTCTCTAGGATGATTTTAATTGCGTATATGTGATCTATTTTTTTTTTTTTTTTTCTTGAAGACAGTTTTACAGCAGCTGCTATATCGAAGGTTCTATCGCTAGTTTAATCAACTAATAGAACTGATGAAACGTTGATATTAATTTAATACGTGACAAAATTTTGGATTGTATAATTGTTTAAAAATAGACGATAAATGAACGTTTTTTTCTTTAAACAAATTTCAGAGGATTATTTATCTGCTTACAAATATCGACTACGTTGCGATCTTAGGTGATACGCTTTATACGAATGAGTCGAATCTTTGGAATATTGTTCATCAGGTTCTTTATGCCTGTATTATTATTATTACTATTATTATTATTATTATTGTTGTTATTATTATTATCATCGTAAATTGGTTTAATAATTGATAAAGCTTGAGGTAAAGAGATATAAAAAAAAAAGTAAAGAAAAGAAACAATACATTGAAAATAAAACAAATTAAAATTTTGAAAAGAAGAAAAATTTTTAAGTATAAAATAAATTGTCGGTGCATTGGATAAAGATAATTATGTATAATTAAGCTCGTGGTCTGAATAGCTTGTTTTTTTTTTTTTCTATATTTTTGATATCGCTGCCAAAGTATACTTATACGAGAGAAATAAGAAAAAGAATAAGAAGAATAAGAAGAAAAAGAAAAAAAAAAAATGGTAGAAATGAAGAGTTTGCTATTAGTGACTATAAATATTATAATTATAATCCATAAGAATAGTTAATTATTTAATAATTTCTGCCATTACGCTAACTGACGCTAGCTGGGCACCGGTCGAAAATCTAATAATTAATAGATATTAATAATTTTCAATAAGTTCATTTCAAATTGCCTATTTTTTTATTTATTAGTAGATACATATATATATATATACTATATATATATTATTTCTACAGATATTAGAATTTGATATTCCCTGTATATAATTGATAAGTAAAACTCTGATATAAATCTGTTCTACTTGAGGCGCGACTTTCTAGAGAACTATAAAATTGATTGATAAATGAAAACGTTGAGTTTTTTTTTGTTTCTATCTAATCGCAAAAAGAAATTATAAACTAATAATTGAAGAAAGGCGGGGAATTCCAATATTTCTCGTTGTTATAGTAAACGTTTAAATTAGAATTGAGATAAAATAATAATTAAAATTAAAATTAAAATTAAAAGAAATAAGTATTATTATTTTTTATACATTCTGTGAATTAAATATTTAATTTTCTTATTTTTACAAAGATAATATAATAATAATGATAATGATAATGATAATGATGGTAATGTTAATATTAATGAATATAAATTTAATTAAGATCGTGTTCGCCCAGCTAACTATGGAGGCCGCCAAAGTTAACGCGATTAAAATAACAATTAAACGAAAATTATAAGAAACTGAATGAAATTTGTTAAAAAAAAAAACCACAAATATTTATAATTGATTATATATAACTTGAAAGGAAAAAAAAACTATTAACAGAAACAGATAATTAATAAATAAATAAATAAATAAATAAATAAACCAACAAGAAATGAAAATAATTGAATAATAATTAAAAGTGCTAGGAAACAGCGCTTAAAAGAGTGAGCTTCTTTGTATAGTAGATATATAAACGAATTTTATAATATAAGAATTCATAATGTAATATAATAATGTTATTATGTATTGTAATATTCAGGTTTAAATCGTGCATAACTAAAATTCCAAAAAAGAAAGAAAGAATAAAGAAGAAGAAGTAGAAGAAGAGAAAAATAAAAAAAAATCACAACACGTCGATAAAAGATTAACAGACGATTTTATGCAAGAACAATTTTCTTAGTAGCCGACGTAACTAATTTTCTTCTCTGCTAAGTAAAAAAGAAAAAAAAGACAAGAATAGTAAACATTATACTTGCCCCCCTCGACCAATGCTTAAACTTATACAAAGATCATTGTTAAGATTTAGAAGAAAAAAGAAAAAGAAAAGAAACAAAACATTTTGAATGAGTTTTCCTGCAGGAACAGGAGTTTGATATACTTAATGTATTAGATATATGATATGCGATCATTAAAGATACATTTTTAAACGATATATAGTATATTCACAGCCTTTCGCATAGTTTGCTTTGCTGTTTTCAATAGTTCTTCTTCTTATTGTTTTTTCTTTTTTCTTTTTAAAGTAGATATAATTTTATCGGTCAATTTAATAATCAGGGGGCTGTAATTTGATCTTGCATGAAATCTTCCCTGCGGTGCTCCCTTATCCTTATCAGTCTGCGCCTTTGGTCTAATAGTTGGAGATATTAATAAGAGAAGAGATTAGAAATGAATTAAATTAAAAAAATAAATAAAAAAACGCATGAAGTTAGTAGCAGCTGATGGGGGGAATTAAAATCACCAAACTAAACTTAACTTAACTTAAATTAACTTAACTACTGCCCCGTGCCTTCTTCCCTCCGATCTCAAAAGAAATGAAAAAAATAAAATAAAATTAAAAATAAAGAGAGCGTGAGGAGAGATGATGATTATGAGAATATTAATGAAAGAAAAAAGGAAAAATTAAAGAAAATTAAAGAAGATTAAAGAAAACTTGTTACAGCATATTTTATTATTGTTTAGTTATTTACAATCTGTATATTATTAATTAATATTACGATTAAAACTATTTTGTAGATAATATTCGACCTCGTCTTATTTATTAACTATTATGAAATTAATCTACGATCATCATTTACACCGCAATATTACATTCCTTATTTTCTTGAATTAGGATCTCTTTGAAATCGAATACATATAAGTAAAGTAGGAAAAAAAATAAAGAAATAGTTGAATGAGATTTTTTTTTCAATAATTACTAAATAGAGAAATACAATTGTTTTCGTCAAATTTATATAATTTATATGAAAGAAAATAAAAGGTAAAGATTTATTTTATTACTGTAATAAATATTGTTGTCATGGAGAAGAGAAAAAAAAAAAATACGATAAATTTAATAGAATATCAAACTAAATTACAACAAGGACTACTATCATATTTTTATTTTTTTTGTTGGATTGATGAGAAAACTGAGTCTGAATTGATAAGGAATGAGATTAGGAATGAAAAAGATCTGATCTTATACCTTTTTTTTTTTTTGTCATATATATATTTGAAGTCGTTTCTTATTGCATAAAGCAAGGATTATAATTTATAAACACATCGCTTTATTATCCCATTCGTTATAACTGTTCATCTCTGTACTTGGCGGTGTATAAGATGTGTTCAATGAATTTTTATTTTTCTTATATAAATGTAGTAATGTAGCATACATGCTGTTCTGAGTATATTTTATACTACACATGCTCCTACCGTATGTTCTTATTGGAATTATGAATAACGCTTTATAAATTAGCGTACATCTAGCATTTTATTTTTATTTATTCTTTTCTCAACGTAGATGAAAATCTATTTTTCTATATTAGTTTAATTATCTTTAGAGTGGGATAATGATATCTGGCAATATCCGGGAAACATGATTTTATTATATTCATGTATATTATTATGTCTTGCAATTTTATTATTTTTAAATATTATATGTATTTTATTATAGTTAGGTCGCTAGTTCCAAATTTCACTCGATCATACGCATCATAAATTTCTAATATGTAGAATATTCGAATTCCTAAGATTCAAAAACATATGATTTTCAAAAGTTTTTAGTAAATCTTGCTATTTTGATTTCATCAACCGATCTGAAAGATATTGATTTTGATTTTACACATAGATATTGCATGCGCGTGTGAAACTTGGCGGGCACTAACATTACTCCAAAACATCTTACCTAGTATTGATCGTAGTTCAATCGTATATATACAACACAAAAGTTTTCTATCTCATCTAGATGTTAAGATTTAAGTTAGAATTGATAGTTAGTCAATAAATACATGCAAGGCGAAGTGAAAACGAGCGATGAAACTGGGATTAAACGTCGACTTAATAATTTATCTGATCTATTTCAACGATGTATACAAATTTACTTCATCATTCTATTTCATTTCTTTTTTTTTTCTATTTTTTTCTTTTCTATTTTATTATCCTCTTTTCTTTTTCTTCGCTCCATTCGATCAATTCTACAACGACTCAAGCAAGCATTAGGAGATTAGAACGATTGAAAACCTGCTATTTGCTTTAATATATTATTGTTAGTTTTAAATATCTTTGTAAACTAGTTAGAAATCGGAATAACTAATTTTACACAATGTTTAACTATAACAACTGAACAAAATTAGGTATATTTAATTTTTTTTTTTTTTTCTCCAATATTCTATGTGGTAAATATTCAAAAAATGTGTTGCGTAGTGACCTGCCGCCGTCTTTCTCTCCTATGAAGTATCTTTTCTTCAAAATTTACTATTTATTCAAATCTCTTTTGTTCGCGTTTATTCAAGCTTTCTTTATCCGATCAACGATACAGATATTTAGTTTATTAGTTTTCAACGAGAATTATCAGTGTTGCGTATGAAAAATTCAAACTTTTAAAATTATCTTAGGAAACCCTTTGCCTTTGCCTTAGATAAAATGAAAATATGATAATATGACCAGATATCAAACGTGTTTAGAATATTTGTTATGAATTTTTCTTATCGCATCGTATAAATTGTAGAAAATTGAATAACAAATAACGAGATAAAAATTGTATCGAAAACTTTGAGAAATTCAATTTCTTTTCTTTTTATTATTCGTATCAAATAATGAAATGGAATTATTTGGTGCACGACCACAACCCGCGATGTATCAATATCAGTCTTAATCATAACCAGCGGCAGGTACCGGCGAAAAAACTTATCGACTATTATATTTTGGATACAATTATTGTAAGATTGTTGTTCTTGTTTCTTTATCTTTTCTTTTTTATTGTTGTTTTTCTTATATTTTGAAGAGACTATAACACAGCCTCGAGGCAAAAGATTATTTTCTGACTAGACCGACCAGTCCTCTATTCATGAGTTTTGGTTTAGGTAGCTTTACTTGAAGCGACGACGACGACGATGTCGTCGATTTATCCATTTTTTCAACAGATTTTAGCGCCGATGATTCCCGCGACGCTAGACCCTGACGCTTCAACGATTCCTGCTTGGCACCTCTGCGCAAACAGAGCAGAGCACCCTCACACACCATCTATTTATTTCTAGGAGAGAGAGGGAGAGATTTCCGCCCGTTTGTAAGTTATGCAAACATAAAATTGTAAAGCTTAATTAATGTAATAAGAAATTTTACTCTTTTCTTTTTTTTTTTTGCAATATTTTCATCAATTCAGTCAGCTACGTTTTAACAATAATAGAAAAGAATAGTCAAACAACCAGAAAATTTACAATTCTCTAAGATTTGTGTTAAAAACGTCGCTAAAATTCTGAAATCAAGAATCTATTATACTCTGTTTATCGATTATTCATAATTTTATATAGGTACTTTGGAGCCTCTTTGAATATTGAATAATGCAAACCAAGTAAGAAAAAGCTATGTAATGTATTGTAGTAAGTTTTAGCTGAAATTCGAACGCCTGCGTATTATGTAGAGGTGTAAATCAAATATGCATATTATTTTATATAGAATTATTTTCAATTCGATAATCTGATATCATCAACTTACAAATAACGGGTGAGATCCTCGACGTCTACAAGCATAGAATCCTGTTCCATATGTAAATCGTCTCGCCTCAATAATCCCTCAACCAATGCCTCGTTTAGGGATGCTATACGAGCGTGTAAGTCATTGGCAACTACCTGTAACTGAGCTACGTTGAGTTCAGTTAACAAGACTCTGGAAAGCCTGCGTCTCTCGTCTCCAAGTTGAACTCCGACCTGTTTAAATTTAAATATAGAAAGATTAATCTCTGAGAAAAACAAAAACATCATAAAAGAATAACAAATCAAAATTGTAGAGAGAATATTAATTCCCTTACTTTTTCAAGACTAGATCTGACCATTTCAGTTATAGGACTTTGCTTAAGTCTCTGTCTCTCTACTTCCATTTGCATATGTGCCATTTCCTTTGCTTGTGCAAGTGCCATTCTAGCTTCAGTTTGTAATCTTGCTTGTCTAGCAAAAAAATCAGCCTCATCTACAGGCGCGGTAGCGTCAACTCTCAACGGCGGAAGACTAAGTACTTGTGGTCTTGTTATTGGAGCTCTTATTTCGGGAGATATGGGACCAGGTGATGCGTCAGCTTCTGAAACTGGGGATTCAGTGTCCGAAGATGTGTCGTTCATAAAGCAAATCTGAAGATTCATTCCTATAATAAGAATGCACATCGGTTTAGGACTTAAAGGATGAAAATAATTATTCTCAGTCATTGTTATTGTTATTATTATTACCGCTCTGAAGCCGTGACTGTAAGCTTGGTTTTCGACCTCTTTCAGATCTAAGATCATCAGCATCCGGTCCCATAGCGAGTCGCCTTCTAATTTCTTCCCGATCATTTCTTCGCTGTAATGAAAAATTTTTCTATCAAGCTAAATAATGAAAAGTCTCTAAAATGCACTTTCTCTTTGTCTTTATACACTTTGATCATATTTTTTTTTCTTTTTTTTCTTTTTAAATTCTCACTCAATCGGACCTGAGGGGATACGAACGGATTTCCTTGTACTAGTCTGTCAAAACGTGCGATCAGATCTTCCTTGTCTCGATCTCTAGGGTCAGGATTTCTACCGGCTGCCACCGCCTGTACAACCTCGGCGACTCGTTCGTCTTCCTGAATTATGTACATTAAGTCTGATACTTCGGTGTTCATTTCTTATTATTATTATTATTATTATTTCGATAATTGAATAAATAAATAAATAGACAAATAGAATATGAATATATATTTGAAATAGATAGAAGATAGATGTATTTTATTTTATTTATTTTATTTATGTCATTCGCGATTTTCTTATAACACAGTGTTTACGTTTATTTACTTCTTTTTATTTTTATTTTATATAAATATAGGTTATGTGCCTGACAGCCGTGAACCGAACGGTCCATTGTGTGTGCATCTAGTTTGTTACACTATACTCTACTGTCACTACTACACACGTGTATATATCCATTATTGATGTATTCTATACATATCGCAAGATTCATTAAAGACATAGGATAGATAGTTTATCATTTACGATATAAAAATATCGCTTATACATAATCCTGTTATAAAAAAAATATCAAACGATGTGACATTCATCTATATGTATGTATTAATATATTTATTATATTTTTCAAAACTATGCATTATAATTCGTAATGATATTTCTAGAATATGCATATGCATACAGTATGCACATGTATATGCATACAATATGTAATATGTAGGAAATCGGATATACTGTTGTAAGGTTCAATCACCTGAATTTTTTTTATTTTTTTTTGTTGCGCGTCTAATAAATGACCCATATTCTTATACTAGATAATTCTTAATATATATATATATATATTTGATCAGTTATTTATATGTTATATACTTACAATATCAAAATCTTTGTCGTATGTAAAAGTGTATAAATCTGCTACAAATCGCGAATCTTTCTTATAATGTCTTCGCGTTTTAATACTTGTACCCATATTGTATTCACCGCGTTATTATATAGAACGTATATATATATATATCTATATGTGTATATTTAATAAACGCGAACAGTCAAAGATTATTATTATTATTAATATAGAATAATAATAATAATAATAATAATAGTAATAATTATAATTTTCTGTCTTATAAACTTGGTCAAAAATTTTGTGCTATAGATAACAGTTGTTCGCTATGAACGAACGGCGTAAGAATAATCTTGACGAGTTCTATATAATTCTGTATATAAATGTTTCTAAACTGTATATATATATATATAGTGAAAGTTTTACTTAGGAAACTCGTTGAGTCTCGTGTTCGAGCTCTGTACCTGTACCTGATCCAGTATATAGTTATATAGAGAGGGGATTTCGCGTCACTTTGTATAAGCTATTAAAGAAAAAAAAAAAAAAAAAAATCCTTACGAAATTGAAACGAATCGGGTATGTAAGGGGTTCTTTGATACGAAAAAATTAACGATATTCTCAATTATTTGTTAGATTTTTTCTTCTTTTTCTTCGACGAAATGCCCCATAGTTACACATATACCTACACTTTATGGACTTACTGCACCTAATACACCTATCACGAAAGACTAATTAGGTTTTTTATTTTATTTTTTCTCTCATTTATGAATTTCCATTATTTATAATCATATAGATAATAATAATCCACCTTTCTATAATGCATCGGTGTCTTCATAAGAAGTTGATATAGAGGATCATTTTCGTCAACTAATTCCATCATCATTGTCTGCTTTAGCTGCATTATTATCATCGACGTATAATATACTTCCCGTTTATAATGATTCACAGATTTTACTTTACAATAAATGATTGTTTACGTAGCTGGAGTTACTATGCAAAAACACAAATACACCATATATACTTCACAAACAAAAAAAAAATTCGCATGTGTTTGTCAAAATCTGGGTACAGTGATCCAACATCGTTTTGTATAATTTTTTATATAAAAATCAAATCATTTTATAGAATTATATTCACATGTAGGACCGGCTTTAGTCGATCTAATGTAATACAAAACTTAAACTTTTCAATTGATTTTAATTCCCCCACGTATTATATTATATTTTATAATTCTCAATCGATTGATATATATTACGTATTCGATACGTGTTTACGTTTTACAAGTAGATCGATTGGAAATATGAATTTAATTGAATTGAACATTTGATTATGTATATTCATACTGTATATAAAATTTATAGAGTTCCGATATGATAACATCCTATATATTATAATATAGTATGTAAAAGCACGTGTGTGATATTTGAACTTTAATTTAATTAAGTCAATATAATAATAACGCGTCGCGACGCTTCAGTTAGGTATAAGAGACACATCTAAAAGCACTGACGTTATACTCGCAAACTCTTATCAGTTTTCACCTATGTAATATATACCTGTTATACCCTGTACTGGTTACGTTATGATATGTATATATATACATATATGTATCATACATGTAGATATGCTTTGTGTAAACCGCAGTGAAGTCTTAATCAATTTTTGTGCCTAGGGATTCAAATTACAAATATATATAATAGTATGTACTACGCACCTCGCGTATGTATATACTTATATTGGATATAAATTGACCGATTAAAAAACGAAAAATTTCAAACCGATATCAACGAACCTTAAATTTATTTCTGTAAAAACGATTAGAACTATGATCGTATACTAAAGCGCAGGACGGTGGCAGCGTAAGTTTTTATGATTTAATCTTTTAGCTAAACTCGAGAGTATTGCGATAACAGCTGTTAAATTCGCGGATTTAAAATTAAATCCATGTATCGTATGAATGAGATTTATACAGGATGAGTTTTCTCTGTTCTTGCATTAGGGAGGTGCTTATCATCGTAAAACCTTCGCCCCTTTATTTTCAGCGAAAACTCACCGTATATATCAAATATGTATAGTTTATAATTTCACTTTCTTCATCCTACCTGAAGAGCAGTTTTTCCATTTGAGTTACCGATAAGGTCTAACGATAAATCCTTAGGGCGTACTGCCGCCCGATGTCTAGACATAACCGGATGCATGTCACACGATTATTTGAGAAAATGAAATTTAATCGACGAACTAGAAAAAAAATTCATACAAAAAGATAAAAAATAAAAGAAAATAAAAACACAAACACAATCAGAAGAGAAGAAAGATAAGTTAGAATATAGAGAATTGATTCACTTTCGAAAATATAGAATACGAAGTAGTTTCAAAAAAAAAAAACTTCAGATAGGAAGAAATAATGATGAAAATAAGAGGGAGAGAAAGAGAAGAAAAAAAAACCTGTTGCTTATGGAATTGAAACTGAAGGAACTATTCAGACGGACTTGTAATCATAATATGCGTCACTCGTGCGTTTAATTAAACCGTCAGAATTCAACCATATATGTATTATAGTATGTATAACAATAGCTGATCATGCACAAGAAAGAAAAAAAAAAAAATCTATTAGCTCGTGACAGTTAGCAGTTGAGTCTGTACTAGTACTGGATGCTGATGCTAAGGCTGCACCGTTTCTAAATTATCTTTCAAAGTGTATTATTTTTAATCAACACATGTGTCAGAGTTCATATGCGAGTTTATTTTTAAACAAAATATATATATATGTATACATACGTTAATCTCACACTACTAACAAAACTGTCAATATTAATGATAATAGTAATAGTGGTTTTTCTATTCTTGTTTTGTTTTTTGTTTAATACAACACTAGAATATTGTTACAGTAAGAATAATCGTCGACTTCTTAATTCTTCTGTATATAACCGGGTTTGTGACAGAACAGAATTCTGCGGTTAACGCAGCTGGTGTTAAGATTATATCGCAATATACCTAGACATGTGTGTGTGTATGAGTACATATAGGAAACGGCCTAGTCATTAGTTAACGTTGGGCGTTAACGAGCCAAAGAACGTCAAGTATATTATTAATAATTATACGCTTTTCAACTTATTCAGATTTCAATAGGTTTGACAAAATTTCGAATTGCTTTAATCGACGTTTTATTGGATTAAAAAAATAAAAAATAAAAAAATAAGTATGGAAGGGAAAGAGGACGCGATTCAGAGTTTTTCTGCAACCCTTATTTCCGACCTGTATTAATTAATCTTACGATCAATAGTTCGCAATAATTTCTATAAATTTTTTAGCGAAAACCTTCAGGACAGATTGAGAGAAAATCGTCTAAATAAACAAAATTATACATTTTTTCTTTCTTTTTTCTTTTTTTCTACTCACCCTGCGTTCTTCTTCGCGTGCAGCCCTTAGGTGAGACTCGATGGCATCAAGATCAATTTTTGGCATCGCAGTCTCGATGTTATAAACGTCAAAACCACCTGCCGAAAAAAAAGAAAATAGAAAATTAATCAATCAAAAAAAATAAATAAATAACTGGGAGAATTTTCTACCAAATTTCATGGCCAATTCATTATTCTTGAATTTAGATTTTATACTTTTCTTTTCTTTTTTTTTTGTAAAATTCATTTTACCTGGTCCTCCAACGTCGGGATCAGCCCGTCTTTTATCCGGTCGTCTTTGGGGTTGATTAGGATGATTTTGTTGTCGTCTTCTTGCCTGATTGCGTGCCATTTTTTCTTTCTTTCTAACATCGATGACTGTTTCGGTAATGGCTCTATCGACGAATTTATTTGTGTCTAATTCCCTGCACACGATGCTACTTTCCTTAACAATGGTTTTTTCGACTACAGGAACCGGTAGTCTACAGGGTGCCGATATTTCCACTGAATTATCCATCAGTACAACGTCTGGTACTGGTTGAACGTATTTTTCAAGATCAACGCCGATGTCTCGACCGATACTTGACAGCAAATCAATCTCTTCCAATTTTGTATACGGTGTTAAATCGGAATAACTTTCCGAATCTGTATTTGTTTCGGAATCTTCGGTATGAGAACCGTTTACTGTAATCGAACGATTTCCTATCTTCGAACAGTCGGGGAGAGACAATTTTTTTGCCTCACGAATCAGATCAATCTGCTCCACCACCGTCTCTTCCTGCTTTATTAAAAAAGAAAAACGAAGAAAAAGACAACGATTATTGATTTTTTGATTTTTTTGAAATTTTCTTCATACCTCTCCGATTTCGCTGGATTTTCCGGAGTCGATGATCTGTTCGATTTCGGGAAACTGTAGGGTCTCTTTAACGGCTGTTGTTAATTCGACGACTTCGACTTCGACAGCTAATTCACGGGATTTTCTATCGACTACAACAGCCTCGCAAAGATCGGATGTGGATTCATGTACCGTATCGGCAAGCCCTTCGCTTAGTTCCAATTCCGTAAGATGTGTTTCTGCTTCGATTACCGAGTTAACGTTCACTTCCGGTACTGGAGATACTACTTCCCCGGTCCTTGATACCTCGACACTCTTCACGTAATTTATACACTTAACAGCAGACGGTAGGGCTGATTCGTAGAGTGAATTTACTGTCTGAAAATATAGTAATTGAAGGAAATAATTTAGTAAATATGAGTCAAGGCTGGTCTATTTTATTTTTTTTCTTCTTCTAAATCTTTTATTAGCGCAGAAAAATCCAAAAAATCCAAGCAGACGGTTGTGCGTGATTAGATCTACGGAATTAGATCTATGTCGTCCTTTTTACTCACGTGAATATTGAACTTTGGTTTTTCGTATATGAATTTCCGATCGGTTTGTTGTCCCTGTAGATGATTAACGCTACCGCCAATCAAATTTTCCTCTGTATTATTGTTGTACTGATTATTATTGAGGTTGCAACTGGCTTTGGATATTTCGTAAGTTTCTAGCTCGTCCTCTGTAAGTTCAGTATCAGAAAGTAACGAGGTTGCGAGATGTTGAAATCCGGGATAATTAGGATTCACAATACCCCTACAACGGGTTGGCAAGTTTCCTTCCTCTGACCAATCTGACCACTCAGAAGGTGTCAATTCGTGCGATGAATCCTCCACCGAATTTCGTCCTGTCGTCAAAAAATGTGAATAACTACTACTGCGAAAATTATTCTTAGAGCGAAAAATTCGCTCATTCTTTCCTACTCTCTACCATCTATCTAACCGCTGATTAATTTAATTTATTTAACGATAGTCCCTCGCTTCGCATTACGTAATATACTCACATACAGTATATATCTCATTCGTATAGACATAACGCGGCGTTCACACAGAATTTAAGAACTTCTTCATTACCAGTTATCATGCAGTGGAGATTTTTGAAAAAATCTGATCAACTGTTAATCGGATTAAAAAAATTTCGAAATCAAAATTTCTTAGCTAAATAAGACACGTCTTTTTTGTTCTATAAAATTTTCTGTCATACGTTTGATTCACTGAAAATCACGTGTATTAAAAAACCGTGAATTATGGTCGAAGAAATGTCATAGCTGGCTGCTTGAAATTTTTCAATAAAATCAATTTCACATCTCACCACCTTCGTAATCGGCCAAACTTTCGGCAGAGCTGCTCTGGTAAAGCCTGGATGCTGTCAAATTGTTATTAATGTTATTTCGTCCATTTGAATGATTTACGACAACGTTATTCGAGTTATTTTGAACTCCAACGTTCTGTGCAACTGGCCACGTGCCCGCTTCCTGAGTCGTCCTGAAGTCCTTAAGTTCTTGTAAACTGAACGATGTTGTTCTGTCGTTGCAATTTTCAATCTCTTCTGAATTTGACGAGGCACTAATCTCGCTTTGCTGAAGTTGACTAACAAACACATGAAAATAAAAAAAATTTGAAAAAAAAAACGGTGAATACATTTTTCGTGAAATTGGACGATGGCAAAAAGACAAGGAAAAAAAAATGGAAAGGAGGGTTTCACCTCATTTTTGCATAAAGTATTGTTCCATAACTGGAAATTCTGGTATTTTGCAATTATCACTGTTTTAAAAAATGCGACGAAGAAATGGAGAAGCTTCAAAATGAAATTTGAGTACGATATCGATTTACATATAATATTTGAAAAAAAAAAAATGTATGACTTGCGTATTCACTGTACTTACTTATTGTTTATTCCTTGATGCATAGGCAACGATACGACAGAATCCTTCAAACGCATTGCGAAATTGCTCTGTAACAAAAATCGAATGGAAATCCTCGATGAGCGAGTTATGTAATAATTGATTGAAAAACCATGAAATTTCAAAATATTGTCTAAATGAGGTAAAAATAAAAACCAAAGAAAGGGGCAATCGGCTAAAAAAATCATCACAATTCCTTAAAATCCTTCATTACAATTCTCCAAAAACTTGATCACTTTTTTATACTTCTATTTTCAATTCACTTGCTGAATGTAACTCGATTACGAAGGCCGTTTTCTGCATTATGTATGTAGTGTATGAAAAATTGAAATATCGACGAACCGCGTAGCCGCGTTTTTCGCGCGAAAATTTCTCTAGTTTAGTTTAGTTTTATTCAGTTAAGTCCTGGCAGTTCCAGATCCCAGTTCCTATCGGGTTCAATATAAATCGAGTCTAGAACGATTCTCTTTACACTTACCCACCATCTTCGGTCCAACGGTCGCGCGCGCACAACCTGACTGTTCCAGGCAGCTTATCGACCTCCAACCAACACCCTGGACGCTAGCTAAAGGCGCCGGAACGCGGGGGTCGACGAGGAGGTGTAGGTGTAGGTGGAGGTGGAGGCCGAGGTTGCGCGTGCCGGTTAAAAACCGAGTGCTTTTTTTCCAAGGGTCGAGATAGTAAATCTCAAATACCCTGGACCCTCCGCTATATACAGCTAAAACTGACTACATACGAGAAAAAAAAATAATCACAAGATGATTCCGAGGAAGAGATATTGAGAGTTCGAAGATTAAACTGATAGACTGCTATGTCAAGATCCAATTTGATCAGCTTAGCATTCAATATCCAGCTTCTGGACTTTCGTTCTTTCATATGATTTCTATTTCGTTAATTTCTATAGTGATAATTATTGTCTCATCTATAATTGGCACGGAATGAACCATACAATTTTTTTTCTTCTATTTATATAAGGCATATCGTGCCAATGAGACCAACGTTTACTCTAACTTCTTCGTATAATTTCAAACAAAAAACCTACTTATATAATATATAGTTTGTGGAGCTTGACCCAGCCTAGGAAGAATGAAACGAACGAAAGGCCTTTGTGGATCGATACCAAGTTCTGCTTGCGTGACGTCAACCCTCGCTCACTAGAGAAATTCGCTTGGGGGTGTTAGGGCGTCGATGAAACGAGAAGGCGTCGGAAATATGTATTGGTATATGTTTTTACCTATATTGGCCGTATTAAAGAATTATAAAAAACTAACATAAATAATGACGAGACGCGATAATTAACTATATTTAAATAACCTATCGTATAGTATATCTTTTTAATAAAATATATTATACATACGCTAATAAGATTTCATATTCCCACGATTGATGGTTACTGAATTTTTTCTTTTTTTGGAAAAAGGTGTTGAATTTATCTGTTCAATTTTGAAATGAAAATCGAAAGCATATTTTTATCGCAAGTTGATGAGAAAAAACAAAAAAGAAAAAAAGTTTTCTAATATCACAAGGCTGTACTTTGTACATACATAGGTATATGTACTATATGTCGTGGTTTTGCTATAATCGAGGGGTAAGATGAGCGCTAATTCTCACCTTGGGAAAGGTCACTATATCGCAGGGGCTAAAATGGCATTTGGGGATTTCGAAGGACGTGGGACTCAGGAAACTTATTTTTTTAATATATTCCCATGCGGTTGGATAAACGGGCTAAATATTCGAACAACAATTATTAAATGGTAAAAGTAAAAAAATGTATTAACTGAGTGATAGAAATACAAAATCTTTAATTATTTTAAGGATTTTGAAATTTTCTGAACTATACAATCGAAAATTTATCTTATTCGCTATATTTGTTCAATCAACTTGTTTTTGAACTTTCATCAATTTTTCTTATGGCTGATAATGAACAATCTTATTGTACAAATGATAATGATATTAGTAATAATAATGATGATAGAATGAATTTATTTATTGAATTTGTCATCTACCTCGTTTTTATTATCAATATAGAAATTCTATTTTAAATACTGAAAACAATTTAAATGTAAATTTCTTTATACGGTATACGAGAGAAAACCCCCTGTCCCTGCCCCCGCACGGCGTCGCGACGCCGAAGTCATTGATCGCGGGACGAAGAGGGCGACAGGGGCGACGAACGAGGATTGACTAGGGGACGGCGTGCGTCTTATCTTCTCTGAATATAACATGCACCCTAAGTAATTCGAGTTCCGATAGTCGTGGGCAGTATTGAATATACGTTCATGTATTGTATAAAAAGAATTTTCACCGAATATTTCACGAAGGTGAAAGGAAAAAACAGAAATACGAAAATAAATAAGATTGAAAAACGCAAAATAAAGAAAGAAAGAAAGAAAGAAAGAAAAATAAAAGCAGAAACGTTGAAATTCTTGATCACTATAGGTATTAGAAGAAAGGCAATCTGCTGATGATATTTTCGAGTGGCAACGTACGATAATTTCTAATTTACGTCGCTGTATCTGCTACACCTATACATACATTTTATTTTTATTTTTCTTCATTTTTTGTTTCATATACGTTATTTTCGTTTTGAAATTTCCCCACGAATTTAATTTTGCATCTGAAAACAAATTCCATATAGTTATATTATATATACTATATTATATGCTTACCAAAAAAATTGTTCAGTCGAACGTGTTGAACCGGATTATTTACTTTATTGAATTTATTGAATTTATTTATTTGATTTTATTTTAATTTTTTTTTCTCAAACACGAGAAAACCACCCTCGATTGTTATTTTCTGAAAAACTAATTTTTCTGTATCAGGAATTAGAGCCATACAATAAACACTGTATATATATATATATATATATATTAATGATGTATGTTATACCTATATCGGTACGTTTAATTAATTAGGGACGGTAGTATACGGCGACCGCTTGCGGTTATTAAACTTTTATCCTATTATCACTAGATCAACGTTATAAATTCACGCGTTTCCAGAGAACACTGTACCGGATTCCCGGAATTTTCATCCGGCTGTGTCTTTCACGCAGTCATCCCCAGCGAACCCCTAGTTATAATAGAAAGCGCGTGCGCGTCGCACCCGTTTTGTCAGGGTTTCTATACTGCAGAGTAAAATTAGGGACCATTCTGTACCACTTCGTGTCCGAGTCCCCAGCACCTCTTATTATAATTTTCTACAACGGTATCAAATTTCTTGCTATTTTAGCTTTGACCCTCCGCTAATTAATTGTGTGATTTTCAGGGGATGAGGTGAATTGGGAAGAATTGTAAAACAAAATTCAGATGTAGGTTTCGACCGAAGGGATGGAGATACGAGGTTCTACATGGAACTAGAAAATTTCTCCCCTCATGCTTTTAATTGGTCCACCTTTAATTTCGATTGTATCCACTTGGTTTTCATGAAATAAAATAATCAAAGCAATTAAGACAATGGAGATTTTCTTCAGCAGAATGGCGACCAAGTCCTGCAGGATAAATGTGTACTAAATTATTCTTTTGTACGGTAGTTTTATTTTTATTACAGATTACATTTTCTTATGTATAATACATGATATATTATTCGTGTAGGTCCTATCATTTACGATATAGGAATCATGACGTTACATGATACGAGCAATTTTTTATTCTTCAATACACTTAATAAAATAGGTCTAAGTATGATTATCAATAAAGAAACAAGAATTTTAATTTTGAATTTATTTCAAATTGTACTTGATTGCTTTGCCCTCGATTATAATTAATCACTAACAACAGAATAGTAGGGGTTGAGCCTTATCACACGCAACCCGCAGGTCTTTTATGCGCTTCTAGTTCTATAGTTGCCTAGCAGACAGCACAACCGGCGTAAACTGACCTACGACAATGGCGTCCCCCGCGCCGCTCTTATGTAATGCAAGGACGCATTCCGCGACGTAACGCTGGCAAAGTTCAGTGTCCTGCTGGGCCTCATCGAGTGAACATCGGTAACGCGAGTCGAGGAGATTTGCGGCTTCGGAAGGCTGACATCAACGGAGGAACGTTGGACATGAGTGAGTTTGAAATATTTCGATCAAAATTTTACTAAATATTTTAATAAATAATCGACAATTTTCAAAGCTCGTTGAAAACAAGTAAAATTGTATTCAATACTTTTCACACAGAATTCACGCGTCTCGTATTTTAATCGTCGAAGTAAGTAACCGTTGAATTGCTATCGGCAGACTTTGATTATAATTGCAGATATTGTTCATTTTCAAGTACATTCTATTCATACCAGCGAATAAATGTGCGAAAATCAAGACTTCTTACGAACATAACCTCTCGGACCTGTTTTGAATACAAATATAATGGGCGAGAGAGTTTTGTTTGATAACTTGGCGATAATTATCATCCCGTTATATTATTGCCGTATAATTCCGAGTCCCTCGCCCTGTAGCGTCGTTTGTTTTACAGGCATATTTCGCGACTCCGAAGGGGGAACTAATTTGTCATGTTATTTCGAGTTGACAAGTATTTTTCGGGATAATACTCGTTCCCCGATTTATTCTTATATTCGATTCTTTGACAGCATTATCGGTCGACGGAGATGAGAATGAACATCGCTGATACTTGAACTGCATAGATCCTGCGTGCCACTTGGTCGGAGATGGACGCCAACCAACACTGCCGGGCTAGTCCTGGATTGACGGTCGACCAAGATAATGGTGAGCTTTGTATTATATTAGCCAAAGGCCTAATTGAACTATAAATGTATGTCCGTAAAACAATCATTGCTGAAACATACTTCGCGATCCGATACAGATCTCGGACAGATTACAGCTTTTCCAAGTCTATGTACCACAACACTCATCGGCCACGTAACCGTGACGCTCACCCTGGATCTATTACTCGATACCGGGGCCTCCGGCTTGCCTCTGTCTTGCCGTATACGCCAGAAACTTTCAGGACAACTCGGTTTCACTCAGCTGCAAGGGATACGATACAGACGCTCAATAATATACCCAGAGGTAACATATTGTCCATCTTGTTATAGGGTAAGCCTAGGAGAGAAAGCACACTTAATTCTTGGAAATAGCAATAAATTCTCTCTTTTTAATGACAAGCTTGGAATATGATTCATAGATCTCGAGAGAATATGTTTACCTTGGTTGAATATAGTAGACTCACCTCGTAGTAGAGATATATTTGAATAACGAGGATCAAAATTTAAAGGTTTCAAAATAAATACAAGGGTAGATTGCTGTAGGCCTAATTAGGCATCACATTTATTTTTTAAACATGGAACATAATTCAATATTGGTGATAAATTACTCCAGAGTCTCAAGTACCAGTCATAACGATTGAAATATTGAAAAATCTATTCATGCATGCAATAGTAATACTAGCTTATTGACATTCTTGATTCTGTTGAAAATAGTTAATAGTTTATATCAAATTTAAAAATGGTTCAGGCAGGCTTACAAAATCAATGATAAGAAATATATTATAATAAACTTCATACAGATGTATAATGACAATTAGAAATTCTTTGGTACTTAGTTGAGAATGTTTGCTTGAAAAACACATAAACTTAATCTATCCAATGTACCCTATGCTTATCTAGTTTTTATCTTCACAGGCGTTGTTCACCGAGGGAAACTAGCTCCTGCCTATCCTCAACAAAACCTCTTCAATATTCATCAGGACAGGGGATTCACACCAGGGAGTGAAGCAGTCCAAGCACCGGGGGAATGACCGCAAGACAACTCTGCACCGCGGACTATTAATAAAGTAGCATCAGCGAATGGTTCGTAATTACAATTCCTTTTGAATCAGTTTTGATAAAATCTCGCATCTGGTCTGGTCTATATTATTTTACATTACTTTACTTTATAATTACTTTTACTAATTAAATCGAGTTCAATTACACATTACCAAACTATTTTAATTGAATAAGTAATTTCATTAAAAATGTAATCAGTGACTCGTAACACTGCAAATATCCATGTAATAATAAGATCGTTTATGCAATAAACATGTATTATTATAGTAAATTAACGAATTCTTGAATAAATACCTCTTGAAATTGTAAATAATCGATCGTTGAATCATTTTCCCCTATCCTTTCCTTGCCTATAAGTCGAAAATCATGAAAATCGCATGATTTCATAAAGCCCCGAACAATATTAATATATATAAATATAATAATATTAATATATATAATATAAATAATAATGCGCCTTGTCATATGCAACCCGCATGCCATTCGTGTAAACGACAGGGCCCATGTTAATTTTTGTTGCCTATTTGGTGTTTTCCGAATGCCTATATTCAGGCGAATTGTAGTAACGTAGAAAAAAGGTCGAAAAAAAGGTTCTGGCAGTTGATACCTCGATTTTAGTCGCTTTACGATGAAATATCTACTGCCAGAAAATCGACCAATCAGGAGGCTGCTTGAGCCAATTTAGGCTCAATTTCTCGAAATGGAGCCTCCTGATTGGTCGATTTTGAAATTAAATCAAGTTACGGCGCTACAGAGGCTAGCCATCAGCAAAATTCTGGATTTCTGGCAGTGGCTGGATTTTCACGGCAGCAATTTACTGCGGCAGCAACACGTGATTAACAACGAATAGCGTAGGTAAACCACGTGGTTAACAACGAATAGCGCCGCGGCAGTAAATTGCTGCCGTGAAAATCCAGCCACTGCCAGAAATCCAGAATTTTGCTGATGGCTAGCCTCTGTAGCGCCGTAACTTGATTTAATTTCAAAATCGACCAATCAGGAGGCTCCATTTCGAGAAATTGAGCCTAAATTGGCTCAAGCAGCCTCCTGATTGGTCGATTTTCTGGCAGTAGATATTTCATCGTAAAGCGACTAAAATCGAGGTATCAACTGCCAGAACCTTTTTTTCGACCTTTTTTCTACGTTACTACAATTCGCCTGAATATAGGCATTCGGAAAACACCAAATAGGCAACAAAAATTAACATGGGCCCTGTCGTTTACACGAATGGCATGCGGGTTGCATATGACAAGGCGCATTATTATTTATATTATATATATTAATATTATTATATTTATATATATTAATATTGTTCGGGGCTTTATGAAATCATGCGATTTTCATGATTTTCGACTTATAGGCAAGGAAAGGATAGGGGAAAATGATTCAACGATCGATTATTTACAATTTCAAGAGGTATTTATTCAAGAATTCGTTAATTTACTATAATAATACATGTTTATTGCATAAACGATCTTATTATTACATGGATATTTGCAGTGTTACGAGTCACTGATTACATTTTTAATGAAATTACTTATTCAATTAAAATAGTTTGGTAATGTGTAATTGAACTCGATTTAATTAGTAAAAGTAATTATAAAGTAAAGTAATGTAAAATAATATAGACCAGACCAGATGCGAGATTTTATCAAAACTGATTCAAAAGGAATTGTAATTACGAACCATTCGCTGATGCTACTTTATTAATAGTCCGCGGTGCAGAGTTGTCTTGCGGTCATTCCCCCGGTGCTTGGACTGCTTCACTCCCTGGTGTGAATCCCCTGTCCTGATGAATATTGAAGAGGTTTTGTTGAGGATAGGCAGGAGCTAGTTTCCCTCGGTGAACAACGCCTGTGAAGATAAAAACTAGATAAGCATAGGGTACATTGGATAGATTAAGTTTATGTGTTTTTCAAGCAAACATTCTCAACTAAGTACCAAAGAATTTCTAATTGTCATTATACATCTGTATGAAGTTTATTATAATATATTTCTTATCATTGATTTTGTAAGCCTGCCTGAACCATTTTTAAATTTGATATAAACTATTAACTATTTTCAACAGAATCAAGAATGTCAATAAGCTAGTATTACTAGTGCATGCATGAATAGATTTTCCAATCTTTTAATTGTTATGACTGGTGCTTGAGAGTCTGGAGTAATTTATCACCAATATTGAATTATGTTCCATGTTTGAAAAATAAATGTAATGCCTAATTAGGCCTACAGCAATCTACCCTCGTATTTATTTTCAAACCTTTAAATTTTGATCCTCGTTATTCAAATATATCTCTACTACGAGGTGAGTCTACTATATTCAACCAAGGTAAACATATTCTCTCGAGATCTATCAATTATATTCCATTATTTAATCTATCTGAGATCCGTAACGTGCAAAGTATGTTTTGCGGACATACATTCATAGTTAAATCGGGTCTTTGGCTAATATAATACAAAGCTCACCATTATCTTGGTCGACCGTTAATCCAGGATTAGCCGGGCAGTGTTGGTTGGCGTCCATCTCCGACCAAGTGGCACGCAGGATCTATGCAGTTCAAGTATCAGCGATGTTCATTCTCATCTCCGTCGACCGATAATGCTGTCAAAGAATCGGATAAAAGAATAAATCGGGGAACGAGCTTATTCTCCCGAAAAATACTTGTCAACTCGAAATAACACGACTAATTAGTTTCGCCTTCGGAGTCGCGAAATATGCCTGTCAAACAAACGACGCTACAGGGCGAGAGACTCGGAAATATATGCCAATCATATAATGGAATGATAATTATCGCGAAGTTATCACACGAAACTCTCGCGCACATTATATTTGTATTCAGAACAAGTTATATTCGTAAGAAGTCTAGATTCTCGCACATTTATTCGCTGGTATGAATAGAATGTACTTGAAAATGAACAATATCTGCAATTATAATCAAAGTCTGCCGATAGCAATTCAACGGTTACTTACTTCGACGATTAAAATATGAGACGCGTGAAATCTATCGGAAAAGTATTGAATACAATTTCGCTTGTTTTCAACGAGCTTTGAAAATTGTCGATTATTTATTGCCGTCGTAAAATATCGATCGAAATATTTGAAACTCACTCATGTCCAACGATCCTCCGTTGATGTCAGCCTTCCCGAGCCGCAAATTTCCTCGACTCGCGTCACCCATGCTCACTCGATGAGGCCGCGCAGGACACTGAACTTTGACGGCGGCGTCCTTAGTTTATCTACGCATGCTGCGGAGAGGGGGACGCCATTGTCGTAGGTCAGTTTATGCCGGTGACGTCATTTGCTAGGCAACTATAGAACGAAAATCGCACAAAAGATCTGCCTTTTTTCTGCATCTGGTAAAAGATGCGACATTAGCCCACAACTTAATTTCTTTTTGCAATGATTTATAATAAATTTTTTTCTTCGTTTCAATAATAATTGCCCGACTAATTTAATCTATCGCCTTCTAATCTACTTTCCAGGATAAATAAAATAAGAATTTTAGTTGTCAGTTGTAACCCCATAACTTAACTCTGTTTATTGATCAAATGTATGGGTATTCGACGATTTATATTACATCAAATAATCGCTGAGCTATTCTAAAATAAAATTATTTCATCACAGTTTTTTTCTGTCAGAAACGCTTTGACCAATGCTGGTTGATTTTTGCGATAGATTTTATTTTCAAAATTTAAACATGTTCGATTGTAAAGTCTTGTAAGTTTTAGATTCAACTGCTTTATTTCTATTCGTTCAGATATACCTATAATGCAAACATAAATGCAATAAAATATCAGTAATTCTTTTCAACTTCTTCGCATTATTTCCACGCGCCACTATCTTTCATTGTATCAATGAATCCAATAAAGAATTAGTAGTTCTTTCTACTGCTATTCAGAATTTTATCAATGAGCTATTTGCCACGCCTCCAAGAATATAAAGAAAGGGACGTAGTATTTTTAGTCCGCATATTTGTGCAGCACCACTATCTTTTTATTCATAGACGAGCGCTTCTCAGAAAACGTAGTAAATTTTTTATCCGCATATTTGTGCAGCACCACTACTTTACCACTCATTCATTCATACGCGACCAGCGCTCTCTATGTATCGATGGAGTAGTTGCTGCGGGAGGGGTTATCAAAACTAGCGATGTGTACAAACGAACGAACAATTAAAAGAACAACTCAAAGTAAGAATTATTAAGCGTTACCCAGTTGATATATTCTAATGAATAACAAACAAATCAACATTTCCCAAACTACAAAAACATATTCCCAAACAATTCCTAAACGATTGCATCGATAAAAAATTAAATTGAATTTATTCGCCTGCTAAGTATACGGAGCCTAAATATCGTTCTTCATAAATAGTTCATAGACATTTTTTTAAATTACAGCAATAAAAGTGCGTCAATTTATTTGTGATCTTTTGAATTTGAAATCATTGCGAAATATATCAAGATATCCACCAATCATACGTCTTCTATCATTGATAAATTCTGCAAGATAGATATTCGCATGTGAATCAGCGCAAGCCACGTGATTATGGTTATAGCTATAAGCTAATGGCATGGCCGTCCGTCTGCATCCCCGTCGACGTGGATATCTAGAATTGTTCTATTCCGACGGCGGATTGTAATGATGGCGACGGTATCAGGGACGCGAGTAGACGAGCTAGTGCAAAATGTCACGTTGCACGTGCCTCGCAAGTTGTTGTTCAACGGTTACATATTGCCGTTCGTTATCCTTCAAGCTGTATGGGTTTACGGTTGGATTTTTATATACGGTATTGACGAATATTACGATGCTGGTCTAGTCGGGATTGCGGCTATCGGATTGCTCCAGATTTTCGTATGCCTGTGCTGTCAGTGGTCCGTACACGTACAGTGTTTCCTAAACTGCAGTTCTGTAAGAATTTATTCATCAATTTTTATAATATCTTTGAAAATCTCATTCCTCTCATACTTGATCTTATATTATTTAAAATAAATCTAGCAATATGTTTAGCCAACATGGCAGCCGCGTACATTTTATTCTTCTGCTACGCTCGTCCCACTCACGCCTTTCTACCCCGGGAATTTCAAATTCCTTCTTGACTTATTTATCATCAAATACGTTACACAACCAAAAACCAAAAAACGAGATTCTTTCAATTCATCCATTAATCACTTATCATTAATCTCAACCGCAGACTAACGATCCTTACAAAGCTAAAGTAGCAAAAGTTGTACCAACCCCAAATAATGGAAGCTCGGAGCTGGTCGTACTGCGCCGTAGCGTCAGCGGAGAGCCCTGGTTCATTTTTCAAAAAACAAAATACTCCTGGAACTCAGAAAGAAAGGAATTTAAAGGTCTGGAATTTCCCATCGCAAAGTCCTTTCAGCATTATGATAATTGGAAGGGTTATCAGGACACGGATGAAGTCACAGCTGCGGAAGAAAAATATGGAAAAAATAAGTGAGAAAGAATTGATCTGGTCTCATATCTCTAAACATGTATCGTTTTCATTATATATCATTTTTTATTCACAGCTTGGATATGGTCGTTCCTGAATTTAGAGAGCTTTTCAAAGAGCGTGCCATCGCACCGTTCTTTGTATTCCAAGTATTTTGTGTCGCGCTTTGGTGCCTCGATAAATATTGGTATTATAGCATCTTCACTCTGGTCATGCTCATCATGTTTGAATGCACTCTGGTGCAGCAGCAGCTCAAAAACATGGCAGAAATCAGAAAGATGGGAAATAAGCCCTACATGATAATGGTAACTGTTAAAAAGACCAAGTTAAATACTAACTTCGCACAAAAGTATAACAAATAGACTTTAGGAATAATTTATAGTTTGATTCCTGAGCTACTTCTATCAACTGATAAAATTTCAACACCTTCTTTCCTTAGGTATACAGAAACAGAAGATGGAGATCTATTTTCACCGATCAATTAGTGCCTGGAGATATTGTGTCCATTACTCGATCACAGAATGACAATCTAGTTCCATGTGACATGCTGTTGTTGAGAGGTCCTTGTATCGTAGATGAGAGCATGCTGACTGGTAATTTCTTTATGATCTGTGCTGAATATTAATAATTTTAGACTTTCCAAGGATTCAGTAAAGCAAAAGTTGGGAAAATTGACAATAAAGGTTGTAAAGAATTTTCATTAAAATGAAATTTGGTTGCCTCGAGTCTCTGTATTTGGGCTTAGGTGTTTTTCAAAAACTTTTATCACCCTCTAATTTATCCAATTAATAAAACACAGGCGAGTCAGTTCCACAAATGAAAGAACCCATTGAAGGGCTCGAAGGAAATAGAGATTTGAATATTGAAGGGGACAGTAAACTCCACGTTTTATTCGGTGGTACTAAGGTTGTCCAGCATACATCACCTGCAAAAAGCTCAACTGGTCTCAGAGGTGGGTCGCCAACGAAAATTAGCTATGATAATGTGAAAAATGTACAATTCCGAGGATTGACAAGCATAAACGATGTCTAAAACCCTTCTATTACTATTTTTCTATTCATACAGCAACAGACAACGGTTGTGTGGCCTATGTTTTACGTACCGGGTTTTCAACCTCGCAGGGAAAGCTCTTGAGAACTATATTATTCGGAGTCAAGAGAGTGACTGCTAATAACCTGGAGACTTTTGGCTTCATCTTGTTTCTTCTGATATTCGCAGTTGCTGCTGCTGCTTACGTTTGGATTAAAGGTATCTGAGATATTGAAAAACAGAAATCTACCGCAAAACTTGCTTCGAATCCACCGCACTATCCCTACCAGGAACAATAGATTGTATTTTATTCTTTAAATTCGTTTACAGGAAGCGAGGATCCCACCAGAAATAAGTATAAACTGTTCCTCGAGTGTACTCTGATTCTGACATCAGTTGTGCCTCCGGAATTACCCATAGAATTGTCCCTCGCAGTCAACACTTCATTGCTTGCCTTATCCAAGCTAGGTAACTAGTTGTAGATTATAAATTTGTGTCCTTTTCTCCATGTATTAATTGATTATAATTCTTATTCCCCTTTTCTATGCCATCTAGGTGTCTATTGTACGGAGCCTTTCAGGATTCCGTTTGCTGGAAAGGTTGAGATTTGCTGTTTTGACAAAACCGGTACTTTAACAAGCGATGATTTGGTTGTAGAAGGAATCGCAGGACTAAAGTAAGCCCCTAGCGAATCTGTCCAAAGAAGTTTGCTTGATATTCTCATGTATGAATTATTTCAGTGGAAAATCTGACGTAATGCCTTTGTCAGAATGTCCCATAGAGAGTGTACAAGTTCTAGCAACTTGCCATTCTCTTGTTCAATTGGAAGACGGTATAGTTGGAGATCCTCTGGAGAAAGCTACACTGACTGCAGTAGATTGGAACCTCACAAAAGGTATATTTCTGACCCTAAATAAACCATTCTAATTTTTTTTTTATCTCACTTTTATCTCTATCCATTGATTTTTTTCAGGAGACGCCGTAATTTCGAAGAAGGGTAAATCTCCCGGTCTAAAAATCTTCCAAAGACATCATTTTTCCTCCGCTTTGAAACGGATGTCGGTCGTTGCTGGCTACATAACTCTTGGGTCTACGGAACCTCGATACATTGTGACTGTTAAAGGAGCACCAGAGACTCTCAAGTCAATGGTAATGAATAATCGAAATATACGGTTCAACTGGACAAATGGAAAGCCTGTTTACTCAATTTTTTTTATTCCAGTTTTCATCTGTACCAGAAAATTACGATTCTACTTACCTCTCGCTGTCTCGTCGTGGTGCCAGAGTCCTGGCTCTGGGTCATCGCACTTTGCCTTTTCCACTTTCTGCTCAAGAATTGCGAGAAATGACTCGCGAACAGTTAGAATCACAGCTAACTTTTGCTGGATTTGTGATAATTAGCTGCCCGCTCAAGACTGATTCCAAAGCAGTGATAAAAGAGATACTGAACGCTTCGCATTCGGCAAGTATCATCCCCAAAAATTATTTCCCTGGTTTGTTTGAGTCCCGAATGTTTTCCTTTCTCTTTATTGAAACCTGGAAATAACTTTACAGGTAGTTATGATAACCGGTGACAACCCACTTACCGCTTGCCACGTCGGAAGAGAATTACACTTCACGAAAAAGACTGCAACTTTGATATTAACACAATCGGCTAGCGGATGGATATGGGAAAGCGTAGATCAGGCTAAACATTTGCCACTGATATCCAAAGACGAGATTAAGAAGGGAACAGAAATTTGGAAAGATTATTCCCTGTGTATTACAGGCGAGGCAAGAAGCAATTATTCTGATCTCTTAATTCTCTTTGAATTACTTAGCTGTGATAGAATATTAATTCTTTTTTCCTTCTCAGGGCTTGACGTTTTTGAAGGAAAACCACAAAGACCTGCTCTACAAGCTGCTCCCACACATCGCAATATTCGCAAGATTTGCTCCTAAGCAAAAAGAGTTCGTTATAATCGCCCTCCAGGAGTTAGGATACACAACTCTGATGTGTGGCGATGGGACAAACGACGTCGGAGCTTTGAAGCACGCTCAAGTTGGTTAGTATTAGAGAAAACATGAAATCTTGGAATAAGACTGTTCATTTAATTGTTTTCCAATTTTCCCAGGAGTCGCGATCCTCTCAAGCGCACCGGAAAAACTTCCTGTAGAAAGACGGGAAAGTCCTGGCCCTAGCACCGTCGCAAATGGGCCTAGAGCAAACTCTAGGCATATGAACAGCACCCAAGCTAAGATCCAAAAGATACTCAAAGAACTTGAAGAACAGGATCAATCCCAGCTCGTTAAACTAGGAGATGCTTCTATAGCTGCTCCTTTCACCAGTAAACTGTCCTCTATTCAGTGCAGTAAGAATAATCATTCAACCATCACAATATCACATTCGACAAATCTCCTAGTTTTGAATATTTGTTTGCTGTTCTTCTTCCAGTTTGCCACGTAATAAAACAGGGTCGTTGTACGCTGGTAACAACGTTACAGATGTTCAAAATTCTCGCTCTAAACGCTCTGGTGCTTGCCTACAGTCAATCAGTCCTATACTTAGATGGAATAAAATTCAGCGACGCTCAGGCAACTCTTCAAGGACTCCTAGCCGCCTCCTGTTTTTTATTCATATCCAGATCGAAGCCGTTGAAAAGTCTTTCGAAGCAAAGACCACTGCCCAACATATTCAATTTGTATACCATTTTGACTGTTCTATTACAATTCGCCGTGCATTTTGTATGCCTAATCTTCCTCGTCAGAGAAGCTGCCATTCTCTCTCCTAGGTAAGAGGTATTCGAATCTTTCATCGATTCATTCTTTTCGTAGTGAACAAATTGCGAAATGAAGAAGAGAAGATTTTCTATCTGTCAACTGATTATGTTTACAGGAACGATACTTTGGCCGCTATATTAGCGCCGTCAGACGACAAGGGTGAGTCATCATCGTCTGGAGAGGACAGCGAGGATGGTGAGCCTTTCCAGGCCGATTTAGTGAACAGTACAGTCTACATAATATCTATGGCTCTTCAGATATCTACTTTTGCTATAAACTACAGAGTGAGTTCAAAGGGTTTCGAAAGTCTCGATATTTACTATCGTTAATATGTTTATGTGGGCTTTAACTTCTTCTGAAATATTCCACGACCGTTTCTGATCGATGATACAAACAGAAGAAATCGATTAACTCATGATTGTTAATGTTTTTCAGGGACATCCTTTTATGGAAAGTCTATCAGAGAATAAAGCCCTTTTATACAGTGTGGTAGGAAGTTCTTTGTGCATTCTTGGACTAGCGTGTGGTTTTCTGCCCACGATATCGGCGCAGTTTGAAATTGTCGAGTTCCCAGACGACGTGAGTAGACGTTTTAATCCGAGGAGCTGTCGTATCGCTATGAGGATCGGGGATTATTTTATTTACATGTTCTTTCTTCACACTTTTACAGTTCCGGTTAACTCTGGTCCAAGTATTGTTCGCCGACTTCTTCTTCGCTTACGTTGTCGACAGAGTTTGCCGGTGGTTGTTTGGGGAAGGAAAATACGAAAAGCTATGATGTATCGACGATTAATTAAGTATTTTTGTCAAAATAGTAGATTTTTAAATGTATTCTAATATATGAACAGCCTTATTCTGCGCGTAGGCTATTTGATCATTTAACCAATATGTCGAATCGATTATCTTGAGATGCTGCAAGGAGAATCCCTTCTTTTATAAATTTTACACACAATTTTCGAGCAGAATTGTACTTAGATTTAGTTTCATATATAAATTTAAAAAATATTTGAAACCCTTATGATTTCTGTGTCTTTATAATTCGCAACCTTGGAGCTTTTCAAGATATTTCTTCAAGCGTCAGGAAATATTCCTCAAACTCATAGAGAAATTTCATTAATTTAAGAGTTAGAAGAATGCAGTCTAGGGACTGAAATATTAACAAACGTCATCCGTCTCAAAGCGTTAAAACCTTAAACACTGTTAGCTGTTTATTAAATGTGTAGATAAACGTATAGTAATACAGTTTTAAAAACGACAATCTGTAAATACGCAAGGCTGTTTTATTTCATAGTTTGTATTTAAATTTGAAATTTCAAGAGATAACAGATAAAAAAAGAAACTATAGGAAATTATATTATATTATTATGCTAGGTATGTATGTATTACCACCTCGTCGCGGATTAAGAGAGCCTTTCTTTAGCGCGGAATGAGGCTGCGTGTAAAAGGGAGGAAAAATAAAGAAAAAACATAACAATCTATCGTGTTACTGTGTAACGCGAAATTTACGTGAAGATATAATATGGTATAACGTAACGTAAAATGATAATGCAGGATTAATTTGAGCGAAATTTATGTTTCTTATCGCTTGAATGATCTTGTATATAAAATACGTTATACACTATCATATATTATAGTTATATTATGTGTATATATTATATGTATTACGAAGAAAATTAACATACGAAAAAAAGATCGATTAATTAACATGGAAGAAACCCGGTGCAGGGTTTGAGTCTCGGCGACGTAATTTCTCGTTACTTTTATTTTAGAATTCAAAAAAATTATCTAATATTTGAATACTGCATTTATTTCTGATGAAATACGATATTTGTTTCGAGGGTAATAATCAATGAAGATAAATTATTAGAGAAATGAAAAGATATCTTGTCACATTCCGTTCGTCGGGCTGATCGTTTTCATTTAAACTAGCATTTATGATCAATATTTTTGTTTTGGAAATTTTCGATCGGATTAGAAGGTGTTAAACCTATTAATGTGTTTTCAGATTAGTAAATTCCGGGGTATCGATAACTTGCTGGTATAGAAAGAAAAAAAAGAAAAAAAAAAAAGTGAAATCATTGGCGAAAGTAAATATTTATAGAAAATGATTAGAAGGAAAGAAATGGAGATTTTCAAAGTATATATATGCTTATTTTTTCTTGAATGTAAGTCTATCCGGATTATCGCATTTTCTATTCTTTTTCTTTTTATCGGAAAAACTGAAACGAAAGAAAAAGTAGAATAATGACTTATATTGGATAATTAAATCTCGTAATCGTACCAATTTCTTACCATAATTACTATATGCATATTATTAGAAGGCGATTTCTTATACATTATATAAACTATGATAGGTCATCGATCGTACACGCGTCAAATCTAACGTGAATTTTATACATAAAACATATTATATTGATAAGCGGCGAGTGTGATTTTCGAATTTAAAGGTGAGACGTGTATTATTGTATCATAATCTTATAGCAGTAAAAAAAAAACGTTATCAATAAACACTGAACATCATTCCTTTATGCTAAATCGATTTTTCATTCAATCAATCACCGCAATATCCCTCATACCAATCAATCCATCATTATCCTTTTTAATTAGCGATTGGCTAGAATAATTGATTGAACAATTAAATTTCAAGGATAATAAACTAGGAAATTTTTATAAATAAATCGTCAATTTTCTTTTTCATTTTTCTTGAGTCTTGATTTGAGTTTTAGATCGAAACCATCATTCAATCATCGACCTATAGTTACGAGAAACTGGAGAAATATTATTTTTTTAAATTATAAAACGATTGATTTCATATTTATCGTTTGTGCAGCGATTAGCTTGAATTTAAAGAAGCTGATAACTAATCTGGTATAATGTGTAATTTGGATTTTATTACAGGCATATAATCTTTTTTTTTTTTTTTTTTCGTCTTCAGTCTCCGATAACTCGTACGGTAATTAATCGGGTGTAATTAAAACTGGATAAAAAGTTAAGAAAATTGATAATTAATTAAGTAATGGAAAATAATAATAATAAAAAAAAATAAATAAAACGCCCAAGAACGGATGATCAGCAATTTAGTATAGCGAGAATAAAATCGCGTGCAATTTAGATCGCGTTTTATACGTCGATTACGTAAGTCATATACGTTTCCGCGAGATACAATAGCGTTATAAATGATTAGCGATCGCACGATTAGACAGACGCTAGTGTTACGAACGAGTTTAATCGACTGGTAGCAATTTTTCGAATCTTAATTGGCTAGTTAATTTTCTAAGAGCAGAAGCCAATGCAATATACTTCACGCGGTTCTATTAAGCATTTCGACGTCGTCGTTGCGGTCTAGCGTTTTGCCATTCGCGGTTCAGAGTTCCGACTATACCGTTCACCGATCGGTGCCTCTGCGTCTCCTTCGCATTTCTTATATAATATAATTTTATTTGTATTGTTCAAAAAATTATCTCCAATATCGTCTTCACCCACCCACGTCAATCTCTATCTCTCCATACCCCAATTTTATTTCATAGATAAATTAATAAATATAAAAAAACTATAAGGTAAAACCCATAGCGGAGAGACAGAATTAAATCGTCGTTGAAAGGTACGCATACACGTTTTTTTCTTCTTCACTTTTCAAAATAAAATTTTGCGCTATTTCATATCTCGATAGAATGATAAAAATTATTGGATTATGGTAATTTTTGTTACATAGATTGAGTAAATTTTAATTAGTTCGATGGTATTATAGTATATAGCTGATTAATTTACAATACGATAAATCGTCTGTGTGAAATTAATTGTTGAAAATAATTACCTGGCATGGTCAGCATGTTAAAGACTCGCGCGCTGACCCGATGAATAAAAATTACGCAATGCGTACCACGAAATTATTTCGAGCCGATGACCGTCGCGGTCGTGCGGAGTCACGGTACAAATAAACAGAATTCGAACTAGTCTCAATGTCAGGGACTCCCCAGTTCAGAATCTCAAAACGAGTCGATGGAAAAAAAAAAATAATTAATAATCATTAATCAGAAACAAAATATCAAAAATCAATTAGACGATTGATTATCCGTCTGTAAAAATAAAAAAATAAAAATCTCGAAAAATTAGATGACGCTGGATCGTTGGTACTTTCACTGGATAGACTGGATCGTATTCGTTGGGATGCTGTGCGTTTCTGCAGCCGCTGGACTCTGGCATTATTGCAGAGGTCGTCGGTACAATACGGAAGAATATCTTCTCGGTGGACACAGCATGAGTCTATTACCTGTATCGTCTTCACTGATCGCTAGGTATTCGGTTATTTCCGCAAACTTGTCATTTTTCCTATTTTTTTTTTTATTCCTTCCTTTCGTTTCAACTTTCCACCGTTTTCGCAGTTTTGTTTCAGGCATTACGATACTCGGAACACCAGCTGAGATCTACAACTTTGGTACACAGTATTGGGTCACAATATTCAGCATACTATTCGCAGGGATTACAATCGCGACTGTATATCTCCCTGTTTTCTTCGTTCTCAGACTGAACTCTGCGTACGAGGTTATTGCTAATAATTTTGCACCCTTTTGCAAAAAGAAGAAGAAGAAAAAAATAAGATAAAAAAAATCTCACTCAAATTGGTTGATCGTTTCAGTATCTCGAGATAAGGTTCAGCAGAGCAGTCCGCATTCTAATATCTCTGATCTTCGTTGTTGACGCGGTAATTGCACACGTCTTCGATTATTTCATCAAATGAAACGAGATAATGAAAATCGGAAATTTGATCTCCTGTTCTAATAATTTCAGGTATTGTACCAGTCGATAGTAGTCTACGTTCCCTCCTTGACTCTGAACCAAGGTAATTTATTCCTTGACTATTGTTCATAATGAAAACAGATCGAAATCTAAATTCGCACTATCGTAAAAAATTTCGGATTTATTTTTAAATAATTGGCGAAAAATTAATCGTCTTTATTTCAGTAAGCGGTATAAACGTGCATCTAATAGGAAGCGTAGTGTGTCTGGTCTGTGTCTTCTATACCGTAATGGTGAGTTTATATACGCTTCTAGATAATGTAAAATGGAATGTAATTGCGAATTGCAAGGCTCGCGGGTAACGAGAAATTAATTGAGAGATTGATCACGCCAGTACGCGGTATGAATTCACCGGGTGCCATGCAGTCTACTAAACTTTGTAAATTAACATCCAGATTCCGTATTCTCGGAGATATGTATATCCCGCTGGGTAAACTTGATAGATTTTCAAGATAAAATGACAATGGTTAGATTGTTGCGGGTTTAGTAGGCAAAACATGGAAAGTAATAATATCTATACCTATACAAACTTCCGTCGTTATACTCTATAGAAATAACGGCTTACCGAATCGCGTTAAACACTTCGTAGTATGACGATTAATCACAGCCTTGCACACAGGTCCGCGGAATTTGCAACTGCTAAGTAAATTGACGGAAATTCATCATCCCCTAACGTATCAATGATGTTAACCCTCGTTTATCGATTAGACGCGAAACTGGTGTGACGTGCAATTTCCTCATTATACTCTATGCGAATAAAAGAAGCCGAAAATAAAGGCGACTAAGTTTTATGGAAAAATACGATTCCAGGGTGGACTTAGGGCAGTAGTTTGGACAGACACGATTCAGGTCGCAGTCATGATTACAGCAATGATAGTAGTTACTTCATTGGGAACTTATCAGATCGGGGGTCCATCCGAGGTATGGCAACGAGCCGTTGAAGCTAAAAGAATTCACTTTTTCAAGTAAGATTCATCTGCAGATCGAAGAGTTTAGTCGATTATTTTCAGTTATGAATTCTTCCTGTTTTTATATCGTCAGTTTTGATCCATCCCCCTACTCGCGGCATACATTTTGGACGGTCTTGATCGGCTCTTGGCTTTACAGCACGGCGTATATATCTGTAAATCAGACGATGGTCCAGCGGTACAGAACCCTTCCGACTATTAGGATAGCCAAGACGTGAGTAGAGCTATGAAATGGTGTGGAATGTCCAAAACTGTTTCAATGATCATCCAAGTCTCGTAATTTTGACATTTGCTATTAGAGCGATCTGCATATTCACCTGCGGCGTTATGAGCTTCATATCTCTCTGCTGTTGGTGCGGATTGGTACTTCTAGCCTGGTGGTCACCACCAAAATGTGATCCAAGAGCCTCAGGATTAGTTTCAGCAGATGACCAGTTGCTACCGGCATACGTGATGGAAATTGCGGGAAATCTGCACGGAATTCCCGGGCTGTTTGTGGCCGGAATATTCGGGGCAGCACTCAGGTAATTGTAGTAATTAGCTTTGATAATGTCATCAGTCAATTCCTAAGTGTATTATATCAGCAATGTATCAATCGAAACATACGATAGAGTCATTTTTATTTTTTCCCTCTAGCACATTGTCCGTCGGTTTAAATTCAACGTCTGTAGTCCTGCTCGAGGACTTTGTTAAGGGATGTTTCAGGCTCAATCCAAGCGATAGATGCTCTGCTATATTCGTCAAAAGCGTAGCTATATTCCTTGGATTTACGGCAACGGCGTTTATGTTCCTCGTAGAACGTCTAGGCGGTGTCCTAGCGGTATGAAATTATTCCTTTAGTATTCATTACATTAAATTTCGCACATTTTTTCACTCCGTCGTTTCTCAGGTCACTGGAAGTCTGGCTGCTATCGCCGCCGGTACTTCATTCGGCGTATTTACACTAGGGATGCTATTTCCCTGGACGAATTCAAAGGTGATAATCAAATCTCTATCCAAAGTCATTCATTTTTCGCGAGAACAGGAACTGAGAGATTATTAAAAAAAAGAAGGGGTATTTTTTTTCTCACAAAAAAAAAATAAAAAATAAAAACACACACACACAGGGTGCATTTGTCGGTGCGATTGCAGGGTTTGCTTCAGCAGCTTGGGTCAGTCTAGGAGCAAATGCCGCGACGGGTGCAGGACAAATTCGTCCAAGGAAACTCCCGGTCGATTTATCCCACTGTTCTTCAAACGTGACGGAAGATTTTCTCCGATTATTTGATCACAATGGGTGAGTGAATATCCTGCGGAAAGACACAGAGGCCAAAGAGTCCAAAGAGGGAAAATGAACATCATTTTTTTTTCTTTTTCGATTTTTCAGAGAAGAGGACGTATTTCCGCTTTACAGATTGTCTTATCACTTGGTAGCCGGACTAGGAGCCGTTGTGGTTATAATCGTGGGACTTTTAGTCACCTGGTGTACAGGACCGAGGGACGTGGCATCGATAAACAGAGATTTACTCTCTCCCGTAATCCACAGGTGAAATAAATTAGTTCATACAACGTTTCGTGTATTCTACTCTGCTCACCAAACCGCGAATTATTTTCAGATGGCTTCCTACACCCAAACGAGACAAAAATATAAAAAAGTCTAAACGACAGGTACAAGGTGAAACCCGGCAGGATCCTGCGAACGATTTCCTACTATGCGATATTAAAAAATCACCGGCTAATATAGTTGAAGCGGAATCTGCGGTAAGTTTGAAAAAAAATCGCTTTATCAATATATCCTGATCATCCTGTGTGTCAAAATTCCATAGCAGTCTGATCATTCTTTAAATACGTAATCGAACATCGAATGTGAAGAGATCGAAGCTTATCCCAGTAACACTAGATCCTCGTTTTACTAATCCCTCAAATAATTTCCCACGATGTTCCCAAACAAGTCTTGATACATCGACGTTTCCGAAATGTGTGTTGCAGATTGACGTTCATCTCCGTCAAAACGGTCACTCGACTCCTTGACCACATCTTGGATATCATTGATTCGCAAACATCGGTTCATTAATTATCAACATTCGTTAGATTTATTGGTCATTTTTTGTCTCTGTGAATATTGATTAATCTGTTTACTCTATTTAGTTAATAATTTTTCGAAAATAAATCCCATATTATATATATACGAAACGGATGTCGGGGTTGTAGTTCATACAAATAGTTATAGTTATACGCATGTATAACTATTTTAAGGTGTGTTGAACGTTCAGCTTTGACCAACCGCGGTGAGGGGGCAACGAAATTGAATTTATGGCGTAGGTAAACGACGATGGTTTGCTATTTGCACCCGGTTAATAAGGACGTTTGACGCTCGGAGCTTTCGCTTAACAAGCCCGGCTAATATTCCAGAACTGCCATGCCTCTCTGTCGTACGCGTATAGTATACCAGCGCAAACCACCGAGGCTTGAAAATCGAATAAATTCAGTTACAGAACTATGGCTATGCGATATTCTCCCTTATTCACTCTGCTGAAAATTCAGATAAATTTATAGAGAAAAGGATATTCCAAGGATCCGGGAGACTCCAGGTGCGGAAAATGCGCAATGGGAGAATTAGACTCTGTAATTATACTCAGGTAGGTCGTATCGTAGATCCCCACTGGCCAAATAAGGAACATAGTCGTAGATAGGTCGTACTATTTCATAGAATTATCCGCGAATCCGTTGTTGCCTTAGATATATGTATATGTGCATATAGAATTAAGGGTTGTTTAATTGGACGATCGAGGCTGAGGCTGAGGCTGAGGCTGAGGATGTAAGGGTATACGTATGGGAATGGGAATGGGAATGGAAGGTAGCGGACTTTGAATCCGAAGCAAAGACGGCGCGGGTTGTAAACCTTATATATACGGGTAGAATTAGGGATAAGACGAGTCAGGATCGCGAGGTACCTATACCACCCCAAGATAACGTAAGGTTTAACTTAACCCTTAAATCCGTGTTTACCAAAGGGGGAAACTGCATTTAGATTCCGAATCTAACGGCGGTATATTTCGCGAGCACGGCACGCCGTGTCTTTCTAGTAATGATAAGCAAATATCGTATACACATAGTTTTGGCTTTTCGTATTAAGAATACCAAATCTATCTCGTTATCCTTATATACCGTATACAGAGGATATATATTATAAATTAACCACCGAATCTTATATACCTGCGAGATATTTTCATACGGAGAATAAAATTGGAGAAAATTTTATTGCGTATACGCGGTTTTCGGCGAAACAGAGATCCTCGAATAAGTTAGAGCCGGTAGATGGGCAAAAGGCGTCTTTGCTAACTCACAATCAGTGAGGCGAAGAGACGAAGACCAGGGAAAGCTGGAAGCACAGGATCTCAAACATTGACGGCGACAGACTAACGGAATAACTAATTTATCAATTCTTCGCTCGGGTTAACTTCGATTCCACGCGACTGTTTGCAATCTCGTGTAAATACCGCCTTATACATATATACGTATATACATATACATCTATACATTTATATACAGACTTACACGTAGTACATATATATATTCAGGTTATTTCATCAGGGACATCAACGAATTAATTAAACGATACATACCCCGTCGTAATTACAATTGATAAATAAATGATCGTATAAACAACCGATACTTCGGTATATACAATACACAGAGAAATAGATCAAATATTTTGTACCTTAGAGAGTAATACTACCTTATAGAAGGCCTCCGGGGTGTATAGATTATCAGAAAACACGATTTGGGGCACTACTGATGAAAATTGAACAGTGGTTATAGCCGACGTTATATACCTACATGTACATCCGCTATTTACTCGATGTAATATTTCATATTTAACGAGATTGAACGGGGGACGTACGTTATACCCGCACCTGTCAACCAGGACTGAATTCTACGAGGGACAGGTAAGAGATTAACCGTAATGAATCACTATATCCGAGAGGAGTGATGCGTCTTAATTACGTCACCGTACACTACCTACTAGCGATAATTATTATCAAATTAAGCATTGTTTACCGAACGACCAATCTCTAGACCAGACCCTCGCGTATTAGCTATTTGTCTACTGATTACTATGACGCGGATGTTCGCCTAAGATGTAATACAAACGGTTTTCTTCACTTTTTCGCGAAACTTTAAAACGAAATTCGTAAACTCGAGCCTTTTTGGCGACTACCACGAAAGATATTTTGCATCGTCGAGAATTGTCGAGACAATTTTCGGATCTTTGGTGAAAGGTTCGTCGAGAGAAAGCTAGAATTACAATTGAGCGTGTCGAATAGAATTAATCCTTAGCCTCGCTCGACGCTGGTACGCCACCGTCTGAATGCAGATCTTAACTTAGCGATGGTTTTGAGTGAATAAATATTTACTCGGTTGAAATCAGAGGTTGAACAATACCCCCATACCCCCATAGGGTATATAGAAATAGAAATCAGAAATCAGAGTTTGAGAGAAAAAAAATTAGTAACAAGGAGTAAAATTATATACGTCTTATACCCGCGTACCGCAGGTTCTTTATCTAATCGGAATTAGTCCCTCGGAGTTTCAGGATGGTAAAATTGCGCATATATAATCGGAGCTTGTATATAATCCGGGAAGTAAGACAATGGGCGTGAAATAATAATTCACCGTTTTATTAAGTTAGTTTAATAAACTAAAAGTGGTGGGGCTGGTGGGTCCAGAATCTCCGAGTTTCTACTACTGTTGCTGCTGCAGTCCCGCTACGGGATTCAGGGGGCCAGGATGAACTTCATCCTCCGGGGGAAGGAAATGGTTATAAATATCCGTAGGCAAGACACTTGCGCTCGTTGGGTTAACCCGGTATAATACACACACATATATATATATATTTATACATACCTTTATACTCTGCGATAACACCTCCGCGGTTTAATTTGCATATACAAAGGTGGCGTAGAGACAGACAAGAGCGTCTCGTCTCGCTCTCTAACTCCTTTAATAATATACATATTTCATTGCCGAGTGAAGTATAAAGTAAGAATCACATAGAAACCACGGGGTTTAGGATTCAACGGGTCGTTATAAATAAAAATGAGAAAAAAATATATATAATAGAGATGAAAAATAAAAAACAATGAAACTAGAAAATCAACGTGGTTTTACCAATTAAATTATTGCTGCGATATTTTACCCCTCGCTTCCTCGCCCCTTCCCTTCCCTTCACTTCCCTTCCGTAAAGCCGTTGCTCAATTTGAACGAGGGTAACAAACCAAACCAATTAACAATCAATCACGCGTGTCTCTCTCGCCTCATTGAAACGACGTCAAACATTGTATTTGTGTAATTGTCCATTTATTCCTGTCGGCCGGGCGTCACTACCTGACAAATTGCGAACACATTTGTATACCTATATAGCGAAGTATACGTAGGTGTTTAGAGTGTAGAAGCATAGTATCGAGGTGAACATGTGAATGGCTACATACCTGTACCATATCCGCGGTCGCTCCACCGCGTTTCACAATAATTTTCCTCGTCAGTTGTGACAGCGAATCGCCACAGCTATTATATTAATTAGCAACTATTCCCGCGAGGGGCTATACGACTACCTACACCGCAAGAGAGAGAGAGACTCGAAATTATTATTATTATTATTTTTTTTTGATTGACAATTCATTGATGTACGCACGCTACGTCGAGTATCGATGATATTCGGTCAATCGGAGTATAACAGTTCCAATCATACGTGTAGAGAGTATGAGGTGATAAATATCAAGTGGATATTAATTATAACTGGATATTATTTAGTTGGAAAGTTCCGAACTTTTCTTGCGAAATTTCAGTATGCTAAAGTTTAAAGTTTCTGAAAATTCTAAATCTTCTCAAACCAGCCCAGTATACAGCCCTTCCTAACTTTCTGCATTGGTCGTTGTACGATACGTATGGGTACTTTTGCACGAGGGATATTTTGGCCTGTATCACGCGTGGTTTAGGTCTGCATATATATATATATATATACATGTATACAGTGTGTCCGCCGCGGGTATAATGCAAATGACTGTATTATTAAGAGACGTAAACTGACCGTCGAGAAGGTAGGTAGGTAGGTTTCCAGGGGGTGAAATTCATTGTCAGTCGGTGGTACGCCGTTGACTTAATTTCATTGCACCGTTAATTAATAATTACCGTGCCAACGAAATTAGATAATTTTCCAACGTTTGTTATTATTTCGGCCGTTTGACCCGCCCGAGATAATTTGAATATGCAAAACCAAGTTTCCGTAGTCCTTTCCAGGACTTTCCAACGTATATAAACCTGTATACTCTTATATCTATACATGTAGTATTTATACATTAAACAATATATAAACCGAAAAATAAATATAAACAGAAACAGTACCTTAGATAGGATTTTCATTCCATTTTTCAACAGCCATATTCTATTCATTTTCCATATAGTATTACATAATATGTGAAATTTTTATCACCGTGTGCTCGCGTTGGTTGAATTCGTTGAATATATTTCTTATCAATGCCATTATCGCATAGGTATATACCATCGGTTAGAATTCGACATGGGAAAGACTCGCCTTTTAAGGATAAATTTTTCATACACCGTTATAAACGCGTAGGTGGAAACCGCGTAAAAGACAGCAAGTGACAAGACGTATACAGGTACGACTGATACTCTTCTTCTTCAAATTTTTTCGTTTTTTCTTTCTCTTTCGGTATCTTCAGCGTTGGAAAATTTATACACATACCTAGGCTGTGTGATACGAAGTTTTTAGGTGATTCAAAAAAATAAAAAAATTTAAAAAAAAATAAGAATAAAAACGGATATTTGTATTTTTTATTTTTTTCTATACAGGTAAAGACTGAGCGGGGATAAGAGAGCTCTGATGTTTCGTAGAATCGAGGAAAATTTCCGCGTCCACGAATGAAATGAAATTTCCGGAGTAGGTACTCCCCTTGGAGTACTTAGATGACCCGCCGTCAAACTTGGTCTACCATATATATGTATATACGTGTATTCACGTAGAAATAATACTTGGCACGAAGCTTTTCACGAAATAAAAATATACAATTGAATTAGTTCGCGAATTAAGTTCACGCTATAGTATAGTATATACCTATGTGTATAGTATACATATATACAATCTCGTCCCTCTTGCTGCACGCACCTTTCAATTATAAATGAACCTTTGCCAGTAAACAAAAGGCAATCAGTCTTTAAGGGATGAAAAGAAATCGCAATATGTAGTCGATTGATGGCTTAGTTTTCTTATTCCATTACTTAGCATATATACTGGTGGTCTAATTTTTTTTTTTGTTTTTTTTTTTGTGGAATTAGGTAAATGTATTCTCTTTATCTGATAGAGTTACGATACTATATACATATAATTCATTTTATAGTTGGTAGAATTTCTTTTTTGTTCATCCCTTTTCATTAGCATACCTATTATACTTATACTTTAAGGCTAATTCATTAAATTCGCTAACGCCGTTGATCAACCCTCGAGTAGAGACTGAGCTGCGCTCGTTAATTGCTGATTAAAGTAATTAATAAATAAATTGCAATTACACTAATGGACTAAGCGCGCTGCAGAGACACCGTTGGCAAGCAAGGATTAAAAAAATAAATAAAATAAAAATAAAGGAAGAAATTAGCTGATAAATATACTTGTTGCTAAAGGATTTTTTTTATCTCTTTACCTATATTTGTATAATCGTTATATTATAATCTAAATAAATTGAATTATCTTCTATAGACATGTTCATCGTCTGTTTTATTTATGCAATGATTTAATCATTTCTATTGATACCGAAAAGCTCTCGCTTTCTTCCTATGACAAAATACACATCCCATTGATAGCTACTTTCCTTTACTCCTAGTGTGGGACACTCGCACCTGAATCTAATCCTATTCCTGTTCCTGTTCAGAGAGGGTATTTTCTGTAAGGGATGTTTATTGCGAAGGGACAACGGGACCGAGGTACGGTACCCAGTACCTACCCTAAGCAGCTTTACGTTCTGGATGCTATTGATATGGCGTTACAGCGTTTCTCTACATACCGAATCTCTTCCTCGAAAAGCTTTACTTTATATCATACCTCCCGCGAGTTCGTATGAAATATCAGAGATTTATAAAACAGTTGTATACCTATACGTCTGTAGTATCTATTTCATACCTCGCGAATTCTGCTCGTTTACCTTAAATGTGAAATTCATTCCTTATACTTAATAATTTACGACTAATGAAGTAAGACTTTTAGGGGATGGAAAAAAAACTGTAAGTAAGATCAAAATCAGTCACATATATTTGAATCCGGTACTTAAAAAAAGCTCAAAGTTAACTGACTGGGGCAGGGGGGGTAAGGGTAAGGGTAAGGATTCTCCCTAGCTGAGATTTACAAAGTGGGAAGTTGCAGGTGTTTTATCCTCGATATTTCTACCCTTGTGGTATACGACTGCTGCACCATCCTTCCGGGTCTCTCCCTCGCGCTATGTAGAAGCTACGATTCCTGCCGTCTTCTTTCTCGCGGTTTTTATTTATTTTTTATTTTTGTAATCTTTTTTTTTTCCTGTTTTTTTTTTTTTCTTCAAGCCGGCTTACTTACGCCGTGGCGATCACCCGAGCGAACGTAGTTGATGCGGCGTTTAAATTTAAGCGAGCGTAAATCATTGCACCTTCTATAAACGCGGCCTAGACGTATACATCTACACCTATGAGCCTATATACCTACAGTTTTGATTTTCAAGGAAATAGAGAAAAGAAAGAAACAACGAAGATCTTTTCTTTCTTCATTCTACACTGACTTGGCGATGATTTGAAAAAATGGTTGAAAAATAATAGGAGAAAATGCTAGTTCACTTAGATATGTACACGTACACATATACATACACGTATGTACGTATATAGATCTTCAACCACGTATATTCTCTCTCTAACGAATTTGAGGCAACACTCAAATGCACTCAACATGAATTTGTTCTATTTTACGATATTTACAGCCGCTTAATATTTTGAGCAAACAAGTAAAGTGCCTCTAAGTGGTCCCCCGAGTGGTCGAAGGTGGTAAAGGGGGTGAGGGGCGCGTGTGTCTCACAAAGTGGTGTCCTACTATCTGCGCACTTCATTATCCACTTCATTATATCCACTCAGCGGGAGGATTCCGCGATTCTCTTTTACCGTACATATCGACGTAAATCGTTTTTCTGTTTCTTTTGAATTTCAAAATTCATGTATATATATATATATATATAGACTTTCGGGCAACAGATTGCATACTAAATATTAATAATACAGAAAAAGAGTTACCCATCCTTTTCCCATGTATAAGAATTAGTATTACCTATGGTATATACCAATATACATACGCGACGCGGTTAACTATTTATAAGTAAACTTCGAATGTATTTCAGGTGTCCAAACAAGCGCAGGTAACATATGTAAACTTCGATGTATGTGAATGGTACACAGAGTTCTACCGGATATAGTATATACGCATTAACCCATGCATGTATTAAACAGCTCGCGTTTCTTACATCGTATACCTATATGAAGGAAACGCTTAGGCGATTCGACGTGTTATCGAAACATGTTTGAATAGCGGCACGACTTCTTTGCCGTATCTTATACAGGCATAGATACTTATACAGTTTACACTGTTTTTTTTTTTCATTATATATATATTTCGAACTTTTTAAGTTTCGAACGGTCTGAATTTTAAATTTGTTTCAGACGATTACGAATTTTCAGAAAAGTTCAAGTTCTAAATATTCAAATTTCGGTCGCGGAATTTTGAACATCCGGTGTTCTTTGTTTGAAAGTTTTTCTTAATCGGCTATGAAGATCATCGGGGAAATATTATTTGTAAAAACTGTGTGTCGGTTATATTGAAATCGGGAATCTTTAAAATTCGGAACTTCGACACGCCCGGATTTTTCTCTCGCTCAAACTTCTAAGTCGAAATCGTTTTTTGAAAGTGAGTCAAATATTACTTTATATCAAGGATGCCTTCTCGACTATCTAAGAAAAATAATACCGTCTCCAAACGTGATCCATACGAAATTCGAAATTCTACTTTATACATAGAGATGATCAATATGATATTATAAAAATTCTATCCCTATTTCTACTTCTATTTTCTTTCAGTTTTTCTGTATCTCAGAAGCATCTGGAGCCACCGAGACTTTGGTTAATCGAATATCTATCGTTCTGAGATGATTGTAGTTTCATTGGTAGTTATTCGATCTCGCTATCCTGGGTAGGGAAACATATTGGTTTGCTCCGGGTCGGTGGTTTCCTGTTAAAACCTCATTAGCACCCTGATTCAGTATCTAGTATCTCTTTTCTCGTCTCGTATATTCGTTAATAAAATATACAGGCGATGCTAGGTGTATTAATTTTGCTTTTTTCTACAGGTATAATGTTTGAAAAATCTGAACCGCGCACGTCTTAACGACATGAATTATTATTATATTATATGTACAGCTAATTAATAATTCATTATTTGCTGCAGCTGGCTATACGGGTGGCCCAGCATCTGGAATTAGCATATAGGTAAATTAGGGGAGCGAGCAATTATAATAATTGCATAATTACGATAATTACTAACCGCTAAAATCTACCCACAAACCGCGTGACGCGGGACGCGGGGCGGTATGCCACGCCGGACACACAACGTATAACAATTATAATACGCGAAACGCAATTTTCAACTAACAATGCCCAATTCTGTGACTATAATTCCTTGAAAAATTGAGAGACGAGGATTTTGAACGAATATTTTTTCGTTTTTTTGTAATCGTCGATTGTGTCCCCGCGGGCTGATTGTTCGGAATCGGATATCGGGATATCTGATATAGGTATAGGTACTAAAAATCGGCGAATAGAACCGCGTTTGATTCCGGTACGAGGGTACAAAGGCGTTGGGGTATGATGGGAACGGGGTAACAGACCGTGAAGCATTTGTCAGGCGGTAGTTTTTGAAATTCCTGCACCGTTCGGGACCCTCAAATATTTGACTGTTTGTCTTTCGTTGCCAAGAATCTTGTTGACATTGAATAATTGTGACTCGCGGTGTCACTTTACTCAATTCACGACTCGTTCCGTTCTGTTTGACATTTTCATTTTTGCTTCTCATTCCCTCACTTTTCTATACGTTCGTTTCTTCTCTCCCTTGCCTTATTTCCGACAAGAAGTAAAAAAACTCGATTCCTCGGAGGGATTCGCAGGACTTTGGCCAGGCGTCAAACTACGAAATTCGATATTTATCAACTTAGCAAGTCCAGCTTTGCCGATAGCTGCAAGCCCATAGTTTCCAGCTTTCGGCGACGATTCAGTAAATTATTTACACCCGAAGATCTGCCTTAACTTCGTTCTGTATTTCTTCAAAGACGAGAACTAGGTGATCCTGTTCCACGTTGTCTTCTAGCCTTGCATGCAGTACCTACATACGTCGAATTTTTTTTCACATACGAATAATATAATAGCTGTATTTTACCCAGAGTTTAATTTAATCTTATACTGTTTAAGAATCGTAAAATACACGAATGAATATTCACGCAGACGTCGTCATCGTCGTCGGCGTCGTTGTTCTCCGGTTTGACTAAATAAAAATATTCACCGGGATTCGAGAGCTGGGCGTGAATCGCGGGAGACTTTAACGTCCAGGCGAAAACTCGAGTTGCTCGAGCTGCTGTGGCATATAAAGACTGAATGAGAAGAAAAAAATAAAAAAAACTAGACCCAAGAGCTAGATCTATACGTGTATAAACTATTATTTTACACCAAGTATCCCATTTCGTATCGTAAACATGTTCATATAGGTGTTGTACAACGTCGCCAATCTCCTTCCTTCCTTCTTTTCTTCCTTCCTTACTTTTGCCAGCTGCTGAACAGTTTTATACGTGAAAACTAGCTGTGTAAAGGTAATTTTCCAGAAATGATTAAATTTAGTAGAGAATCTTCTGTTAAACGTTCCATACAGTGCTTCACCTCTTTCCATCTAAGTATCTGTATACCTCTGTGTATGGCGAAAAACGAACCGTGGAATATTTTATTTCATACTTTCCTTCGTACTATTATTTCGCTCTTTTATATTGTATTTTTTACCACTGTTTAGAGAAAAGTGTACTACCTTATGCCTGTAGCAGTAATACATATGTATACCTATAGCAGGTAGGTATACGGTTAATAACGCTGATGCACAGTTCGGTGATCATTGTCAGCTCATTTTCATTCAGAGACAGTTGAAAAAAAAAAACACAAAAAAAAGGAATGTAAAAATGGGGTATAGCCGCAGCTGTAATACCCGAAAGGGGTTTTTTTTTTTTTTTGTTTTTACCGTAAAGAAGGGAATTAAAAGAGGCGGAAAAAAAGAAGGAGAAAAGAACAGCTCAAGTACACGGTAGCAGGTAAAACTGCAGCTCATTGTTCGAATTCGAGTGACGTTTCATCATATGCAATAGATTTTCGCATCGCTGATTTTCTACCGCTAAATTCCCAATTTTCGAACTCACGCGATTTAATTGTACGATAGTTTATCCGGGTACACGAGTTTTTCCGCGATGAGTTTATATATTCGCGGAAAAATTTCACGCCTCGATATTTTTATCTCGCTAACTACGTATGGTTTACCTAAATTCTTGTATTCTCGTCTCTGCGGCAGCGGTAAGGGCGAAAGTCAGCCATGGCTACAGACTACACTTACAGGTGAAGATCTACTAAAACTGTATACAAACGTTCTGCAAAACTGCTGAACGTTATAACATTATACGGTGCGGAGTAAAATAAACTCAAGAATATATTTCGGTACGAGGGGTTAAAATTTGCGGAAGCTTTACCGCACAGCTCCTCGTAGTATATACGTTTATGTATATACCTACACCAAACATTATTCCTCCAGATGCACGGTTTATTTCCGGTACGTTTACAACCCCGTATCACCCCCGCGACTTGCACTTTTAACTGCAAGAGTATTTTTTTTTTTTTTGTTATTTATTTATTTAAATAAATATAACCATATGCCTATAACCCGTAAGACGGTGCGGAAATAGAGAGCCGTTTATCTTCACTTAGATGGGTATACAGGAGAAATTGGAAAAAATTGACGTATAGAGTAAATGAATGAGTGAATAAATAAATTCTACGGATATAGTAATTCCGCAACACACGTAGGATACACGTGATATAAGTATATACCTATATATATATATATATTTCTTTTTCCCACGAAGGAAACGTTAAAACTCAATTACGTCACATCCCGGGGATCGTGACACGCGCATAGGGAGGCGAAACTGTGCGATGAAATAAAATATAAAGAGAAAAAGTTGTTTATTTTCTCGGGAGAACCTGCAGTCAACTTTTCCTCTCTCATACTCCGGGTACTCTTCTTCCTCTTCCAGTTTCCTCGTGATCGTATATATATATTTTTTTTCTTCTTTTCTTTTTTTATCCCTCCGACTGGTTTGACGCTTGGGACAGATCCACCTACCCACATTTGACGGACAGAATATTCGAAGTTTTAACGAAAGGACGTGCGCCCCCAACACACTTCCCACATACACATGAACACATACACACAGAAAAACCCTAAAAAGTACACGCGGGTGTCAGTCTCCGTACGTATTACCTACCTGCACAGAGAGTCAGCCAGTCTGCAACGTTGAATTAGGAATGAGACGGACCTACGTCGTTCGGTCTCTACGTTTCATACGTATCCTTATACCCACCTACACCCCGTGTCACGTATAGACGTAGGTACGTGTTACACTTCTCTAGCTCTACGTCCTACGGCTTTTCACAAAAGCCTCTAACTTCGTGTGGTTGTAAATAATTGATCGGAATATTTCTTCTTCCAGGAGAAGAAAAAGGCCTTTCTTATTCTCTATCTCACTGTAATATGTACAAATTTGACATGCTCGATGAATTTGAGATAAAAAAAAGAAAGAACACCCCCCCAATCCTTATTCATATTTCATGGATTTTTCAACCCTATATAGTTTATCCTTCACATACCGATACCGATGAATAGTAGAAACGCTTCTTAGACATGCGGTGCATCGGTCAGAAGATCCTAACTCGACTTCAGATATCGTACGAGCCAGACCAACCCTAGCTAATTGCACGCCAAAGCCTTACAAGTGTTCTCGCGTGGCCCCAGGCATCTATTGTCCGGCTCGCTTCATCGCCGCCCCGTTCGCCGAAGAACGGATGAACGGATGAACGAGTGAACGCGATATACAGAGAGAAAGAGAGATAGAGAGAGACAGGGATGAAGATAATACGTGTATATGTACCGTTTGAAACATGTGTTTCGTATATCAATACACGTATGGTATGATCGTTCCGCGCACACACATCACATAAGCGTAATTATAGTCCGCGGAGAGACCGGGAAGAGAGAGCCCCTAGGGAATGATTTCGATCTCCTCGGCTCGTCCGGCCCCGACTCGCAACTTGGAACTCGCAACTCGCAACTAGCAAGTGGTACCTGGGTTGCATCGAGGGAACTATCCCTCGGGCGTTAACGATAACGGTTATAATTATCGTATGGTTTTAAAATAAACGCGATGAAAACTGCCTTTTTCGATTAAAATATAGCAAACGGTAAATGGTGATACAGGTCCAGAGGCTGGTTAGTCAATGGTGCAGAGAGAAAGATCTAGGTATGTGTATAGATATGTTCATATCAAGAAATGCGATGTCCTGAATAGGTGCGGATATATCTCTGTCCAGGTTCTACTGATCTCTTCGATGTTTGACCCCCTCAAGGCATTCCTAAACCATCAGCGTCGGTATCGTCCACTCTGTACTTACAGTGGAATGAATCAACTCCCTGCACTCCTAAGGCGGGCAGGTGCTTATTACTTGCGTTAACCAACCCCGAACCTGAATCTGAACCTGAAGTTTAAACTATAACCGAGAAGAAGAAGAAGAAGAAGAAGAACAAGCCGTAGGCTAGCTTACCAGAGTACGGGGATATACATTTGGTAAAATAACGCATAATAATTGTAGAAATGTTGTTTTAAATAATATGAAATGTATTATAGATTTTTACTACATATTACGACGATGATGATAATCGCGGGGGTTGAGATTATCCGAGTATTTGATAAAGACAAAACCGTACTGCATATTATATACCCACGTAGCTAGCAGATCCGAACGCTATGTCCGGCGATGTAAACTAAGCCAGGCGCTTTTCTGCCGTTGAACAATGCGCAGATTTTTTCGTTCCCTTACACGGACTCGGGGGATGGTATAAAATAAAATTAAATAAAATTCAAAATATCTACATTTCGCGTATTTAAGTTCACCTGATGTATATATACACGACTCTCTGTGTAAGGGTATTAGTACCCCATCCCGGTTATGAGCTTTGGTTTGCTGCTGCTATAATAGCCTCGTCTGTATTTTCGTGCACATTTATACACACGTATGGTGTATAATACCTCTGCACTCGTGTATATTACGCCTGGCTATGTATTCATTCGAGAACTCGGCGAAAGGCCTTTGCTGAATATATTTTCCAGAGTTAAATACCTGCACTTTGGATTCTGCCGGACGGAGTTTTAAGCTTTCAATAGCCGCTCTCTTCTCTTCTCTTCTACACTCTTCCGGGTTCCCCGTCCACCCTTATCTCCCTTTCTCTCTTTTTCTCTCGATGTTATTTACATATTTTGGTAATATTTTCCCTACGATAATCCCACCCCCATCAGAAATAAAATGCAAAATCGTTCCCAAAACGTTTCACTTGCGATTCTCGTTACATTTTTTTCTCTCCATTTTTCCAGTGGCCGTTTTATGGTATAATCGAATACTCGAACAGTACTAGAGAATACATCTTATCGATGTATAGAAAGATTAGCCATTTTCAATAAAAAAAAAAAATTCCACAACGATGGATAAATTTTTTTTTTTAAGTTCTGTAACGCGGAAGACAATGCGGTATTCGATCGATGCTTTTATAAGTAGCCACTAGCCACTATAAAAAAAAAAAAAACCCCTAGCTACTACGAAAAGACGGGGTAATCAGCGCCTCAATAACAAACAAAAGGCTATAGTTCCGCAGATGCAACGCCTGCATACATATACATATACCAATTCGAAGCGATATCCGTGCAATCAACGTTCTACCTAAGATATAGGTAAAGCTAAAACAAAGGTCCCATGTCTGTAATCCACGACTCACAGCATCTGGCTGCAAGAGTTTGTGTCTGACCACGTAAATATACGTCCTAGCATCCTTTTTTTCTTCTTCTTTATTTTTTTTTTTTATAAAATAATTAATTCTGCTGATGATTTTGAAACGATTTCCTATCTTCAAATCTTGATATCTTGGTATATATATATATATCTTTGGTAGATCGAGGAAGACCCGTTGATCTTAGCCTTGTACATACCTGCGGATGTAATTACGGGTTTCAAGCGAACGTCGCGCGCTGAGACCTTATCCCGGCTATTCGTCGTGGACAATTACGCGGGAGTCGAGCGAGTATAAACTCTCCTGCTAATTGGCAAACAATGATTGCTCCCAGAAACACGGGATGCCTCAGGATAAGTTAATTTCTACCATTGGATGTATGTACTACGTACGTACGTATCGTGTATATATATATATATAGTAGGTATAGAATTGCAGCTGCTCTGTGATGGGCCATTAACGTATTGCGCGGACCACGGAATTATATCTGCATATATAGTACATACTATGTGAAGCCGATCCTGATGTAGGATTCGCGACAATGGTAAATCAGACTCAGACATCTTACGGTAAAATATGTAAAATTTCTATACCTGGTATATATGAGGAATTCCGTATTCTGATCTGAGAATTTCTATACCAGAAATTAAAGCCAAGATATAGTTATGGGATGCGTGTAGATGCGCGATAGTATGAGTATATAAAGACAGGGTATCGTCGTTCGTGTTTTCGAAGCAATTGGACGGCGATCTTCCATCCCAACGGCAGATGCTGAGGTAATAATAGTCCTTAAGGGTTGCCTGGTGCCTCTACGAGTTAGGATAATTCTATATCTTGTCACTATCTCACGCCAATGGCGCAAATTATCATAAATCATCATCAACTCCGACAACTCCTTTCACCCGGATACTACATGCATGTATACAATATACTTTGTTCGATAGAAATTATACCCGCAACGTACGAGTTGGACCGCGAAAAGCACCGCCACATATGTGCACGCAAATATATATATATTGTATTATTTATTTTCTATTCATATGATTAATTCTAGCGATTTTTGAAAGGGATGCAACGGCGAAGGGGGGTGAGATAAGGGGGAGGGATCGGTAGTGGTAGCACTCTTCGCGATTACCAGCTCCTCGTGAACGATGAAAGGGGTTTTCGTTCGACGACTATGGTTTTACCGGAACAACCTTCTGCGGGGACAATAGATTCGCTTGAGCGTTGCCTGGTGCCGGCATTACTTTAAATTCAAACAGCGAACATATCCTCTTTTGTTTCATGAACAAAAGACACCAGGGCTCTCGGTGGTCGACGTGTTTTTGTGTTACTGCTTATCGTTAGACCCCCGCTAGCTGGTAGGTACACGATATACCTACTTAACTATCCCACATACTCCTCGTTTGATTAGAAACACGAAAAAAAAAAAATTTAAACAATATTCACCCCATTATCTGATAATACATATAGCCATCAAGATCCATCATATTCAGGTGGTAAATCTCAGCATTTATTATTAACGAATGTAACGAGCTACGTTAGTTGTTTTTTTTTTCTTAATGAATACCTGGATGGACATAATAATTTTCGAAATATACGTTTTGCGACAAGTTATAATATTACGGTTATACAGTATATATATCTATGGAAAAACCTCGCGTGTCGAGGGTCATTTGTTTCGTGTTTGAGATAGATTATATATACATATATATACATATGTACTGGTAAATACCTCTCACGGTCACAATTATTCATTATATCGATTCGTTGATGGAAATTACCACCGATCTATACATCGATACTGCGTACAATTCGAAGGTTTATCTTGACGATCAGTGAAGAACTACACATCGAGGAGTAGGCAAACATATGCTATCAGATCGTCGAAAGATCTCGTGTGCATGTCAGTGTTTGACATACTCCATATGTAATTTAATTGATGTGCAAAGAATATTGAAGTAAATTGAGCAGGTGGTTGTATTTCACTTACATTTCATGATATGGACTACTCTGCGCCAAGATGCGAATCGACGAGTATAGTTTTCGTTATACTTACACTTACTTAGAAAGTATACGTACCTTTACACCAGGTCCTACCTGGCGTTTTCGAAGCCGTCGGACATCAAAGCGTTCTAGAAGGCTTCCTGGGTAATTAATTCCCCCGTTAACCCCCGGGGCCTGCCCTCATTTCTCCCTTGGTGACCACCTCGGCCACGTTTTACTCCTTGGAATACCTCTGCCTTCGAATACCGTATAGATATACCTTGTAGAAACTCACCACTAGTCCTGCGAAATGACACTGTGAACATGCGACAAGAAAAATGACATGAGGCCAGGACATTACTGATCGGGTAAACACAACAGTGTTTACCAGTTCTGCGGTACCTATTTCGAACACCAACATCCCATGACTTGGTCTGACCAGACGACCTTACCTATACATGGGGACTCACGTACCTACGTATTTATACACATACACGCAAAGTAGATTAATGTGGGTCGAATTAATGATTGATGAACGATTCGTATGTACTTTGTACGGTCATTTCTTTTCTTTTTTTTTGGGAAATTACGGATTTTATACACAGATTCTTAGTTTTTTGTCGAGAGTTGAAATAAAAGCTTCGACTGATTAGAGATCGGGTAAAGATCTATATTCATCGTGGAATGATTCGGAGAGCTTCTCTTTTCTATTTGTTGTATATGGGAACATCGGTTGGAGCTACTTTTGCACACAAGCCGCAAAGGTGTGCTTCTTCAAAGATCTCGGTGCTGATGGGTTTCCACTCAGATTCATCTTCATCTCTGCACATCGAATAGGTATACTGTAAGTTCAATAGTAGTGATATCGTTAGATCAGCTACTCATGAATTTGAATCCTTATTCATATCACGGTTCGAATTGTTCATCAATGAAAAACTACGAATTTCAATATCGACGAGTAACAGTTTTGAGAAAATGTACTTTCTCGTAAGTCTACATAGCCGATCTAAGAAGCTTGCAGACGAAGAACACCAAGGGTTGAAAATTCGAAACGCCCAGCGTCCGAAATTTGAAACTCTGGCTGTATCAATCGTATCGAAACCAATAAGCAGTCTAATTAATCGTCTTGAGATTTACTTTTTGCAGAAAAAAAAGTTCCAAAATCCTAATTCATCAATTGAAGTTGATAAGATGGGTTTCCGTAAAGAGGGTCTCGATCATTTGACTTCACATCCTGAGAAATTTGGTTTTTCGGGAGTAGCTCCTTTCGGCTCTGAAGAATTTGAAAACTTTTGAAAAACCAAACATCGCACAAGAGACCGATGACGTTTCTGCACACATTCCCGCAGTCCACCCCTATTGAACGAACTGGAGGATCGGAGAGCTTTCAGGATAGTTTTTTCGCCCTAATTGATCTGACCTCTCAATTCCCTGGGGGCAGGGGGGTCACAGTTCCGTCTGGAGTTCAGGCACAAAAAAAATGTCAAAACAACCCCCCAGCCCCTAAATCCGTTCCAGGGTGTGTAACTGCTTATTCCAGCAAGTCGGAGTCCTAGCAAAGTCTAAGAAACAGGCAAACGTTACCGGATCGTTTCATGGGGTCAGGTAAAAGGGGTATGAGGAAAGTGGAGGCAGGTGATTAATGACGTCAGACAGGTGCATTAATAGGTACGCGGGGGTGGCTTCGCAGGTGATTGTTCGAACCTGGTGTTTCCTCCAATGAGAAAGCTGTTCTCGTCGAAGTTTATGCTCGCACCGCCTCCTGGTCGTAACAACTTATCGCGGGGGGGTTGGGGTGAAGGGGGGGGATTGCGCATGCGTTCCCTTAAAATCCCGCCCATACTGAAGTATATACAGGTTCGTATGTCGGCGCGAAGAGAAAGAGGAAATCCACCAGGTCCGAGTTCCCCAGGTGACGATCGAACCGGGATATGAAAAAAAAACAGGGGGTTGAAAAAAAAAACGAAATTTTCCATTTTTTTTTTAAACAAATATTTCGTTACGCCACTGCGTTAATATTTTTCATCAGAATCAACCCCTCCCCTCCCTCCCCCTGCTTTCTACCCCCTTGTAGCTTTAGTTCATATTTCGCGGACGAAGACGACGACGACGACGACGTTGCATATGTTTCGACGCAATTTTTTTTTTAATTTATCGAACAAGGACGAGGGTGGAGGGCTCCTCGATAGCTTGTCACGTTACTGTGAGAAACGATTTCGTTGAAAATGTTCGTTGCTCCAGGAGATGGCGTTTGTGTCTCGGTTTTTGGTACCGTTGACGAGGAACGTTCAGTCGCTCCGCGGCGGCCAGGCAGTGCGGTTCTATAATATATTTCGCCCTGCCTCAACTCCTATCTCGATTTTACCCCTTGACCCCTCGCGTCCGTATCCTCCGGGATGGCAACCCGGTGGAGGGAGACGACGCCAACCCTCAGGCGCCGAGGTGCAGCGCCACTCGACGATCATCTCTCAGTATGCCGCGGGCACCCGTCGAGCCCTCACGTCATGTCAGTTAGAAATCGTTCGAGGGCTAAGGATTGACGTTTAAATATTTTCAATTTATAAGAAACAAAAAAAAAAAGAAAAAAAAAGAAAGAAGAAACTATGAAAATATTTGAAAAATGAACAAAATTTGACGATAACGATTAGATAAATATAAAATCTACTTATAGAAAGGGAGACTAAATATTTCCTAACATTATTCGCTGTTCGTTAATTTTTCGAATTATAACATACACACATATGTATGTATACTATACTGTACTACACCTACTATATGTACATCAGTGACGTAAGATAATCCACGAGCTGCGATAGACGACTGATAGATTTTCGATAGAAAAGAAAATAAACAATAATGAATTTTTGTCATCACAATTCGACCTGAGATGGTATCAAGGGAACGAATCATTTCCTGTACCATATAATCAAGGGGTGTTTTTATTTTCGGTGATCAAATCGTCGCGTAAACTATGCTACGATAAATTATTCGTCGATTGATTGATGAAAAAATTCAAAGACTTGAAATTTAACAGAAGATAATATCGTGTTTCTGAATCTATATGATGGAATTGTTCAATTATTGTGTAAATTATCATCCGTGAAAAAGAAACGAGAGAGAGAGAGAGAGAGAGAGAGAGAAAAAAAAAAAGAAAAAGAAAAAACTACTCCAAGTAACACGTGGCTCGAGCGAAGCAGTGCTACGAATTTTTCCGTACTATGATACACAGACAGCTATCCTCGTGCTGGCTTAACGCTATAGACTATAAAGTTTCAAGTAGTTATTGTACCTAGCTGGTCAGCCCTGGGTAAAATATCCTGAAAAGCAGAGTGAGTACCCAACAGACGCCTACAACAGAATTATTTCCCATCCTTCCTCGTACCTGTTTCATATGTCTGCTGCTGCGTATAACTGTGTGGTCCTTAAAGCTGTCCTTAAAGCCTGGTCTCGTATATATATAGGTATATGCAAGCGTTTACGCGGGGGGATGAAAATTCGCTGATGAAGAGTAGCAGCTCGGATCGTGTATTAACGTTAGGAAATAAATATCTAGGAATGTAAGATGTCCTTCGAACGCGGTTTTTTTTTCAGGATCTCGGAGTTTTTCTATATAATATGGAATATATTGTGTGTATGGAGTTATACTAGAACGGGTAGGTTTAGCGCGAGCGCGAGAAACTGATTTATTCTTGGAAATATAAAATCTGAGATCCGAATCTTGGCTATTCGGGGCACGATTTTCAAAGCAATCCTCCAGGAAGATACGGATCTCATCTCGGCCAAGATATTATGTCCTGTGCGCTCAGCTCGCTCAGCTCGCTCCCCGATCCCAACTCTCTACTCTACAGCTCTCAAGCTCTGAGCTCTCAGCTACCACCAGGAGGCTCTCCTCTTCCCTCTTGTTGGCAAGGGAATAGCTATAATAATTGAATACGAGTTGTGCGTGACGCTCGATTCGCGAAAGAATTCTAACCGAAATATCTCAAGGATTTCTTCTGAAAAAAAGAAAAAAAAAAAATACATATATATGCGAAAAGAGAGGCAAGGAGGAAGGAAGGTAGGTAGGTAGGTAGGAAGAGGATGAGAAACACACATTTAAGGAGTACAGAGAAATGACTTTGCAGACAATTTACCCATTAGCGAACCGGCTCCAGGTTTGCTGGGTTAATCGAAGGCCATTGTTCACACGACGCACGGCTATCTCGCGTATAGACTTCGCGACTGTAGGATATATACATAGATATATCGTTATATATACCTGTATATTACGTAGATGTGTGCCTTACCAGAGTACGTCGTCGTTCGACTCTGAACTACCTGCTTGGTGTAGGTGAGTTAGTCAGGTATATATATATATATGATGATAATACCTACGTAGCACGCGATATATTCGAGTCTCTATCGGAGGTACCTGTATAATGTAATATGCATGTATCGCGGATAGAATACAGAGAGAGAGAGGAGTAGGTATACCTACATTGTGCGTCAAGATGAGATCCCATTAGGATTACGTTAATTAATCTAATAACTCTTTTCTTCTCCTCCTCGATTTACCCAAGGTTTACAATATAGCGTCTCGACAATTTATAATAACTCGTTTTATATATACATATATATATATATATATCTCTTTTTCTCTCTCTGTAAGCGTTTCTTTTTTCTCTCTATATACCGCGACTTTATATTTCAGGGACGTAATAATGCCCGAAGCACGCGGTGTGGTAGACATTACGCGCAATGAAATAAAATTAAAAAAAAAAAAAAATTAAGAAAAAAAAAAATGAACGGAACCACTTTGAAAATAATTATCATATATAATATGCAATTTTCCCGCGTCGCGCGTGCGCGGAACGGTGGTTAATAAATGGCGCCAAAATCGTCCTGTCTGTAATAGGAGACTAGCTGTGGCAGGAGGTTGCACAGGATTGTAAAACCGGAGCGAGACAGGGACGAGGCACGCGAAGTATCGAATCGCAGGACGTTGCACCGCCACCTTCGACCGGCTCATTCCATCTCACTTTCTGACTCACTATACTATCTCTGTTGCTTTCTCGGTTGCCATTTGCGTACGTTTAACCACATAGCTGATACTCCTCAGTTCTCTGAATCCCATACTATATTATATTCCCCAACCTGCGGATCTCTGGGAACCTATATATGCAATGAAAACGTTTTCCGCACCTTATATATATGCATCTGTACATCGTAATGAAACCTTTACCCAGTTTTACTTTTTCTTTTTTTTTGAGAGCTTCTTCCTTTTTCTTTTTCGCTTCAAACTTTATGAACTTTATGAACCCCGGGAACGGTGGGGCCCCACGAAGCCACGTGACCTCGTTAAACGAGCCTCGATTTGAACAGACGTGTGTTCGCGCGTCTTGCTCTTTCTCCGGCATGTATGTATACGTGTATGTCATACGTGTATCTATACACATGGCATGTACCCACGTGTCTGTGTATGTATCTATGCATACATGTATGTCGTGTGTCTATGAATAATAATAATGATAATAATAATAATAATAATAATAATTACACGGGCATAAATCCGTCGAGGGATGTGGCGACGCGGAGAGGAGGAACTGGTAAGGATAAGAGAGTAGAGGAAGGAGAGCCTGAAGGCGGCCTTTCATTAAAAGTCCGGAATTAATATTTTAACAAGACGCTCGTCACTTGCAGAACGGGGTCGTGGTTCCCAACTCATTTCGTAAACACGAGCTTGCAATACAATTAACGGTGAAAAATACTTGTCCGTAGATTTAAAACTTGACTAAATATCGATTTCTTTCGTTTCGTTGATTTCGGAATATTCATCATCGACGAATTAATACTTTCACAATTCATAATCACGGATCGTTACGAAAGATGCGTTTTCACCGGATACGTAATCGATAATTACCCAAATTCAATAAAACCGAAATATAATTCTTATATATATATATATATTCGGTATTATTTATAACAGGACGATTCCAACACGGTGATAAGAGTTGGTTCAAAAATCGGTTGGGAGACACTGACAAGTCTCTCGTATTACATCCGGGATTAATATTAAATTTCACACGATGAGTGCAATTTCATTATCCCCTTTGCCCGGTACTGCAGACTTCCAACGGCGCGGCGCACCGATGTATAGGCTTGACGTTAAGGTGGTGCACAGGTATACAGGTACATATCTCTATAAAGACCATGACGGGATATATACAGACGAAGAAAAAGAAAAAGAGAGAGCGGAATGAGGGAAAGAGGAAAGTCAGGCATATACTAAGTAGTCATATATAACATTATTCATTAATTGAAAAATTTGCAAAGTCGATTCGAATACACCCACGTCAATCATATGAAGCAATGAAGTTGGAAGAAAAAAGAAAAAAATTAAAAAAATTATAAACTTTGCGAAATTTTGATATGAACGGATAATAATAACGTGTCTATATCCGTATATGTATATGCGTGTACCTAATACACGTATCCTTATACCTACTAGATATGTGCAGGGTATATATGCTGTATGGTAGCGAGTAGTAGCGAGTCCTAGTCGATCAATAGTTGGCATGCGTTTCGGCTACATGTATATATACCCATATATATATAAATATATATATATAGGTATGTATACAAGTTAACATATACCCATACCATCGCGCGTCGTGGTATTCAAGATTCTATCGTCGAAGAGAATCGCTCCACTTTCAACTTTCGACTATACTTAAGGATGTTCAAAAATCTTCACTTAGCCATTCGATCAGCCACCCATCCTGCCTTCGTCCTATATCTTTAGACGAGAAGAATAACTATCTCGTGAATCGTTTTGAAAAAAAAAAAAAAATTCAAATATAATATAGTCTTTTTGGCCTTTTTTTTTTTTGAGATCACTTTTATGATCGATAAAATGAGTGGATAAATTGTTGAATCTTTTTACTTAATATTATTAACATATAAAATAAATAAATAGTATGTATATATAAGGGAAATAGAGAAAAGTAACTATCGGCGGTGAGACTTTGGCCGGGATGTAAGAGGGAGCGTCGAACAGGCGGGGGATTCAATTATCCGATATTAAACCACCCCTGACCACGCCGGTGTGTCCGGCTTGGGTTGGAGGGTGCGCGTTCAAATGGTTGTTCCTGTCCGGTAGAAGTAGAAGTATTAGATTGAATGGACTCAATGTTGTAGTAGTTGCTGGCTGTTGGCTAGTGGATATATACCGGAGGGTGAAGTAGCCTTCTCCTTTTTTTTTTTTTTTCCCTTCTTTCTATTTTCCTCGAGGCTTTGTCCTTGTGCTTCTTACCGGATAGCATCTTGGAATTTTTCACGTCTTCGATTAAGGGAATGAACCCCCCGCAGCTAACACAACCGATGTTTTCTACCCGCCGAATACTTTTCTATGTAATTGATTTCACCAAAGCGACACAACGCTCTTTAACCCTCTACGGGTTTAACCTTTAGATCTATAATAGCCATAGCCATGTGTATAAAAATAATTCTAAGTAATTGCTGCGGTTCTATATGTATATGAAATTAATTCCGATATGCAACTGTGGTACATATCTCTTTACAGGGTGCTTCTCAATTTTATCACTTTCGAATTTAGGTATAATTCAATGCATCTATATGGGCCTTTGGCTTAATCTTTTTCATTTATATTCGAATATTACCAAATTAGGGATCAGCCTAATCTGTAAATACCTTGTACAGATTTATATGATACAATTGCAGTGGTACTATTTTTTTTGTTTAACTGTTAATATACATATATATTCCCTGTGTACGTATATAGATATATAATATTGGCTGTCTATAACCGGGAATTCCATATAATATCTTACAGCTTTACTTTTATTAAACGAAAAATTGGATCGCGAGTCGGAATGCAATATTTCGACGGATTCATTTGGTGGAAACATTTCTTCCCGCTGAAAAAATTCAATCAAATCCAGAAAGTGAGAGAGAGAGAGAGAGAGAAATGGATGGAGAGAAAAAGAGTGAGACCTTTCATACTATATGTATGTATATAAAATATACGGAATATCAGGTTATCGCGTGTTGTAATTCCGTCTTTTGGTTTCGTATTTTTTGAACACCAATCAACTTTTCAGAGGTTTCGAAATCAGTGTATAATATATATTAGAGGGAAATTTATTTGCATAGATTAATATCAAAGAAATTTTAATAATAATTTATATACGGATATGGATACACCGTTGCAACTATGTGATTTCATATTTCACGTAATCTTTCGAGCCGACGTAATAACCACTTACACGCTATTTCTTTACTAACAGCAAAGTCTACAATTAACACCTATACCCACCTCAAACCTGACCGAGTGTTAATTGTAGGATCTTTGAACGTGAAGTAAATTTGGTGAAGAATAAAAAAAAAAAAAAAGAGAAATAAGAAACGTACGTATATCTGCTTCATATTACTTCGTCGAAACGATCGGGAAAATATCGTACGTACATAAGTATCGCGTTTTACTTTTATATTTATACCCAACCCTGGCACCAAGTTGCACCGCGGTAAACAAGGGATGGTATCGTGTATATATATATAATAGCTGCGGAATCAATTTATACCTGATTTTATTTACATTTATTTAATCACTACTTTTGTCTAACCCTGACTATGATATTGTCTCGTGAACTACAAGTTCCATATTCAACGTCGTCGGATCACGCATCGAATTAACAAAAATTAACATATATAGGCACGAGGTATAACCGCAGTGCCGTTTAATTCTCGCGTATTCGCGAAGTGTTGGAATAAATTTTTCTTTCTCTCTTTCTTTTTTTTTTTTTTTTACTTCTTTCTTTATTTATTTTTTATTTTTTGTTAATTCATTTTTTAATTGCAAACTCAATTGCGTCGAGTGAGTGGCAGCTCGTCGCCGGTGGCACCGGGGTTTGTGATTTTCAATTTTTACACTAATTATTAAATATTGCTCGGAGCCAGAATTTGTACGAATCAATGCGTCCAATCAGGAATTCGTTGTTATTGAATAGGAATTTATATATATATCAAAAAAAAAAAAGAAAAAAGAAATGAACACAAAAAAAGAAAAAAAGAAAAAAAAAAATCGTACCATGGTTCGGCCGCAGCTACAATTAATTAACTCGTCAAAAACTAATTGCTCGGATTGCAACGACTAATTACTCGCGACATGGTTCGTATTGCGAGTCTCTATGAATTGAAAAAAAAAAGGATAAAAATCATCGAATTGTTTTATTCGCGTATTCATTTATCGCGTCTTTGCGAATTAGCGACTAAGAGGAAATCTCTACACTTCGTTTGAGTTTATTTATCTTGTTCTTCAAATAATTTATAAATCTTAATAACCTTCTCGCTTGGGGTGGTATGAGGGGGTCGAGGGGGGGAATCTACGTGTATATGTGTGTAAGTAATAAATATGTATATTCTTCTGATGCCGCTAGCGTCATCGCCAAGTGATTGATTTCATGATAGCGTTTAATGAGCTTGTACCAGTTAAGACGATGTTTAATTTGACTTTTAATTTCGTGTGCCATAACTCTCGTACTCTCTTGCATGGTGCAGCAGTATCTCCGCTCGTTCTCATGCCTTCCACTAGCTTATACTCGCTCGCTCTTCGACCCCAAAGAAAAAAGAAAAAAAAAAAACGTATAATATATATATATATATATAAATATATTTATACATGTATGTATTATGTATACCTATACGTTCTATGTACGGTGTACCGTATACCTCTATTCCATTCGTCAGTCTAAAGAAGAGAGAGCTTACGAAATCTGAATACTCTTTCAACACTTTCTATTTCTGCTAATTGAATATACCATAGCTAACTCGCTGCATTTCACCTTAATTAATTATACCGCAGGAATGTCGTTTGTAAATCTGTCGCGTTTTTGATTCGTTTTGTACCTATGTATCATGTAGGTATATGTAATATGGTTTTATTATAGTATTATAAACTTGGAATTTCAATTATCGTAACGTTAATTACCAATAACTATTCATTTATATTTTTGTTGTTGTTGTTGTTCTTTTAAATACATGATGATTGAAAAAATAAAGAAAATGAAGAGGAAAAATTGCATCTTTTATGTATTGGAACTGGGTATAGATATGTAGGCAAACGCCTGGACTTTGGACTTTCCAGGTGCGCCGTGAAAGTTCATTAGAGCGAACGATGGACACGTACATTAATCAAGGTTTTAATTACCTCGGCGTGTAGCTACGTCTAACTAAAAACTAAACATACCTACCTTCCTACCTATCTACCTACCTACCTACCTAGCCAGCTCAAGCTCCAGCTCTAATTAAAGCTGTTATCGAGTCCAGAGATTAAAACTTGCCCGGGTTAACTGACAGCTATACCTATACGTACGTAATGTCAGCGATCCTGACGATCATATGTGGCGTTTACATAGAAGAAATATTTTTACAAAATAATAAACGACCGAAAGATTGTAGGTATATATACAGAGGGAGAGAAACGAAAAAAAGAAAAAAAAAACACACACACACACATATAATACAGTAATTGGAATTACATGTAAATAATTCTCGTTAATTATCACCACGTTTGTTGTATAAATTCTGTTTATACAGTGAATAGAATATACCTATGTAATGTATGGGTAATTATTATTATTACCATTTCTTATATATACCTATATATACCACGATTCAACTCGCGCTAAGATCTTTATGTTATAACGCGTCTTTCAGTTGAGTCTGTTGACTTTCACTTCACCGAGGTGCTAAAAGGTTTTAAGACTTATCGCCTCGATTTCCATCTCGGCTCTATACCTAAGATGGTATATTTTAGGCCCATTTTCACACCTGTGTTATATACTATACTTCAATCGACTTGAGAACTTTGCGAAAATTTCATAGATTTTAATCGATCAACATTTTCTTTTTTTTACCTCAACTCTATCGGATAATCTTATTCCTTCGTTTTTACATCGAAAATATAATCCGTTAACGTTACCTGTAAATACGATATTGAGACATCTTTTTCATCGGACTACCAGACACGCCATAATCCACAAAGAAAGAAAGAAAGAAAGAAAGCAGAAGAGGTACATAAGAGAAGAAAAGGTTGTTCGAGTAAAATCCACAAATCACCGAATAAACCAGAACAATGACGCGATGGTACGGCGTGGGCGAACTGCGAGAGGGGGGGGGGGGGAATCCCCGGCTTACACCATTCTCACACCGCGATTTCGCGCATATATCTCCTATATGTACCCCTGTAGGTAAACCATATAGTTACCTATATACACAGTGTCTCCGTAAAGTGGGACAAAAATTACAACACATATGTATATATGTTTAAACCCGTTATGCAGCACTGTGGGACGAGTGAATCCGACTATCACTGTTCAGCTTCGAAATATGAAGAAAAAAAATTCTAAGCATTGAAATTTAAAAATGACGAAATTAAGGAGAACTCTGATATACTAGCTATATATCCGCGATATGTTATACAGATATATTATTTTTTTTTTTTTTTTTTTGGAACGAATCAATTTCAACTTGCCACTAGGTAGGGTGCCAGAGGTATAGATAAATATACGTAACGATATATCTATATAGGTATACATCTCCTATACATAACATATCTGACGGTGTAGGTATATATATAACGCGTAGGTTGTCCTGGTGCAGAGACTCGACGGTGACGATAAATTTGTCGACGAGGTCAATAACAGAACCCCGTTTCTGTGATTTAACGACAACACACCAGCCCCTGGTTCCCTTGTATTAGGTTGCTAAACCCTAACCCTTTCCCTCTAGATATATAACGCACCGCGCTTTCTCGCCTGTAAAGAGACGCGACCGATGAACGGCTGCAAGATGAGATATATAGAATTTTATCATTCTATCAGATAGTGGTGTGATTTTTATTCACATTTTTATACTTTTTATATTTTTTTTTTTATTTTTTTTTCCAATTCTTTCGAAAAAAAAAAAGAAAACGCTTAACGTTATTGCAATCTAACGATCGATCATCATTATATACGTTATACGTGACAGACGATTAGGATTTTATAACGCGTCGATCATATCGGCTTGTAATTTCATTATTTTACGATCATTGAATGAACCGTATAGTTATCGCGGCTGACCGACTCGAAACGAAACGCGAGAGAAGACTCATTCAATATAGCATACCGGTATATATATATACCTATACGGTTAGTTTCGTCACTGAACCGCATATACATATATATATATATATATATATCAGACAAGTAACGTAGTCATTCATGCGGTCGTCACAAGTCTATAACAACATTGTATTTCACACAAGCATATAATACACATAAACTACGCGGTTGAAAAATAAAAAAGTATAAAAAAATATAACTCCGTCCCGCAGCTCGAAGAGGAGAGTGGAAATGACCGATCATTAGAGTCAGTGAACCGTCGCCCTGAGAAACCTCGGATAGTTATGAACCACCTAGCTGAAATAATTCACCAGATGCTGCACGTGGTTTCGTCAACATATATTCCATTACCCCCCCCTCATTTTTATGCTTATATGTATTCAAAAATCGGATAGAGTGAAAAAAATAAAAAAAAATCGAATAGAATTTCATTTATTCTACTGATACGAGATCGGTGGTATAAGAGTTGACAGGCTACTACCATAGGAGACAAAGATATCGATAAATAATAGCCCCTGTACTGCAGTGGCTAGTTCTCCGGGGTTTTCTGATGTCACAAACGGACAGCCGTAGTCGCGGGTCAAAGGTCTAAAGACAAATTGTCTCGGGATGGAATACGAATTAGTTGGGGTGATACTGCAGGCGTTTCATATGCGTACGTTTAGTACTACGTACGTACCTAGATTCTTCGATTATTATCTGATACTACGACTAGGCAGATAGATCAGCTATGGAACGAGATGAGAGAAAATCAAAAAAGAAAGAAAGAAAAAAAAGAAAAAATAAATAAGTAAGACGAAGAATAAGAATTTATACAGACGAATTGGACGAAAATTGTTGGGAACAGTATATCTATACTTTATCAGAGACCTGGACAGACGAGAATTTAGTTTTTTTTTTTTTTTTTTTCTGGCATTGCCAGACCGTTGACAAACGCGCGTAGATTATTGTAAAATCCAATAAACCGCAAAAGGCTATTTGTCAGTATAAAAAATGGTTTCCGACTCCGTTGTTACGTATACACCGAGCGTAGATCATATCACCCAGATCTGCCATCAAACGGTCTGACTAAACAGAAATGGCGTGAATTCAATATGTACAACCGTTCAATCCACGGTCCAGATTGTACCCGACGATATTCACGTTTCACTGCATCATCCTACACGAATTAGGTATATAGTATATTGATATATCTAATATATCTACGACTGTAGTAAAAGTTTTGTAACTACAATTTCACGCGTGGTACTCCCAGTCCGTTTCAATTTTTTCATTCATTTTCCGTTTTTTGTTTTCGTTTTTTCAAAAATTTCATCTCAAGAAGATTCATTTGACGGATGAAGCTCGAGTTATTCATCACTGAATGAACACATGCGCGAATTTCAGGTCTCGGAGTTTCGCGAGAAAATATCATTCCCAAAAAAATGTGACTCGATGATATTGAAATTCGACATATATTATTTCTCACGAGGCTTGAAAAAGCTGTATGGGGGTGAGCTGCACTGTTCCCAGGACTACAAAGGGGTACTTAGGAGTATTCTAGATCTGTCATTAGAGGGCCGCGAAGAAGTCGACATATTCTTATATACTTATACGTATGTCACCTGGTTTAGCAGGTGACACAACGCGAGGAGACAACCAACGGCGGTATCGTTGTAACCGTACCGTACCCGTCGGCGTCGGCGTCGCCGTCGCTTTCCGGATCGTATAATTGAACCATTGTTGAGAGTCCAGGTGGTCCAAGCCTGGATTATCGCGAGCTACAATACGACGGCTGACAGAGATTGATTAGAGATTATTTATATGGCCGGGTAGGTACTGCCCACCCGATTATACCGCGATACACTTCGTTTCTAATCCCAGCATTATACCTTTACATTATCGTGTAAGTGTATTCCAGCTCCGTAATTTCCACTTGTATCTAACTCTCTGCAGCTATCTGTATCTAGATATAATAATTGCGTAATAGTTCTCGAATAACGTGACGCTTTTATATACGACGTACCGATTATTACGTACATATATATACAAAATTAGTTATGTCACTTAAGATTCATTCATTTGTACATAGGTATACAGAAAGGTTCGTAAAGTCTTGAAAATAAGGAGAAGAAGAAGAAGAAAAAAATAATAATAATCTTCAATTACTAATTGAATTCGATCGAGAAAATCGAGACATATAAGGGAGTCATTCATCCCTCCAACGTAACACACACGGATCTTCTTATCGATGAGTTTCATATAAGTCAGATAACAGAATACCACGAGCTTTAAACCGAGCTGATTATTTTCTATAATCGTTTCTAGAAGAAAAAGAAAGAAAGAAAAGAAGAAAAAAAAATGTATAAGTTAACGAAAGTCGTAGATAAAATTAATGAATTACAAAAGTCGTATAGTACTACTTATATACCCTAACTGCTACTATAAGGAATCTTATTATCGCGACTTGTATTGTACTCTCTTTCGTAAGTTGTGTCGAACCCTGGATCCCGTGTATATCACCGGCCCGTACTGACCACCGACCACTTAATCTCTTGCTGTTGTAGTCCGCACCCACTCGGGACGCGTTTACTCGCTCTGTACGTAACGTACATACGTGTACACCCACGCACGGTATCTTTTCCCCTTGTATGTTCGATAGTTATACCAGCAGCAATACATTTGCGCTATAAGGAGGTGAAATTTTCTATATATATATATAGGTAATACAGAACCACATTATCAATTCGTTCGATAAATCGAACTCATATTATCCGTAAGATTTTTCGTTTTTTTTTTTCTTCTTCTTCTTCTTCTTCTTTTTATGAATAAAAAATTTATACATAATTGACGTCTTGTAAATTTGGATTGAGACTCTTATTCGGTTTTTCTCCTTCTCCTTCTTCTCCTTTTTCTTTTTCTTCTTCTTTCTCGCATTGGAACCCGATCTTTAGTTCTAAATCGTGTTTACATCCGCGCTTGAGGCTTGCGGTGCTAAGAGGATCAATTTTGAGGGGATCAAGATAATATCTACATCGAGGGTGGGAGAGTGTATAAAGAGAAAACCGCTAAAATAACAGGTGTCGAAGTGCTAAGTGGTATTATCTCAATTTCGCAAAATAAGAAGAAAAAAAAAAGAAGAAAATAATAATAACATCGCTATCCTTTAAGCACGTTTTTTTTTTTTTCCCGATACATGAATGAGAAAGATAGAGAGAAAAAAAAAAAGGAAAACGAACAGATTGTAATCCATCGTTCGATGAAATTCGCGAACTTTATTTATCTCGATATATATAATTATTGTCGCGAGTAGGTAATTCGCGTTACGGCTAGCAGTCACCAACTTTCTCTGTACACCGCGGTTTTACGTTACACAACTTGTTTTTGACCCATTGAACTTTGCCAATAGGCTTTTTTTTTTGTTAACGGTATTGAATAACCATAGCGTACGAAATATATCGGAATTTTTTAATAACTATGATGAAAAGAATTATGACGATATGCTCGATAATAAGGAAATTAAAAATTTGTAAGTTAATTTATTAGAGGAAAGATTTCAGCCTGTTTATACTATATACGAGTATAGGATATCAGCCTGAGGCTATAGCCATTAACCACAAGCTTAATTAATAACAGCTCCACGCTGAATTAATGACATCAATTAAAATCAGACGAAATCCAACCTCCTCGATAAAATAAATCCCAAAGAGAGTAGTTGTGCAATCGACTAATAACGTATCATTCCGATACACATACGCGATATATAATACCTTTGACGTAGACGTATCATTTTTGATTACAGATAGAGGAGATTAAGGAATTGCCAAAGAGTGGTGTACTGACGGAATGATTGCAGTCGTGGAATAAAAAGGGCGAAATTTGTGGTGAGTTTTAATCGCACGAGTTCTAATTTCTGGGATCAATCAGATTGGAAATCGTTTGATCGCATTAAAGCGAAAATCGTTGTGTAATGCAGTTTGTCATTACGTAATACGAAATTTTTGGAACACTCCGTATTTCTGATCGAGATTTTCTTCTTCATCTTTTTCTTCTTCTTATGATATGATGGGTGCAGGGGGTAATATATGCCAGGCATATTGGTACTTACAAGCTTGCTAATGGAAAGAGGCGATGGGCATCCATCTATTCAACGATCGATATATGTGCAGGTATATATATATATATATATATATCGCTCGAGAATGTCAACTAATTACGTTTATTACTAAACTAATTGCAAGAGCGTATAGGGGTAGAAAAATCTCTGTGAACGTAACATGTACACCAGTCAATACTCGCGAATCGTTATTATATACTCTGTGCAAATATTGGAAATTCATTTTCGACTCTTATTACCGATATGATCACATTCAATTATTCATCAGTCAATTACCGTCTTAATTAATAAAATTAACCTCGACCTTGCCTCCTGACCAAATAATAAGAGAAATATGGAAACTGAGGGTCGCGCTTGGCTCTTGGCTCTTGGATCTTGTTCTTGCGATACTTGCTCAGTACAGTACAGGTACATACATACATACTTTATAATAAGAAGCCGAAGAGTAGCGAGGGGGGCGAAAGGTAGAACGGCGACCTTGGCTGTCGAGGATTTTAATTAGAACGTTAATTATTTTAATCGGGTTGTTTGCGCAATTATTCTTGCACCGTGTTGAATAGCGATCAGAATCTGTGCTCCGCGAATCTCGTAAATCAGCTGTTCTCTGTGGCGGCCACAATTCGCACAATTCGCACGTTTAAATCACGTATTCTTTGGTCAGCGTTCGCGTTTTTTTATACCTAATATCTTATTTCCTATTTTATGATCTCAATAAAAAAAATAAAGTCATCTAAAGAGTAGGGAAACAGGTAGTTTGAAAAAATAATTTGAAATCGGTATTTGTTTGCGTTCGCAAGGGATTCAACCCCGTCACTGCAGGCGCCCTGGATCGAGGTAAAGGGAAATGAGAATGAATGTAATAATATATTTAATATTCGCCAGGTCCCCGCTCCTCGGTATCTCACTCTCTCGTTCCTATTCCCGGGTATTATACGAGAGCCAGCCAATATTCTCGCCCCATTCATACGAAGGCCCCTTAACCAGGGCGTTCAAAATGCACCGACATTATTTCCGGTGTATCCGCGTAACGCAGGGTACAAAATATAGCTCGTTGAATAGAAAAGGGAGAAAGAGGAGAACAGTGAAATTTTCATTACCGATTAGCTAGCAAAAAAAAAAAAATTAGCCATGAAATAACGATCGGCATACATCTGATGTTACACAATATCCAAATCTATGCATAATTCTGCGGGAGAATATTCTCTAAGGCTTTTTACTATTCTATATATATACATATATATATTTTCTCCCTTTCTTTTCCGCGTTCTTCGATATTAGTTCATATATCGCGGTGGTAAACATGCAGCCGAGAGTGTAAAGTGTCCCGGGGTAAAGGAAGGGTGCAGATTGAGGTGGGGCTGGCACGTATTTGATGTAAACTACATGCCACCCCCGTCTTTCCTCTCTTTCCCTTGCGACACCCCGCAATCCCCCCAACCCCCATCCCCATTGCCGACCAGACCATATTGAATCTTATGAATTTCCGGTTCGTGCGTGGCTACACCAACCCTGCCTGCACCAAGCCCACGGAATTTCATTTCAAACAATTTTTATTCCCACGAACCATAATATGCCGGCTTGTCTCGGTTCTACACCTGTTTTTTTTTTCTTTTTCCTCTCTTTATTCTCTCCTCAATTTTTTTCACTCATTTTTATACACATTTAAACATAATTTAGAAAAAATTTCAACAACTTGCCCGCGATCCGATGGATTTTTATTTTCATTTTTATTCATGTAAATTCACATTTTATTTACGATAAATCTATAAGCCAAAGATTTTCAACCCCCATTTATGTATACCAGAAATTAATAACGCGATATATGTGCCGTTGGTTTCGATGGTTTAGCTCTGCTGCTGCTGCTGCTGCTGCTTCTGTTGCTGCTGTTGCTCCTGCTGCAGCCTTTCGGTCAAGCTTCTTGATTTACGTCGTGAGGGCGTTCCTCGTACGGAAGCCTCAATTAGTTTATTAATTATTAATAAACAACCCGCTACGCTCTGCCCCGCCTTTACCCACCTTTGTCAAGACCCACTTTTTCGCCCGGGTATCAAGCTGCACGCGTGCCTTCTCGAGATCGGAATAATAAAAAGACGAAGAAGAAGAAGGGAAAAACGTTTTTTTTTTTACTTCGCTTAGCTCGCGTCCTTAGATCGTTCTCGCGAATTTAATTTGCAGAAATAAGTTGTTATCTGAATATTATATTGACAGATGCGTTATCGTTGGATGAAGAAAATGATTTTTTTTCCTCCCTCTCCCTCCTCTCTTCATATTCTTATTTTGATTCTTCCAGCATATACCGCGATGCAGTAGTTGCAGCATGAGGCTCGTAACTCGTAGCCGAGTTTTATTCATAGCGACGTCTTGTTAATAAAAAAAAAAAGCCAGCGAATGGCGACATTAAACAGCTAGCGTTGAGCAAACTGCTACGGCTAGCGCGAATGCACGGAAATATATCCGGGCGCGTGCAGTACAGTACAGTACAGTACACTACACCTCCGCGATACTTTACTCTCGTAGAAACTACACACGTATAATATTATAAAGGAATAAAAATATAAAAACGTTATAAATAGAGAAACGTTGTACTCGAACAACTGCAGCTGTATATGATCCTCGTGAAAAATTTTAGAATACAATTTTTCGTCGTCGTCAAACAAAAATAAAAAATAAAATAAAAAAAAAAAAGCAGAATATTTAAACATCATAAGAGAAAAAATATGTATGAAAAAAATACATATACGCGATATCCAGCTGGGCGATGATAATTTCATTCGAAATCGAAACGATAAATAATATCTGATCGTTAATTCGTTATAGTATTATATATATATATATATATTATATGAGTACATATAACATATGTGGCGGTAAAGAAATCCCATTACAAAGTGACAACCGGCTTGATAATTAACTTGATGGGCGAGATCTCTGTATCTCGTTTTCTTATATCTTTATCTTTATTTTATTTTATTTTATTCTTTAATTTTCTTCTGACCGTACGAACCATGACGAACAATAGTTTTAAACTTAATGATAAATATAACGATATAATGGTCAATTGAGGGCACCGGGTCAACACGGACTAATTACGACAACGGTTAAGGCAAGGCGCGATCGTTAATTGCTTGAAATAATACTAACGCTGGGACCAATTTTATTTATCGAGGTAGATTTGTAACAGTCATTGCAAAGGCTATAGTGTATAAAATATAATTATAGGTAGAGCCTTACTGCACCACATGGGTATGGTATAATAATTATAACGTATCAAGGTATCTTCGTAGGTAGGATAAGAAAGAAAATATCCTATTTTCCATTTGGCATATGATTATAAGATGTAAATATCTACACATCTCTGTCGACTTCTATATCGTATCAATAATCTCACAATATGTAATTCAATTTATTTGTTTAATTTTTAGCAAGATTAAAAAGTGATGTAAATCGCATTATAGATTCAATTTCTTCTGCATATATATACGAACGTAGGTTTAATCTGTTAAGTTGTAAATTTATACCGAGTGCTATCGATTGGTAAATTCGTTTGTGGGCGAAGATTATTCCCTGACTTTAGAGCCGCGGGTATATAATAAAATTTAGGTGCGGCCGCAGCTGGTATTGCGGATGACGAAATGACATCTTGTTTATTATAATTGACTATTGGAAATGAATGATTATCTGATCTGTTGTTGAAAATTAATTCAACATTCGATATCTGAGAGGCAAGCCTTGAGTTTCGAATCGAGTAATTCGAGTCAATGCATATAGGTATATCCTAATGCACCCTGGTGCTCCTTAATTTGATTATTTTCGCATTTCGATGCCCCCCATGGGTCAAGACATCCCCAAATATATAGAAAATCCCAGATTTCTATCTGAATTTTGAATACCGTCCCAAAGTCTTCGAATTTTCCAATTCGGATAAAACGTTTTGGCTTATTTAACGATTTTGTATTTTCGATTCTGATAAATCTGCATGATCCTTGTAGGAATTTTTTTTGTTCGTTTTTTAATATTTTCTTTTTTCTCGTGACTAAAATATTCGCGAAGTAGCCCCTCGTATCGCTCAGTCGAGATATAAATTATGAAAACTTTTTCTTAATAACCCATTTCTAAAGTAGGCCGATATAAAGTGGGCCGTTAATTTCTTAATTAAAAAGAGAGCTTAAACTTTTAGGAAGTAACGATAATTGTTACGAACGAACTAAGCTCGTTAGGTTACTATTGAAACAATACATCTTAGAAAATATCGCCTTAATTAGATACTTTCGTTGAGTATAAGACCCCTTATACATATTACATTCCCAAACATCTTTACACTTTATAATAATCAACATTACACACCTCACCTTCTCTCCTCTTACCTTCATCTCCATCTCAATCTCCATCTCCATCTCCTCTTATCACACATTTTACTCTCTTTCATGTTCACAGCTCGAGGATATATCCATCCGATAAAGTTAAATAAATTTCACACGCGAAGAAACAGGCTAACACCTCATGTACACACATGTGTATGTGTGTGTGTGTGTGTGTGTGTATACCTCGCCGTTACAGGGCCAGATCTAGCTATACAGCCTAGCTGTTTAGGTTTAAGTAAAGGTTTAATATCAGCTTGGCTGTATATTTTCATTTCATCGTTCGCACGCTCTGAATACCTACACTCATCGTCACTAGGTAAAACATGTGGGGGGAGGGGGTTAGTAATACGGGGCACACCTTACCACGTGTGTAAACTACGATAAGGTGAAAATCTGCGGCGATAAGCTAACGGGGAATGAATTAGCATAGTATAGACCGTGCGGTGGTGATGAGAAATCGATTTTACAAGATAGTTACAGCTGCGTCTCTATCGTCTCTAGGTATATTTTTCACATTTTTCCTTTTTTCTTTATTTTTTTCAAATACGTGTAGAGCGATTCTAAATGTTAAAGAAAAAAAAAATAGAAAAGTATCTCACCCTGAGGATGAACGGCGATATAATTTCTTGAGAAATCTGGACTGAACTGACCACCACTATATACGGATCGAAGCAAAGTCCGGAGTTCGAGGACTGGTGGTGGTCTGGATACGTGACGCGAACTTGGGAATGAAATTCCGGATCGAAAATTACGTCGAGCCAATCGGAGATTGCAGGGATGGTATTATAGCTAGATGTTCTTGGTATACATACATATACATATACATATAGGAAAAGGTAAATACATACGATGAGGGTGTATGCAGTGATTCATATAATGAAATGTCTTGGAGATGATGAGATCTGCGAGATCCGTAAATACAGCGTTCGGTCTATCTTATACCTACCCGCGGTCCAGGACTGACCCTAAGCGAGAAGATATGGAAGATACGATATCACGTAGGCACTTAGACCATCAGATAAATCAGAGACGAAGATTTAATTACGATTTCATATGGAATTAATACGTAAAGATTTACGGATGCAAAAAAAAAAAAAAAATGTATTTTCCTATTCATTTTTCAAATATTCTTTATGTTCCTTGCGATTACGTCACCGAAATGTGGATTTCCATAGAAAGGGGACCAGGGGGACCTCCGCGTACTCTGTACTGCAGACTTCCGTTGGATAGATTTATTTCTCTTATAGTTAAGGTGCAGCGTTAGTATACCAGGGAATTATCCCCGTTGCTGCAAATACGCTGTACGCACAATCGGTCCATTGTGTAGTATTATATACCAGGGACGGAGTGATTTGTGGGAAGATTTTTCGACTTCCGGATCCTCCGAGGAGGGCGGGACGAGTTACGAACTATGGGGATCCTGGGGGGATTAATAGAAATAGGAAAAGGAAGCTGGATGCTGAAAGGGAAGGGAAGAGAAGAGAAGAGAAGGGAAGGTCATGCGAAAAATCGCTATATAAATTATGCCGGTGTAACGAGGTCAAAAAAAATAGAAAAAAAAAAACGAGATACAACTGAACAACAACAAAAACTGCATAATTCAAACTCGATTCAGTAAGATTTTCAGTTTATTCGCTACTATGGTTATCCATGTATTTAAATTCAGACCTTGATGTAAGATATCCACTTTTTTTTTATTTCTTTTACTTTTTCCTCGCCTCCGTCCAGTTTTTCGATTATAGTTTTCGGGACGCGTTCGTTCATGGATGAGTGAAAATTTTACATTTTTTTTTTTTTTTCTTTCTTTTCACCGTCCTACATAAACACGGGTACGTACACACATGTATGTAACACAGATGTATTTAGATAGCTAGATAAAAATATCTGCTAGGTTGAAAGAACAATAGAAAAAAAGTGAGATGCGAGGGTGTCGAGAGATCGTAAGCCTCCTATCCGACGCCTTGTTTTACGATTTTGTTTTTCGTCTATGCTAATATATTTGTGCAGTGATACCCGTAGCCGTCCACTACGATGAAATTCGTAATCCTCTTAGACGTTTTAATATTCTGCATTTGAAATTTGCTAAAAATTCTTCGAAGAATTACTCGAAAATTTATATCTATTACGTCTTTAAACTCATCCCGTATCTCAGCAATTACCCCTCAAACCTTCGACGCCCATTATGAAGAGAGAGAGAGAGAGAAAATAAAAAAAAGCTAGTAACTATTACAGTAATAAATTACCTAACGACCAGATAATTAATAATTATTGGGGGGTTGGTGAAGTCATGGACAGCGCAGGGAGGGCCAGAGATAAGTAATTGGTGATTAGAAGAACGCTTCTATGTATGTAACGTGTAGAGGTACATGGGTAAAGGTGTACAGTATAGGTACAGATCTTCAGGAGGCGTAAAACTATCGTTGAGATAAGTTATTGGTAAAAATAAAAATAATAATAATAATAATAATAATAAACTGATATCCTCGTGTACAGAGACCATCACCGTGTATCAACTCACGCAATATTAATTAGCGATTAGCGATTACTTATATACCTATATAAGTTATAACTACCCCTCGGACTAAACTGGTCATTAAATTTGACGGAATAAATTATTCAACGAACATGCGAACGCGAGACTATATCTTATATTCCTTCTTATATCTAGTTGAGGTATTCTTGATATACAAGAAGTATTAGCCAGGATAGGAAGTTCCGACCCCTTGACCCATACCGTTACTCAATTCCTTCAAACTAGGTGTTCCACTATGAACTTCGACACCACAGGTGGGAGAGCTAAGGGTAAATGTACGTAATTACCAAGATTGACTATACACGTGTAGTGAATATGGAAAATTATATTTTTTTGTTTTTTTTCTGAATAAAGATGTTAATTGTTAACGTTACGTTATAAGTTATTATCTCAACAGTCGACGGTGATCTCTGCACCTGATTCAGGATGTATATTTGTCTACCATATTTCTCGTAAATATAGAAAATATACGACAATGGAGAAAATTGTTTGGGAAAAAGCAATAAGTTATACTTTACCTATTTGGCTACTATTGGGGGTGATGGGGGGGGATAGAATGATTTGAGGTACGGTTTTTCGGTACTGCAATTTTACCGGTGCATATATGTATACCTATGTATATGTGCATACATGTGGACAGTGTTTGAAGAGCGTACGGTGCATATTTTTCAATTAATTTAAATTACGAAATATCATCGTAATAACGGAGCCAGGATTTACCATTGCCCAGTACGCGATATGCGATTATTGTCAATGCGAGTAATTAGTTTCGTTATACGCTACGTATGTATGTAAAAAAAAAAGTATATAGTATATTCCGAACAATTTCACAATTTCGCTGGGTTACAGATTTTTTCATTTTTTTCCCATTTTCTGTTCGCTTTCCCTTTTTTTTTTGTTTTCAAGTGAAATATTGTCTTTCCCAGAAAAAAAAAAACAAACTTCTGCTATTAATTAATTCGTTCGATTCAACCCGAATAACTCATCGCCTCGTATACTTTATCTCGCTGTAAGAAAACCTCTCCAAGGTCTTATTCGAGACAGCGAGACGGCCAGGCTGGACATATAATGGTACCATTCATGAGGCAAGTTAACACTGGGTCTCTGTTGTCGGTTGAAGAATTTTTCTTCTCGTTATCCTTCCACTCCTTGCGCGTTGTTCACTTAACATTTTTGTCTTTTTTGTTTTTTGTTTTTTGTTTTACTTTTTATTTAAAATATTTCTATGCACTGAGATTAATAAGATCATCGGTAATGGTGCAGAATTTTTTTGCTAAAAAATCCGCGATTTATTAGTCCTAGGGGTTGAATTTGGTATCAAACGAAAGAACGTCTCACGCCTTTCAAGAAAAGGCCGAACATCGATACTTTTCGTCGATCCGAATTAGAATCAACGGTGAATTGAAGGATCTAGCGTCCGTTCGAGGTCGATTTTGAAGAAAAAAGGAAACACCTTATCGTACTATCTATAACGATTGCCAATATTATTTTCAGCCTCCGTTATTTCTTTACCTCAAAAAAGCCAAATCTTGTATCGTTCTTTCGCTTAATTAAGCCCTAACACCCTTTCGAGGATGTTGCCTTTGCTTTCGTACCGATAAACTGGAATCCTTCGATTCTTGGATGGTTCTGAAATGTTTCGTAGAACAAGGACCTCTTCAACTATTTACGAAGATCCGTCTGCGCTTTGTGTAGCTCCGCGTGGATGAACATGTATATATATGTGAATTTGTACAGAAATGTCTATACGCTAGATTTAAATGGTCCATACTGTGAAACAGTGGGATAAAGGAGAAAGAAAATTTGTCTGGCTAGCAGGTCGGGTAGCAAGTCGCGGCTAGGTCTGACCGTAGAGAATATCTCCTTCGTGTCTACCATCCTGCAGGTTGCAGGAGTCTACTGTCCACCTATACGCTGAACCTGTCCACCGAATTTAAATCCTTTCAAATATTCAACGATTTCTGCTAGTAGTCGTCGAGGCCACCTCCGCGTTTCCAGATCTCTTTATTTTTTTTTTTCATTTTCTTTCATCTCGCCTAGGTACTCGACGATGAGAAAAAGGGTTGAAAAATTTGAGGATCGATTATTTTCCTCGAATCTTTTGTATCGGATAGGTAAATGTGGGCATAAGTATTATAAGGGCGGTGTACACCCGCGTTGCCTGGTATTAAAATCCTTCTAATCTCAGACGGTCGCGGGTATAATTAACGAAATTCATTATCTTTGGCGAAACTAATTTCGCAACACCTCGTCCTCTGTCTTTTAATCGCGAAAAACCTTGAAATTTAATTAAATTTAGGACCGCTACTCCCCGCTACTCCCCCTTCATACCGACTACCGAGCGAGACGAGCCAACAAAGATGAGGAGCGAGAGAATTTTCGCCGTTTGGGAAGTAAGCGGGCGAGTCGCGGACCTAACTCTCTTATACCTGATTCTAATTTATAGATAAAAATCAAATATTAATAAACAAAAAGAGAGAGAGAGAAAGAAGAAGGGAAAACTTATCCGTCTCGGAGATTTAAGACGGGGATTAAGAAGGGCGAAAAGGATTCGTCGCTTCGCCTTCATCCCCGGCTATTAAATTCGCAATTATAAGTATCAACGAGATCGCGACAGTCACTGATACCGCTATCAGCGATGAAAGTTCGAGCTAATAAACTTCCGGGTTATTTCGCTACGTACGTATAGAAATATCGATAAATTATCACAACGTTCCGCGTTTTCAATGTGGTGATAATCAATAAAATTCAATTATAATCGTAGGACTGGTTTAACCCACTAGGATTTCAATCGCCTAATAAATTCTCTGCGATTCATCAGTAAGACGAATATAGTATATAATATCGTAATATCGGTGTTAATTAATAGGAGTTACCTCTTGGGTCAGCACGGCGCCATCCTCAAAGAGGGAAGTAAAGAAAATCCACCCGGGGTTAATCATGCCTCTAAGGTCTTGAGAGGGTCGAGGGTCGAGGGTTGAAGGTTGAGGGGTTGAGGGGTTAACGGACAGGGAAACCTCGACAGTGCTGGTAACTAATCAGCATCAGTTCACTTCTAGTCTGCCACACAGTGTCTACAAGGTGTATTATACTATATTTCCCCCCGTCATCAATCACCCATATTAAAATCCTTGAAATTATCCTAGAAAAAAATTAGGGTGTATGTAGAGAAATTTTTAGGTAAAACGTATCACAGTTCGAGACACTTGTATATATTTGCGAGATTCCCAGACGGTCTTCGAAGTCCCCTTGTCTCTCCTCTCCCTAGTTTTTCCCCCTTTCCACTATTCCCTACTCTTAGTCGCTTCGCTATTTAGAGGGTGATCCGTCAGCTAAGAGGGAACGGGTTACCCGAAGACATACGCGTTTAGGGTACTAGGCGCCCGCTTCGCTTCTGTACGCCGTGCGTCTTCCACGGATGAAATCCGGCGAGATATTCCATCGTGAAGAGTTTTCTATTTCAGATTTCTCTCTTCACTTTCTTAACCGAGATTTTGTACGAGCTCGCAGACTCCTATATCCATCCCTTCGCCGATTTTAAACGCCTCTTATACACACATGGACACTCTTTCACATCGTACATTCTTCTTCTTCTTCTTCTACTTCGTACGTTCGAGTTCTGAGAAGGAAACCCTCTTGTTCCGTTTAGTTAATAGTCTGCGACATTTGTTTAACTCCCTCGGCGACGAGTCTCGTTAGGTATCCTCTTATTTCTTCCTTTCTTCCTTCCTTCCCTTCTTTCTTTCTTCATTTCTTTCCATGTTAAAAATTTTTACTAAGTTAGGGCTGTACTCGTATTTTAAGGGATAAATCTGCTTTGTAAGAATCTATTATAGTTGGGTCCATCCATCCGTCATTACGGTCGATAATCTTCTGCACCGACGCCTTGGCAAAAAGCTGTAAACTTAATTTTTCCCATTAGCTGAAGCGGAGTTAAGGAGGAGAAAGGCTCGACGCGGTACATTAGCCTTAACAGCTATGAAATTAAATGAATATTAACAATTCTTTCTTCGTTCCTTGAACCTCGAACCTGCACCACGATCCTCTCTCTCTCTCTCTCTCTTTCTCTTTCTCTTCCTTCGTTTAATATAATTATAATAAATGAATAAATAAATGAATAAATTTTAAAAGAAGGAGTGGAAAAGGGAAGTAGAAGATGGAAGTGGAAGTGGATTTGTCCCATTAACAATTGGTTTCTGTTAGTAGCTCGCGCGACGATCTTATACCCCGATGCGGACATCTTCTGCAGGCACTTTGACGTAATAGTTTGACGGACGATCGAGCAATCGACTCAATCTACTGTCTAAACAAATGAAAGCTAATGGACCCTGTAGATGGTTCTCTCTTTTGCTCTCATCGTCACGTTCGTAAGTTTGAAACCTAAGGAGATTCTATCGATCGTTGAATCTCTCTCGATCGTTTCTATACGGTAGCGCGACTAATGGTTTTTGACGTTCAAATTTCAGTCCTCCACCTCCCTGCGTCTTTTACCTTCTTTCTTTATTTCTTTCCATCTTTATCTTTTGGTACAGCATCTAGGCTACCGTTCTGTCGGAGATCTTGCCGAGCTTTCAGACTCGATAATAATTGATATTATATTTAGACTCGTGGCCATAACGCCCAATAGCTAATAGCTAATAGCTAATAGCTCCGAACCTCCTGTACCTCAATCTCAACTTCAGCCTTTGCGGAGGTTACTTAATGGGAGATTCCTAGCTCAGATCGGATATGTCTCTAATGGTGGTCCCTCGAGGAAACCCACATATTTATATCTACCCAGAATCAAGTACTTTGAGACATTTACACAGTCGTTTTCAAAACTCAATCTAACATTAACTCGAAAAAATCATGGAGAATTGACAAAATTAGGAATCAAGTAGATTGTGAGAACGAATCTATAGGATCGAAAGAACTGTCAAACTCAAAGCTGTCTCGAGGCAAAGTCAGAGTCAGAGTCAGAGAGAAAGAGAGAGAGAGAGACATGTAAAAATCTAAATTCCAAAAAAGTCACTTAGCATCCCAGTTCTGGGATTGGCAATTAATTTCGCTTGACTAACGGTTGACTTTGGTATATAGAAAAGAGTCGGTATATAAAGGAAGAAGAAGAAGACGGGTCTTAAATCGTCAGGCTCTTATACCCTAATCTTAAACCGATGTAGTCACTTAACTTGGACACTCAACCTGATTGACAAATTCTCATTCATATATATGCGTATAGGCAGGTATATACACGAAATAATCTACACCTGTTCAAATCTCGTATTATTTAACTAATTGTTCATTCCGATCGGCGCGTCGAGTCAAAGTAACATTTCTCAAAGTCGTATATATATATAATATATATATATGTATAAATGTATATGTAGGCGGTGGTAAAGGTGTATTCGAAACACACAGATACGAGGACTCGAGAAGAGACTTGTATACGAAGAGCTGTATAACGCCAGGAGTTTAGCGGCGTCCAACGGACCTCGATAAGCATTCAGATTAGCGTGACGCCTGAAATGTGTTTACGTTTAATTACGCTAAGAGTCTCCATTAGGCTGGCTGGACCGTTGCCAGGCTCGATTCGCTGGGAGATGAGAGGAAGGAGTGAAGAGAAGGGAAGAGAAGAGGAGAGAAGAGAAGAGAAGATGAGGGGAGAGTGTAGCTTGTTTTACCAACGCGGCGCGTTGCTCTTGGTCCACGAGGTGGCTGGTGGTGGACGTACGTGGACCACGTCGACGTAGAATCTCGTGCTTACCAGAAGCCACCCACTTAACACTTTTTCTCTTCATACATTTTTCTCCTCTTCTTCCGACTTTGTTGTACAGTTTCGCCGCGATATCTCTTCTCCTAATTCACGCCTCTCTCATTCCATTAAGAACGAAGATCCCATCAAACGATACGTTGTGTACTTGTGGCTTATACTTACATGGAATTAAGAAGTGCGCCTCTTTTTCATTCTCGGAATAAAAAATCGAGAGAATAATTCTTTTTCATTTTTTTCTTTTTCTTTTTCTTTTTTTGTATTATCGAATATGGATAATCCCGAGATATAAATAATCGCTCTAGCTATAACGTTCGTATACCCTACGTATACGAACGGGTCCTACACGGTTCGAACCGAGTAAAACGAAGTTGGCGGAATTTAAAAGCGCTTTTAGCTTTTAGCTCTACCAAGAGAACGCTTTAACGGATTTCATTCGCTATATACGGAGACACCGGAGGGGAACCCAGCCTCCGCAATGGACCAGACGAGAAAGAGAGAGAAAGAGAGAGAGAGAGAGAGAAGAGGGGTGGTGTACGGGTCTTGGCAACACTGGTTATTAAGTAGGACCGCGTCAGCGCGGGATGAATATTTAAGATGATCAACAAGTTGGGCATTTTTCTCAAACGAGTTCCTCCTTTCTTTATCATTTTTTTTTTCTTCCTTTTCCGTAAATTTCACTTAAAAATTTACACGTATATTGTACTACTGTTCCACTATTCCACCTCTTATAGAAAATGACAAAGAAGGGGGTAAGAAAAAAAAAAAAAAATGGATCTTGAGAAGAACAGAAATATCCCCAACTTGTCGTATTGCAGGCTGCGAGGTTTACTCTTATATTAGAAAATCCTTGAAGCAAATAGTTTTTTTTTCTGTTCCTTTTTTTTTTAATTTTTTTATTTCATCGCGGTGTTGGGCCCGGGGGCAAACAAGTTCTTCGGATATAGAAGCTGAGCCGAGCTGAGCCTGTGCTCTGTGCTCTGTGCTCTGTTCTCTGTGCTCATGGGTTGATGCAGAAAGAGGGAAAGAGGGAAAGAGGAAAAGAAGAGGGAAAATATAGAAGAGAAAAAGGGCGGCGAGTGTAGTAGGTATATACCTATAAGCTTTTAGCAAAGTGGCTGATTTATCAATGTATTTATTCCGAGATATTGAATTGATTTCGTTAAGTAACGCCACCCCACCCTTCCGAACCCTCCTCAATCCTCCTGAACTCCTCCTCGATGCTGAAGCTTCTTATTTTCCATGTCGTTTTATACCCCCTCCGGGTTTATACGGTGGAGAGGGGTTGTGTCGAAAAATTTTCAACACAATGATATTTTAACATAAAATATAGGAGAGATAGAGACACGCGTCGACCACCGAGCCTCTATTTACAACCCTCTCAGCTGAATATATTGAGCAGATTTAAGTGCTGTCCACTTCGCGTTATGTCAAAATCTTGGATCAACGTCTATGTCATTTATTTCCCTGTTTTGAAATTTCGCGGACTTAAAAAAAAAAACGGGAGGATATAAAAATCAATCGATGCATTTCTTTCGAGTTTTTTTCTTTCTTCGCCATGTAACAATAAACTACATAATAGTGTATATATATAGGTACACGATTTTATATGCATTTTAACAAAAACGCGGCACTACTGCAACAGCAACGCCGAAGCGCAGATATATATCTATGCCGCTACCTATACCGCGGCTTCAACTATCCCTTCATCTAAATGCACTCTAATGGACTGCATTAAACAGCGCGGTAGGACGAGGCGGGGGTGAGGGTGAGAGTGAGGACGAGGGAAGAGAGAAGTGAGAAAGTGTTGTCCGCGGTCGTAAAGGAGACAACAAAAACAACCCATATACCCCTATATACGCGACCAGGGAACAGTGCAGCGATCGAATCGATCGATTTCATGCAAATTTTAGCGAATGAAAAAAGGAAAGGAAAGAAAAAAATTATAAATGAGAGTCATGTAGGTGCATTACGCATCGTTTTACCAAAGATATGAATTTCTTTCGTCAAGTAAAACGAAAATATGTAAAAATTACCCCGCGAATATCTTTATTTTTTTCGCCATGATCTGACACACGTATAGGTTCTCGTTTAATCTCATGAAACTCTGGTAAAAGTAGGAGTGCGAATCGCGAGTTCAGTGATGGAGAATTAAGAACGCATTTGCCAGAGTGTGTTTCGATGTACGATGTCCAGGGCGGCTTGGGGCCCGCGTCCGCACCCGCACCATAGATATAAATATAACTTTTGCGATTTTTATATACCTAATATAGACGTCTGGGGTGGCGTCATCATCCACACATGTGTGTATTAGGAATGGTCCCTCGTTTGATCATCTTAGAATTTCGATGGTCCAATGGGACAGAACGTCTTTATTTAAATCGCAAAGTTCGAAGGCTTTAGTTTAGGGGTTTTGACTAAATTTTTTTGTACATATTTTGGAGACATTTTGGTCCATAGGATCCATGATACATCTACGGCAGTGTCTGATCTGGTTAAAAACTGTAGAAAATATCGTCAGAGATCTAGACTCTCGATTCTTGAATGTGGAATATGGGTGGTGAACGTTCGCGTCGCTTGTCCATTGATTTTATTGCCGGAGCTACAGTAGAGTGTTTGGTTACTCTGTTGTAACACGCGCGTTACATTAGTGCATTAGCGGAAGTGCATTAGTGTGAAGTGGTTTTTAATAGAATTAGTTTGCCCGTTGGCTACGGTATAGACATACTCGGTCTGGCTGATGGTACCCCCATGAACTTTCCCAAAATCTCAATTCGCCTACCAGAACTGATTCGCGAATTCGAACCAAATGATTACCGTATGGATATTCGCGTGCGATTTTCTTATACCAAAAAAAAACGTACACTTCACTTCATTATCGGTACGGTGCAGCGCGTAATGGTCGAACGTTTCTATTCTTGACGATAAACTTATATATTTTACAAACGAGCTGAGAAATTTACTCGCATAGATATCTCGCGACCACGAAGCACCTGCTCTCTGCCAGACGACAGAAACACTCGCTGCTTCTGCCAACTTTCAAAATAAAACAGCTCTTTCTCTCTCTCTCTCTCTCGTATTATAGCTAGGTATTTATTTATACGTACATATAGGTATGTAAATTCAAAAAAAAAAAACGAAAAAAACCGTAAAGTAAGATGAAAGATTCTCTTTACAGTTTTACAGAATACTCAAAAGCCTAAGATCTATGTGTTGCATAGTTGTATTAGATAGGGATGGGGTGTGGTGTGGGGTGGGTGTATATAATGTGTATGTATATTTAAGATATAAATTTAGTAGAGATGCGCAATGACAAAGCGGTAAATTTCCTCGTATGAAATTAATTCCATTTTCTCATAGCATCGGGGATTCTCTATGTGTTTCGTACTTCATCAAGTCGTCCGGGGCACGGGTGCTACCCTTTTCATCTCCGCCTTCGAAATCCTCTCCTACGAGAAAGCGTATATATATATAGGTGGTATATACCTACGTAGGTAGGTACACCTAGCGAGGATGTAGATCCATGTATGTATGTGTGTATATATGTGGATAGGTAGAGACGTGGAACCCAGTCCCGTGTCTGGGTGCTCGACCGAGTCTACAAGGAATTGTTAATTGCTCATGCAGCGGCAATTTGCATAAATCAATTTTAAATCAACGCCGGGCCAGAGCTCAAGTGTGTTGGAAATGCATAAATGCTTGCAAAACGGTGATTAAGCTCAGTTCAGTTCTCTTCTCCTATACCGACCTACCTACGCGCAAACTACGGTATAATTATCGCCTTTACCCATACACACCTATACCGCGGATGTAATTCTTCAATATGTAATGTAAAAGGACGCGGAAATCGGACGAACGCTACAAAAAGATAAAAATGATGAAAATATATATATATAAGATATCGTCCGAATCTCGGTGGACCTAAAAATGTCAATTTTTAAGGAGTCTCTCCTCCTTTATTCCCCGGAAAATCAAAGCCCTTGACCAAACCTCAATAAAGAGTCGATCGTTTGAAATCGCGAGGAATTTTCATCCGGAACCAATTACCGAAGTCTTACAGTTTACCAGCTACAGTCCGAGTTCTCATCCCAATCCTTAAATCCCGTATATCTAGCTTCTCCTCTGAACGGCTTTCTGATTTCTCATTTTTGATCCTACAGGAGACCAAATTTCTTACTTCTCTTTTCTCGTTTTCTTATTCCTTTTCCTTTAGTCTTCTTCGTACCCTTTCTCTCCTCTTCCTCCTTTTTCTTCGTCTTCTTCTTCGCCGCTGCAGGCTCTCGAGTTATATACGACTATATGGGTATGTATACTTTGTACATATATACGTGTGTCGAGTTTGGTTGACACACTACGAGGTAGAAGTCGACGCGACGCGAGGCGACTCGACGCTCGGTCGCCCGCCTGCAACAGGAATGCGCTAATGAGATCATTTAGCGACTCTTCGTCGTAGTCTCCCTCCGCATAGCTTGACCTTGGACTTTGCTTGATTTACGCAGGCGAAACGGCCCTTAGGTCGCTGTCACGACCAAATTCTCAATTAATTTTCACCTAATTACATAAAGTTTAGAAAAAAAAAACAAAAAAAAAAGAACGAAAAGAAACTAAAACCATAAATTTCTTCAATTGCTAATATGTTCGATTAATTTCGCGAAATCTAAGCGAGGTTTTTAACGTTTACGATTACCTACCTCGATCTTTTTATCGAGGCCGTCAGAAAACGCGCTAGGTACTGTATATATATATACCCATTTCACCGCGTTATAAATACATACGAGGAAGGCCAGGAGATATAACCGGTGATCTAACATTGCACAGAGTCAGAGTGAGCTATGATACAGCAGCCTGAGGAATCATACGTTTCCCCGTTTTCTCGTCATGAAACATAAGCATATAGGTATACGTTTCGTTTTTAACAGAGTGAATATAAATTTCATATGTTAGAACCGAGATTTTGACATGCTGAAAATAAGCTTAAACTAATATTAGAAATTTTGGAATAGATCGGTACATATAACCGTTAGCTAAGAAACTTTGATCATAACGTGATCTAAGGTGGAAATGCATCCACTTATATATATATTTATATATGCCCTAAGACGAGGAAGGAAGAACTTTAAAAGTTTAAAAACCGAAGAGCAGGAAGAGATGTAAAAAGAAAAAAAAAAATATCAAGATTAGTCGTTAAGACGAGTGATTTAGCTAGCAACACGTCGTGATCTTTAGTATCGGGAGATCGTTAGAGCTCGTTTCATTTCTCTCTTTTCTATAGTTTCTTTTTTTTTTTTCTTCTTCTTCTGTTTCGAGCCTATAAATTTCCTGCCAAATTTATAATGACAATGACCATAAAAATTGTCCCACTATCAAATATTTCGATATTATTTATCGCATCCTCGTACGAAACGACGTATAGTCGAACATATACATATGTACACGTAGGCTCGTCCTCGTGCCTTTTGCCTCTTGCCTCCTGCCTCCTGCCTCCTGCCTCCTGCAGGTTTTTCAACGCGTCGCGACGCAGGTCGAGGTTTACGCTATGTATACAAGGTGGTAATAAGGGGGACGTACACTACCACGTCTATAGCAAAAGCTATTGGAAACGAGAGGATAAGAGAGAGGAACGAGGGTCGACCAGCTATCTCTCTCACGTATGCAACGCGCTCGAAACTTTACAGCCAATTATTTTATACACCGTTTTATTACAGCTATATCTCGTGCATCGAGAGTTCTAGATCCTTTTTTTTCTTCCATCCCTTATATAATATGGTCGCGATTTTTTTAAAACCGTATATAACTAGACGGGGTTAAATTCACAGGACTTTCTCAAATCGATAGCAAAAATCCGTTCTACCGTTCTTACCGATTCGCTACGCGAGAAATCGAGCCAAGGAACTCTGGAGGAGGTGAGATAGGGAATCCTTGTAGCGATTTTACGAGGAGGTGAAATTTATTGCTGGAATTGCCCGGTGGAATATTAGAAGCTGTAAACAGACTGTATCACCCTACGCTCTCTCCTCGCCTATATAACACATCCTTGCAGCCCTATACTTCCTTAAAATCCACTATCAGATCTACGACCGGATAAAACTGATTAGCGGAAAAAAAGAGTTCAGCATTTGATTAGCCCGTAGTTAAATATCGTCCTTATATCACCTGCGTTTTCACTCACATTCTTATTCATTCTTTTCGCAATTAACGCGGATGAAGATAGACGTTGTATATATATATACGTCTTACGGTCTCTACGTACGAGATTGCATCGTCTATGCATAATAGCACCTGGTTGCACTCATTTTTTTCTCGTCTATTAGAAAAATAGACACGATTTTCTATAAGATATATCCGATAGTCCGGAGCTTGTATAATGATACAGATGATAAATTTCTAAACTTACGACTTCCCTTCGGTGTTCATTAGCTATTATGTTTCCTTTGAATCATTGTTTTTTCCTATCTAGGTATGTGGAGATGTACAATAGGGTCATTATAGGTACTAACGGAGGAAGAAAAAATTAGGGAGACAAGTGACCGTGTCAAAACAATAATCGAGATGTACTTTGGAGAGGGATGACAAAAAGAGAAAAAGAAAATACAGTCATTCGTTGAGTAAAGTGTAATTTGGGCTCGTTTTTAGAAATGTATTACATATATGCATGATGGCGAGTGTCGGACGAGTTCGCGGGTCCGTGAAGAACGCGAGTGTTTGTAGAGCTATGACGTCACGAGAGACAGGACACGTCGCTCACCGGTAAGAATGGCAGGAAGTCGTGAAATGAAATTAGTATATCTCCCTCCATTCTACTCTACCATATATATATATACCAACTCCGCTAATATACTAAGCCCAGACTAGTCTAGATGTACAATAAACACATACGTTTGTACATATACCTGGATATAGAGGTACGAACAAATTATGCTTGTATATAGATGATGATGGCGAGAATAAAGTATAAAACGCTTTATTTTCCTATATATGTAGTACGCATGTAATTAGCTAGCGTATAATTGCCTCAGGAAATGAAATTGAGGAAAAAAAAAGAATACGAGAGAGATGAGAGATTTTCGAAAGATCTTTCTTCATTTTTGGGGAAATTTAGGTAAATATAACGAATATCCAACTCTCTTGGCTTACGGCGGTTAGATGTAGCCGTGTTAGTATAGTTATGTCGATGCGGATGGTGTCCTGTCCTTTCCTCTAATAACTGGACGCCATTATAAAAGGTCCTGGGGGATAGGGGACATAGTATATGTATATATACATGTCAGATATTCGTGTGTATGTTTAAGGGTATATCTTCTCTCCCTGGTTTGTACTACATATGTATGTAACATACACATGTAGGGGTCGTTATACCCAGGATACGAATTCTTTCTTGGTTGGATGTCAGGTTTTACGGAATTTTCCTGCCTTATTTATATCCTAAGGATTTTCACATTGATCAGCATTTTCTATATCATTGAATTAGGAATGAATTTTATTTTAATTGAACCTCACCGTAATACAAGGGGATGAAAAAAATTTGCAAGCTAGAAATCTATGCGAAATTTATAATTTACATATTAATATACAAAAATACATATGATTCACAAGAGTTCAAGGATTACTCTCTTATTCTCTCTCTCCTGTAGGCGTTATAAATTAATTATAGTAACACCTACAGCTGTCATCGACGGTTAAGGACGATCACCTACATACACAAGAAAACGGATCTTTCTATAGATACTAATACTTATATATCAGCTCCTCGCACAGTCACCCTTCTCTATCGGGTTTATTAAATTCTCGTGGGCGAGTGAACGGAGTAATTTAAAGATTTCGCAATTATTTGTTTGACTTTTTATCATCGTTATTATTATTATTATTATTATTAATATCATCATTATTATTATTCTTATCATTATCTTCGTCATTTTTATTGGTATCGTTATTCTACGTTACGTTATGCTATACAGTACATGTCCATCACACTTGTTTCAATTCAACCCCGTCAGAAACGAATTCATGATATCGATTTAATAATTTATACGATTTTGAAAGGGTTTTTTTTCTTTTCTTTTTACTTCTCTTTCCAAAAAGTACATCTCAAGACGATTAATTTGACTATAAACTTACGGTAAAATATTATTTCTAAAAACTGTTAGTTGGTGATATTGAAATTTTGAATTTTTACCCTTCGGAACTTTTAGAAATCGCTAATTCAATATAATCGAACGTATATCTTACTTAACATATTGGCAGTGGTTTTTTAACTTCCATAGGTATACATATATGTACACCTTATACTCATTCGAAATACTTCTGCGGTCAAGAAGCTGTTTGGTTTTGTCGTTGCCGAGGTTTAATTACGGAAATTATTTTTAGCCCTTTGTCAAACGTTCAGTACGATGTAATTTCTACCTTCTTTACTCGCCTAAGAAGTTATGCCAATTCCTGGTACCTCTACCTACCACGGTACCCCTCGTCACAACTCTGCAGCTTGCAATTTCTCGTACCTCCTCTATAGCGCAACGACTGCTAATGAATTTTCACCTTGGTCATTTTATTTCCTCATTAGTGTCGAAAATTTTTTATTTTAACACGCCGACCGTTTTTTTTTTAGCCTTTTTCTATTATTCCTATACAGAATGTTTTCAAAAATGTTATATTTATGGTATACAGGGTGATTATATATACCAACCTACAATCTATTCTTTTTTTTTTACTAATTAGCTATCAACGGTGTGGGAATTCGTGTCGAACCAGCTACCGGATTATTTCATTATTTTATTCCTCGGATGTTTTCGTTACGAGAATATAAACGAAATCATTAATGAATTAATGAATTAATTAGGTAGTCGAGTTCTGTGTAAGACATCTGTCTCTGAAATTAGGCTCGAAGTTAATTAGTAGATCGAAAAAGGCGGCACAATAATGTCTTCCGAGTGTTGCTGCACCAGGCTGCAGGACATCGTTATTATTTCTATAGTATCCTGAAAATGTGTTTTTAATGATTATGCTCCCCGAAAGTAGGGAGCTACTGCACCATATACTGAAAGATTGAGACGTTGAATATTGTTTATTTCTTCCAGATGGAAAGCGGCCAGCTTTTTCTTATTCCCAGTTGAACAAGCTGGCGGGGGGAAATATGAAAAACGAGAAATAAGAAATAGAAGTACACGGGTAAGTGGTAAAAAAATATCTTTCAAAACAAGGAAAAACAAAATGAAAATGAAAAAGAAAAAAGAAAGAAAATTAATGAATGGCAACGAAACCTTTCCGTATCAGCTTCGTTATAAATTTAATGACACAGATTGCAATATCGAGTCAGTCCTCAAAGTATCAGGACTCGTTACTTTACTCGATTAACTCACGGAGCTAATTACTTTCTCCGAACTTCCCAAGTCTCTCATCTCTCGTCTTTGCTCGAAGAATGAAGAATCTCGAAGGGTTGCTCAGGGCTTCGGTGCAATTGGCTAATGCCTTCAGAAAATTTATTATCGATATAGTAGGTACTTAGTACGCGTACATAGTAACCCCCCACCCCCCCCTCCTTGCGTTTCATAGAGTTGTTCATTTGATTAATTAATCTATAAATAAATTAGACAATTATTATATACATATGTCTTGCCTTATACGTCTGAATCTAAAGTCATAAGTAATCTTTTTTGTTTTTGTTTTTTTGTTTTAACTTTGTCGAACAATTAGACGAGTAAAAAGTTCCTCGATTAACGCGAGTTCTCAATCCGTTGATCGCGTATACCGGCCAATTAATCACTCCTAAAAAAAAATAAATAAAAAATAAAATGGTAGGTAATTATTTTTTCTTGCTTTTTAAATCATTTTTTTATTTTCTTTCTTTCTGTTCTTGCTTCCTTCGACTCGTATACAGATACGAAGCAATAATATATGTAAGTCGTTGTAGTTCGTATATATTTGTTTAAAGATTAATAATCGGGATCCCTCTCTTACAATGTTTCTTAACAGGTGTTCCTTTATCGTACATATAACATTTCTCTTATTTTTATTTTTTCATTTTTTGTGCTTCGCTTCTTCTTTTTTACTTTTTTCTTTCTTTTTCTCATATATATTTTATTGGCCCTCGCTCTTTTCTCTTCACTTCTCTTCTCGCATCTCTTCGGGGCGGGTAATGACGCGGAGGTAATCGTTTATGAGATCTCTGAACGCGTTATACGAATATACATACATGTAAGTATTTGTATGTGTATACGTGTTTATACATTTATATATATATATATATATATAGATATATAGATCGCGTCCTCTTCGACCACAAACCAATCAAAATTCGTATCAAGGGAAAAGGATCTCCGCGTGTCTGAGGGTATATGTGGGTTCGTGTATATCCATACAGAGAAATTGTTTGGGTATCAAAGTAGGTACAAACAACGATTTTACCTGGCGAATCGATACGTTATATTTACCTTGCGGTTTCAATTCGATCTTATTTAAATATAAATTCAAACGAACTGATCATCGATTTTACTATATATGTACGATTTATACCTCGGATATGTGACAATGTTGAAAAATATAAGAAGATATAACATTCACAAAAATTTATATATAATCGGTGAAATTCATATAAGCCTTCAGGAGCTAGTGATTCTTGAAGGTGTTCAACACCAGCTCCTTATTCCCTATATCGAGGACTCAAGAGTCACTCGAGAGACGACAATGGCGGATAAAACGGTTTCTTTAAGCCAGGGCTGACCCTAACAAAAAGTTAATTCATTTTCGACGTTTTTACCTCGATACGAGAATATCGCTGCAGACAGGGGATCTCACGGTCGGTTTCTTTGATTAACAAGTAAAATAAAAAAAAATTTGTAAGAATTTTTCCCCGAAGTATGGATCTACAGATAGGATCTTATATTTTTGATTCACACCCACACACACATATAAATATAAATATATACACACATATAAATATATACGTATTCTAATATTTCGCGAATATCCTTTCGCCTAGTTCGTTGCTTGGGAACGGTTAACAACCTTTACCCCCGTTATGTATACCTATGTTTATATAGATGTATGTGTAGGCTGCATAGCTGCGCCTGCAAGGTGTTACAATAAATTTGGCGAATATTTTATTCAAGCGGTTTCGATCGCTAGTTTTCAATTTGCCGGCCCGTATATATTTCCAACGTTGTATAAGCGCTCGAGAAGCGAAACCAACCGAAGAGAGAAGAGAGAAGAAGAGAGAAGAAGAGAGAGATCGAGGAGACTCGGGGCTGGTCAGAAAGATGCAATTTATCAGCTTGGTCCATCCGTCTGAAATATCTCCTCCTCTTACTCTCCACCTCCACCTTCTGCCTCGCGAGATGATGAAAAAATAATAATCTCTGGGGGTCGGTCAGTTACGGGAACGGGGAACGGGGGAAAGGGGATTGGGGATTCCTACGAACCCGGGGTTGAGGGTTCACTGGGATTCCCGGTGAACCACGCCGCGAAACTATCTTGTCTTTGAGGAGAAACTTTTTGAATTTAATCAAATAATCCTAACTTTCCATATGTCTGTCTCTGTGTACGTATGTAGATATACACGTGTATTGGTACGCCTTAGAGACGTCGGTTCATCCCGCGGTTTTCCCTTAATCTTTAATTGTCTTTTCACGTTTCATTTGGATTTCAGATCTATATTTTTCCGAAATTATATGAAAAAAAATTCGCCTGATATCTAAAACACGTAGCACGTAAAGGAAGCTCATTCTTTTTTTACGTAACGAGCAGGTGCACAAGAATTCCGGTCGACAGATGGTGTTACTTCCGGTAGATAGATTAAAACTTTATGGGATTTGTTAATTCCATTAGACCCCATCTCCCACATCCCACCTTCCACCTTTCACCTTTCGCCTTCCTAGGCTTAATGGAATATGATAATTGGGCCCTGCGGCTCGCGTCCAGCTGTCGCCTGATCGCGTGTGTTCTACTTATTCCGTATTTCGTTTTTTCACTATTTTTTTTCCCCTCTCTTTTCTCCCTTTTCTTTATTTTCTGGTCTTGTATTTCACCCTTCTTTTACCCCGCCTAGAATCTAACTCGTTTAAATCGAACGTTGGATATAACTTTACCTCACTCTACTCTCTTTCTATCCGCAAGCTTAGGGGTTGAAGAAATGTTTTCGGAACAGTATACCTACACAAGGTACAGGGTTGGGCACCCCTTGACTACGGAGTATGTGTTACAGGGTAGGTTATTTTAATTACTGTCCAGCGGGTCTCTAAATTAAAGAGCATTGTTCCGGAGTCTAGAGGGGCGCGGGGTTGAAGAGGAGGGGACGTAACCCTCTTGCAGTAGTTGGTATTGTGCGAAATGTGTACACACGTATAACTATATAAATATATACCCACCCGAAGGGTAACATGCATGTGTATATACATACATACATATATATGTATATGCGAGGGTAGTTGAGCCCCGTGGAACGAAACGAAACGGGACTTTGTACGATGCCATCTTTTACGGGGGCCGTATGGCCAAAACGGGGGTGGCGTTACGTTTGACACTAACCGGGCTGACCACTGTAAATTGTTTCTAAACTGCTCCAGATTAAGCGAGGCCCCCGCGTTCCTCCGACCTCGTATAGATATTAAACGTAATTTACGCCTTGGCAAAGAATTTTGTAATTGAAACCAGCCGGGCGAGGAACGAGGAGCGAGTTGCCCCCGAGAATCGCGTTTCATTACGTATGGTATATCCCATACCGGGTATAAATAGCTGCAGTTTAAGCCACTGACCCCCACCTACCCCTCGTACATGTGTCCGGTGAAAAATTCGAAGATCTTCCCCGAATGAAAATAGGGGGAAAAAAAAAAGAAAAAAATGAAAGGAACAAAATTTACCTCTCGCGTTTTTCCCCCACCTGTATAAATAAATTTGAATAAACCCTCGGCCAGGAGGAGCATTTTCGATTCTCTACTTTCTGAAACCAGACGCATATTATATACGTGTGTATATATAGGTATATATTATATATATATATATGCATCCAGCATGTCCGGCGTAACATTTTAAACACTCGTTTGGTCGGTCTGTCTTCAAAGCCCCTCGGCTTTGGTACAGGTTGGGGCTTCTCGTCCGTCGCGGCCTACCTTATGATTTTCCAATGGGGATTTTCCCGGACCCTAGGGAACTCGAAGAGAAAATGAAAACTCGAAGGATTTCCCTGCATATACTAGGAAAACTTTTGTCTTTCAACGAATTTTCTATATATTATATTCGAATAACTTACAGAAATACACTAAACGCGATTATAGTTGACGAAATGGACCCTATATCAATACCACCGATGGAAAATACCTTTTGATCGTTTAGGGACTTGAGATAGTTAACATTTTCACATCGTGTACTCAGTAATAACTATAATGATTATTAAATCGGGTTTGAATCGAGTCCTGCATCCTCTGCAGGGGTTTTGAGACTACGCACGTGGTTCATCCTCCGAGATCCTGTAACTACCGATTTGGCTCGTACGTCATTTGTCAGGGTAAATTACTCGGTAAGGGAGAGCCGGTCGCTCTTACCCCATAACTCAACGCCTGATTTATAGCTTTGCCCTTCCCCTCGTCTCCGCCGTTCCCGTTCCTATACACCCTCTCGGGACCGCGAATTAACCGTCTTGCCAAAATCGCCAGTGTGTGTTATTTTTTTTCATTTTTTTTTCCCCCCTTTTCTCTCTCTCTCTTCTTCACTTGTATACAATTATATAGAAGTAGTCTTAAAATTGATCATTTTAATTGTGATAATTAAAATTGTGTCATTGAAAAAATATGACATACGGTGTCTATAGTTTCCCGTTGGATAAAATTTCATTGTCTATTCTCTGTTGGATGTATATCCCATACCTACCTTTGATCGTCAGACTGACTCTCTTCTCTTCTCTTCTCTTCTCGCTTTTACTCCTCTCCTCAGTTCGTTGAGCTCCGCCTCATTCATTAACTTAACACGATTTATCAATTAGCGTGAGAGTCTGCAATTGATAGTGATTCCGACGCGTCCTTTACCCCGCCGCCTATTTCCTCTGGTTCCCTGCGGGGATCTCTCTTATGAATGAAGGATCTCTTTCATTAATGAAACAGACTGATTATTATTATTATTATTGTTATAGTGTTTTTTTTTCCTCTCTCTCTATCTCTCTTTTTCTCAACATCCACGATGATGTGCTTTTTCCTATTTGACTTACTCCTTCTATACGAGAGATGATGAAAAAACGTGTCTTTTCCCGACTGTCAATATAATTAATAACGATTTTTACCGTCATAGGTATGTGACCTTTTTTTCATCCTTTTCCAATCGTACTGAAATTCATTTCATTCTAAAATAAATACTCTAAGAGTTGGTCCATTGACGACGGTACATCGCGTTCTATGCATCAAGGAGAAGCTTATCTTTGGTTACCGAAAAGCTTTCGAGTGTCCGTAGCGATAGCCAGTTAAGTGGCAGGACATGGTCTCGCCGTGGGTCTCGCTAATTGACTTAATTCGATAAAGTATAATCTCCTTTTTCTTCTTCTTCTTCGTCTTCGTCTTCGTCGTTTCCTTTCTACCCCTTTTACAACCGCATCAAATCTTCACGGATATATACTTCGAGTATGAAATAGAAAATCAATAAAACGTATAAAATCGAATTTGGTATTTATTGTAATAGAAAAAGACTAGGAGCTCGGTAAATAATCATTATCAGTTGAATATGGATTAATTGTTATTTCTGATCATTTGGACAGACAATTAATCTCTGGGTTAAGGCTAGAGATGATTTCGTTGTAGTCTTATCTCTCGGTCGTTACACCGAGAATTATAAGACTCGAGAGAATCTTTAATTAGTAGTTTAACGACACTGGGATATACAGCTACAGCTAGACTTCCGAAGCGAGCTTTTGGTTTAATTGGAACGACGATATACAAGAGTGTAACATTCTCATTCTCGATCCAAAAAAACGAGAGGCAAGGGAATAATGAAAGGAAATGAAGAAGAAGAAAAAGAAAATAAGAACGAGAAATAAAAATCGGCTCGAAATTCTCCCTATACTACGATCTTCTTATTCTCTAAGAGTACCTAAAGAATTGTGCACATCACAGGTAGCCAAAATACTCAGGGTTCATTTAATAATAATTTCCCTTACCATATATTACTATATGTTGCACACGAATACAAGGATCGAAATATAAGAATTTCTATAAGCTGGTGCAAGAGGTTCGCGTGAGAAGGAGCGATATATAAAGCTGGAAGTTCTCCCAGTCTCGTGGCCCGAGATTAAAAGCTCTTCGTATGGCTTATAAGGTTTAATCGAATTAATAAATCACTTCTCACGCGGCTAATTCTCGCTCTGATATTTTTATTATATTCAAAGAATAAAGAAAGAAGTGAAAAGAAAGAAAGAAAGAAGGAAAGAAAGAAAGAGAAAGAGAGAGAGAGAGAGAAGAAGAAGAAAAAAAGCAGAAAAAATAATAAAATACAGGAAAGAGACGAAGAATAAGAAATGCTCCGAATTCTTACCCCTACCGCATCACCCATCCGTTTTACACAGCGGGGGCGAATTAGCACTCTCAGCAAGGATCCCGCGCCCTTTAACCTCCTTGCAATTCCTCTGCCTCTGCACGCCACGGAATCGGGGTTTTAAATCCTTGGTATACCCCTGGTTATCCAAGGTCAAGATTAAACCTCTTCCAAGGGAACGAGAGAGAGAGAGAAAAAGATGAAAGATGAAAGTATATAAATTCGTTAAACTCTCAAGGATGATCGTGTCTGTGAACCACGTCTTCTAATTCCGTTTATAAATATCCAATTAATAATAATTACATATATGTATACAAGGGATGCGGCATTATGCCTTTTTTCTTTCTCCCTCTCCTTCTTCCTCGTCCTCTTCTTCGACGACGTAGGAAAGGAAGAGGAGGAGAACTCGTTGATTGCCCATTGTCCAGTTAATAAGATATTCCATCTGTCGTTCGTTCTGAGATAGAAAGAGAGAGAGAGAGAGAGAGTCACGAAGGTAACTAATACATTCTTATAGGTGTTAGCCAATCATATAAACGTTTTCGAAACCTGGGTACGAATCAGCACCGAAATTTTTTATATCCTGGCTCCGGAGGACTCGAGGTGGTTATTCTTTTGTGGTAAATGAGGCGGGAGGATAAGTCAGACGATAAATAATAGCCGCGTCGAGGACAACGTGGACATATTATAGGGACGTACATGCGTGTGTTATATGAACCCATATATATACCTATATGTGATACGAACGATCAGAGTCCTAAGTAAGTAAGTAAGTCGATGCAGAAGAAAATGTAATGCGGCTTAATTGAGCCTCGAGCTTCTCCTCTTCTCTCATAGTAGACACCCGATACAACCGGTCCAGCCTCTTGGTGGTCCAGAGCGGATTATCTCCTTGCGAGAAGGGGATGTGGGTGTAAAATGAATAAAATGATGCAAATATTGCGGGACTCCTATTCATTCCGTTGGAGAAATTCTTATTCTCCTTCTTTCTCAGTATGCGATTTTTAAGAATAGGGGTAATTTCACCACGTCTTTGCTTCAATTAGAGTGCGGGACGTTATCTCGACTTCGCTAATTCTCTCGTGTTTAAAATCCATCAATTCGTCGCCTTCTATCTCAACCCGGTGTGAAAATTATCTAAAGTGCCCTACGCTTAGGAGATTCAGGATTCTGACCGCGTGTTTATGAAACCGAATAAATGAATGAATGAATGAATATAGGGTCCATAGCCTGCAGCAAGAGTAAGATGGAAATAGGAGAGAAGTTGACAAATAAATATCACCGAACGTTATCACTCAATTAGCACCGTATACCTACCTGGTATCGAAGAACACGCGAACCTTCTTCGATTTATTAGACTCGTTCCTTCGCCTTACCCAGTTGGAGATCAGGCAGTTCGTTCGTCACCGCGTATATTATACCTACACGTTATTCATATTGAGTTTAAAAATGGATCCCTCCTTTGAGGATCATGTACAGGTAGACAGTATGCAGTACAACTCCGTTTATGTACCACATATGAATCTGTATAGGTACATAGGCACATGAGAGCAGATCTTGAAGCTGCAGAATCCGCATCAGCTGAGTGAGAGCGAGAAGAGGAACGGCGTGGAGAGAGTTAGTCGATTGAACATTTGAGCGTGGGTAGTGGTTCGCTCTGGCTAATGCGAATATGGTGTCAGGCGGATAGAAAGAGATACCAGATAGGGGAATCCGTGTCCGACATGGATGTCGAATTAGCTTGAATTTAGGTTGCCGGTGAAATTGACAAATAGTTAGTTATTCCTCGATTATATTGCACCCGGCTCTCGCCGCGTATTCCGAATCGAAGAGTGGAAAAACCTCCGAGACCGAATCTCCGTTCTTGGGTACTTAGGAAGAATTTTATGGAAAATCGTATATATTCATATTTTTCACGAGGAGCGAGAAGGACGATGAGTGGTCAAGATTTAAGATTCCGATTTCTCGACTGCTGCAGTGGTCATTTTCCTTACTCCGTTACGGTTGCCCGTCAAAACAGTTTCGGCAATATATCAACCCCCTGAAATGCGTCAAATCTATTGAGGAGCTTACGAGTTCGCTACGTCGTCTGGTTCTTCGTGCCAAGTAAAAATTTACATTCGGAGACGGGGATGATATCGACTTTCGAACTCGGCGTTGGTCTTAGTGTTGGTCTTGGTTTTGGTATAGGTATATCGTGAAAGATGACGAAACGATTGCGCCCACACGTGGGGGGCGAAGTGAGAAAGACAGACGATCGAGGTATTAATTTAACAAAAATCAGACCCACGCCTGTTTCCAAAAGTCCGAGGAATGTCGGTGTCATAAAACCGAAATCGATTTCGGCTAAAATTCTATTAATACAAACCGCAGACCAGCTGATTATTGCGGTGCCTTTATAGTCCTAAAAATAAATGAGAAAATTTCTAGAAGGCTACAGCCTCGAGGATCTTTAATAGGACATCTATTTGTACCTTTGAGTAGATGCGGTGTGAAAAATATACCACCAAGAATCATTTCACACGTATAATTCGAGCTTTAAAATCGAGTCCTCGAATATTCACCCTATGATAGTGCAGAATGCATTTGCCTCGGTTTAGTAACAACTGGCAATTCCAATCCCCTCGTGTACCTAGCCAGGGTGTAAAAGGGGTCTGGTCTTCTTTACCAAACAGACCAACCCCAACTCCAACCCCAACCCCAGCCCCCGTAGCCATACTGCAGAGAGTAGAGAGTACCGAGCGACAGAGAGAGATCTGGCTGCAGGGTTTGGGGCTTCGGAAAGTCTGATTAAACTAATACCGCATGGTTTCACCGCACTTTACGAGATAGCGTTGCCTTAAGGTTCACATGGTGGGGTGTGCATGTAGATGATGATACGCAGCCCACTTTTCTCGTTACATAACATATAATAAAGTTTCCTTGTCTTCTGGTTAGCTGGCTATGGATATATGCGATACGTTGCGTTTGAATTCTTTGAAGAAAAGAAATTCTCCTCTTCGCATATCCGTAGAAGTATTTAGACGCAGACTTTTCGCCTATCCATTTGTCGACCTGAAATTTTTTCAACTTATGAAAAGGCTGGTATGAATGAACTTATATAGAAACGTGAATAAAGATACGTTTTTATTTTTGACGGATATCCTGCAGCGAATTTTTGGGGTGCCGGAAACTGCGGTCATGGACCAATTAGTTGCCCGATGATTGGCGCGTGTTAACCAAAACGTTGACGTCGTTGGTGTGCGGGACGCGGTGCTGACCCGGTGCATAGGCCGTAGGCGACTAATGGAATTGATTAAAATGTGTTCGATCAACTAGACTGAGAGAGAGATAGAGAGTGAGGAACCTCCCGGTATTTTATGCATCCCTCTAAAACAGGGGAATCCCAGTCTTTGTCAATTAATTGAAACCGTTGCAGTGTGTAGAGCGACTCGAGGGCGACGAGGCTATTTCACAAAGCTTGTGCGTGGATAAGGAAAGAGAAAAAAAGATTAAAAAATTGAAAGAAAAAAGTGGAGATATTTGGGTCAGGAAGTCTGAAGGGGTCGATGCGTAGATCAGTCGACCAAACGGATTAATTAAAACTTGTTTTGTATAATTGAAAATATCTTAAATACGAGATTTAAGGTAGTAGGCTCTCGGTTGCTCGAGAAAAGGGAGCCTAATTTATATGTTAATTCCTCGAGTAAACCTCTGTTCTAAAATGAGTTTGGTTTTCGAGTGGCTAAGATTATCCAATCTTCTTGGATTCGAGAGGGTACTCGGTAAAGACGTCGAGGAGGTCTAGGCACGCGTCCGATATTCCATCTGAAAAATTTCACCACGATTCCCATGACCGTAAGGAATGAAAATAAAGAGTCACAGATACATGGAGAAATTGATAAAAATGATTAAGAAATGGGGATGAATCTAGATCTAGAAAAAAACAATCTACAGGGTGGATGCAATAACTTTCTTTTTTGCTCTCTGAAAACAGGGAAACGGGAAGTGAAAAAAAAGGGAACAAAGTAAAAAAGAAAATAAAAGAAAGCTTGATTGTAAAAGAAAATCTAGACTAGCCTCACCAGCAATCAGTGACAAAAGTTTAATGCAACATGAATATAGCCGAGATTGTATATGATCGCATACCGCGTTCAGCTGATTGTACGAGATGCTTTGGCGTGGGTGGAAGAGAGAGGCTGTTGGAAGTTGGACCAGTTCATTAGCGACCAGTCCGAAGACATCTATTTTCTTTGTACCGTCTCGCTCGGTTTTTACAGGGTGGATTGAGAACCGCTCTTAATCGCTCCTGCCCGTTTCTATCTCATTTTCTATCCCCCTTTAGAGACCAGGAAATGTTATTAACAGCATTATTCCGTCTCTTCAAAGCGGATAGATGTATAATCGCAGATTAATCTGTCGAACCGCGAAATGGAATTTGCAATATCAATTAATTAGACTGGTTTATAAATTTGTCGAAGAGAAAGGAAAAACAAAAAAAAAAATGGAAACAAAACAAAAGTTACGTCTCCTCAGCTTTCAACTTCAGAAATACTTGTTTTTTTTTTTACCTTTTATTACGAAAAAGTACGGATTAGTCGATGACTCGAGTTCCCTATTTTTCAAAGAAATCAATCCCGTTAATTAGACTCTGAATTCTGTTTTTTCCTTTTCGTTTCTTTTTTTTTGTTTCCACCACCAGAAACGTCCGGAGCTTGATGGATCATAAAAAAAATCTAGAATTACATATGAGGAATACATGCATGTATCCTTCGAGCTGAGCGTTATATACGATTAGCATTTCTTTGGGCGAGCCGGATGCGCGGCATAATAGTGCAATTAATAATATCGCGAGACAATGAGACAAGCATTTTGAGTTTTAACTCGAGTCTGAGGAGTAGGAGTAGGAGGTAAAGGAGGAGGAGGAGGTGGTTTGGTGTGGATACGAGTAGCAAACTAATATATGTGTCCATTCACACCGTGAATGTATACGTGTAGCCGAACCAGCGACTCGTCCGACGTCTACGGTCTGGTTGATGCGTATCACGAGCAAGTTTAATTACAAGAAATGCGGCCCTCATCAGTCAACCGGACCCAAAACCGGCGCTGGTTGTGAAATTCATTTTTACGCCTTCCTTTTTCAGAACAGATTCGTATCTAAAGTGGTCCCAAGTAAGTTGCGTCTATATACGCAGATGTATAAGCGTATACCTACCCATATAAACCATCTCCGCGGTTACAACATGCATATGAATTCGGAAAATCATCCCTGTGATAATCAAACCTTCTTTTCAATTTTGATTTTGATTTTGATTTTGATTTACCCAATTCTACCACATCACGATTTAGCGACGTTACCGAGTAAAGAGCCAAGAATTTATACTACAAGATACTGTGTAGAGAGACACAGTGTACTCCTCTTAACAGACCTCTTGAATTGTCCAGGTATTTCGCGAGGCTGGGAACTGTCTCCGACAATCTCCTTGAATTACGGCGAGACTTCGTGAGCCTTGCCAAGGATTAGCGTATTTCCAAGAACGCGAAATAGAGACTAGAATAGACGGTTCTCAGATTAAAGCTGAGTCTTTTGTCAACGCTTGTACAAACAGTTGGGATAAACCAATTTCCTTGCTACAAGAATTAATTGTATAATAATTTCGATAATTTTCATTGATGATCGTTGAACGACGTCGTGGTGGTACTTCGGCGAGCGTGTGTAAGCTCGATGTTAAAAATAAGGAAAAATAACGCTGTAGTCTCTCTCTCTCTCTCTCTCTCTCTTGAGGCTTAGGTACGAGTAAATTTACGACTAGATTAAAATTAATCTACGTTATACCTAGACTTGTCGGTCTACCTACTATGCCGAGGAAACGAGCCAGTTTTAGCGTGAGAAAATAGTCGACTTCCGGTCACTGTCGGAGTGAGGCGAGCGATTAGCGTCGACAGCACGCTTAGGAATCTTGTTATAAACAACAGCAATGAGAATGAGAATGAGAAACATGAATATTTTGAAGTCTTAATCTAATTCTTATCGTCTTTATTATTTTTCCTAATTAAAAGGGCGATAATTGTTCTTAGAATTTATTCAACGTGTCTAATTAACGCGGTTTGATGTATCCAATTTTTCCCATTGATTGAAAAAATCAACGTTCAAAGCGTTTAAACAATAATAAATTGTAAAAATTTGCACCTCGTTGAAGGACTCCACGATATATGTGCCAGAATCCTTCGTGTCGCCCAATCAACCCGCGAGATAGCCGGCTAGCCACCAGAGCAAATTAATATAATTTATGAAAATTAGTTTCGCCGCTAATTGCGGCGGACGATTCTTTGAATATTTAGCCACACAATCTTCGCCTTTACCATCACCTACGCCACTATCATATAGGAATACGGTCCAAGGTATACGAAATAGATCGAAATAAACGGAGGATGAAAAAAAAAAGAAGAAGAAGAAGAAAAATAATAATAATTATATACAAGCTTGGGGTTTAATTATCTTTTATTACGTCTATGGGTGTAATTAATTGTTCGTTATTAATGATTATTGAATTTTCATCGCGAATTACGTGGGTAGATATTATAGGTATACAGATAATTTGTTTTTCTATTTATCTTTTTCTTCTTTTTCTTCGCATTGGTCCTGGTTTTTCATTCTCGGTTTGTTGTATATCCACGCGGTTTCTCAACAAGCAATATTCTTGCTTCTCCTTTTCTCTGGATTTACATTATTTATAAACTGGTTTCTACCGATGTGAAATAAAAATCGCTGTCTGTGGTCCACGACCTTCTCTTTGCAGGCCACCTTCGCAGAGCGTCCCTTCAAAGAAATTATAAAATATATATTTATACATATATAGATATTAGGCGTGTGCTGTGTGTGTGTATGTAGATATATACATATATACACATATTCGTATATAACGAGAGATCGTTGCACTCGATACTCACATAGATTATATACCCGTTACGTGATTTTCTAAACTTTATATCCACATACCTTCCGAGTATATTCTCACGCTCGATTTCCTCGCGATCCTCAATTAGCTAATTTGCCAATTAGCCGGTGTTTGCTGATATTAATTAACCTGCATTAGACTAACTCTCGGTTCTATACCTCGTCAGATTGGGATTTCGAAACGAAGAAACCTGCGGATCTATAAGACACAAAGAAAAAAAAAGGAAAAAAAAAATAACTCTGTCGTTTCAAATCCCTAAAGATTATTCCGTATAATTTGAATAGGATTAGGGTTTACTCTCGTAAATGTAGCAGCACTCGCCACTCGCCACCGCCACTACGGTTATAATAATTCCAAGGTGCCTAATTTACATCAACGAAGTTATGGTTTTACGGAGAAATCCATTAAAACATATTACCTAAAGATCGTATTTCATTCGTCGACGTCAAACTACACCAGTTCTGGTTTAACTCCTAAACGTCCGCGATTCAAACTCTCTCTTTGTCGCTGAACGCCACCTAGATATACAGCATCTCGTATACTCGTGTCTCTGCTCGTTTCAGGGGCCTTCTATATCGTGTTTAGGTACGGAACGTTGGCCCCTGAATCTGCAGTCCAAGAAATGACATATATACCTACACCTCTACCTGCGCGCATACTGGTTATATTATATACATACGAGTATATAGGTATAAATGTATACGTGAACGTAACCAAGTATATAAGCGTGTACATGGAGAGTTGATACATAGGCTGGCCAGGCACCACGACGGGTAGACAGTCTGGGAACTAAGAAGAACGTGGCCAGCCAGGTATTGTTATGTAGATGCGGTTGGACCATTTTTCCAAGAATTCGGAAGCGCTTTTCCCCTGGCTGCTGTCGGACTCTGTAAAGTCTTACACGTGTCCAGCTTGGCTAAAATACCGCTTCGTAGATCTGTATCTAAAGAAAAAACTAAATAAATGAATACACAATATTTACCTGTATCTAGACGAAAGGGAAATGCTGCAGACACGTATCAATGAGAATCGAACCCATATGTGCATATATGTAGCTACCTATAGGTATGTAACAGATGAATCAATCAATCGATCGATCGTTATATCCTATTCTGATTATCATTTTATTTCACCGATGACAAAGTTATTCGGGTTTATTCCACCACTTCGTAATCCCGGCTAAAATTCAATGGTAAATGACTCTCCAGCATGAGTATATACAACAAAGAGCTGTTTCAGTTATGAAAAGGTGAAAAATCCGATCTACCTATCTATACCTATCCCCCATAATATCATCGTACGCGTATATAGCTATGCTATATGTCGCGGAATAGAGATTCGAGAACAAAACGTACTCTCGCTGTTATAGTCTGATAGATTTGTAAAATACATTCGAACTTTCGCGGAAAATTCTATGTTACATGTAGTACATACAAGCCAACGTACCCATAATTTAAACAAAAGCCCGTGGCGACGAAAAACCGTGGCAAAAAAAATAAAAAAATTAAAAACGAATAGAATAAAAACTCTATGGGGGTTGAAAAAATCGAACAATATTTTATTTTTTTTTCTCTTTTGAGCCTTATCATTGTTTGTCAGAGGCTGTTTGTGGGATACGGTAGACTGTCTACTTTCATCTCTGTGTCTGTATTTCATACAGGTTTACGAAATGGTGTGTGCCTTTTTGCGCCATTCCCCTCCTCGTCCTGCAGTTGGGTTAGTTTTCACGCGGGTTAAGCAAGTAATATGAGCTGCCACTCAAGGACCGACCTGTATTACCGGGCAAGTAATTATACCAGCCCTAGCACGGAGTCCTTCCTCCCTTCGCCTCTTTCGTCTCTTCATCCTATTCCAGTCCGCAACCTCAGAGTCGGAGGATAAGCAAAGCCTGCAAGCGAATAAACGGCGATACCATCTATATGAGTTTCGATTAGAATTTCGAGCAGATATTCGAATTTCTATTTTCCCATGGGTTTTTTAAACGACAACATTTCAGCCATACTGCGATAGGAAGAAGAAAAATTAACCGCGAATTGTGTTTTTATTGAAATGGGAAAATTCTAAGGGTTTGGGGTGGTACTTGGCATTGAGATAGGAACATGGGGTCTCGGGGTCCTGGCCATGGTAGGAGCAATGAAATACAGAAACGATCAAATTAAGAACCACCCTAATATACATATATGTGTATGTGCGTCTCTTTAATTTTAATTCTCATTTTGATTATCCCATAGAAAAGGGTTGCTATTATTTGAGCTTTAGTTTAACCGCGAGACTCGTGTAGTTCCTAGAGGTATAATTTCCGGCTTGACTGCTCGGATAATCGAATTTAATGAAATCTTGATCGGGCGAAGCAACAGGCTGCAGCAACCAGACTGCTGGGAGGCAGCGATCCGGACGGCGTCGAGGAGCGAGGAACCTCTTGACCTCGCACAGAGTCAACGTCGGCCTCTTCTCTGCCCCGCCGATTCGACAGAAAAGTTTCATTCACTTCTTGTTATTTTCATCCCTTTACCTCCTTCTTTCATCAGCCCCCTTCGCCATCGAGTTCGTTCTCTCGATTCCCTTTACGGTGACAATATTTCGCGAAATAACAAAACCCCTGCGATAGACATTCTGCGTATAGATACGATTGGGGAATCTAACTGCAGCTGACCGTCTAGCTACGTCCCTGAGTCTGGTCTGTCGATCTTTGTCGACGTAGCGATAGGGGGGTCCAAGTTTTTTGCGCGTATCGAGATGATTGGTGTTTTTGCCTGTGATCGGCATGGCGTAGTCGGTAAGGCTGCATCCTGCACGGTGTCGAGTCAATTACGTCCTAACAATGGGGTTACGTTTCAATTACGTCAGAGTTATACGGTACCGTCGTGTCTCGAAGCCTCAGATCCATACTGGGATGGACCGAAGTGGACTAGCATGATCCAGGCCTTTCTTAAATCGCCGGAATTAAGTCCTGTGAAAGAATTAGGGAACGTATAGGGTAAATTCGTTGGATAGGGGGGATGGGGTGTAGGGGGGGAAGAAGGAACGAAAAATAAAAACCAAAATGAGTAAAAAACTAGACGCATTCCTTCCTCGCTTCACCAAACTAAAACTTTAGAGTTCGGAGAGTTTGGAAGGGGTAAACCTATGCCAATAGCTCGCTCTGTGGCTTTAGCCGCCTTCGACTTCTCCTCTCGCATTCCTACATCGAGTCTTGGTTAAACCGGTGGTGATCGAGACGATGGTGCTGGTCCATCGTCTCCTCGTTCTCAGGTGGGGGAGTCTGCGACAAAGGACATTCTAGGAGGAGAGGGCAGTCTCCCCTTCTTCTTCTTACCTACCTGGGAAAAGAGAAGAGAAGAGAAGAGAAGAGAAGGCGAGGTGAGGTGCCGAAAGTGCCTTGTGCCGTTTTCTCCGCAACGTCGTCGCATACGGAATGGGGTTTCTCGAAATAGATAATAATTGGCGTATTTCAGGGCACGGTATACTACTTGGGTAATCCCTTATACGTTATTTTTATGCGCCACCCTGTAGAGACGAGGCAGAGAGACACATCGTATGGTTTTTGTATAATGGTTCTCCGCAAGATCCCCTGCTGCCAGGAACACATTCGGTTTTGGTGAAGGTAAATTAAGGGTGGACCTTCATTTCCTTAAAATATTAAATCATCGTGCTGCGGTGTCACAGCGGGCTCCCAAGTCCCGATTTGGACCCGACAACCTGCAGGAATGGGCCCAACGGGACCGAGGAATGAATTAAAATTCATTGGTCCCAGAAGAAGAAGGAGAAGAAGAAGAAGAAGATGAAGAAGAGACCCGTGTCACCGCGGTCAAGTGCCACTCGTAAATACCTACCCCACTCAAAAATATTATTTCTTATAAATTTTTAAAACGAATGTTCACCCCGCAGAAATGAAATAGAAATATAATACAATATAATAACGTCTTGATATCCCGTTTATTCGTATTCTATACAAGCTCCTTTTATATATGCTCCATTCCATTTCGACTAGACTAAAGCCTCGCGTTATTTAGCTACACGCATCACGGTGAGATATGATCTCGGTGATGCTCGAGGGCGCAGGACGAAGGACTCGTTTTAAGTTTGCGAGATTTCCATCTGTTTTCTGAGAATGTCGGTTGAAACAAACGAGGGAACCGGCTAGGAATCGTAATGAATCTCGCCTAGTTCGTAACACGGGTTCTTTCAAAAGTCGTCCTTCTTGTCAAAGGAAGGGAAAGATATCAAGTGTACAAGGGTCCTCTCACCTTCATAGAAAACCAGGAAAAAAGACGAGAGAAGTAGAAGAAGAAGGAAAGAAAAAAAAAAAAAAATATGGACATAAACGCAAACGCAAAAGTGTCTCCGATTTCTTCATTGATCCTCATAGTCGCAGGATAAACTTCCGGCGTTCACGCATCTGGACTCCCACGCAAGTTGGGCAATCCTGTGCAGGGTCATAACTTAGGTATGCGTAGATCGTGCGAGAGAACGCGGGAGGAGCCAATTGTCTGTTAATGACAGCATTGTGTCGTTTTGACAAGGTTCGATCTTCCTAAAACGGTTGCTGGGACCTAGACAACGTGTGGTAGGTGTAGTTATGGTGTTTCATAAAGACCCGTTGACAGACATTTGCATCTGAATGAAAGCTACATTAATAATCCTTGAGATTATTTTTTTTTTTTTCCTTCACTTCACTTCACTTCACTACATCGGTTTTCTCGCCTCATTACCATTCCTCGTTCATTCCTTTATCATTATAATTTTAAGAAGGAAGAAAAATGGTAAGGAACCAGACGTAAAGATAAAGATTTAAGATCCCGATGCAGCCGTTCTATTATCGTCATTACTATTTCGTGTCTTCACGGATTCCTGCTAATCCTATGACCCGCCGTTATTCATCGAAGACTAATTTCCGATTGACTCGTCAAATCGCGGGTTTAAGATGTGCCTGATGTGCGAGTCTCATATAGAATGATAGAAAAAGTGCGAAATGAGGAGTTGACGAACCGTAACGAACGATCGCCACTCGGCTGTATCATTAAAAAATAAATGACAGCAAGGATTTTCATTAACGCTGACGTAGACGAGGGCTAAACCAGAGAAGAGAAGAGAAGAAGGTGAAAAACTATTCGATTCGAGTTCTGTTTGATCTGTTGAAAATTAGACGTCACCTTTTTGTGCTCCTCTTCCAAGATCAAATCAAACTTTGTTAGATTCACCTTTTTTTTTACCACTATAGACTATGGTTTTTATTCGCGGTAACCGAACCGGCCAAGTCCGGGTCTGGAGAACAACGAATTCGTAGAATAATTAGCAGCCGGATGCACCGATTGCCCCCAATCGAAACTAAAATTAGATTTTATTAACAACAGGAAAAATGAGGAAGAACAAAAGAAAGAAAGAAAGAAAGAAATAATTTATCGGTAATATATCTGACATTTTTTTATCTATTACATTCTATTCTCTTCACTTCTTATCCTAAATACGCTATTTCTATCATATCGAGATGCAGAGTGAAACTATGCGGTTGATCTGTCGCCCAGGTAAAGATCGTAGTCAGTTGAGAAGGACCTTCTATCTCTCGAGAAGAGAGTCCTTTGTTGAGAATTGATGACCCTCAAAGGAATCGGGCGGTCTAGGAGAGGCCTGTCAAATAATCGAATTCCGGCGGTGTACATCTAAGCGGATGAGTCTAATTCGATTAATACCGAATTATCATCCATACGTAGGATAGAACTGTACGTAGTTTTTTCTCGTCCTTCAGTCTCGTTGAACATCGCCAATTAGATTTTGGTCAGAATATCATATTCGAATTATAGGGCAGAGATGAAATGCTGTAAGATGTGTCTCGAATAGGAATGCTGTTGGATCTCCATAGGTCTCCATAGTCCTTAAATTCTCGTTTTCGATCTGTTGGGTATAACTCGCGAGTGCATCATAAGGATTAAAGTCTGACTTATTATGTACCGAATGGGGCGATGGGATCGCGTGATCAATCACAAAAACACACAACGGAACAATTGCGCCTAATACGATAGAGAGAGAGAGAAAGTAGAAGAAAGAGAAACAGAAAAGGAGAGGGAAAAATCGAGTATATAAAAGAAAAAAGGAGAGTGAAAGAAAAGAGGCAGACCACGCATAGGGCCACCCGTTGAGAGGTAGGAATGTGGAACTGGACCGACGCGTCGTCGAGCTTCGTTGAGAAAAAAAATTTCTCAAGATTTCATACCGCATAGGGTCTGATGCACTCGTATGCAACGCGTGGGTGTGTTCGGCTTCACCAAAACTCGTGCACGTATATTCTACGGGCATATTCATACACACGATATCCACCTTTACCAGGTCCTCGGACACCTGGGCAGAAGAGCTTAGCCTGGTCATTGTGCGGAGACAAATATGAGTTAATACGTCATCCAGGCTATTCAGCCTCGGAGGGAATTAGGCGGGATGTAAGCGTCTTTTAATTGGTTCTCCCCGCACTCTCCTCTCCTATATTATTCTCTTATTTTATTTCCCTTATATCTCCCTATCTTGGTGGTGTGCTAAACAATTGAAATATCAAAAACGCGTTCTGTATGAGGTCTGAAAAAAAATGGGAAAAATCAGTTTTCAGGGAATCGAAAAAGGAAGAAGAAAGTCCTGAGACAGTCATCTCTCAGATCAATGTGTGAGGCTTGATGGCCTGCTAATCAATTGAGATACCGAAAACGCGTTCTGTATGGGGTCTAAAAAAAAAATGGGAAAAATCCGTATCTAGATAATTGAATGAGGAACAAAAAACGTCGTTAAAAGTTTACTCTAGGGACAACGGTGCAGGAGCTATGGTTTGCTAAAGCTTAAATTCACCGAAAACTAGAATCGAAAAAATAAAAATCAAAAAATGGATCGAAAAAAAAAATGCGAAAAATGCGTTGCTAGATAATTAGATGAGGAACAAAAAACGTCGTAAGAAGTTTACTCTAGGGTGAACGGTGAAGGAGCTACGGTGAAGGTTTGCTAAAGCTTGAATTCAGCGAAAACTATGATCGAAAAAACAAAAATCGGAAAATGGATCGATAGAAAGAATTGCGAAAATTCCGTAACTAGATAATTGAATGAGGAACAAAAAACGTCTTATTCTCTCATCCTATTTGCAATTTCGTTTCATAAGTGTCACTCGTCAAAAATTTTTGGCACCTGTGTTGCGGAGAATTTCAAACGAGGAAAGGATTTTTATTGCCAGTAAATGATTAGCAATTCGCATATATACATAATGTATGCATGTATATATTTATATGTCGAGGGGGGCTAACTTAACTTATCGTATAACCGCGGCAGGGAATTGCGGGATGATGTTGTGCCGCCTTTTAGTACCTACCGCAAAATTCAAAATTATTCTCGATTATTCAAACTGGCAACCCTTGCCGAGGACGTAGACCAGCGCGATTCAAATTTATGCAAAAATTTAGGAACGCAAATCACCCTCTGTCTTATTAATATGGAACAATTTAGAGTTTCCCTCAGCTCGCTCAGTCGACTGACTGACTGACTGACTGACTGCACCTCTTCATCCCCCTGTTCTTGGAATCTATTTCTATAGATATATAGTATGTATATTTTAGCTAAATATTATTTCTCAGTTTTCTTTTTATTTTTCAATTTAATTACAGAAGAAAGAACAAAAAACCGAAAAAAAAAGAAACCAAAAAAATGACTCGCACGGAACTTTCAGCGGAGGATAAATTTGATCTGGAGGACTGTGGTGGATAGTCGAGTGAGTATAATCATTATTCTTTAATCCTATTATAGCTAGCATCTTATATTATAGAAAATTATTTTTTAAATAAATGATAAGTAGACCTTGGTGTGTTGAAATAAAAAAAAATAAAAAAATCAGGATTCCCAGGAGCCGATATATATATATATATATATATATAATATATATAGTCAGTAACGGAATTTACAATACCGGACAAATGATCGTCGCGTCAACCTCTGACCCATGGTCAGCGATGAACGCGAGTTGGTTTTAGCTCGAACAAAAATAACTGATTGGAAAAAAAAATAAAAATGAACGAAAATTATCACATGTTCGTGATAAGTAATTGAAAAGGGAAAGATTTCGGGAGACAAATTTCTATCGAATTTTTTGTTTTTTTGTTTCCTTCTTCTTTATTTAATTCGCTTGATGGTTTCGAGACGTTTTGATCGAGCTCTATCATACCTCGCGTCTTTTCCTATTTGACAACGCGGTCTGTGAATCGTTTTGCGCCAACGCAAATGAAGAATTGTCAGTCAAATACGGACCTCGGTGTTCCGTTGAAGGCGCGGGGGTATATGAATAGAATGTAATGCTGGTTCTGGTTCGATTGTTGGTAACCGCGTTGCTCGCTACCTGAATTAACCTCAGAATATCCTTTATATATACTATATATTATATATAAAGTAAAATCGATGATGCATAGGCTACAGCGATAGTAAAAAAGCTGCATTCGTATCACAAAAGAAATAAATTCATTTCATATATTCGTTTTCATATACCTATAAGGCTTGTGTATAATCACGATTTACATATACTTATATACTATGTATGATATCACGTGGTATTCGATTATTTGTAAATTACTAACGAGAGAAAGTTGGAAAAGAGAGGAAAAAAGAAAAACTGAAATTTTTGATATTGAATTTTCATTCGAATTTGAATCTTTTTTTATTTTTTTTCCGTTCTCTCTCTTTCTTTCCTTCATTTGGATTTTTTTTTTTCCTTTTTTTTTCTACTGATTGACGTGCTGCGCAGCCCTCCTCCCATGAGACTTTAATAAATGATTTTCACAGAATGGGGAATCAGTCAATTTAGTCAAATGCCTATTGTGCTGGCGTGTTCCATTGAACCGATCGGTTCAACCGACATATATATATATATATATATATATATATATGTATGTATACATGTATATATATACATACCTATATAGTTACGATTTCAAAGGGAAATATCTCGGACTGTGACAATAATGATTTTCCCCGCAACGTGGTCCAGGTGTTTGAACATCGTGTGTGTGGGAAAAAGATGATAAATTTTTCAAACCGCTTGCATGATTTGACTTTTTCTTTTTACAATTTTTTCAATTTATTTTTTCTCGAAAACCTCTGCAGATCTCAATGAACAGTTAGTATAGACCGTAGTTTCTTTCCCGTTACAGTATAGTCACTGGTATTATATATATAAGGCGAAATATCGAAAATTGAAAAGCAGGTACTATACGTATAGGTACCTACGCATATACATACGTGTATATATACATTCGTCGAGCAAGTGCGCCATCAAGAGAGCCAATTACCTGACTCTGCACACGGAATATTTTCGAATATATAAACCACATTCGCGAATATAATACTCGTGTAAATCTATATACATACACGAATAGAATATATATATATACATATATGATATACAGCGAATACAAATGAAAAAAAAAAAAAAACATACATACATACATCACGAACTAGTTCCACGTCAGCTTTCCGGGTGGTATAACAAGTATGGTTTATCGAGCGTTCTATTTGCCCGACTATATATATATATATATATATATATACACATATATATAATATGTACACACACACTACGTCACCTTTGCTCTTATCAAAGTGGTACCTCTTATCACCACTGGAACAAATTTATACCCGTTGAGGTGATTTTTTTTTTCTTAAAAAAAAAAAAGAAAGAGAGAGAGAGGGAGGAAAAAAATAAAGAAATAGTTCGTTCCTGTATAAATTCCCAACTGCATGTACGTAGGGTACCTATATATAATAGTTTGAATAATATATAATATATATTTCGGGTAGAAACGAGGACCCACCCATGCGCCCGGTTCTATGCTGGAAGAAAATTAGCCCTCCGTGGCACGGCTGTAAATAATAAAACTGTAAAGGTAAATATAATTAGCCGTAGCATGTTTGCAGCGAGACGTTATACGCGCGGGGGCAGGAGGTTTTGGAATTTCGTATACGTGAAGGAGAGGGCTCGGGGGCAGCGTATATGAAACATACTTGTACATAGAGGATAATAATGCGAATAGGTGGGCGAAACGAGAATAAAGGAGAAAACGAAAAGAGAAGAAAAAAGTTCAGAATAAACAACAAAAATTCGAACTTGACTGAAAAGATTTCCCGCGGTTATTATAGTATACCACCTATAGGTATGGACAAAATTTCTGAAACGTACTATTCAATTTTATGACTGGGGTGATAAATTTTTGAAACAGTAGCGTTATGTGGTGTTGGTTTTTAGTTGGGACATTTATGTATTGAAATTCGATTTTTATTTCCTATAGTTTTTTTTATTTTATTTTTTTTATGGTTCTTATATACATATATATAAATGAACTAGCCGCAGCTGCGTGATGTGGTGAAATAATTAAGGACACCCTTTACATTTTCATATAACCTTCCGAAAATACCTTGTGCAGGACGATCTGAAGCGGTGGCTACCGCGGGAGCTCCTGCGGGGCGGAGCACCCGTCAGAGGAATGAAGAGCGTTCCTAATTTGAAACTGAGAGGCAAACAAGTGCCAAACCGAGTATCCCTCGTCTGTCTCATCCCCAAACCCCTCGACCGACTCCGACTCCTCAATTACAAACCATTTACTCAGGTCACTTGGAATTACAACCCCGACACGTCGCGCAGGTCCTGCAGCTTTTACATTATTTTCTTTTTTTCTTCTTCATATATACCGATTTTCACGAAATATTTTTCCACGTCTCGTGAGAAACGTGAAAAACAAAAAAGAAATAGACATGAGTTTTTGGAAAATTGTTTAAAAGACAAAAAAAGAATCGATTTCCACAGTCAGGAAAAGGTTTTAATCTGAATTGAAAAGTCCGGATGATGTAGTTTGAAAATTGTTTGAAAAGTTGGAAACCGAATAAGTAGCTAGTAGAAAAACAATGGGAAAACCTTGCCGGGGCTAGAAAACAATAGGATTTTCTATACGGCATGTGCCCGCCACCCTTAAAGTTTCTAGAACAAGGCTTAGGATAATTCTGAAAGATGTTTGAAAGGTATAGCAGTATGCTGACAACGAAACTGACCCACGATCCTAGTGCAGCCAACTCCTAGTTGAATTGTTTCCACGTAATCCAATAAGGATTAAATCGTTCTACGCCCACACCTTGTAGAGATAGTGCAGCGATTTGTTCGAAAGTTAAAATCCATTTTTAGAATGTGATTTTTTTCGGAATTCGTAATTCTCCAAGATCCTAGAATCCGCATATGCTTTAAATAAGGATGATTGACCGATCTCGAGAGTAGGATAATAGAATTTGCGAATATCGATTAGAGAGTGTCGAAACATAGAGAGAAAGGGACAGAGAGAAAAAAAAAAGGTAAAAAAGTTTAGGGATCGGGTAGAAAGGGGGAGTATAGCTTAAGTTGAAAAAGCATAAAAACTAGCACATCACGCGGTGCCGGATACAGGATACCTGCAGTAGAAGCTCTCCAGTGATAAGTAAGACCCACGGAGCGTAATAAAAATAAGTAATTACTCGAAGTAATCCCCTCCTCCACCCCCCGCATCTCCCACCCGCGCGATCCCTCCAGTCGTTCAATTAACGGAATACTGTTGTCTTCTCCTCCGGCGTCCTTTCCCTCCCCTCTTTCCCTCCCTTCTCTCGTATCCCGTTTCCCGTTCCCCGTTTCTACCCTCCTCTCTTCAACCCCCGCGAAATCCGCGAAATGTTTCACTTTGGTCGTCAGGGCGGCTGGGACGGTTGAGGAAAAGTGGGGAAAGCGCCGCGCACGCCCCTATCGCACTATTCCTCCCCTCTGTCCGTCTCTTCTCCACCTTCTCTGTTACGACGCTTTCCTCCCTAGCGGCGTCGTTTTCCCCCACCATTTAGTCACCGCGGAGTGAGTGAGATAGCTAGCGAGGATCCAGAGAAATAGAGGGGGAAACTCTGAGCGGCACATTCGCTCGTACACCGTTGCAGCGAACGGTACTGACGTACGTATTTGATAAAAACCGCGGACGTTCGCGTTATCACTATAAACTCCGTAACGTTGCGGTGTCGGAATATATAATAGAGATTAATAAATAAATAAAAGTGTTAATCGTGGATTTAGTACTACATTTGTTACCGTTGGATATATGTATATTAAAACCATTATATATATATATATATAAACATATAGTTAATTCTTTAATCCCTGTGATAATTCGTTAAGACGATAAACACGATGAATTTAGATATATAATATCAAGTATCACAAGTATGAAAAGTTGAATACGATTTATGATATTAGTTAAATTAAAACGGCGTGGGTGGGTGGGGGTGGGGGGTGAGTTTGGGATTTGTTATACGTGTGTTTGTGCGTGTTTTTAGTTATCAAATCGATATGCCTCTTTAGTTAAGGGATTATCGTTAATAAGGCCTTTTTTTTTGGTGCAGTTTATCATTGATATAATAATTTGAAAAAAATTTCATGATAAATAGAGAAATATATATATATGTGAAATGTATATGTAAGATATAGTGAAGGAAAAATGTACTTAAGGGTGGGTTTGACCAGCTATAACATTATGAAAGATTCAATGTGCTCCAAAATTAAGGTGAAAAATAATAATAATCATCATCGTCGTCATCATCATCATCATTCAGTGTCTGGGATTAAAACAGTAGCTAAAACGATTTATTTCAAATGAATATAATAAATGATAAAAGTGTTTGTCGATCATATTATATATAACTTAATGATAATTGAAAATCAATTAAAATATTGTTTTTCATATAAAAAAACGTGGAGGATATATTATATTATATAGACACGTGTGAAAGTGAATATTTATCACCCTATTTCTATATATATTATTATGTATATCGTTTCAGTTTTATTTTGGATTGCTTACGCATGTCGTCGATTGAGGTGAGTCGATTTACAGATATATACACACACCAATCTAATATATCTACGATAATTTAGTTTTTCCTTTCCTTTTTTTTTTTTTTTTTTATCTATTTTCTATTTTCCCTCGTTTTCAGAATATATTCAAATAGAATAGATCAAATAGATAGATAGAGGACAGAGAGACAGACAGATGGATGGAATAAGGTGTATCGAGTAGATTCTTAAAAATAGGAATGGAATAAGAGGAAAAAAATTTCCCTTCAGAAACCAAAACAACCAGACGTGTGCCAGTCCAATTGACGCAAGCGCCCCGTCGCGCACGTGGTTTCTAGACTAGTCGTAAGTTCTCAAAGGACATATTGTTTCCTATTTCTTTGAAATTTATTTATTTATTTTCAACCTCCTTACTCCCTCTCTCTCTCTATATATATATATAAATATATACGTGATCAAACATACGTAGTATAATAATTTTGAGTAAACAAATCGTGTGTCCGAGACGTACTGTGCTCCAAAACGAACGAACGAACGAACGAACGAAAGATAGAAAGAAAAGGAAATAGGTAGGTATATGATACAATGGTGAATTTGAATTATCGAGAAATACCGTCGAAATATATAATTCTCGAAAGAATTGTAGTATGTATAAGAGAATAATAGGTGATGAAGAATCTCCGTGTAGTCGCGTAGTCACATAGTCATATACATATATCTAATATCTAATATTTCGTCTTAGGCATGTATGTAAGAAGAATAAGAAGCAAAGAATAGGGTAATAAAATCGTGTACGCTACATCTTAAAGAAATAGAAATAAAAAAATAAAATGAAATAGGGAAAAAATAAGAAAAAAAAAAAAAACAGAAAAAGGTAAGCCGAGATTTTCTCTTCAAGTTAGTATATAGTATGGGATAGGGTATAGAGGTGTATACCTGGTTCTATTCGTTAAAAGTTTTAATAACTTGACACCTCTCGGACACATTCCCACAATAGCAATAACATCGCGTACTTTTCTAGACACAAACACACACACACACGTCTAATATTACTCCAAGGTACATACATATGCCTTCTTTTGTGCCACGAGGAAGAGGGTTTTTTTTTTCTTTTCTTGTCTCAGGTATACCTTACAGAACCAAGAGAATCCACCCTAAAGCGTAAATAGAAAATTTTCCGCCGCAATTCGTCGACGAATGATTCGTTACAGAAAATTGTCAAACTTGTCGAAGATTGGCTAAAATCTCGATTTAAATTGATGAAATTTTTGTAAGACGTGTTCGTTGTTTGATTTGAATAAAAAAAAAAAGAAAAGCCTCCTATGATTGTTATAGAAAATTTCTATTTAAGAATACTTCGATCGTTTTTTAAACTCTAAAAGTAAGGGAGGGAGGTTGGTAATTAAACGGAGCATGCGGGGAGGGTATAATAAAGGCAATATCGCAAGCCGGGGGTATAGTGCCGAATTAAAATGTAAATATTTGATTAAAGTTAATCCTGCAGCAGGCAGGTGGATGTGCCGTTGTACATTGCAGGACGTGCGGGGTTATAGGGGTATTGGAGTGCGTCGTTGTGGATGGGGAACGGGGGTGGCGGTGACCCTAAGGGGCGGTTTTTATTGCTACTTTTTATTATAGCCATGTAGACCTACCTAACCTTCTTCATCCCCCCGCCCCCCGCCCCACCCCCCATCTCCACCCCAAAAAAGAGAGACGAGAGAAGAACGAAGAGAAGAGAAGAGAAGAGAAGAGGTAGGGGCGACGGCGGAGGGAGAGGGTTGATTAAAACTAACATTGTGCCAAGAATTACCCCGTGAGATTGAAAATTAAATTAATATACAAAACCCGGTATATCCACCCGGCCGGCTAATTAGCTATATAATATTAATTAAAAGTTAAGTACCGCTTTGTTTTCAACTGCAACTTTAATACCTACCTGCCTACCTACTCCCCCACACAACCCCTTATACATTCGTACCTCTACGCAGTATATGGGCTAGTTTCTTTCACTTATAATTCACTGCCGTTACGCCACCAGCTACTTCTTCAAACTTCTTATTCCACATTTCATATTGTACCCTAGTTAAATAATTAGTTTGGATACTAAAGGATCAGGAAACAAGTTAGAAATGAATAATTTCTTTAAATTGGGTAAAGGATTCATTACAGCACTGATCTAGTTACGGTAAAAAACACAGACATGCGTAGGGTTTATTAGGATTTTTTCTTCTGATTGGAAAACGAATTATCCAAATTTACGAATGTATAGGCCAAAGGAGCGCGTCCGATGCGACGGCGTCGAGAAAGTCGAAGACTTAGGGTCCCAGGGGCAAGATAGACGGCCTCTAATATTATGCGGGCTTCAAATCAATTCTAGTCGGCTCCCCTTACTTCGCCACTTGCAGCCAGTTCGTTTGTTGGCTTTGGACCTCATCACTGTACGATTACTGGTCCATATTTCTTCCTCCTTGTATATATATATGCTAACATCTATACAACTATATGTACCAACGTGAAGATCTCGCAATAATATATCTTATAACATATTCATATATTTATTAATGATTGTCATTATTATAATTTCCTCTCGATATAAATACACCGATATCATTTTTCCGTCTTTCGATATTACTCCTTAATCTCACATTTACCTGCTGCACTATGCACCAACCCCTTCCTTTCTCTTCTCTTCCCTTCACCTTACCTTACCTTACCTTACCTCTCGGTGCATTAGCTTGCATATATCCATGAATATATCATCGTACTCGCACTTGTAACTTCTATTAGTGTACATATATACGTATAGTATGGGAAGGTACAAGGTAGTCCATTAGCGTTAATATTATAAGCGTTCGCTATCCTCCTGACCAGCATATATGTGTACATACCCGCGACTTTATATCTATACCCATACACGTGTACTCATACGCGATATATTTATACACAAAAAACAGGTAGAATATGATTTTTATTTATTTTTTTTATTTTTTCACTATTCGATAAGTGCAATAGACGGAGGTAAATACTAATGGGATCCTAAGAGGTTCGAGTAACTCTGGGCAGTTGGGGGTTAAAGGGTGCTCAGTGTCGAGTTGTAGGAGGTCGTGGAGTCTACATGGTGGTACCTATCTTTACCTCCCTGACGTACCAAGGCTTGTTTTAATATTAATGACTAATAATTAAGTGGAAAATGGCGGCGAAACGCGTGCCTCAAGGTAGAGATAGAAGAAGAGGAGGTAGTATAGAGGTAGAGGTGGGATATGAACCTGTACCTGAAGACTCGAACTTGAATTTGAAGTCAGGTTTTTGTCTCTCTTTCTTTATCTCTCTTTCTCTATCTGGTCGTGTGTCAAGATCAACGTTACATATATAAATATATACATGTGTGTATATACATATATATATATATATATATACGTCATCATATAACGTCACGAATCGATTCAGTCGCCATATTGAATTCTTTAGCCTTTGCCTGCAGTGTAGGAGGAGATGTAGTGGGTATATAGAAATCCAAGGATTGGTTAAGGGGATAGAGAAAGTAAAACTAGTGGTATTTTACTGCCAATCCCAACATCACAGATTTTTATGCTTATTTTAATAGCTCCTAATATACAGCCTCATGAACCCAATACCTACAGAATGCCTGTATACAGAAAATTATAGGGAAGAATTGAAATGCACCCCAAAAATACTCGTCATATTTTTTCATATATTTTTGAAACAATTTGAGAACCTCTGCTATTCAGATAATATATCCCCGTACGTTTGGTGACTGGTTAATTAATTACTATCCGTGGTTTTAATTAGCCAACGTATGGTATTATGATAATGTGAAGAAAAACAGATATCGAAGCATGAAGTAGAAAAAGTGCGGATTGACTTTTGGACCATTGAGTCGTTGTTTTTTTTTTTTTTTATCACAGTTTCGAATGATGAGGCTAGATAGTATTCATATGTAAGTATTTAGTTGCGAAGTGGTATAATTCTCTAAGCCATATCCTCGGGGGCCGAAAGAAACAATTTGTCGTAAATCTTACGAGGCAGCATCCAGCGTATAGGTACCATACCCGAGAAGGCGCGCGCGCGCGTCGACTGGACCGATTATCTACGGCTCTAAACGAACACGAACCTCGCATTGTTCTGCCAGCTAAAGTTCCGCACCTTCCTTTTCTACTCGTTCTCCGCGGGTTTTGAGCTATCGTAAAAAAAAGCTCTCTTCTCTTTTCCTCCGGAGCCTAAAGGCATGCATGCATCCCGTATACCGCTGATCATCTGCAACGCGCGTCGTTCAGAGATTCACAATGTTGCTAATTGACCTTCCTTTACGAGTTGAAGTAAAACGGAAATCGCGGGAAGCTGATTTTCTGCCTTTTTTTTTTTTTTATTACACGCGGAGAGGGTGAATATCGATTTGCTATTTCTCGCCGTGGGATATAGCTAATATCAAGTATATGATACATTCGCGGGGTATTAATATGCAGCGGTTTCCTAATATCCGCGAAACCCGCTTTGGCTTGTGTTCCATATTGTTAATCCGAAAACCGCGTCCGTAAGAATCCACTTAATGAAATTTCCGTTGAAGCGTTTCCATACCGAGAACGGGATTGGCTCCTACGGGAGAAACTAGCCCCGGGTCCCTTTGCTTGTACGACTAGGGACACAGCGCGCGGCATTGTCGAGCAATTAATAATGTCATATTGCACCCCAAACCCCCGTTCCTCTTACCCTTCAAGGGGAGAAGAGTTTATGTACACACGTACACGTATATACACACATCTATATACATCTGGTTATATAGGCTGTTGTGAATATTACATTCTCCGACCTAGTCGCTCACCTACCTACCTACCCCTCTCTTATACCCATAAACCATAACTATACATGTACGTACGTATATACCTACTATACACGACTCTTCGACGATAAGACGAACCTCCGCCCTTTCCAATTAATTCTCAAATGCTTTGGCATTTGCTAATTACATTTTTTTTTTTCTACCCTTAAGCATCTTTTTAGATCATTTTTGCTAGATTTTTATTATTTCTATGCTAGTATAGAATACAGATGCATAATGTGGCGAAGAAGAATGTCCGGAGGGTGTTGAATATCTGAAATTCCATCGTTGTACCTCGGTCACAGGGAAAAATAGCTAAAGAGTTTGTCGAATAGCGAGGAGACGGGATTCTCCTTACCCTAACAAACGCGGACACAGTACGGTAAGACACGGAGGTTCCAAGTCGTCGGCACTTTGTTTAATTAAAGCTATAAATCAATGTCAATTAGCCGGCCACAAAACTGCCGCGTAATTAATTATAATTAACGATTAATAATAAATAATTAGCCGCAGGGATTCCGGCGAGTCATTCGACCGGAGTTTGGTGTTCCATCGAAATATCCTCAACGTGTTCCTATCTCATTCCCTCGTTATACTATATATATATCTATGTACTAGGGTACCTACGTATATCCGTATATATATTCTTGTTCGATATTTTTCTCGAAGCTTTATCCTCTTTCATATTATTATTATTATTCTTCGTCTCGTTTCTTTCTATACCAAGTTTTTCCATCATTTCCAAACATAAAACTACTAGACTCGTAAAATCAGCTACTTGATGAATTCAAACGGCATTATATCTACTATTTCGGACGACTTTTCCTACGGTCGGTCTCTCCCTCGTCAGTTTTCATCGAGATTATACACACATCCCCTTTCTAGCCTTTAACTCTCTATCTTTACGAGCTCGGAGATACACCTTTGTTAAATAAAAGGAAAAAAAGGAAAAAAGGGAAACAAGAAGCAGGAAGTAATCCCTAAATCTCTTTCCTCGAATATGCGAAATTCTGTTGTATATGTTTAATTTCTCGATATCCGCGTCGTTCTTCTCATAGTATACACTTTTATACATCTCGCCTCGGGCCTGTTCTCTGTTCTCCTCTGTTCTTCTCTTTTTCTTTCTCTCTCAAACGCACAAGAGAACCAAAGGGTTCTTGAGATCCGCCATAGAAACCGGTCGGTCAAGTTAGTGTTGTACCTCTATCCCTACTCTTCTGACCACCTGCTCTTCCACGGTGCGTCATCCCGCTCCTTGATCTTAGGGTCCTTTGGGCTTAACCTTATAGCCATACCGCGAGATGCTAGAAGAATTCCTCGAAATCTTAGCCTTTTATTACGAATCGGGGAATCACATATCTGGGTTTATGGAAAATTCGTTAGTCTCATTGAAATAAATCGAAACTTTGATCAACGATGTGGTTTAACATTGTCTGATAATCAATACGCGGTATAATTTCGGTATATAATAAGGTTTCTCTCCTGCTGCAAGGAACCGTGTGGTATATTATATGGTGGAGAGTTCGAGAGGAGAGGTAAAGGACTTCTGAGCAGCGAGGGAAAGTGGTAAGAGGGAGTTTCCAGAGTGGCAGAGAGATGAGACGAAGGGAATCGAATGGAACGCGTGAAATGGACAAGTCTTGTTGAGGGCTGAAAGGGGGTGACTGGCGAGAGTTAGAGCGAGAGGGTAAATCTTAAATAAAGTGATATGGAGTGCTTTCCTATAACGGTACACACATACCACATATACATGCGCGTGTATTCCGCCATCTACATATAGAAATACAGATCTAGGTAACACACAAACGTAGCACGGGGTTGTCATAGGTTCAAGGATTCCCTTCCCTCTTCTCTTTCTCTCTCACATCCTGTGACTATTAAACGAGTCATTAATCATCGACGAACTATGAAAGAAGCTATAGCGAATAGATGAAACTGGTAAGAATTAAAGACTTTATCGTCGTAAACGCGGAGAACTTATTGATTTGGTCGAGGATGTAAGCGCGGTCCTTCTCCTAGTAGTAGTCCCATATTCAGAAGAGAAAATTCGCAACAGCCCCGGTGGTGTAGTAGTCCTCGTTCTCGTCCTCGTTCTCGTCCTCGTCCTCGTCCTCGTCCCGTTCCCCGTCCCCCTCTCCCCATTTTCGGAGTGCAGTGGTCCATAGCTGAGTGCTTTATGGCTGTCTCTCTCCACTTTGTATCTCTGTCTAGGGGCGAGAGTGAGAGAGGTAAAGAGAGAGGGATGGATCCAAATTGAAATGTAATGTATCCACCCTCCCATACCCTACCCCATCTCCTCGGTCTCTCTTCTACTCTACTCTACTCACAGGAAAGGCAGTCTGCAGCCTCCGCTATAAGGGATCGAGGAGAGGGTAAGTATGGCTGATTTACTGCTTCAGGGCTTAATGGAGGCTGTTTACTGCTAATTAAAACCAAACCCATTTATACCGTAGCTCGTTCTAAGAGTTAACCAAAAATACGTGACTGTAATATAAATGTATACAACTGCAACCTTTTCCTTCTTCTTCTTCTTCTTCTTCTTCTTCTTATTTTCCTTCGCGTTTTTTTTTTCATCTCATATCTCATATCACATAGATATGATAGGTTCGCGTCGTTTTTTTCGGTTCTTCTCATTCTACTTTTGAACCACGGATCTTATATTCAAGATTTTGTTCTCTGCACCTGATTCGAAAAAAGTTGACTCGAATGAAAATAAGAAGCGACTATCATTCTCGATGTCCCCTCGTCCATCGTTTATGGGGGATTGTTTTCCCGAACGTTTTAGAGAAAATCGTTCTATACACAGACATATATATATATATATATATATACCTGTATATGTATATGTTATATAGGTATATACTTACGTCCGATTGATCGTCGGGGGATTATTCTCGTTTTTAAAGAGGGCGGAGGGTAAAAATAAATTGAATTCCTGTCAGAGCCCGTACTATGGACTGCAAAGGAATCCTTTGTGCATTGGGCCTAACAACTGGGCCTTTGTTCGTTGTTCGTTGGTCGAAAGGAAGAAGGGCCCTTCTCTCTTTACCTCTCTCTATTCCCCCCCTCTGAACCCTCGCCCCCTTAGACCGCTTCAAAACGTAGCTCAACTTTTCAAATTTATTATTTGTTTAGTCCCGTTTGCGTGAATGGGACCCGGAGATTTATTAGTTTTGACGGCTTTTCAGTATGGGAATTCGAGTGCACCGACGTCGTTCTGGATTTACTAACCTCCCTCATATTCCCATCCCTTTCTCTCCTCTCTTGCGTGAGCCACAAAAGAAAAAGAAAAACCGAGATAGAGAAAGAGGTAGAGAAAAATAAGAAAAAATAAAATAAATAAACGGAATGAAAAGCCATATCGATTGATCAATTAATTAATAATCTTGGGATCAAAAAATGATCTCAATCTAATCTATTCCAGCATCAGATGCACCGAGTAATAAGAGAAGTAGAAACGGCGTACAAAGAAGCCAGCAGATCTAGTCATTAGCTCGTGCTACCAATGCTCGGATCGAAAGTCAGGCTACCATGGTTTAGCCGGTGTGTGAAGGACCATGGTTATAAATGATCTATTGACAGTTCGAGTCTCTATTGTATATTCGTTCAGCAGGGGCGCCTCGGAGATTCGACATGGATTACAAACCTGGCGTCTTTATCTGGACCGAGAGAGAGTGGGATGAAAAGAAACAGAGAGAATGTGTGAGAAAGAGAGAGAGAGAGGGAGAGACAGAAACAGAAAAATAGAGAAGCTTGATCAGCACGCGCCTAAATAATCCAAAGACTTCGTCTTCTACTTTGATTTATATATTTTTTCATAGAGAAACGATATGCCTATTCTGATGAATCTGTACGCCACTAAGTTTTAGGCAAATCTTTACTTTTCGCAAAGCTTATATATAGCTAGTCTGAAAATTCAGCTTTTTACTCTAGTGAAAATTTTGCTCCCGTTTCTTTATACCGCACGAAGAACTCTCGCGCGTTTTTCTCCCTCGTATAGTCTCATCCCTCTCAACCCCTAGGCTCACTTATACCAGCAGTACCGTTTTATCGGGTGTCGCCGCGGGTTATCGCTCGCAGGGCCCAGGGGGGGGGTTAAGAAAGAGCAAGATAGAGAGAGGGAGGCAGGGGACGGGCCGTGACACCTGTTGGCGGTACAACATCTTAAACCCCTGTAGAAAGGGAAAGGGAGAGACAGAGAAGGGTGGATGGATGGATAGATGGATGGAAACGATTATGGAATATAGGTTTCTTTTTTTCGTTCAAAATTTTCAAGAACAGAAAGAAGGGAGGAACACGGTATCGTTTCTTTATTTTATTTTATTTTATTTTCTTTTTTTCCCGAAAAGGTCAAAAACTGAGGAGACAGAAATAATCATTCATTTTATTTCGTAAATATTACCTGCGGCCCACCTGCTCCTTTCGAAAGGCAACCTGGAATTAGGAATTGGAAATTGGGAATTAGGATAACGACGCTCCGTCATTTGCGATGAGAATATAACGATGATTAGCCCATGCCTCGAGTTTTTCTTCAGAACCACGGTATACCTACTATATAGTCGTCAGACATCGATCCCAGCAGGAGCAGCTCATCTTATCGCGGCATAATAATCCTCGGTATTTTTGTTAGGGGATGTTTTCGTTCCCGGATAAGTATAGGAGGTTAACCAGCGGTGGCTAAGGGGTTTTTTTTTTTTCGGTGCCGTCAACGACTCGTTGAGAATCAGTGAAGTGGAAGTCCCGGTCTTGACAGGGAGAAATCTGGACCGATGTAATCCGATCCTTAATAACTCAGCCAGGAGGGACTAGGCAATGTTTATCGTCATCTTTCGCGCGCTATCCCAAATGATCAGGAAACTTAATACAAATTTTTAGGCTTTTTATTTTTCTTTTCTAATTTTTTTTTTATCCGGTTAAAAAAATGAAAAGAAAAATCTACGAGGGATTAATAATGAATTTCGACAAAACCCCCACACCTATGAAATATTTTCCGACCTAACTTCTTTCTCTATCTTTTCTATATTCTCGTCTATTCACGGTGTCTAGGTAGTAGTCGAATACCAAGATGCCAGACAGCCCGGAAGTGCTGTCAACTCGTTCGGAACTCTTCCCGTGGGATCGATAGCTGAAATAAAACCATCAATTTCAATCCTGTATCGAAAGTCGTTATTTTTATCACTCTGTAAATGCCTATTGGCGTTCTTAGTTTTTTGTAAATTTGACAAATTTCGCCCTGTTCTCAAATTTTGAAGAAAAAATCGAAAAATATAATCTCCGAGTGAGAGTGAATGGTATAGACTGCATCAAGATATCTGATATGAAGAAATTGGTTGGAAAATTGGCTTATTTCGACCGATCGCTTTCGGCAGGGATAATGCTGACAAATGACGTCATCAAAGCTGGCGAAACACCCCAGTTCGCTATTAGGATCCACCGCTGCTTAGCTCCCCCGTCAAATCTCTCTTTCTCCACACATACAGATTCGCCGTCAAAAGTATCCATATATACACACGTATAAGGTAAAGGACTGCAGAGACGGAGTATAGGAGGTGGTTGTTATCTCCGGCACAGATACTGCACAGGTACTGCATTAGGGAGGTGGTGGCGTCGGTGTGGTACCCGAAGCTAATCTGCGATCAAGATAACTCGGGCGACTTGTAATCGTGCATTATACTAGTTGTACCTACCATGCTCGATGTGCCCGAGGGGTCGCGGTCTCGCCAAGATCTTTCGGATCTACCGAGGAGATTTATTGATGCAATTTTATTACACATACATTCATAGCTATAAATGTATCATATATATATATATATATATATATAGGGAGGTACTTTGTAATATGCTGTACGTAGATTTTATGTTTTAACGCAATTTATTCACCACATACGTACACGTATATACATATATATACATGCGTGTGTTTAATTTTGATGAATAACTATTAGACCCCTGATAGCGTATGCGTAACCTAGTCTTGAATCTGATTCAGTATCTCGGCAAGTTCTTCGTATAGCATGGAATCAATTATCGTACTTTCACTGCGTAGGCGCGGCGGATCTCATATCGTGTGTGAGAACGAATCGTATATGTAGTTTCGTAGCTTGTTCACTTTCTCAAACTATAGTCAGATTAGATTTTTTATCATATCGTATCCAAGTTCCGAATTTTGGTAATTTTGAAAATTTCGAAAGCCAAATATTTCGGTCTATTTCTCAACAGTATTTGAAGACAAAGAATATTTAATTTGAATTGGGGAACTTGAACCCTACTACATTCTTATTAGTTCTCCCCCTTTCGTATCTCTCTATAGATTCAACGAAACGCAGATTCATTCTGTTCATCATTCATTCGTTGGTTCATTCATTTTCTATATTTACATTCGACTGGTACGTCTGTTTGTGAAGTGTAGTTTAATTTCTACGGTCAAAGCGTAAACCGTACCTATATATCTATTCACAATGAAATGCCACCCAAGAATTGAGCTCGGTGAAGCTACAGGAGTCAACAGTGCAGCATCAGCACAAACCACCACTTGTTAACCACACTTGTAACTCTCACTGGCTGATGCACACGAGGCGTTAAGGTAACAGAAATATTCTGATTTTAAATAAACAACAATTCTCTAAAGTCTAGCAGAATGAGGTGCCTAAATAAACACTGCATTGCCATCCACCTTCTACAACGAACGAACGAACGAAGGATATAGAATGAACGAACGATAGAATTCTCACTTCTCCACAGCTCCGAACCATCAGCAGAGAATGGAATAGAATAGAATAGAATAGAATGGAATGGAATGGGATGGAATGGAATAGGAGAGTTCCCTGCACCAGTCTGTCTTCGTCCTTATATCGTTTTTCATTCATTTGATTTACCTATATATTGTAGCTGGTTACACCGAGGCAAAATATTGATTCAATTATCTCTTCGTACCTACCTACTAGCGGAGGAGGATAATTTAATAAGAGTTTATTATAGACGAACGGAGTGGAATGGAGTTGAGTTTAGTTGAGTTGAGTTGAGTTGAGTCGATTCGAGTCGTGCCACGTCATGATTTGTCCTTCGTCCTGCCTTATAGCTGTTGATAATAATATATAGACAAGTAGAAATAGACTGTTCACTATTGACTATTCGGTATGTGTGCTATATACCCCGTCCCACCTCGCGCCGTGTCCGTGTCCGGCCTGCTTTCTACGTCGATGAAGTTCACCAGGTCTTTGTGTGTCTGGTTACCTACTACCTAGTTCGTTACTAGAAATGACGATGGCATTTCACGCCGTATAACCACCTCTATACTAATACCTACTTTGAGTTTCAAAATGTCTGAACAATTAAAGACTTTACTACTTCGCGACTGCAGATTGATTGACATCGTTTTTATAATTCTTTTTCTTTGTTTCTATTATTTTTTTTTTGGCTTATTTTTTACAACCACATTTAAGGGAAAAAAAAATATTTCGTTTGTTTCAGGTGAGTGAACTCCTGATACTCCTAGAATCTACCCGTACAGATAAATGCTCGAGGAAATACGTACCGCGTCTTGTTTGCCAAGGTAATTTCAAATCATGTTAAGGAGACTGGGTTGAAATTCCAAATTTCCAATGTTTCGAACGGTCGAAATCCCGGATTTTAATATTACCAAATTACAGTTTTTGAAAAGAGTATTTTCCCGCATGTCTACATAGAAAATTTGAAAATCTTTCATACGAGGAACACCGGAGGTTCAAAATTCAAAAAAAATTCATAAATCTACAAATCCGAAAGGCCAAACCTCCGAAACCTTGGAATTATCGATTGTGGTTGATGGAGTGGGTTTCCGCAAAGCAACAGTGTCGATTAGAATCAACTAATAGACCGAGATTTTCGTATCCAACGATTTCAGAATTTTTACCGTTCGGAAGGTTTCAAAATTTTGGACATTTGACCCGGCCTCTATGCTAATATCTCTATATTCTATATCGTCGTGCTTCGGACGTATCTTCCTTTATTTTAGTTACATATATACACATACAGAATTTTATACGCTTGTAGTAAAACATTTGCATAATTATCCGACAATCAGGCCCTAGAATTAACGTGGGTGTAATTAACAAATTAATTAAATTTATCATCGTGGTTTATATATGTACTACGTATATACCTATACCTACATATATGCAATAGTAACGAATATCAACGTGTGGTGTATTCGTTAATGATATTAGCTACACACGTCATTAATATATGCATCGTAATTAACGAACGCTATTATAACCGACGTTTCGTTAACAAGATCGTATTTAAACGGTGAATTATTACACCTGCAGTATCACATATCTGATACACCATTAACCGTATTGCATACACGGAAATTTTCAAGCAATTCTTAAATTTCCAACTATTCACGTGAATGATAATTAAATTTTGGCACTATCGCGGTTCTGGTGATTAAAATAAATACCTAAGTGCAATTATTGTACGTAATAAATCGATCCGCATCGATAATATGCTGGCTTATTGGTTCGTACTGAATTATTTCTATAATCGATGGAAAGAGAGTAAAATACAAAAGTACTATTATACACTTATAAGGTACCCAGTGAGAAAGAGTGAAAGATACGAGGTAAAGAAAATAAAATAAAAGTATAAATGGGGTAATACAATCTCGCAGCAGCAGCAACAACCAAAGAATAAGGAACAATACAGCCTGGTAGGTAGGAAAAGAGAATGAAAAAAAAAGAGCAAAAGGATATAAATATAAGTTGGAAAGCTCCCCACTTCCGTTGGTGGAGCGTTTCCGGTCAGATTCCTGCCAACTTTCGAGTGCTTTGAATTACAGATAACGATGCTGATGCTGCCGCTGCTCCCGCTGCTGCTGCTGCTGTTCACTTGGTTGTCGTTATCATTGTTATCATTATTATAACCATTATTATAATCATTATATGAGTCATTATTATCCAACGAACCGCATGATCTCGGGGAATCCCCCCCCTGCACCATCAGGGACGTGGAACAATTTATTATATCTGACTCGTAATCATTGTCCGGTTCTCTGCGGAAAATATGAATATAATATCATCGTGTAACGTCGCGGTCTTTGCTCTTTCGAGTTTTTTAACTTTCAGTGTTTTCTTCTTTCTTCCATACTTTTGCGAAATTATTATTATTTTCTTTTATCGCTTTTTTTCAACCAAATATTTCCTATCCGAATAATACAACGTATTTAGTCAGCTGCTTGTAGTTTTACTGCAGTAGATCCTTCGTCTCATCCATATTTAAGGATTAATTGTCTTATTACTTCTCCTCTACGCCACCACCACCCCGCACCGGTCTTGGGGGTACTGCTTCCTTATTTCATCGCTTCGACTTGGATTTAATAATCAAAATTTGCATAATACTTCTGCAAGTCGTAACAACCCTCTTAACTCTCAAAATGAAGAGTAGAAGAGTAGAAGAGTGAAGCGGGTTGGTATAACAGTCAAAGTGCCAACTGTTTCCCTCATCATTTAAAATAATTAATTATATATATCTACGACAATTATTTTTACAATTAAAATCAAATTTCTTTTATATTAGAAACACAAAAAAAAAAAACAAGCAAAAAAAGAATAGAAATAGGAGAAATATTTCAATTTATTTTATTTCTCTACGAGGTAGAGGCAGCTGCAGCACCCCTGTATAGGTCACCGATGCAACTAACATATTGCTACTAATTCAGCTAGTAGTAGACCTCAACATTATTTCCTGTTGTTCGTTTTTGGTCCCCCTCCCCCTCCCCCTTCCAACTATCTCTTTGTAAACGTATACCTACTATACGTAAGCTGAGAACCCCATAGCCTGCTCGTTGCAGCGGTTACAGATTTCAATGTGTTCGGGTGTTCTATTCCGTAGGAATTATATCCCCAAGTTCGATTAAACTCTCTTTCCATGCGAATTGCCATATGTGTTTTTCTTAATTCATTCACACGTATTGTTCAGTAGATGTTTTTTCTTTTTTCTTTTTACACGCATCACTCTCTTCGGTATTATAATACGTGAAATTTATCCATGGGTGAATAAGTGTAGCATAGATGACCATTAGGGTGGTCCTTAATTTGCTCAAATTCGAATTTCAATGCCATCATGGACGAGGACGTCTTCCAATATATAGAAAAAAAATGTAGTCAAAACCCCATTCATATCTCAATTCTATGTAGGAAAAAATGATGAAATTAGGGAGCACCCTAATGTCCATATGTCGAGAAGAAATATTGATAAAGTCACGTGAATGAATTATCACGAATTACGAATTTGGTTTATATTAGATTTTCCGGTATAGGGTAAGAAAAATTCTAAAATGGGATGGTGAAAAGGGAGTTTTACAACGTACGAACAGTTATTATACTAGTAGAAGAGAATAAGATTGAATCTTACCCCGTGGCTGCTAGGCTGCTGCAGAGCGCCTTACTCGAAAACCGGGTGAAATAAATTTGAAAAAAAAAAAATCTGTGTTTGACAGATATTGGCTGAATCCGGGAACTTCTCTTTCTATCCATAGCTACTCTCTTTAAAAATTAGCATAGCATAGCACCCCGAGAACAGCTGGCGCATTCCCCCCATCCGCGGCATCTGATAAACTGATACTTTTATATATATATACAGTAAGACTTAAAGCTATTCGTTCTGTTCCGCGTACCTCTAAGTCCGACCGCTAAGTTACTAATTCCTTTTAAAATTAGTCTCGTTTGATACCTTATCAGGAAATCGTCGGAGCCCCATACTAGTACCGAATTATATTAGAGTAATATTTCATTTCAGTAAAAGGGAGAATGAAAAATTTCGTGGAACATTAGGGTCCAAAATTGATACCAGAGCCCAATATCCGAATCATAATTCCTTAGTTTTACATCGGGAAATAGGGACGCGTTGGCATTTTATTAAACAAATTAGGTCTAAGTGGCCGTCACTCATTTTACGGGCCTATCTCACCTACTGATATTAAATTTCTCAACTCGCCCCTATCCAAATCTCTGAACTACCTCGGGATTGGAGTCATTTCGTTTAATCGATTATTCGGAATACGACGATCCATACTATTTTCAAAAAAATCATATACTATATCCAATCCTCGTCTGAAGGGGGAATAGAAATATTATTATTTCTCCCCTGCGAAACGACAGCATGTTCTCTCTTTCCTCCCCCTATAGGACATGCATCAGTTCTCACATAAGAACCCTTATAATTATTTTGTTAAACGGGTAGCGACTTATTTCTATATGGTTTAGATGATGATTTTGAACAGTATTGAGGGATGGTTAGAAATTTATCTCCTCTATTTCTGCAGCCTCAGCCGTTTAACTCGCTCGACTGTTATATTCGCGGTTTAAAATTGCTAGGACCAAGGCGGTTTCCGCGCTCATTACGCAATTAGAAAATTAACCACCAGCTGTTACCCGCATTCCATAATACCCATCAAACCCGACCAATCACCGCATAGTTCCGGTGTTTACGACCAATCACGTTTTGAACAGCCGAGGCTACTCGCTTACCGGGTATAAATGCAGCCTCTTCTCTATTCTCTCTTCTCTCTTTATCTCCGGTACAGAGCTACTTCAGCTATCTCTCTGCAGCGTTTACTTCTCGTTCTTCTCGTTCGTATATAGTATATAGTATATATATATATATATATATATGTATATGCATCCTACCTCGAGCCTCAAGCTTCGAGCCTCGAGCCTCGAGCTGCAGCTTCGGACAGGAAAATTGCTAGCGGCAATTTTGTGCCGCAACGCGAAATCGCTTCAAAGTTATAAACTGCCCGGTGTAAGATACCGCCAGGTTTGCCCATAACTTAAACCACCGCGTGCGGTATGGGTGCGGCGTGCTCTCCTCTGGCGCCTTTATACATATATACATTTGCGAAACACACTAGCGCACATACATCGCTACTCGGTGAAATAGATGGAAAGAGAAAGAGAGAGAGAGAGATGTTCGCTATTTCCAATTCAGAATAAACCTGATGCCTTTCTCCTTAGCTTGGACCTTCTATGACCACTCGCGAATGCCCGGGGTTAAATAGTGTCTAAAGTGTTGATATCGCTATGGTAAGGTGCAAAACCGCAGGATTGCGCTGGAAACAGTTATTTGCGGTATCCTTGCTCTCCCCCTCGCCGGGACCTCCTCCGAGGCTCACTTTGCAATTCCCTAAGGTATACAGGCTGCAGCACCGACTACCTACACACCTATACTTCTCCGCGTTTCTATACACGCATTTGCAAAGGTGTCTTACATCTACACAGACATATTCCTCTATATAGGTATGAGGACCAAGCGGGGGTTGAAGTGAGGACGACGGGGTGGCGCTTGCCAAAGTCAAGTACAGAACCACCAAGCCACCGAAACTCCCCTAATGACTAAACTTGCTAATTTCGACCAATTACGAGCATCGCGTCTTCTAATGCGAGCCACATTTCGCCATACCAATCCTATGCCAGAGACGGGTAATAAAGGGGCACGTAGGTATAGCTTAACGAAATTTAAACTAAATAAAACTGACCAAATTCCTTCTAACATATATATAACATCTAATCCACGAATATCCGTTTGGTATTTGAGTTATAAACTTTTCTTATTCTCGTCGCAAATTATATATATATATATATATATATATTGGTTCGCAAACGTATGAGCCAAATAAATTATTAACGTGTTGGCAATGGTGCAGGTCTAGGCATGATTAGTTATAGGAGAGACTTAGGTATATATCTCCGTATCTCCGCCAACTGCGTCTTACCAAATTCTAATTAAGACGCGTCGACTGCCAACTTGATTAACATATCGCGGACTGCTGACGAGGCGGATGAATCTATTCATCCATTTCAAGGAGTCTGTCTCGTTTTTTCTATTTTTTTTTTTTCTTTCTTCTTCCACTTTTCACGTTTTATTTTCTACATCATACGTGGCTCTGCGGATTCCACTTCATCTTCTAATCGAAGTCAGTTCATTTCTTTTCTTTCTACTTGTTATTTCTTAAGAATGTTGACCAGGTATATGGAATCATGCGATCGGGACTTGGGGGTGGAGGGTCATATCTGTGGATCGGGTCGGTAGAACGGAGGTAGGAGGAAATAATCTCTGATATTACGGTTATACAACCGATGCGTATACGTCGCTACATCAGAATACACTCAGGGTCTTAATACGAATTTAATTAAGCACGGCAGGAGGTGGGGTTTTATAGTGGATATCAGTACGGCCCCCATAACTCTTGTTTCCTGGGCGAGCCTCGGGAGAGAGGGAGAGACTGCTCTTACCACGATGAAATTTCATCCTCACCGTGGTATAAATCTCTGACGCATTAATGTTATTATGCTCTCGGTGTGGTGGTCCCTTAATGCGAACGGACTGAATAATTGAATTTAATATATGGTCACTATAAACATTGCTCTTCTCACGACGTCATATTGCTCCTATGCGAAACATCCTCTCCTTATATTACCTCTTTATGCCATGGATCTACCCTCGACACAGCGATCGCGGTCATAGTTCGAGGGATCCTCTTCAAAACTCACGTCGGTAGGCATACCTGCTTTCAAATTGGAAAGAAACTTTCCACATTTTACACGTCGGTGTCTTTCAAATGGGTGAAATTCCCTTTCCAATGAGCTGCGAGTCGGTAATATTTAATTTTGGAATTTGAACCCGGCGATCGTTTTTGATCGATTCATTTTTCGACTACCCTGTATACCTATTATACCTTTAACTACGGGAAGGTGTGTCAGTTATATCTTTTGCTGTTACAGTACCACGATGGGTTATATTGGCCCGAGCAATAACACATCTGGCTTTAAAGTGTAAAAGTGTTATTTGCAAACTGTGATCGTTTCGACTTCGCCCAGCCCACGTTATCTACGGTTAAAGGTATATACGCTACTCGACCTTCTTGGCCCCCATAAATATCCAATTCTGGCAGCTTGTTACTTGAAGAACCACCTGGATTTAGACTCTAGACTCTAGACTCTAGAGAGATGATCGTCTCTCATCTCATAGCGCGAAAAAAAAAAAGAAATCTATACATGGTCCATACGATTATAGTCAGTTGGATGTACCTATGTATGGTATGGTGTATAATGGTGAATTGATAATTATTTATATAATATGGTTATATGATGATAAATGAACGGATCGACGCGATTTTTTAAAGTTTCAAAGATTGCTTTTTCTTAACGAGGAGATCGGACGACGACTAAGGGTCAAAGATCGTAGTTGGGTTAAAAGAAGAGAATAAATGCGCGGGTTGGACACGTATTAAAAAAATCTAATAAGGATCAGCGTGTTGCTGTGGTAGGTAATAATAAGTCATGGGATAACCCAAGGGATAATAACCGACGAAACAAACCCTGCGAAGAGAGGGGGCTTGAAGAGGGGCGACCCAAAAATAATCTAATTATTACGAAAAACGATTATAGTAATTAGAGAGACTCTGGCGCCCGACTTCGTCTTCGGTTCTACAGGCTCAGCTCTACTCTGATGTTTGTGTTTCTTTCTTCCACCGCTATTAGAAGTCAAATTAAAAGGCGTATTTCTTAAGATCGTTTCGGGGAATCGTCGAAAAGAATCGAGATATATACAAGAAATGATTATAGGAATTATATACCCAGCCCACCGAGACTCGTTTTATACCTACTCTAAACTATATACAACGGCGAAATTCTTTTGCGTCAAATATAACAAGAAGAAGATGAAGAAGAAGATGAAGAAGAAGAAATAGAAGAAGGAGAAGAAGAAAGGAAACGTAATTTTCAAATTAAAATCGATTCCGGTTGAGATTGTTGAAAATTCACTAAATCGCATTGGTACCTACCTATATAGAAACCAGAACTAATAAGGATAATCGCGCATATAGATGTATATATGTGGGTAAATAGTGTGGAGTTTGACAGAAATTAGTTGGGCAGTCAAAATCCGTTCGGTATGGCTTATCTCCTCCGCATGGCGTACACAATCCTACGAAGCAGTAAAATTACTGGCTGGACAATAAAACCAGCGGGGTAATTAACAATTAACAATGAAATTAGCAATTAGCGCCTCGGGCTTAATTGGATGTGCAGCAGATGCCAGGTACGGTGACTTAATAGTTTTAGGTTTAGGGACGCGGCTGGTAGCGAACCTAAGCCTTCCCATGCTTTCGTGTTGTGTACATATAGAGACATGCATATAGTATATAATATATACACATATACCAAGTGCGTCATGTTTAAAGGTGGGTAAATTAAAATGGCCGACAAACGACGCTTCCCTATATATATATATCTAAATACACATCAGGGCAAGGGGGGGAAGCTCATAGTCACGTGGCTTTTCACCCTTATTTGCCACCCGTTGGGCCTCATTCTTCTGTATATCGGTGTATCTAGTACCTACCGGTTTACATCCCTTATACTTCCTACCTGGAAGGATAAGGGAAATTAAACCGAGACAGAAACGACAGGTATATAACTAACTATAACTCCACCGATGGCACTAATCCTCTTTGAGAACGGCCTTAGCACTGCGGGGTCATTTTGCATTCAGAATGCAAAAGTACGGACGAGGGTTTCGAGAAAAACTGAAATACTAAGAGGTTCGGGTTTTTCATAATTAACGGTATCATTTTTACAGCTGCAGTTTTCTATCCAATCATATCGCCTGTTGGAAATGGGGGGAGGGAAAAAACAAAGAAAAAAGAAAAAATAAAGAAATTAACGTTTAAATTTTTGCCATAACGGTATGGAGAGAATCGATGGTATCGAAGGCCCGGCGAAGGTAGATCAAAGGATCAATTTTCCGCCCTTTAATTTAGCAGATAATCGATTGATTTTTTTTTTTCCTCCTCTTCATTTCATTGGCATTATACTAAATTTTGTCGCTTTTTATTTTTTTTCTTTTTTCTTTCTTCTCTTTAATTCTTATTCTTTTTTCCTTTTCTTTGGTATCGGTTTTTACGCTTTTAAACAATTTCGTAGGCACCGGGGTGTGGCGGAAGACTACCAAACTCCTCCGGTCCTCGGCCTCGTCCTGCAGGCTCAACTCCTCAACCCACCCTTATCCCAGCCTTACGACGTAACGGCCTATTTCCTAAACAACAACAATTTAACCAAAATTAGATTTTCCATTCAATGCTTCCCGCCGCGGCACTGGCACACTGGCACAATAAAGAGAGGGTGGTATAATTAAAACAATAGAATGCTTAATTAGAAGGAGTCCATGGCTACCTAGCCCGGGGGTTACAAGGGAACAAAGCACCATGCGATGCCGCAATTCGTAAAGCCTTACTTTTATTGCAACGGTCTATAACTATAAAAAAGGATGACTACTTCCCCGCGTTTGCTTATACAGTACCTATGTACACATACAATATATACGTGTATATATATATATATATATATATAAACATACGTATGAAAATCTACTCCAATAATTTGTTTGATGAAAAAAATCGAAGAGAATCGAAAATAAATTCGTTTTTTCTTCTTTTGATTCCAGATCTCATCGCCTGCCGAGAAGTTCTCCGCGGACGACGGGGCCCCGGGTATATCCCGTGTATCGAAACTGAACTGGGCATAGTACCCGGTTATCGGTGTATAGGATAAAATAATAGCTATCCGTCGAGTCGTCAGACTCGCGGTTTAAACTTTCGCACAGACTTAGTCGGTGGGCTTCCGTGGCCCACCCTAAAACTCGTCAAGCTGGCTAGCGCCCTTACGGCCGGTATGAACCCCCACCATCCTGGCCATCCCGGTCATCAAGGTCACCCTGGTCATCCAAGTCATCCAGCAGCCTATCCTCACCACCAGTCGCTATCGAGTAGTCCCCATCATCCTGGTCCAGGAAATGCTCATCATGGATACACGCCGGGAGGTGGTGGCGGACCTACGACCACGCCGGACCTTCCAAGCCCTCATTCACCCTCTCACGGTGCACCTACGGACCCTGGAGCACCTTACACGAATCTTACGGGTAGCCAAGGGATGCCTAGTAACGGACATCACCACGGTGCTGGGGGTGGAATGATCGGGGAACATCCTCATCACCCTGGACACCCTCACCCCCATCATCCGGGTCATCCGGCATATCCACCCGTCAACCACAACAATAACTGCACGTTAAAGGTGAGAAAACTTACGTTAGCAAATAATTGCGCGATGAATAGGATCGAGGGAATTCATTCTTTGAGTATGAATAGTGAATAGAATAGCTCTTTAAGAAACGCGTAAATGAACTCTATTGGGTCGTCGTTAATCGGTCTTGTATTTATTCCTAATCAGGAGGATTCCACCATACGTATACCTACATCTCGTCGTCCAGTCTTTGCCACGGTTAAATACGACCATGTGGGTATATCTATATGCTAACTCTCTGCGCGAGCAACGGAACTTTGGACAGATAAGGAAGTAGATATGAAGAGAAATAGAAATAGAGATAGAGATGGGAGAGAGGGATCGTTGAAGAAATGAAGCAAAAATTCTTTTATCGTTATTCTATATGCTCATGTGCATAGAATGTCCCTGTGTACATATAGATACACACAGACAGACCCTTCCTAGCTTGGGCATTCACCGCTGAACAATATCCCCCATTTAACTGGGACCACCATAGAGCGTCGTTCGTATACCACGGTGTAGCAACCATGGCGGAATAATTGAATAGAGAACCCAGTGATGGTTATGGTGGTAGTGGTTCATGGGGTCCTTTTCCATTTCATCCCTACCACGTAACTGCATATAATACCCCGAGTCCCTTTCCATGCCCCTTTAGAACGTTGAATACCCTGGGCCCTTTGCACACAACCATACTAGCCTCTCTTCTTCTCTTCCTCTCCATAAATTCCCCCACCCATGATTCTCTCTTACTCTCCTCGTCTCTCCCACTCTCATACTTGCCAGCAAGGCCCCTGGGGGCATTCGGGCCCAAAGCACTCGCTTTCCAACTAGTCAGTTGGGGCCTGCCTTTCGAAGAGGCAGGTTGTTCACGAAAGTGGGGATACACCTTGTTTATAACAACAGTTTCTGTGCCTTTTATCATCTATATTCCTCGATCACAATGATCCGATGGTGTTCTTCGATGTGATATCAAATATATACATAAAGAAATAAGGATAGAGATAGAGATAGAGATATCTGTGTTTCGGAGTCGCGTATTTAGACAGTCGAAACCAACATGGACTTGTTCTAAAAGAGAGTTTAGAGTGGAGGCAGGATCATGCCGTAACGGTTATAGCTGGACCAGACTTTCGCAGCGCAAAGGCAGTTACGAAGAGTCGTCGTCTAGGTTTCGTTTAGTTTCTTCGTTATTTTTTTATTGTTGTTGTTTTTTTGTTGTTATTCTTTTTCTTACTTCTCTGAAAACTATCGCGTGTAATCTTGTAACAGTATACCGTTACACTACTCACGGTATGTGCATAATATCATAGTGTTAATATAAATATTGCAGTTATAGTTTAGTGTCTGATATTGGAATACGGATGAATATATATTGACAAGATGGAAGTGCACAACCAATATCATATCAGTGCGATATCGAACAGGATGAATCACATGAAGTGTTTCCCTGTCGACAAAATTGTAAGTGAGATGTCTCTCTCTTTCTCTCTTCTCTTCATCTTATTTCGTTAATTTCTACATCTCTATACATCCGATAATTCGCGGAATGAATTTGTGCGAAAGTCTTATCCGACGGACTTGGACTCGCTTACTCGCTCACTCGCTCACTCGTTCTTTCGCTCTTTTGCTCGTTCACGGCTCGTAGCTTTCTTGGATTGAACGTTGAACAAGTTGAAATAAAGAGACGAAGAGAAATCATTTTTTTTTTTTCTACAAAGTTTTACCATCTCTAGACAAAACCCAACAGATGTATTCATCCGAACGAATAGTATAACGTATTAATATAGGTATCCGTTTTGCTTAATTTCTTTTTTCTTTTCTTTTACAGCATGCAGGTGGTGTCGGGGGACCTACGAGTGTACAGCAATGTGCAGGGTGCGGTGGTCGTATAGTGGAACGGTGGCTGTTGCACGCCCTGGACCGTTACTGGCACAACGCATGCCTAAAATGTTCCTATTGCCACGCAGTTCTTGGTGATCTAGGAAGTTCGTGTTTTTCAAAGGAAGGAATGATCCTCTGTAAGACTGACTACACTCGGTGAGTACCTGAGTTTTCGAAATTGCATTTATCCATTTTAGAAAATATGAATACAAATCCCTATCATATAGATGAATTAATTTAACATATATATATATATATACATATATCTGCGGGTACCGCAGCGTTACAGGTTCGTATTCGTTTATATACGGTATAATTGCCCGGGACTGGTCCAAATTTAGAGGATTCGGGGTCACAAAGTAATTTAATGAGAAACAGACGCTGACTTAGTTACCCGTTGCCCGGAATAGATCGACGCGCAACGTCAGTCTCTCTGTCCGTCCGACTGTCTGTCCGTCTCCTAACTAGCGGCCTTTTTAAGACTCCGCTAAGGGCCAATTATCAGTCGCTACCGTACTGCTGATGATGCACACTTTTTTTCTCTCTCTCTTCTTCTTAGTCTTTTTTATTTTTTTCCTTCTGATTCTTTTCTTTTCTTTATTATTCTTCATTTTATACCTAAATTCTCATCTAATTAGACCTAACGGTCAGTCGAGGAAAGATAAAAAGAGAATCTACCCCCCTTTTTCTTTCCGCAAATTTTTTTGATTCTGGGACGATTTTTCAAACCGTAGTAAAAGTTAGCCGATACGGTAGACGGTAGCCAGTGCCAATAGTGAAAATATCGAAAATTGCAAACCACCTTGATAATATGCACGTAGATATAGGGCTGAACCGAATGACGCACCCTGCAACTCGAACGTCAAGCCCAATCATGTTGATTCAACAAAGTACGTACCAAATTGGTGAAATTTGGTATTCGTCCAGAGCGGCGCGGTGCGGCGCGTGGGTGGTGAGGCTTGGGAGAACCGAGGGGGGTTATTCTCGAAACGGTCTGATTGCACATCTAGGCCAAACCGACTCTGGTATATCCAGCGGATCGGAGCGATCCAGCGGAAAGTCAGTAACTGATTGGCCGCGTTTCTAGTTTCTACCCGGTAGGCGGAACTTGGTCTCGACCATGGAAGAAGGGGGTGATTGGACGCATCCCCGCGGTGATTGTGGCACCCCTTGAATATACCCCCCCTGTTCCCCCCCCTTTACCCCTGCTTCATACCCCTCGTCGCCCCTTGCCTTGGTACGTCACCCCCTACGTGGCTGTAAATCGAGTTTACCCTCTTGCCGGAGCGCAGCCCTTCAATCAAACTGATTGAAACATTTCTTGAATTCAAAAGAAACGACGACAGTCCCTGGCAATGCCACGGTGTGGGTGTGGGTCTGGCTCCGGCTCTGGCTCTGGTTCTAGCTCTGGCTCTGGCTCTGGCTCTGGCTCTGGCTTCTCGTGTAGGTATATAAAACCCATGTGTGCGCGGATCCGCGGGACTCTATATGTGTCCCATACTTCGCCCTATGTTAGCTGAAAAGATACGTGTGTGCGTGACCAGATCGCTTGTATATATATACGACGAAGAGAGAAAGAGAAAGAGAGAGAAAGAGAGACGTCGCGGCACCATTAGCGCGTCGTGGTCAAATATTGATACGGCACCATCACCCTCTCCCATGATCAGTACTCGAGATCGTTGAAATCGTTGGTACGCGAGTTGTTCGAGAAATGTGAGGCAGGAAACTAGCAGGGGATAACTCGAATTCAAATTATAGGTACGTGGAAATAATATCCGGTATTAATGAAGTTTAATTTTAAAGTAAGGTGATTTTTTTCTTACTAAATACGTGTGACTAGATCGGTATAGAAAATATCTCAGCGTATAAGATAACAGAATTCGAATCCTGGGCTTAGGGGTTGGAAGGAAGGAAATATCTTCTTGGTAGTCTTTCCAAGCGTCGTACTTGACTGACCGGGATGACAAGACGTCAAAGAATCGTAAGGCTCCTAAGCGAATACAAAAGTAGGAGAGAACGAGAAGAAAATAAAAGTAGAAAAATCTATCGTGTTAAGAAGAGAAGGCAGATCATTTTATTCTTTACGTATGTGGTACGTACAGGGGTGAACACAATCGAGAATAACAAGTTGGTTGTGTTTCATACTAGTGCCGAGGTTAGTTAGACATTTTTCGGGTAACACGAGTCTCTTATCCAGTATTTTCGAGGACATTTGTCAAGGGGTTTGAGTATAGGAACGATAAGGACTTCGTTATGGGGCGCCTTTGAAGTTGGTCGCGTGTTGCTCGTCGGAGTAGACCGATATCTCGTAATATCTTGCGAGGAGAACTTAATTACAACCCCCTTTAACCCAACCTTGCCTCTTGTAATCGCCCTTAGTCTTGCGCGCACGCGTTGTTATACGTCTCATTTCACCCCCATGCCTCGTGATCAGTTTATAGTTTGTGCATTTTCCCTGTTAGTAGATTAGCGCTAATCCTCCCTAATAGAATAAAACATGAATATCCTATAATTTCGAGGTTTTTTATTCTCCTTATTTTCACCCCCTATTTCATTCTCCGCGTATTTGGATAAGCTTTTGCTGATCTAATGGCAAATATCATAATCGAAGTAATATTTACCAATTTCACATACCCATACTTGGATTGGTAAATGTATTCGCGGGTCAGACCATCCCTTGAAAGTACAGGGTTCTTAATTTATCACCGTTGGAATAGCGGGGAGTATCAAACGCCTGCAACCCACGGTCAAACGAATTAATTCCTTCCTCTCTATTTGCTGCCGAAACGTTTGACTAACTTTGGAAAGCTGAGCTTGAGCTGGTGCAGCCCGTTAGTTTCTGAAACGTATGTATACAGGAGAAGGAAAAACGGAATTATAGCGTAGGGGTAGATTCAATTAATCGTATTTAGTTTTTCAACGGAATAGAAAAACGGAAAAACCTTTTTGAGTTTTCTTTTCGTTTAGGTTTTACCTTTTTTTTGGTCTTTTAATTTTTCGTTTATTTTTATTTTTTCTCTCTTTTTTGCACTCTCTTCGTCTCTCTCATGTACTCTTTTTACAGTTTATCTCTCTTTTTATCCATTACACGAGGTAAACTTGTCACCGCTTTGGATATTTTTCAATTACACTGTGAAAAACAAAGGACGACGGAGACGACACTCGACGATAAATGCAACAAAGGAACATCGTCGCGAATATAATTGCCGGACAAATGCGTCAAAGCTTTAACATACTACCCACCATATATATATATATATATAAATGCTCTTTATAAATTTAAAATCAAATTATAAACGAAAAGTAAAAACCTTTTCATTCACGGTTTACTCGACAAAGAAAACACTTAGCTTCATACTAATAATACAACGAATTCACCCTGCGTTATCGATACTCCAAATTTTTTCTAATCAATTTTTCCGTATTCTCATTAAGTAGGTATATACTTCGTACTCATACAGTATATGTAACAGATTCGCGAGTTCGGGATGATTTTCCAAACGTACTTCATCGTAACCACACACAGAAATATCTTTAACCGTACACTAATAAGTGTGAAAAGTTATTTCGAGTTCAGTAGAGATCAAAAGAGTACACAAATCACTTGGAAAGCTTAGATTTGTCAGAGAAAATGTTTTATTTTGTTGCGGATTAAGTAAATGGGGTTGATTACGAAGGGTGGTTTTTTTTTTTTTTTTCTTTCTTTCTTTCTTTTTCTTCTTCTCCACTTTTCATCATTTTTATTTTTACCTTCTTCGATGTAATATATTTTGAAATGGCGATAAGTATTAGTCGTCGGCATAACGTCTATTATAACACACTATGGGGTATGAAAGTATAAGTAGAAGAAGTATTTTGTTTAATCTTCTTCAGAGGTGTCAGTGGATTTACTCCGAGTCTTCAAAGTTTCATAGTATACTATACTACATAGTTATAGTTATGTATATGCATATGTATATGTATATGTACGGGATTTAATACGTGGGTGTGTATAAACGTCAGTCCATTCGTCGGCTGGATATTAGAAGGCGTTTATATATCCAACCGACGACAGGTTCTTTGAGGGTAATTATAGCTCGTTATAAACAAACCTTTAATAACTTCTTTCCCTCATATATATATATATACATACATGTGTATAAATATATTTTCTATATATATATTTATTATAGAGTATAATAATTCACTTTTCAAAATTTAGTTTTTGGATTTGGGTATATTAAAATTTGTAGAACGTATATCTCATACGATGTTACGACAGCATTAAATCCTTGTTTTAGAACCGAGATTATAGTATGTATAGGTGTGTGTATGTATATCTACACCGTAGAATTTGTGCAGGGTAGGTAATTGGTGTATCCTTGCCGTCAAAGGCACCTTTAATCAGTTTCGCTAATGGCGTAATGGTCTCTAGTTGTCTTTAACAATCGCCAGGGCCCTAAGTTCACCCTCTTTTCTAAGGGCGTCTTTTGCACAGAGTCTCCCGTCTCTGCAGCCAATTGAATGGTTCGTTATCCTTGAAATATCCTTAACTCTAATACTTTATAACTAACTTATTCTTAGCTGAAAACATTCGCTTATTAAAATATCGTTTCGTAAATGAAATCAATTATTGCAAAAAAAATAAAATAATAAAAATCAATGGAAAAATAGGTAAACGGGTATACATATGATATTATATATATATATATTTTTTTTCTCCATGGAATAATGGAAGGTGTATGGAAATTGGTGTTCTTTGACGCCTCTGTCGGAGTATGTTTATTTTTTCCTCTCTTTTTCTTGTTTTCTTTTTCATTTACTTTTTTTCTTTTTCTCTCTTTCGTGTCTCGGTTGAGAGGGAGGTTTAAAAATTTCCGTGTTTTACACCGTTTTGCTAATACCAAAGGGGTGCTAGTACCTACTGGCTGCAGTTGGAGAGCCGCAGGTTCGTTAATTGCCGGATCGGACGACGCACAGTGCGTAGGTACCTACGTTATACTGTACCTACATACTCGATCACAAAGTTTGTTATCTTTATTTTTCGAAAAAAGCTTTTTCACGTGCAACGAGCGTATTTCGCGGTTGGTAGCTTGAAAAAATATCAAATGTATACCGAACAAGAAAGAGAACAAAAAAAAATTGCTTTTACTATACAATCAATTTATATTCATTAGGGGTGCCGCGAGAGATGACGCCATGTAAATTCGTTAAAAAGAAGAGAAGGAAAGAAAAAAAACGCATAAACTTATTTATTTATCTATTTTATTTTTATAAATGATATACATATTACATATACATACATTCGAATGGTATTTATTCAGATCGTTTTTGATAAAATTGTGAAAAAAAAATGGAAAAGGGAATGGGGTGGGGATGGGGGTGGGGGGGTCGTAGAATAAAATATGTTAAAGTAATATAACATCACCAATAATAATGACGGTACGTGCCCGCAAAAACGTGGATAGCATAGCCAAATAGCCTTGAATTCGAATTGCGAGGAGGTGACGCCGCGTTGGCGACGTCGCGTCGTTTCTGCGCGCTCTGCTGCAGGGTTACGGGAGGGTAGGGAAGGAGCCAACCTAATAATCGCGATCAGCCATCGCTTATGTGTGCGTAATATATCAAATTACCTTTGCATGCCTCGAATGATAAACGTCGACCCGGACAGAATCTTCGTCTTCCTATCTTGAATAACGAGAAATAAGTCTGTATATATATATGTATCGTATGGTATATAGGTATAACTGATGTCTGTACATATGTGAGAATTCATTTTTACATCGGAAAAACGTTTTAGGATATAAAGAAATGGGGGAACAAAAAAAAAATTATAAAATACAAAATTCCTCGAGTGATCATTGCAAAATTCCGAATCCTTTTTATCTCCTTATTTTGAGAATAGGTCAAATTTTTAACCGATATTGCGGAGAAATGTTGTGATAAAAGATATAAAAGGAAAATAAAAGAAATCTGAATTCTCCGTAGATATATAATATATATTTATATATATGTATATTGTATACATAGTATATAATATATAGGATGGTATGAGTTTATAGGAGATCGAATCGAGCACTGCAAACATAATTTATTGGAAATATTGTATACATGAGCCAGCCCCACTCCATCCCCTTGTTATACAGGTACACAGATGCGTCTCGCTTCATCCCTGGTAATTGCTTATTAAATTTCTAGGGGTTTGGGGTGCCGGTTGGTGGGAGACGCGAAGGGTAGAGAAAGAGAAAGAGAGAGAGAGACCCTGTACAAAGGTTATACTATCTATACCTGTATATAGAGCAGATAGACTGATATATATATATATATATATACATTATAATATGTATACATCGAAAGAGGGATGAGAAAGGGAAAGGGAAAGGGAAAGGAAGGCGTCGTGAGGGGGGTGTAGGGGGTTAGATGTCGGGCAGAATTGTTTTCCTGTTACCATGAAAATATGCCCGGGGATCTTGCCCGGGTAATTGGATTATTAATTAGATTGTTAATGAGACAGATTTTGCGTGAAAGGGGTTCGCAAGAGGAACAAAGGACTTTGTAAGCTTTGCAAAGTCTTGGCAAACTTTGTTTTTACCTCGACGTCGGTACTATATGAATACACCTATATACATATGTATATATTTTATATATTATATATTATATATTGTATATTAAATATGAAATTACATTTTTCTTCTTTTTTTCTTTCTCCCGTTACGTATAGAATTTTAGTTTTTACGTCGAAACCCCAACCCCACCCTCCCTCTATGCGATCTCTTGGTCTTTTACCAATTCCCTTCTATTTATGTCTTCAATTCGCGTCATCTGATTTTCTACGTTTCACGGATTCTCATTTCGTTTCTATAATAAAACTCCGCTGCCGACACAGTCCGCGGTTCGGTCGTATCAAACCCACCCGCATACACACACATGTATATATATATATATATATTTTTTTTTTTTATACACGATACATCGCTCTCTCGTTTCACTCCGCAACTCTCTATATCAAGCTGATTTTCAGTCTATGTATATTGTATAATATAGTATATGTATAGAAGAAAAAAAAAAAGTTAAATTTCTCCATTCCTCATCCGCCCGTAAACTTTCACCTGATTTTCACGTCATTTTCAGTATATACATACACGTATAGAGAGTCAACCCCCACGATATTCATGTTACGTGATGCGAGGACGAGGACGAGGCGAGTTACGGTCCGGAATTGAGCGCGAAAACGTGTTAATTACTATTTGCGAGATTAATTACCGGTTACATAAATTGTCACGCAGCTGGACCGCGCCGAGTCCCACGTACGCCGGAGAGAGAGAGAAAGAGAGAGAAAGAGAAAAGGATAGAGAAAAGGATAGAGAGGAAAACCCCGGCGGTGGGTCTCTACCTCTCTTCAAGCAAAATACAGTGTTAAGGTCCTTTTAACATGTAGATTGCCTCTAAAGACTTTCTGATTCCTCGAACACTGATTGGACGATTATTTAATGCCATATACCTTACCGGGGCAATATCATAGTTATCTCTTTCATTCTCCGCGGGTGGGAATAAGAAATAAGAGAGAAGTATAGAGGTGGGTTAAAAAATACGAGAAAATTAATAGGCGATATTGGACCCCGAGGCTTCGCGGTATCATACATATACATATACACCTATCTACATACATACACCCTACCTACGTCGACTCTTTCGTGTCGCGCTTATGTTGTACCTCGGTCCAATCCCATTTAATGGCACGAAATTACACCGAAATTTGATTTTAATTTAACCTAACCGTCGAATACGTATTCAAATTAGCTTATGTGCTGCCGGAAAATAACGAGTTTTGGTCACCCTATACATATATATGGATATATATTATACCGTCAAATAAATTTCATTTATAATTATTATGGAGATCGTTGGACATTTTTTTCTTCACATACCCTGAAACTTATGTAAGAATTTATCGAAGGTTTGATATTGATACGGTGTATAATGAAAGTTGTGAAAGTAGGGAAAAAATGAAAATGAAATCTTTAACGCGTGTATTCATATTTTTTACATTTTTCTTGTTTAGGGGAAGTTTTACCCCGCCACATGTATGGCAAGTCGGTATAGCGATTCCTTGGCTAAACTGAAACATTCAAAATTCTCGTTTAAACTGTTGGGGGTGGGTGGCGGCGAGAGGTTCGCTACCCCCTTAGGGGGTGCGCGGACGGGGTTATAATTTTAATGACGGCGTGTCCGCGCGCAGACTATTAAGAATACGCGTTGGTAGAAAGTTTTAACGAGACGCAGCAGCCTCAGCCTCAGTCCCTCTGTAACCAACGTCACCACCGTGTCGAGCCTCCCTTGCGCTCCTCTCTCTGCCTGCAGGGAGTACGAGGATAACCAAGAGGAGGAAAGGGAGGACATCGTTGCTTATGACTCTGCTATTGCAGAGGTAACGTTACCGGGGGGCTAGTATAACTCGGTGAAGAGAGATGAGACGAAGAGATGAGACGAGCAGAGAGGAGAGGATTATTATGTATTTTATAATGATCTCACAACAAAATCGCAATTTGCACGGCGCACTCTCGTTCCCCGAGGTATATATTAATATTATACCTCGACGACGACTCTTTTACCCGTATTCAATATACATATACTCTATACGTTCCTTATATACGTATATATATATACCATATACTTTATATCGTAGGGTTTTCACCTCTGCCACTTTGGTCCATGACATCGCTAACGCTTACTCGATTCCGCGAAGATATAACGTGTAGATTTTTTTTTTTTTTATCTTACAATTATCACCACGAGTTGAGTTTCTGACCATAAATTTATGTACAAACTTATATTTCTTCAATTTATAGAAGATATAAAAATAATTTAAAAAAAAAACGCGTCATCCAGAGATGGAACGTTTCGTACGGGTACAGGGCTGAGGTGCGGAAAACCGTGAAAGATATTATGCGGGCTTTGGGTGGGTACTATATGAAATAAAAAAAAAAAAAAAAAAAAACGAGGAAAAAGGTAAAAAAATAACCTACTGGAAAGAGTGGAAAATGCGTCTGATTGTACGCTATTACCGAGGGAACAGGTCGTTACGTGGATGGTTACTTTTAATGGGGTTGCTGGTCGCACGCACACAGATCAGAGACCGACATAGCGAGACAGGGGCGTGAGAGAGAGAGAGAGAGAGGGTGAAAGAATGAAAGAGGAGGATAGGGGTGTAGAAAAAAAAAAAAGAAAATTATTCGAAAAAATAATTTTTTCAACAAATATAAAAATAAACAATAAAATCAAATAACAAAAAAAAAAGAACCAAAGAGAGATAGAAAATTAAAGAAAAAATAACAATCCTGGATCAATGAGCGCGGTTGTTGTAGTACAGTACAATATTAATGAAAGAGCCTTCCCTCCCTCGCTCGCTCGCTGCTTGATTTTCACTCTCGACCCTCGTTAATTATGTACAATATGTATAATAGTATGTGTGTCCGTGTACTCGTTTTTGTATTTTATTTTCATTTTAGTTACTCTTTTTCTTATTTCTTTTATTTTTTTTTTATTTTTCTCTTTCTTTTTCTTTTACTTTTTTCTTTTTCGACAGAAATTAACGTAATTAACGCGCAAACACGTAGGATACTTGAGATTTCTAAGAATTCTTTACTCTCTTTAATTATTATTATCCCAGCCATAGATGAATATATAACTATGCGAGTTGAATTCTAACTCGACGTATACTTTATACGAAGTATATAATATACTACAATAAAAACTTATGCAGAGCGATAGATACATACGGAATATTAATTTCAATTGCAAGCCCATCGTAATTAACTATTACTTTTTGAAAAAAAAAAAATTCTCTCTTTCTCTCTTCCATATCGTTTTTGAAATATTAAATAAATAAAAAAAAATGAAATAACATTCAAATATATGAAAGAATTAAATTCGAATCGTTTTTTTACCGGGTCACAGCGCGTGCCTCGAACTCTCTGTGCCCGGGGGAAGTGTAGTAACAACCTTCGGCCCTTAGCCAACCCCCGAGCAACGAGGCTAACGACCTTCCTTTATCTTCCGCACCCGTTGCGAGATAGTGTACTGTATTTATATATATATATATATATCCATATAGTATATAGGCAGGTTAAAATGCCGGGTGCCACCCTTCCCCGAGATGATCATCGCGTATTACGATCAGCTGTACACACCCCAATTTTTTTTTTCTATTTATTTGTACTTTCGTGACAATTTCCCATACATACGAGTGCGAATTTTAGAGAACGTTGTAGTTTAGAGCATTAAAACTCCGAAAGTCGAAAAATTCCAAGATTTCGGTCTATTTTAAACCTTTGATGTTATACCCTCGATAGTTATATTCAAATCGGCTGTACAGACTTTCGGAAAAAGACCCTTTCGAAAAACTCTTACGCGGTGATATTAAAATTTCTGACTTTGAAAATTCGGAATATTAACCCTGCCTCATATATCGTCTAATAACATATAATATTAGCAACGATTCAACAATCACAAGGGTACACTATCTACTAATGTGCGTAGCCACGTATATCTCTGGGTAGACAGAGGGAGAGGGACGATGAGATACCCTTATCAAGGCTGAGGCACGCGTCTCCTCATTAGCGTCAGGGGAATCCCCGCCGGTTGAGTGTGACAAAGATAGCGCACGACGCTTTGGATGGGGTTGCCAAGGGAGGGGAGGGAGTGCGTCGGACAGATAGGGGTGAAAAATGCCTGTCGTGTGAAAATGAGACCGACGCAGAGAGAGAGAGAGAGAGAGAAAAAAAAGAGAAAGAGGTTTAAAAATTGGAATGTAAATTTCGAAATTTGATATGACTATTTTCCTCCTTTCTTAATTTTTTTTATTTTCCCCCGTTATTTTTCTCTTTCCTTTCTTTTCCCGTTTAGAAGAGAATTCGAGAACGATAGTTGGACCCACACACACATACAGATCTTTCTCGCGATCAAATGATAGAAAAAGAAATCCGCATTCTGCATCGGGTTTATGGGCTTAATAATTTTCCTCGTTATATCTCTTCTATCTCGCGGTTTTCCCTACGCGGTAGGTAGCTAGGTAGGTAGGTAGGTACTAGCTTTTTATCAGCGTACCTAACTCCCGCACGGATATATACGCAAAATTCGTATTACACTCCGCGTACCGCGACTAAACTTTTAAATGGTTCGGCAGTAACAATAACAAGTTTCATACTTTATGGGGTACGGGTACGGGGTGTAGGTACTTATTGTATACCTAGAGGGTGCGTCACTCCAAGGATTATAATACTTTTCATTTTTCTTATTTTCTTTATTCATTTCCCTTTTTTCAAATGATAACTTACGTTTTACAAAAAAACTACTCTATCTCTCCATTTTTATATTACTTTTTATTTTTCTTTATACAAATTTCTAATACATATAAATTTAAATATATTTCTTTATTTTTCGTCGTACATATTTTCCGCAGTCCAATACCGTACTATGGTATATAAATTCGCGTAAATTCAATGTCTAGCTCGGTTGTATTTATGCGATAATAAGTATCTACGTGTAAGTAAGCCAAAGTGTAGGACGTACGTAATCTGTATACTTAGAATACCTCGCGGTATACAAGCTCGTACGAAATCTCGTAAGCTCCGATTCCCCAGATTTCTTCTTCTTCTTCTTCTTCTTCTTTCGTTTCATTTTTCTTTTATTCTCGTCTTAGTCCCTTTTATGTATTTACGTATAGTTTAGAGACTATCTCATAAAAATATCCCGTGAATTATATACCCGTACAAGAGAAATACATACGGGGGGTGGATTAATTTTCGAAGACAAAAGATTCGGTAAAGTTAAATTAGTATTATTTTCAACTCGCACAGTTTTAATTTGTCTCTTTGCGTGACGCTCTGGTTTAAGCCAAGTTCAAGCCTTTTATTCATAAGAAATAAAAAAAAAAGAAAAATAAAAACTAGTACAGGGAGGGTTTTATTGCCGATATACACGCTAAGGGGTAGGATGGTCGAATAAATCTGTAAATAAATTGAGAAGCAAATAAATAAATAAATAAATAAATAATTCAATTAATTATTAAGTTATTATCGTCATTCGTAAATTTGAAAGCTATGGAAAATAATTAATAAGTAATTATGTGAAACAGCTGTTCTGTACAGGCCGTTTAAACCACCATCTGGCCATATGTTCGTTTTCACTGCCACATCAAACCACCGGGGCAGGGAAGGAATAAGTAGGCGTCAGCCGAGCGTTTATTAATATATTTTTTTTGCTCTTTCTTTTTCTTTTTTTCTTTTCTTCAACAAACCGACGAGAGAGAGAGAGAGAGAGAGAGAGAGTGAGAGAGTGAGGGATAGAGTGGGGCTTCGTTAATTACAAGTGTATCAAATTTGATTGATTAGCTGGGGCAGGTAATTAATCGCTCCGTATTATGACTTTCCATTAAACGACGATGCCTCCGGGAACTAGACACCTCGGTCTTCTCTCCATGCTACATGCTCCATCCTCCATCCTCTTCATCCCCAGAGATTCTATGCCTCCTACCATATATATATATATATATATATGTATAGAGATATATGCATTGTCAGCCTTATAACACTTGAGATTATATCGGGAGGTTTTATCATATCTTAGTTTAGTTTTTCCAAGCGAAAGATTGTATCGTAAAGAGTTTATTCCCGTTTCTATACCTACTCACACGTATTTAGATTATAAATATATGTATACGTATCTTTGATGGCGATTTGAAAAAAAAAAAAAGAAAAAAAAAACGCTTTAATTTACCTGTCAAGCATATGACACAACTTGCCACTCTATCACTATACGATAACATTTCACAACATATGATAATCCACGATCATGATTATACTACCAAGTGGAAAAAGATATATTTATCTTATTTTTATTTTTATAAAAGAACGAACAGTTTCATTTCATCTCGTTATCGAATAAAATTTGAATTGACATAGAATGCCCTATACACGTATACACAACGCCTTTTATATCAGGGCATATATATATATATATATATACTGTCTCTCTGACGGGGGTATGGTATACCTATACGTACGTATATAATACACATGAACGCGTATACACCTACATACACGTAAGCGAAACTGATCGATGTATACCCCTACCTTCGAAGAGGCTCGCGAGCTGGCAGAGGGACAGGCCGGGGAGACAAAGCATGCAATCAAAACGTTAATTACATTAAAATGAGTCCAAGACTAGACCAATCAGGCTCAGCTAGCGATGGCTGGGAGCTGAGATAGAGTCCAAACTTTTAGCGTTTAGAAAAACGGGATTTTATTCGATCTACGTTGGACGAAAGATGAGGAAATTTACATTAAAATATTAAAACTTAGTTTAAAAAGGATGAAATGAATTTGTCATTTAATTTTCGTCCATCGATGAGATTTTTTTGTTTATTTAAATTCATTTTTGCTTTTCTATTTTCATTATTTTTATATAAAATAATAGTATATGGTTTACTTGTATGTTCGTACCCATTGCTAGACGGGAGGCTAATATCTGAGGCAGTTCTAATATATAGGTTCGAGTTCTGTACATCGGGCCAAATTGCACTAGCGAGGTAATAGGAATTTTGATTGACTGAATTAAATGGTTATTGGAAAGGCGGGTTCTTTTTTGTATCGATTAGGTATATTAGAAAAGAGTTGAGTGAGTAAGGGGTAGTGGTGCTGGTGGTGGGGTAAGCGGGAAATTGGGAATAAAAAAGGAAGAAAAAAAATTAGAAAAAACGAAAAACATCTTCGAGGTAATTTCTTGTCAAGTCTCAGATAACTTGTTTCAATTTTAATTTTGTTCTTCTTTATTTTTGCTGCACCTCTCTTTCACATACATCGCTTCAATATTTCACACATCAATTTTATCAGAGTATGTAACATACATTCTCACTCGATCTTTTTTTTTCTTTTTTTTTTTTTTAAATTAATATCCTCTTTTTCAGCCAGTTCAACAATATCTTGTAATATAACATATTATGTACAAATTTCGACAGCATACATTGAACTTTTGATTTTTTTTTCTTCTTCAAATCCACGTGGATCCCCGATTCATTATCATTATTGTTAATATTTAGATGATTATTATTATCGTCAAACAAGCCAGTTTTAATGAAAAATAAACAAATCTCAATATCAATTTTCTTCTCTCTCCCTCTCTCTCTCGCTCTTTTTTAATATTTTTTTACGTCGTTTCGGTCATTATTCCTTTACCTTTTGTATAGATTTATTAATATTTCGTTCGTTATACATATGTACCCTATACAAGGGGCGAAGTGAACTTCCAGGCTGAAAATTGATAAATTTTTGTATTTTTTCAAAAATTTATATATATGTATAAAAGAAGAAATACAAAAATACGAATTTCGTCAATTTTTTTCTTTTTTATCCCATCTTCTTCACACACAATATCCCCTGTATATATTAATATCATATATGGATTTTGAACCGTTGAAAAGTGGCCCAGAATATATCGCGAATTTTTTTGCCACGTTTCTTCATCCTATCCTTATATAAACATACACACGGATATATTATATATAATGGTTATATACGCCTTTCGAAGTTCTCGGTCTTGAAACAAACAAACGAACCAAATAATTAGCGTAATTAAAGCCGGCCAATTTGCGCTCGAGACAATTAAAGAGGGCCGAGTTTGGGGGCAAGGGAGGAGGAGGGTTGCCTCATTAGCAGTCAAGCGAATGTGTCAGAGGGAGAGAAAGAGAATGAGAGAATGGGAGAGAGAGAGAGAGAGCGAGAGATTGCGAAAAGCGGAAAGTCGCGTAAGTTGTTTGTCGCGTATTCTATAGACTGTAGTATATACCTATACTACATAAGAAATTAATAATTATAAAATGAGAAACTGGATATAATAATGTTATTTGATTTATATTAAAGGATGGATTTGAGTGAGGTGAGATTTTGGAGAGAAATTTCTTCGGAATATTTCTTACGATTAACTTTTTTTTTTCTTCTTCTTCTTCTTCTTCTTCTTCATCAAATCGATTTAAGAGTTAGTTAGTATAATACCTGATCGGAATAATTACCTATAGATAGAGTTTTGTCATTAGCGCTAACTCGAGTCACTACTTAGGCACATTCCAGATACGGTCAGTCTTAACGAACGTCTGCCTCGCCGCTAATTAATAATCCAATCAACGCGTTTTAATTAAATACCTAGACTATAACAGACGGATATCCATACTCGACTTATATACTATACACCATTTCGATTGAAAACTTGCGACAAACACCAATTTGCTAATCCTAGTTCTCTGTACACATGTGGGATATCAATACATATAGATCCTTGTAGTATATAGGTCTCATATAGTTCAATGTTCGTACGTGTCGAAGTTCAGAATTTCCAAAGTCCCGTGGGGTTCGATATTCCAAATTTCAATATTACCGAATCACAGTTTTTGAAAAATTCCGAAAGCTCTCTCAACTCCGAAAGGCCAAGACTTCGAAACTTGAAATTAATGCATATGTATTCATTCAGCGTCTAATAACTCGGACTGTATCAATCTTATCGAAACGAATTTACTTTTTGGAAAAAAAAGATCCTATCAATTATTCACAACGCTTCAAGCTTGAATACATTTCTGAAAATTCGAAATTTATCTTTATAATTCGACGAATAATTCGTGAAGCAATAAAACTATCGGTGATTGATATCAGTCTAATTTTGAATAAAAATTGATTAGATACGGATTCGAGATTTAACCGTTGCATATAGCATAGCAGCGAGTTTAATGCGGAAGATAGTTATAATCGGAATCGTCAAAAGCGTTGAGATCAGATCAGATCGGACAGATAAATTGGGAATTTAATTATAGTAACTGTCAGAAAGTAATTAAATTAATAACAAGATATCGGGGATCCAATCAACCGTTGCAACCTTTAGCCATGTGCCTTTCACATTCCTGATAAAATAAATTATGCGTCCTTCGCGGGTTGTGTATACGTACAGTTAATACGCGAACTCAACTCAACTCAACTCGACTCAACTCAACTCCTATATACAGAATATTCAGTATTAAATGACCGATGATCGTAATTAGTGCTATACCTACCTACGTACGTACTTACCTTTACCAATAAGGAAATTGTGTAATTAGTTCGAATATCTTTAGCATCTAGATCGATTTTTAATATGCATAAGGCATAAAGAGAAAGATCCAGAAAAATTGATAATTTTTATTTAATTGTTTCACCGGTTTGCAAAAAAAAAAATGAAATTAATAATGATAATAATAATAATAATAATGAAAAGATAAGCAAACTACAAGATATATTACTATGCCGACGTGGACGTTGGCAACGTCTCCCACGGGGAATTTTCTTCCGAAAGATAAACTCAACTCTTTCAACGTCTGTTGACTCTGTACAAGTGGTGCAGCATCCAGCTAGCACCAGAAGCACTGGCTCCTATTACCTCGCTGTATCCTGCACCTCCTTTTAGCACTCCATAGTAGCAAACTGGTTTTAATTATTCGCTTAATCTGGCTGTGTTGTTAGTTCTTAGTTAGTCATCCCCATCCCCATTCCCCATCCCCTATCCTCTATCCTCTATCCTCTATCCCCATACCGAATGGACAGTAGCTTTTCATTCCCAAGATACTTGGACTGTAGTGCACGGAGATTTTATCACCTTTCAAAAGATACCACGCACCCTCCTTCCTTCTCCTACTTATAGTCATCCAAGAAACTGCACATTGCAGTACAGATTTTAATCGGATAAAAGGTGCTAATTAATTCGCTAATCTCCGGAATTGTATACATAACATACATACGTAAGACATGTGTGAGCTATCTACCAAATCTCTCCTCCTCCACCATAAGAAAATCAATTTATTAACGAAACCCTTTAAACTTATAGAAAATTTGTTATTCTTGATGTTTCAGGCTATACGGAAGTACAGGGGCTTGTGCAGGTTGTTCCCAGGCGATACCAGCCAGCGAATTTGTGATGAGAGCTGGAGGCTCGGTTTTTCACCTCAAATGTTTCACCTGCAGTAAATGTGGAACGCAATTAGTTTCCGGCGACAGGTAAGAGATTGAATTTTCCTCTGACAAAAAAATTGTCCAAACTCAATAATTTCTAGAATTTAAATAACAGTTGGGAATCTTTGTTCTATGTTTGTGCAGATATTGCCTTTTGGCCGGTGCACCAGTGTGCGAAACGGACTGGCATAAAATGGTGAAATCGTCAGGTGTAGGTGCGAGTGGAAACGGGGGTGCCCCGGTGAGAAAAGGCAAAGTTGGGAGGCCCAGAAGAAGCAGAGACTGAGCCGCCAACCCGGTCGGTCGCCCTAAGAAGGTCCAAGCCTCCGCTCAATCGGCACCTACCTCATCAACGGTTGTACCACCCTTAAACCAGGTAGACGTTGTGGATGTAGGCGTCGGGGTTGGGGTCGGAAGCGTAGAGACCTACTCTCCGCCACCGCCGGGTCATCAGAATAACTTTGGTCATCATAATCATCATATTCAACAGCAACAGCACATCCAGCATCCGCACCATATACAGCACCAGCATTTGCATCAACACCATACGCACCATGAAAACCAGCATCAAATGATAGTGCCGATTCATCATCCGGGTATTTCGGGTGGTCAGCATCACCACCATCACGGTTCTTATCAGGATTGGAACCACTGGTCAGAGCCATGTGACTGAAGTCGTTATCATCTCTGACAGTTTATTTAAAAAAAAAACTGACATTTTTCTTACGAATGATGTGGTATACAAGGTATATTTACGTTTATTTATATATCAACAGTGTATAAACCAGAAGCCAAAGTGAATTATAGAGACAGACGACGGGACGGGACGCGACGCGACGCGACGCGAACCCTCATGCAGTGATCGCGGTGCGATATATATATATATATATTCGTATTATATCGTTCAGGGAAACCCCCTAATTACACTGGCGAAGAAATTCTTTGTCGTTCATTCGCCGATATGTGATCGTTTGTGATCGTTCCATGGTTTTTATTTGAGAGCAACTGTTGTTTAAAAATAAAAATTAAAGAAACAGAGAAAAAAAAACAAAAAACTTGATAAACTCGCGTTTGGAAGAAGTAAAATGACAAAAAAATATATATATATGTATATTATATGTATGTATATATATATATATATAAAACGAATAGAAACAATTTTCTTTTCTTCTTGCCTGTGAATAATAATAATAATAATAATAATAATAATAATAATAATAATGAAAATAATAATAATAATAATAATAATACTAATACTAATACTAATAATAATAATAATAATTAAATTAAAAAAAAAAAAAAGGAAATTTTGAAAAAAGAAAAAAGAACATTAATTTTTTTTCCCCTTCACGGTGTGAAAACACGCGTTTTTTCATGTGACACGTGCATGCAATAAGAAAAGAATTGCACGTTCTCGCATATTCGTATATACATCGCACTGATTATCTTCGGTCAGAGATCAATTAAACAATAAAACAATTGAATAATTAAAGAATAATAAAGAAAAAAGAAAAAGAAGAGAAAATTAATAAAATAATAACCAAGATAAAATTTATAATCATCGCGGCATAAAGTATTTATATATATTTTTATTCAAAATCAATATTGTGTAATGTATTATACCTATTTCAGCTGTATAATAATGAATTGTACACTTTAGGGTATTATGTACTTACACCGAATCGTGGGAAGAGAAAAAAATAAAATAAAAACACGTATTTACACAGTGAGAAAGAGAAAGAGAGAAAGAGAGAGAGAGAGAGCGAGAGCGAGAGACACTGGAAACGAAATGAATAATATCTGTATACTGCATATAAAAAAAAAAAAAAAAAACGCATGTATTGTATTGTATTGTACATAGTCTCAGATCTGTAATCTTTGCTCAACGGGTTGTTACGCGGCGTTTCAAAAATTTCATTTCTCTTCGTTTTTTGGATTTTTTTTTTTTGTTTCCTTCCGCTTCTGATTTATTTTATTTTATTTTTTGTCTTCTTTTGCACAATTTTTAGTTGCGGTTTGTCAGTAATAATTATATTTGTCTTTTGAAAATCACCGAGTCTTTGTACGCGAGACCAGGCTCACTCAGACCCCTGCCCCCCATCCGACCCCCCCAACTTCGTTTAGCTTAACTTGACTTGACCTATAAGTTCGTTAAGTATCTCTTGTTTCCGTTTCTAGCGCGGTTAATCATTTTTCATTCGACGCCAATTTAAATCCTCGAAAGAACTCCCTAACGAACCCTTTCTCTCTCGCGAGTTTAAATCAGCGAAGTATAGTATACTATATAAACTTTGATTTATTTATTTTCTTCTCTCTTCTTATTCTTTTTTTTTTTTTTTACTTTTTTCTTGATTTCTGTCAATTAATTTTTATAATATTATATACATGAGGTATATTGGAATTAATTAAAGAGACGATTTATACGGGGGTGCAGGGAAGGGTAGCGACGACGCGACGATATTTTCAATATTTTACAGACAGTATTTATAAACGCAATATGTTTGATCGTTTATTATATATATATATATATATATAAAAAATATCGTGTAAATAAATATTTAGACGGTTGTTCGTTCGGGTTTTTTGAGTAAAAAAAAAAAAAAAACAACACAACACAAAAAACTTCGAATAAATTCGTCGTATAAGCAATAAAAGAAAAAAAAAAAAAACAATTTACGATAAATGATCATCTCACGTATGATATAGTATATATATTATTACGGTATATATTATATCTACACAAGATTTTAAATGAAATAAAATGTGAAAGAAGAGTGAGGTGGATGGAAAAAAAAAAACGAAAAAGGAAAAAGAAAAAAAAACGAATGAATTAATGAATATAATACGTTTATTTACATATTGTTGTATTGTAAAATATAAAGAAATACGAAAAAGAGAAGAAAAGAAAGAAAAAAATAAAAGAAAAAAAGGAACCTAGCAATGACATCCATGACATACCTTAATTAAAATATAATTACCTTGATTGATTTATCGTGAGAAAGAAGAAGCGAGAGAAAAATCGAGTGTGTGTGAAAGGGAGAGGAAGAGAGAGAAAGAAAGAGACACAGAGAGCGAAATATATATATATTATATAGTAATGGATACATAATCTTGATTGAGAAGAAATAAGGGATGGTGAAAACGTTGAGTTCTCTCTACAAACAAGAAATAGAAATCTACCTTACACGAATATAATATGAAAAATGAAAAAAAAAAAAATGAAAAATTGACAGGGTCTCGAGCATCTGCAATAAATGTATCATAATTGTATAATCTATAAATAACTAGATTCTCACGATGATATATATATACAGGGTAATTCATAATTCGTGACTAATCTCTTGAGGGGTTAATCCTTGTCAAAATTGGGATCAAGACTTTCTCAGCCATTTTTCTCCTTAGGAATAACGATTTTTTCGACTTTTTTTTCCGTATCATTTGTCGATTTTCAAAAACCCCAAATGATACCAATGAGTTTTTTGTTTTTTTCAATAATGGAGCAAGTTTACGGTGAAAGTTTCGTATTTGGTGGAAGATGTATGAAAAATGTGTTTCTGGTTTCAAGGAAAAAAATCATTCTTCGGAAAAATGGGTGAGGAACTTTCGATCCCAATTTTGACGAGAATTAACCCCTCGAGAGATTCGTCTCGAATTCTGAATCTCACTGTAAATATATACATACGTATATATATATATATTTAAATGACTTTTGAATCAATGCTGTTTTCATTTTTCAATTTATAGTACGTATATATGTATATAAAATTTCATAATAAATATACCTATATTTATATGTATATCTATGATTGTATATAGATATGGATATTGATATTGATATTGATATTGGTATTGGTATTAATTGAAACGAGTTGATTTAGATAAATTTTTGGTGATTATATAATTTAAGGGAAAGTAAACAGCATCGAATCAATCGTCTTCGAAGCTCAATAAATCTTGGATGTAAAACCTACCTACCTAATTACCTAATTACCTAAAACCTGAAACATACCTTATACCCTTACCGCAATCATTTCGTTTTAATATGGAAATTAATCTTGTCGCATCTAATAATTCACATGTGATTTATAAACACCCACCCACCCATCTACCTACCTACCTAAAAACATACTATTACCTATTACAAAAAAAAAAAAACCATAAAACACAAAAAGACGAAAAATCTGGAATGGAAAAAAAGACAACCAAGAGTATATGAATGAAAAATGAAAGATAAAAAGAAAAAAAAACTAACAAATGACACAGAAATTGAGTAAATTGAAATTGAAATTAGATAAAAAAAAATAAGAATCAGAGAAAAATTATTTTTTTCATGCCAGAAATTACTATATTAATATTATCCATATTTCGGCACACCAAAATACATTACATAAAATATAATAATAATAATTGAAATAAGAAAAACATACTCACACATGCATACACACACACACACACACACGAGTGCAGAAAGAGAGAGAGAGACACATACGTGCGCGTATTGACGCTAATAATTGTCTTTTCAAGACGATTATCAAAATGAAACGAAGAATAAACGAAAAACTCAAAGAATAAAGAAAAAAAAAACAAAAAATAAAACTAGAAAAAAAAAGAGGCAAAAAAAAAATATTACCTAGATAAAAAGTGTAATTTAAACTGTACATAGGTACGTTTTGTATATTGTTAAAATTTGTGTGATATAAATGGTTATTTACGATTAATTATTTCATTAATTAAATAATTCATTATTATTATTATTATTATTATTAATATTAATATTATTATTATTACTATTATTATTACTCTTATTATTATTATTATTATCATTATTATTATCATTATTATTATTATTATTATTATTATTATTATAAATAGTTATCCAATGGCTGGCGTCGTCCCGACGAGAGTTATCCCTTGATCAATACCAAGAATATAAATTCACACACAGAGCGAGGAGGAGGATGAGTGTAAAAAAAAAAAGAAAAAAAAAAAAAAATAGAAACCCTTTACCCAGTTGGAAAGGAACATTCATATACCTACCTATGTATAGACAAATACCTATATTCATCTACTTGTGAGAATTATATATAAAGGACAGAGATTGGATAATATACTGGGCAGTGTATTGGTAGCTGCATATATATATATACCTATAGATGAAAATCATAGATGTCTACCTAACTACCTAAATAACGAATGATAAGGTAAAACATAGTTTTCGTTTTTTTTTTCTTTTTTTTTTTTCTCTCTCTTATTTTCAAATTTAATTATTGTCAATTTATAGATTGATTTTCATATTTTATTCATTTATTATCTCGATTTCTAAGTCGGGGCAACGGGGGTTTTCCATTCTCCGGCCTCTTGTAAAATATATTACGCCACCAAGTTTATTAATTAATAAAAAAAAAAAAAAAAACAACAACATAATACAAGTTTTCATACCACGTCTTATTATATATATATAAATATATACACACACATGTATTTATATATATTATTCTGGGACTCTGAATCCGCACGCGGTCAGATGATAACCAGAAACTCTCCCTCACCTAAATTTCCCAATTATTATATATTCTCATATATATACATCGCACTTTCCTAAAATTATATATAAACCACCTTTTGGACCGATATTTAATTTAAAATACTGCAGAGTTGTTAAACTCGTCTCCTAGAACCTCGAAAGGTAAGAGTGAAGACCGGAAGTATATAGTATTTCGAGTCAAAAGGTAAATTGAAAAAAAGAAAATCAAATATCTCTTGATTCGTTTGGATATTTTTCTTTATTTATTTATTTAGTCATTTTTTTCTTACTTCTCGTTATTATTCTTACCAAAAAAAAAAAACACGTCCTCTCTTATAAATATATTTATTATACGTATATCTATATTAGACTGTGTTGAAGTGACAACGATTTTTACGTTCACTCTCGGTGTACCCTAAAAAAAAATTGAGTACATAGTCAAACTGGATGAATGGTGCAATTTGGGGACTGTAGACCGATATTAAGGGTTGTTTCAATGGTTTTTTTTTCAAATTCACATCTAAATAAGACCGGAAAATTTTCATCCAAGTGGTTGCATCGCGTCTTCTCGTATCGCACATCATCCACAGGTGATGAATCTCTTTCGCAAACTGAGTTCTTCAAGATTGAAATGGACCATTCATATAGTTTGACTATATCGTCAAGTTTTTAAGATATTTGCACGCCAAGAGTGAACGAAATAATCGTTGTTACCTAAACACAGTCTAATCTATACAGATATAGATATCTCTACTTTATGTATGTATGTAGATATGTAGTACCTATATACCGCGCGTCGCGGTGAATGCCAACATCTCTCGGTCTCGGCGATTTATTTGCCTGACAATTAGCGAGGTCCGTCCACTTTACAGTGATTAACGAATATTTACATCTGTTATTCTTTGATTTTTTTTTTTCTTTCTTTCTTTCTTGCTACGATTTCTCGTTGTCTCTTATTCACTTTGTACATGGAGCAAGGTGTATTTAAATATCTCGTGATGTGTTTAATTAGATTCTGACGTAAGTCCAAGATCTATCCGTGGTGATTTTATTTTCTGGCATGTTGAATATGCATCGCGTATAAAATTCGTATATGTATTATTACATCGAAAATGAAAGTTCACGTCAACGTACCCTACGGACAGATATAAGATATATATTTGTATTTGCAAATTCTGAGGGATGCTCAGGTATATACCGTTGAATTTTACGTCGGTAGATTTCGACCCGTATTGTAGGTTTATACGTATGTAATATACCACACACACCTGCGTATATATATATATATACAGAGAGAGAGAGAGAGAGAGAAAGGGAAACGGCGAGCGAGCGACTTGAAGCTGAGTTAATTAACGCTTTAGTCCGAGGTCTGATTTACGGAGCGTCTAATTAGCGCGTCCGAGAACGATAAAGTATATATTGTGATTAGTCCTGGTACCCCGACGTATTAATACAGCTGAATGATGCCGAGGCAGTTCGCGCAAAACCCCGGGCTAAATTTTCGCGTATACATACATATACATATATAGATATAGGGTTGGTTATCCGCGATGTATACGTAGGTATAGTATATGTGTGCTTGTTCAAGCACTTTTCAAAAACCATTATATATTTATATTAAAGAAGTGAAAGAGGAGGTGAAAATGAAATTTTATCATCAAACTGTATACATAAATAAATATATGTATATGTATATGTATATGTATATGTATATGTATATGTATATAGGTATGGTTTACTTTTTCAACTAAAAAGCATTCGTTGGATTGAAATGAGAGCCTTCCTCCCGCTCCTCCGCAACCCCGACCACCACCGTTCTCTTCTGCACCCTTCGTCTCTCCTCTTATATATCCACTCTTAACGAGCTCCTCGCCGCTTTGAATAACGCGATACAGAGCGATTCGGGCTAATTACCAACCCTCAAACCCTGCAGGGAGAAGAATCAAGATGGCGTGCACGAGCCACCTTCGTCCTTCGACGGTTTTACTCACTCCTGTATATTACATAGCTCTCACATCTCTTCTCTCTTATCGTCAAACGGTAAACTTGAACGACGGTCCGTCAGTCGTCGACGGGCCCTTGCGGGGGATACGTCATTACTCACGTACCTCGCTCGAGCGAACTCGAAACCAACACACATTCATGTATTTCTATATTCACATACGTAGCTATCATTATATACTATACCCATATACCTATAACATTCTGTGTTATACGTGGGAAAGAAAGTTTAGCCTCTCTCTCTCTCTCTCTCTCTCTCTCTGCATATATATATATATTTATATATGTATACATAATGCGCGTTTAACTTTCGTTCGCAACTATATACCATATTATATATCAGGCGTAAGGAAACTTTTGGGCGAAACAAACGCAGCTACTACGCGGTATATAGGTAACGCAGGTTCGTTCTATCCGTCAAGACGCGTGGCTGACGGTTGCGAACCCCATTCTCTCTCTCTCTTTCTCTCACACAAACACAAACACACACACACACACATACTCTCTCTCTCTCTCTAGTCCTGATTTCTAACGCCTTCCAACGTCCAACTTCTGGACGTAATTAATTCTCGAGCTAACGCGGAATGCCATAATTAATTCTTGGATGGGGTTTCCTGAAGGGGGTTCTACTAACAATATGTATCCGATCCGATTAGAGGTCTGCAGGGTACTGTCCTACCCTGATACTCCACGGGAGCTATGCAATTAATTAAATTCACTTTATGTACATACACTAAGATCGTTAATATCTAACGACGAACTCAACCACACTCTGCCATATATATATGTATACATATTATATTAGGGAGCTTCTTAATTCGGTGATATTAAAATTAATTTCAATGCTCACATGGGCTTGAACGTCTACAAATATATAGAAAAGAACAAAATTTAGCCGAATCCCTGGGTTCCTATCTCAAGTCTAGCTACTACCCCCAAAGACTTCGAACTTGACCATTTGAATAACACACGATTTTCCCTACTTGGGGGGTAAAAGTAGCAAAAATTGTAAAATCGTAATTAGCTAAGATCGGTGATGATTTTTTTTTTTTTGGATTTTAAGATTTCTTTCACCGATAAAATACTAAGTAAATAAAATTAATACATATACCAGGTGAATGGATTTTACAGTAAGTTTAATTTAAGCATTTTTATAAACGTCTGAAATCTCCACCTGCCGCTTAGCAAATGGCAGATTTAATTAAAGATGAGATCTCCTTTGCGGCGTGCCTGGTTCGTATTTTTAAAGCAAATAATTAATATTGTAATAGGCTATATCTCGCTTTTTCTACCTTATAGTATATACATCATGAGGTGGTGAGACGATGAAAGAGAGAGAGAGAGAAAGATGGGGTCAACAGGATACACCACCTGCCACGTCAAAGGTCAAGGTATTAAAACCGAGTCTAGTTTCAACGTTACGGTTCGACGCAGTTTGTGCATATATACCCCATACCAATACCCATACCTCTATACCCAATACACATATAAAAATATACATGTGAGTAGGTATTGTGTACGATTTACAGCGAGCAAAGAGCTAGGCTGCATAAGGCCTTTAGAAAATTACATTTCACTGGTCCTCCGGATCGCGTTCAGCACAGGTACGAAGGTAGGTAGGTAGGTAGGTATATACATACTATATACATACGTATACGTTTTATTATCCGAGTCTCGAATCTAAATTAAGTGTATTTTATTTAACTCTCATTCTGTAACATTACCGAGATCGGATCTCTCCTCTACTCTACTCTACTCTACTCTACTCTACTCACGTCACCTTATCTCTCTCTTTTTTTTAATTTTATTTATTTTTTATTTTTTTCTTCTTCTTCTTCTTCTTTCCTTTTTCGTCTTCGCTGCGTTACACATAGATTCACATCCTACAATATTCCAACCTTTTTTGATTACCTACCCGTTTAATTTCATGCTATGAAGATCAGTCAGATGCAGCTGCTTAATTTTTTCTTTATTTCATTCTATCTTTTTCATTTTTTTTTTTTTTTTCTTTTCCTAAATCACGACGATATACTATTATAATACTCTTGATGGACTTTTAATCGGCAAATTTTCGGCCACTATATAAAACCTCTCTGGGTCCCCTCTCTCTATTTCTCTCTTTGGTTTCAACGGTTATAACAATAGCCGATAATCACCGATTAAAATCTCATTATACGAAAGAAAAAATAAAAAAATAAAAAGAATAATTACTAGGTACGTAACCTGTGCAAGGCCAAACCAAGGCCCCTCTTTCTCTTTCTCTCTCTCCTTATTTCCAGACTTTTGCGTATTTTGTTAATATTTCGCAACTCGGTGGTTATCGCCGCCCCCGCTGCAATAGCACTTTCATTTCCATCGTTCAGTTTGCGCGTATATAAGCGATAGAAACGCGTCTGTATATATATATACATACGTACCTATATGTGAATGATACAGTCTCGCATATTATACGTGTGGTATAATATCTATCTATACGTTTATTCGCGGTAGAACCGACGTCGACGTCGACGTCGACGGCGTCGGTGGTGCGCGGGGAGAATACAATTATTATTTTGAGTGGCTGCCGACGAATGGGGGGCGTGCTAATATTTTATTTAAGAGACAATCGCCTAATAGCGACCCGTTTCAAGGGGTAGATAACTGAGAAGGGTTTTCGGCGGGGCGAGAGACGCGGCAGACGTTACATTAGTAAATTAACTGTCCCTGGGTGTCGGGGTACACTGCCTCCTACGAGATATAGAAAAAAAAAAAAAAAAATACATATATATATAATAATTATCTATCTCTTTCTCTCTCTCTCTCTTTACGAACTAACGAACGAACAACATTTTCGCTGAAATTTTCTACGGAATAAACACCATCGATGTTAAACTAAAAAACCAGCAACGCCTGATTCTTGGCAACCAAACGCACAGACTTCTCTTCCAATTATTCAAAATCTGTCAATTTTTCACGGACACCCATGAGTAAGAAGTACGCAGAGTTTACAGATTCAGAAAAGCGACGATATGTGATGGGAATTCGAAAATAACACCGAAGTACTAAAAATCGTGTGTGGTTTAAATGGGAAAGTTCAAAGGCTTTGAGGGAGTACTTAGAATTGAGATAGAAACCCGGGGTTTTGGCTAAATTTTTTTTTTTTATATGTATTTGGAGACGTTCTGGCCCATGGGAGCATTGAAATTAATTCGAATATGACCGAATTAAGGGCCACCCTTAATATATATTATATTGTATATATATATTCCTATTAGGGTGGGTTGCGTCGTTTGGCTAACGTTTCGTCGCGAATCTCGGGAGCTTTTGTAAGCCTGCTCCGAAACACGTCAGTTCCAGTAAAACGAATTTAACCTAATTTCTAATTATTCCGGTAGAACGATTCTAATTAGTGTAACGCGCCCCTTGTATATATATCCGAAACAGAATCGTTCGCCGGTAAATAAGTCCCAGATTTCTCCTATCAAGCCAGATTCTCATGCCGAATCAAAACGAGGATATAAAATTAACTTCAGACAGATAACATTCAGGAAATTAAATTTCTGCAATTTTTAGCCCATAAACGAAAAAGAAAAAGAAACAAACCGAAATAAATAAATAAATAAATAAATAAGAAGTAAAATATTTTTTACGAGAATATGAAATACATTATACGAAAGTGTATGTAATACATATATATATATAGAGAGAGAGAGAGAGACGAGAGAACTTACCAGTAAACACCCATCCCTTACCCTTCAGCCCACCACCCCCTCTTTCATTTACCAGGGAGTGTAGGTATCTCTCGGGCTGGTATAATTAATTATGTTGTTTTAATTATCTGACAGCTAATTAGGCGCGCAATTATGAAAGGCAAACACAACAAGAAGGTAGTTGGGTAGGGGGATGTTCACGTAGCGGCAGTGGGGGATGAAAACTCGCTTTGCCAGAGAATTGATAGAGGTGGAGAAGTACGGGCTCCCGGGCTCTGCTCTACATATACCATAGACACGTATTTCAACGTGTTATATACACAGGGGTCCGTCATCAAAATATACATTACAAGCACGCATATGCTATATATGTATGGTGAATTCTATGTGTTTTCACCTAGCCTCGGACGATCACCGTACTTCCAATTTCTGTTACCTTTTAATACTATCCGATAAACTTACCAAAAAATTGTAAATGACGATGATACGAGGCAAGGTGGGAAACACATGGAATTCCCCATATAGAAATGAATGAAAAAAAAATTAGCCATATAATTTAAGGCAATAAAAAATTCTTCCGGTTCGCCTCGGATCAGTCCGACTATATCACTACCTACACTCCTTTATCTTTCGACTAAACAGTGAAACACAATAAGCAGGGACAACTCTCTCTCTCCCTGCTAGTAGATGTAGGTATTATAGGTAAAGTAAGAGAGGGAGGAAACCAATTAAAGTTTCACCCCGTCAATTTGGTTATTTAAGATAAGTTGAGCCTAAAGAGACTCCGGGGCTCTGGAAGACGCCTGTAAGTTCACTCGGCTCTTCTCTCCCCAGTTTCTCCCTTGCTTCGATCTTCTCGCTGTACCACATTTACGGTCTTAACCTCGGCGACAAGCGTCCGTCAGTAATTGTTTGCCAAACTCTATCCCTTACCCTCCTCCCCGCCGTTTCACCCTCAATTTATCTCTTTCTCTACAGATCTTATTACCACTTGCGTATACTATATCGAAAGCATCTAGAATCGAATGATGCCATGTTAATGGGGATCATTTTTGGGATTAAACTGTTTACCCGAATTAAGGGGATACCGCGGTAGATTGGGTAGGTGGGATCTTGAGTGCTTTCAAATTCTGTTCCATTGTTGGGGGATAGCTTGTCCGAAGTAAGCCCATCTTATTTACGGGGACTGGCGTCTAATTAGAAACAAGCCTTAACTCACTGCCCTAGCCACCCTCTACTCCTCTTCCTCACGTATATATATATACAGGATGTTTGTTTAAATTCCAGGGATTGCGGACGATATCCCATAATGCATTAATTTATTGCTCTACTTACCCAAAGGCGACAATTCCATGGGAATCGAGGTAAAGGACAAACTAAGGGATATCAAATTTGAAGCAAGAATTCAACAAGAGCCAAAAAAAAAAACTGCATACATTTCTTGTACCTCAGAATTCCCTGGGTAGGAGTTTTGCAATTTTACCGATTATCAGCAATTTAACAATTTCGGGCTTCGAGCTCTTCCCAAAGTAGCCTCTTATCTTCTCCTTTTTATCCGCGAGTCCTAATTTGCGCAGATATAGGTATATGTGTACACCCCGAGCTACACCCTCGTATAGATGTACAGGTATTATACCGGGAAGTACACGCGGGAAATCCGAGGCACTTTGCGATGGAGAGTGCAGAAGGAAAGTCTAAATCGATCCGGTCCCATTCATTCGTTCATCCATTCTGGGCTCATGTATCTTTAATTCGTCTCTCTAGCTGATCTCCTCGGTCTTTCTCTCTCTCTCTTCTCTCTACTCACTGCTCTCCTCAACCTCCGCATCTACTTCTACCTCCACCATTCTCATCCCCGCATCACCGAAAGTGGCACTCTAGCGGTATTCCGTATCTTATTCAAAATATAACGCACTTCCCGTGTCCCGATGGGGGTTGCCGGGGACGAAGAGGGCGCGGTGGACCTCGGTGGAGGGTGGTTCTTGGTTAGCAATTAGGGGCCGACACGGGGGCCCACTTACCGGATCCCCAAGGGGTTCTCAAGTCCCTGAAACACGCCGCAACCGACGCTACGCGACGCATTTAACCCCGATGTTACAAAATTGACGTACGAATGAGAGAAGAGCGATATTAGGTAAAAATATAAGGGCAGATTTCAGTTCAGCCTAAACCCGATCATATATCTTGAACATATTTCCTCTTTGCATCGTTAAATTTTATCGCGATATTCGCATGGGACAAATTTTCACCAAACTGACAAACAGGCTAACAGGGTCCAGTTGAGAGCTTCTGGTAGCGAAAGACGTAATGGCCAAGTTTGGCCGCAGTCTCATCTAAGTGCCCCATGCATCCCACACCACTGTTACGAGATGCTTTCGATCTCTCTCACGTCCAGGATCTTCTCCAGTTTCCCACTCTGCTAGCCAATTCAGGAAAGTTTGATAAAGAATATGGAAAAAAAAAATACAGAAAGAAAGAAAGAAAGAAGAAAAAAAATGATTAGTGTTTCGTACGTCGTTTAAAAGTGCAGTACGGTCTGCGTGTGTGAATGTCGTCAGTTGAAAATCAAAATTCTAGAGCTTTAAGATTCTGCAGTCGAATTTGACGAGCGTAAAACTTTGGCATGTTCATTTTTGAGAAAGTGTTATTATTTTTCAGTTTTCACTAAATACATTATTATGGTTTTCAGGATACATGCAGGAGGATACCGCGAGGCTTTCACAATAACAGAGCTCGTGAATAATACGTGGAATTACAAACTGGTTCCACCAGCAGTCTGAAAGCTCGTAAAATCTTGCCTGGGAGAAATCGATGGGATTCCAATTCGCAAAAATGGTACGCGCCATCCCCGTGCCCCGTGCCCCGAGTCCTGCGTCCTGCGTCCAAACCCCCTCAACCTCGACACTCCAACATCTCATTCAAAGTATCGCGGCTACATTAATGGATTAACAATAACGTAATGCGAGTTGTCACTGCGTCATTTCAGGAGAGGATAAAACGAAAGTTTGTTTTTCTTTATTCTATTCATTTATTTATTTTTTCCTCATAATACATTTCGAAACGAGGAATCTTTCAAATTTATAATAACACAGCAATATTACTTGTAAGTTATATATTATTTATATAAATACCTACGATAAGCGGAATGAGAAGAAATTATTTCGTTTAAATCTACTGCAGCAGCTCAGACCAGAAATCACGAGGCTTGATCGCCGAGGTATGACTGTCCGTTAACGAGCTAACTTGTTAATTAAATCTCATCTCGGGAACCCGCCTGTTCTTAAATACTAATTAGCTTCACAATTTCGTACGGGAGATTTTTAAACTCAAAATGCTATATGCGCCAGGCTTCGTGTTCGCAGATATATTCATCTCAATATATCAGCTCTAACTCCTCGTTTTTTCATTTTTTTCATTTTTTTCCTTTTTTTTTCAATTTTTTTTTTTATTTAATCGTGTATTTGTGTGCAGAATTGATAATAAGAACCGATAATCGAGGGAATTGTGGGTATTGTGTCACGGGGGGGAGATCGGAGAGAATTGAGTCGTAACCAGGTGTGCCTACCAGCTAGCTAGCTTAAACTCCCCCGAGGAAACGATCGAATCCCGCATTCTGCTCGTCATGGAATTCGATGAAGCCGTCCATTACTGTCGAAGCCTTTGAATAATTACCACTCCTAATTAATCGTTGGGTATTGAATTTTAAGCGACTTAATTACACGCTATTATCGCGAAACCGCCTCACGCAGCTACCCCCTTCCGATGCAATTCATTAAATCAGACAACGTTTCTTAGTTTTAATTTCTTTGTCGAAAATCTAGAAGGTGTAATGTTTGGAAAATGAAAAGAGAAGAAGAAAAAAACGAACAAATTGAAAGAATTGAATATTATAGGGTGTATATATATAGATAGAATTGCGAAAAAAAAATACACTAAAAATGACAAAAGTTTTTCAATACCCGCGAAAGTTCTATACCCGGCGTCGGGGCGCTACTCTGATAGTATACTATGTATATGAGTATATAGGAACCGCACTAACGAGGCATCGAGTCTAGCAACGCCTAGCATCGGCGTCGATATCAACCGGATAGAAAAAGTTGAACGAGCAAGCACGCGTCGATATGACGTTATCCAATTAAAAAACTGCCTTTGTACTATCACAGTTTCACCCCCACCTCTCCCCCCTCGCGATTCAGAACGCGTATTTTCCGACTGCCTATACTACATATACTACCCAAACAAAACGCAAGCCACCCCCCCCACCTTATTCTGCATCCCTCTTTTCATCCGCGCAAAAGGCAATTTCCAATTAGTTCAAAAAATTTGTTGTATTTTTTTTTTTTTGTATAAATTACCTAATACCAGGTTGCCCCGAAAAATTTGGAGCTTATAGGTAATTCCCAAATCTTCAAATACCCGATATTGCCGAAAAACTTAATCATTTTTCAACTCCATAATAATAATTATCAATCATCCCTTGAGAAAATTGTTCAATCGTTCTTATCAAAATTTACAATTATATTTTTTCGACCAGACAATCCAACTTATACTTCGGATTCGCGTAACTGTTGGAAACGTATCAAAATTGGTTACTTTTTTTTTTTTTAATTGGGCAAATGAATTTCGCATCTTTTGAGACGTATTATACTTGCGGGAGGTGTAATGGGATAAAAATAAAGTAGAAATATATTTTTTTTAATTTTTGTTTTTTTCGTTTAGAGCATCGATACACACACGGGGCTGAAACTGTTAAAGCTCTGGTCGAAAGTTTGAGATTTAATAAACCCTGGTAGACAAGGAGAGGGAGTCATGAGACCGGCTCACACACTCGGGCACATGCAAGATCCTCAGGCTCGAGCGTTGATTACCTTTTCTCCCCAGCGTCGCAGCCGCCTCCGACATTATTAATAATGAAACCAATACACCCCCTTCTCACCGCCTCCTCGTCGTTCTGCACAACCAGCTACGCTACGCCATGCCACACTCTTCCGTTATACCAGCTACCTCCGGCCTCTACCTCGGCCTCGGCCGCTCGCCTTTAACTAAATTAATTAATTAATTAATTAATTAGTTAATTAATTAATTAGTTAATTAATTAATTAACGCCATACACCACGACTAATATGAGGTACTAGAGGAATGGGTTGGGTATCCACTCACGCTTTTAGATACATCCAGCGGAAGAAAATACTTATTACCTATAACTATATACGTAGGGGGTAGGTCTCGTTCAGAAGTACACCATTGAGGTACGATCTTGATTATTCATCAATAGTTATGATGATAAAAGCTTTCTGATAGAGAAAATCGTGTATACGTACCTAGGTGGTACATGTCGCAATAGTATGAGCGGTATAGGAGTTGAATTGAATTGAATTTAATCGGTGAAACAGGTTGGAAACTGGAGTTAACAAAACGTGAAACAAATTTCGTTAAAGGGTCATACACGTAACACATACGTAAAAAGTATACAGAACGAAAGTGAATGCGGAAAGAGAGAGAGAGAGAGAGAGAGAGAGGAAAAAAATGAATAAAAAATAAAAAGAAGGAAAAAGAATTATGAAAGAAAAAACCACGAAATGCAAATGAATAAATTCGCAAAGAGCGGATCGGTACAGCATAGCGATTCAGGCTGCAGCACATACTCTCGCGCAGCTGTTCATTAGAATGCCTTGTCATGTATGAACGCGCTTCGATATTGGGTTTAAAAAAAGTGCTTTTTGATTACGACCAAATCACGTGGAGAGGATAGAGAGGCAGGTAGGTAGGTAGGTAGGAAGGTAGATAGGTAGGTTATAGGTACCTGTTTGCACGCACCCGAGATCAAATATGGGGCCCACTGACGCGACGGCACACAATTTTCATATTAATTATTTTTTTTTACTTTTTTATTTTTCAACTGCATTCAATTTAGCATGAACAATGCCCCAGTGTATTGGCATTGCCCGGACAAATATAACGAATTCCAAAAATTCAGTTCGGATACAAAAGGCAGATATATAAAAATCAAACGAATAATACTATTTATTATAGTCCGCATACCTAGGGGTACATGTATACATATATACCTACGGAAATATCCGATGAAATTGTTCTCTGATATATAGGTATATATATATATGTACGCCGATGATACCTGAAATTCAAATATACCAGAAAAATCGACAGAAAAAAGAGAGAAAGAAAGAAAGAAAAAAAAAATTCTATTTAATCAAATATATTTATAAATGATAGATTTTTTATTTTTCATTTTTCTTATTTTTATTTCTAACCCGCGATATATAATTGCGAGGTAAAGTTGTTCCCATCGCTGCACCACCAACCACTATAGCAGAAAGAGAGAAGAAAAGCTCGTGGGGAAAAGGATGGAAGCTATACTCTCACCCCGATGACTTACTAATTGGAGGAGCCAATCTCTGTGATTGGTCCACGAGAGAGAGAGAGAGAGAGAGAAAAAAGCAAAAGCAAAAGCAAAAAGGAGAAAAAAAAAGACAAAAATGAGAAGAAAAAGGCGAGAGAGAGAGAGAGGACGGTGCGAGGTTTCAAACGAATGAACCTGTGAGCCGCACTCGCGTTCGCGTTGCTAACTGCAAATGTGCGTACCTACGTATATATACATAAATATATATATATATATAGTTTCCCGCGGTGTATAGGTGTAATTTATTTGTTTGCTTGAAGCATTACCTTAATTGCGAGTAGGGCATCTCTAATCAGTAATCAGGGCTGCCCGTTGCCCCGTATGCGGATATCATCGCACGCCGTATCGATAATGTACGAAAACGTTGCTTTTAAACACGGACAAAAACCACGTGTATGTATGTAAAGTTTCCTCCTCTCGTGTTAGAAAATTAAAAAAAAATAAAAAAAGAATCAATTTTATATTTTTCTATTTTTCACAAAGTTCAGCCTTGCTTCGTAAGGGTATATTACTACACTTTAGGTTCGATATCTAAATAGTCCCGGTCATTGAGCGATGAAAATGAATTTTTCACCTACCCATGATTTTCATCGCTAATTGGTTAGTAGCTGAAACTATTTTTGCAAAACCCGAAGCAATCTTGAAAGTCGTTTGAAAACCGCGAGGTGGGGCCCCCCCATTGTCAAAGTGAACGATTATTACACGAGATTAGCTTGTAATGACGTAATAAATAGGTCAGCTGTCAAAGGGTCTGCAGGCGTGCGCGACGAATCGATTAAGACCGTTTTATTGCCGGTTCTTTGATCAAGTTTGACACCCGAGATGTAGGGTCTGGAATTTGCATGTGTGTGCAAGTTAATGGTATGGCGAATTTCATTCCTTTAGCTATTCTAGGAAATGGGTATATACTTTTTAGGAATAATAAATCGCACAAATATTATCACCAACCCTTTGCCTAGCCACCATCTAGCCGTTAGATAGTTAGATCGCCGGGGTAACCGGGGCTTTTGGTAGGTACCTACATCGTGTTTATCTTCCATTACGCTTCTGGGAAAGCAGATCATTGTCGACAGCGTAACCAACCAAAGTCCCCTCTTGCCTCGTCAGAGCTATTGTAGGACATCGTCAGATTCTAGTCTCTAGTCTCGAGTGTGTGTTTAAGATCGTATTAATTTAGATTACTTCCGAAATTAACCAACGAGACAAGTACACCCGCGATATCATATACTATATCTCCCATACGTCCCCCCATAACCCTTGCAGATATTCTTAAACCGGCATAAAACCCATGATGAAAACGATCATCGTACCTCCGTCTATTCAAACACTCGAATCTTACGTTCATCAGTTTCACCACCGTTTCCATAGCCAATAAGACACGATGGGTATAATAGAATGAGATGCGAAAGAAAATAAAAGGGGTGAATTAGTTCGTATATAGGTACAGAGAATTTTGAAACGGACGCAAGGCACCGGTTTTTTTTATTCTTTTTGTCCCGATTTACTCGGTAGTCTAAATTTTAACCATGTATAAGGTATATATAGGCTCAGGTTCGCTTGACAGTTGCATATATGCGGTTATGGGTTTGTGACGGGCTTTGATCCGCCGCTAGTTTTCACCAGGCATGGACCACCCACGCGTAACGCAAATACGGATGAATAAATAGCCGGTAGTTAAGGAATATCTACGTCGTTTAGAAATTACTTGAAAATTGATAAAATAGAATTTGGCGACGATTTTTTTGCGACGTTTTTAATCCATGGTAACAAAAAATTTCTCCATATTTCGATTCGTATCGATATTTTTATCCATCCTGACTCATCAGCATGACAATGAATAGCGTCTTCGAGATGCTGTAACAACGGAACGAGAAAGGTATCCAAATTTTGATACGAGGAGAGATGCAGCATTTCTCATATATATCTGAGATTTTTTTTTACAAATGTTGTTGCGTAAAAGTTATGAATTTTTTTGTCTAAAAAGTGTGGCATCTCTCAGCACTTCACCCTATATATTACATCGTGTACATATACATATATCTATGTATAACGTAGTGAGTACGTCAACGGCATTGAAGCAAGCAAGCAATTAATATCAAATCTAATCCAAGCACCAGAGTAGTTGAAGAGAGAAGCATAGCCCACGGCGAACAGATCTTGTGCTAGCCTAGTCGGCGAGTAGAGTCCTGAGGAACTAACTCATTACCGCGAAATTAATTAGGTTGTACGGGTCACAAAGGCCCGCTGCATATACCGTAATTTTACATACACGCAGCTAGATCTACATATACCTATGCATACTTATATGTAGATGTGGATGTGGATGTATGGGGTGCTCTGATAAAGCTATGCGAATCTTTATCTACTAATTAGTTATCTGAGTCATAGTCTTAGTGTAGAGCTACAAATGTGATATGTTTTCCATAGGATATAAATTTTTTCTGAATTTTTTAAGATAAAAGTCAATTTTTCTTGATGATCCGGTCTGTATTGTTACTGAGGAGAAAAAATTTCGTTACGGTTGGATAGTCCGCGGATTCCGAGACCCCACTGAGTTTGCTTTGGTTTGGTTAACAGCGTATTATGCCAGGGTACTAATTTCACAGAAGCGTAATTAACTAATTCATCCAGTCCGTTGTAGCCAGTGCCATTGTGTCCAGCGTGCAGAATAAGCTGAAGGCGATAGGAGCGCGGTTGAAACCTGGAAACCTTGAAACCTTGAAACCTGGGCACTCGACTCTACGGTATGGCGAAGTTACCCAGGTATATGCGAAACCTAGGCATAACAATCGCCAGTTTCAAGTCGGCCCGCAGAACTCGTTGCCCCAACGATTGTTTGACTTTCAACAAAGTTGAAACCTTCCCTCGTCGAGGCTTGCGGCGTTGGGTACGTTGGGTGTATACACGCGTTTTGAAAAGAATTCATTTTTAAGTTTGAAATAATTTCCCAAATTTCAAAAAACAAAAAAAAAGAATAATGTATAACTTATCAAACTCAACGATAAAGAACGACAGACAGAACTAAATCCCCGATTCTCATAGATAATTCAGGGTGAGGAAATAAATCGAGCTTTAGTAAATCCATTTTTTGGATCAAACATTCTCGCTGATAGGGAAATACTATAATGGACGTATACGGGCAGTGAGTGTGAGCCATTGCCTGCACTCGATGCAGTAGGTAAACCCATTAATATAAGCTGAATTATAAGCGGACAAATCTGCCCTCGAATTCACAAAATTTTCCACCCTCAATGTTGTATACATATATATATATGTATGTTACATAGAATAATTAGTTAATCCATCTGACAACCGCAGCAATATAATCAGATTATCATTAATCCCTGCCCTCCCTATATACGAACACTCGCATATTACAGCGTCCCAAGTTGGGTGAGAGGTCATCATGTAAGTTTTTCCCTGTATCGTACTAGGTATAGGATACTCGATGCATCTCTTCTCGGTAAGTTATATGTACTTCAAAATTACAAGCCATTAAATTATAGGCTGCGGTAATAACCGCGATAGACGATCATACTAGTAGTAGATGATTTTACGTAATAGATTTTTCAATCATTATTTTTCCACCTGATTCAAGTTTTTCTACCTAGATGTGTATAGCTGTATAAAATACCGAGGCTATTATACGCGTACGTTGGTTCGAGGTTGTATTATGAGCAAGAAGTACGGTCTGTCACAAGTGAAGCAAATAATTTCGCGACCGCAGAATCGGGTAAGCTGTCCGTTGCAGATATAGGTAAGCTTGGGGGCCGGAAATGATTGATAGCGTCGGCTGAGCATGATTATTTTATTAATCGGTTTTCTTGACCGGTACGGCACCGCGGCCAACTTGTATCCCTTTTTATACACCGAAAATATAAAAATCCTTGGACAGGTTTACGAGCCAGGAGTATTTGTATTTGTACCCATAGCTGTGGCTTCCCGAGGGAAAAACTTTCCTAATTCTTTAGAGGATGAAAATTTTCAAGAAAAAAATCTCCCACTCGAGTTAGACATTATATTGATGGGTTCAAGGCTCGAAGGTTAATTGCAAGATACTCGGTATTAGAAATAAGGCAATTCCGATTCTACGATTCTCCGATTTATTTCTTTTCGAAAACCTACGATGATCTCTTTTACTTCTGTAAAAAGTAAGCTGTCAAAAATATCCCCGAAGCCTATAAGGTAAGGTTGACAGAGAGTGATAGATGTACTAGCGGTTGATCGAGCTCGTAAAATCTCGCGAAAATTGCACCACCAGATTATTGTGTTGGATGCAGTGGTGAAAAAAAGAAAAATAAAATAAAGTAGTAGAAGAAGAAGAAGAAGAGAAAAATATAGAAGAAAAATACAAAAAAAAACAAAAACAAATAAAAAAAAAAAAAAACCGCACGCGGCACAACCTTCCGCCGTACAGCAATACCTCCTTCAACGTCGAGCCCCTGAAACGAAAGCCGCTGTTTCAATTAGCACCACTTTTAGCAGGCTTATTTAAATCCTAAGTGCACTGCACTCGACGCAGAGTCGCGGTAGTCGTGAAACGGTACGCTGTGCATCGCCAAGTGGATTTGCATATCGTTCATTATTTACCCAATCGTCTAATTTCCCTTGTTCCCAGTTAAACCGAGCGAAAACTTCGAAGGCAAGTTCTGTATGGATGCACTGCCGGTTGCAGGGTACGTAAAAATAAAATTAAAACAAGGTATATACACATGCATAGGATATATATATATGTATATATGTGCCGAGAAGAGGACATTAGCTACGGTACAAGATATCGCGGAGCAACGAATTAATTAATTCATCAATTCTGTCAAATGGCAGAAATTCGTTGTACAAAATGATCCGACGCAGGTGGTTCGCAGAGGCAAACTCAGAGTTAGGTTTCGAGCACGTTCCAGAGTCACACGGTGTGTATAGTTGGTGAGAGTTTGGATTGAATGGGTATTTAGGTGCTTTTGTGTGGCCGACATTATTCCATCACCTTCCATTCAATAAATATCATCTTAATGAACTCATGTATATTTGATTGGGCGCCTATCCCGTCATCCCCTGCACCCCGCGTTATGCCATAGTAGGTATACTGCACACATAGATCCATGGACCCATCCACACAGACCGTATCTCTCGCTCTCTCATTCCTCATCGAACGTATCCCCCGAGCATTGCGTTTCCCATTATATTTCGATTCCAACTATTTCGAAAAGCTAGAATCGAGACACTTAAATTCGAAAGTCTATCATTCGATGAATCATCAATTATCGTTTTATTGTTTATTAGATGAGAAAATATACCAAAATTTTCCCGATCTCATCGTGCCATTTCTCGTATATCGGTACATCGGTATGTATACATACAAACCCGTCTCGAAAAATGGTTGATCCTCTGTAACGTGGGACGTTTGACTCTACTTGTCACTACATAAGCCAGGAGATGGAGCAAAGAGGAAAGTGGAAAGAGGAAAGAGAAAAGAGGAAAGAGGGAAGAGAAAATAGGGAAGAGGATGAGGAAAGCAGGGGTGAGCGATAGAGGAGACTGGAGTAACCAGGGTGGGGGGCAATCTTGCTAATGTAGCGCCCATCCCGCACACCCTCAACGAAACCACTACGTATAAATAACACGCCCGAGCCACGGTTTCACCCATCTACCCTATACACACACACACATGTATAGCTTACTCGTATATATAGACGTAGTCGGTATAGCCAGCAGCATCCAGTATAAGAGTAGATACAGTGAAGAAGGAGATACGTATAGAGGTATACACGTAAAAGCAAAAGCTTCGGAAGGGATAAAATGCTACAGCCTCCTCACTGAATTGACAAAGATACCCTCTCCTACCCCCCTGTTTACCTTTACTTTAACATAGACCACCGCATCGTTGCAACTGCATACATATACAATATACATGTATAGATATAAGTTTGTTTTACATATAAGAGCAGAACGAAGGGATGGAATTCATTATTCATTCACTCCTATCCGATAGATGATTGGGTGTGTAATTTCGAAACTAGATCGCGGATTAAATAAGGCGAAAAATAATTGCTTAAACTTTACGCTATATTATATATACTATTTATATAGTATATGTATAGTAGACCCGTGTGTTAGTGGAATGGAATAGATTCCTGAGGGAAGGTGCGGAGGAGATGAAGGGAGGAGTTTGATGGGCTGTTTTAGTACCACTGTAAAAAGGCACAAATAGCTCGTATAGTATAGTGTATGGGAATAGGGTGCACGTGGGGTGGTCTTTGAGGAATTGTCTACGAGTGAAATTCATACTGTAATGCAGTTAAACTTTTACCTATATATATATGTATACGAAAGCTCGTATTTAATTCAGATCGAGAAAGGGTGTGTCCAATTAGGTGGCCGTTTTTTGAATGAAAGATAAAGGAAATATGTGTGTGGAAAAAATTTGTAAAAATATACCTCATTCTTATTTTCTTGTAACACGGTAATCTGAGAGCTCGGTGTATAACACCTTAATTGGCAGTATCTGTCAATTGACACTCGTTAGAGTGAAGATTAATTAGTCCTGGTAGCCCCCAGCGAGTCTTTGGGTGCCTTTCCAATTAATGAAAGTTATATCGTTACCGATGTCAAAAAAAGAAGAAAGAAAAAATAAAAAATAAAGTAAAAACGGGCTGCCATTTTCGTGCGGTTCACACAGTCGAGGTTCTGCACGACCAGGAAATCCCGAAGGATTTTATTTAGTGAATAATAAATTCATCCGCCTATATCGCTATGTATATACGTATAGGTATAGTACAGTTCCTTTCGCCTCTTGAACGAATACACGCCACCCTAGAGTTTGACGACTTGCTGCCTTCCATACATGGTCAAAGTTTTTTCTTTTTTCTATTTTTTTTTCCTTTTCTTATTCTCTTCTTCTTCTTCTTCTTCTTTGGCTTTTGCTGTTTCTTTCAAGAAACACGAACACTCTCATATCCCTGCTTATAAGATTTGCATGCTACTACTAGATCTAACGGTTCTCAAATTCTGACGTTTTCATTTTCTCCCTTCTTTTTCTTTTTTTTTTGTTCCCTCATTTATTGTATAGAAAGGAAATAAGGAATTGAAAATATGTGACCGATTCTAGGATAACATAACTCAATTTCACAGTCCCGTAGCATGATTCCAGTTTTTCTTTTCGTTCATTTTCAGGGCTGGTGATGCTTAGGTAGTAAACAGAAACGGGGACGGGGTCTGGGAGGGTTAGGACTTATCGTGTTTTACCCAGCTTTAGTATCCGCCGTTGACATGCATGTTTCACCGGGTATTTGCATCTAGCCAACATTTTATTTCACGGTTTTATATACTGCTACCAGAAAACGGTACTGCACAGAGTGTAGTACGTACCCCAACCCGTCTTGGTCTTCGTATAATTTCCCAGGAAATACTCAACAGAATCCCATAGGGTGTAGTATACTTCTCTCAAGTTGATATTGACACGTGCTTATACCTCGGATAGGTTTTTCTTGTTTTTTTTTTTGTTAATATTTAAATCCCAATTCAAATATTTTATATGAGAAACGATGAAAGGGACGAAGACTCTTTTACATCATTGTCATTAAATCATCGCGTAAGCCTGTAAGTCTTTTTTTCTTTCTTTTTTTCAAGTTTTAATTTCAATATTGAGAAACTTCAATCGTTGCTTGGACTCAACCCTTTCTACCTACAGTGCGGTGGCACTCCTCTTGACATTCGCAAATTTTATACCCATCGCCATCGCCATCGTCCGTCATTCATTCCTCATCCCACCTCTCGCCCATTAGTCTAATCAACTCCTAGGCTGTAGCTATTTGAGTCGAAAATCTACCGCTAGACTCTCCCAATCCGCGACTACGACTCGCTAATTTTGTGAAAATAAATTATAACTTGTTTTCTTTTTTGTTTTATTTTTTTTTCTTTATTTGTTTTCTCCTTTTTCGTACGCTTTAATTTTATATCACCACTCGCTACTCCTGAATCGGTGAGGAAATGAGGAATATTTTATTCACACCCTCGAGTCTGGGGCTTTATCCACTGTCATTTCTGATTAGCACGTTTATCGGATTGACAAGCGAACGAGACTTTTCGTGGCTCACTGTCAAGACTGAAGTTTTATAATCGCATTATAATAACGGGCAGAAATTTTTCTATACGACAATTTATCCTACTGACAATTAACCCTTGAATCAAACGAACTTCAGATCGACTGTCTGTTCGTAGAAAAAAAATAAAAAAATCGTCGATGACGACGGAATAAATTTATTTACCGTAAATCGTATAAATTATAATCAGAATCTAGACACTCTATGCACCCTTGTGTGCACCCTTTCTCTATCCTCGTATAGTTGAATTCCATGTGCTCGAGCGAGGAATAGAAGTAAAACGAAGGGGGATGATAATTGTAGTAGTAATTACATAAAGGAAGTGGAGAAAGACAGGCGAAGGCGAAGACGAAGACGAAGGCGAAGGCTAAAGGGAGGGTATGGGGCAGCTGGGTCTCACGCGACGCACTAATTATCTCGCGAATAAAATCTCATTAAACCCCGGAGACAGAATCTGGCTCGACTGATGCTGACAACATCCCAGGGATCCTCTACCCAGGTACTACGGCAAAACCACAACGGTGCTCGTTTCAGTTAGAATAATTATCGCAGATTTTATCTCAACAACTATAGCTGGATAGACTAGCTAACCTACGGTATCAGCGAAAAGGGCACAATCATTTGATGGATTTCAAATTCCACGTATATAATGACGATTCGGAGGAAACGTACGCGCGTATGGGTAGATGGAATATGCTGTATGCATATTCTGTGATAATAAAATTATAAACGACACCTATATAAGGGCGGTTAAATCGATTCTTGGACACCACAAAGGTGGTTTGGAATTTCCTTATAGTTTTTACGTGATCGTTCGGATGAAATTGGTTAAAGTATAGAACGTGATCGATCCGTCCAAGCGGTGAGTGTAAATGGAGAATTTTATCGAGCGAATCCGCGTGGAATTTCTTGGCGATGCGATACGACGATGTGCCCGAGTTCAAAACCACAGCTGGGTTTTAAGAATGAGAAGAAAAAAAATAAAAATAAAAATAAAAAAATTATATCTGTACAAGCATCGTAATGGTCACGCTCTATAAGTGGCGTATAATAATGGTAGAGAAAAATAGACGTTAAGATTTAACAAAGATTGCTGCAAGAGTAGCAAGAGGGTTGAGGGTTGAGGGTTTGAATTTATACATGGGCGCCCGCATGGCGCGAACTTTGATAGCGCCCTTGAACTGCGAACTTTCTAAAAATCTCTAAGACTTATATCAACCCGGGGCTGGACTACAGCCAAACCAGTTAAGTTTCGACAGTACGTATACCCATTCGCTATGTTCAACCCCTGCGATTTTATTCCACAATTTTATATATACACGTAGGGATGGTTTGGGGAAAAAACGAGGTTAAACTATTACACAGAATTTCTATAATAATGGGAACTGAACTTTAGCTCCGAATTTATTATACCGCGTTGTATTACATCGCGATGGACCTGCAGTATTACTCGCGGTTAATCATCGCGTTTGAATCACTCTGTAGTAAGAAATACAAGCGAAAGCTCTAAAGGGCGGGTTGCACGGGGTGGTTAAGGGGAGTTGACGGGGGATGGGGGGTAATCAGTAAATGCGTCCATCAGCGGATTACGGGGACCGCACTCTTCCCTCCCTCCATCCCTCTGCTTTTCCCTCTCCCTTTTACCCTGGCTCTCACCCCTGTACCAAGCCGCAGCATCCCCGTCCACATTTCCACTATATACACCAACGCTGGCGTATTCCCGCTTCCTCTTTCCCCTCTTCCTTCTCTATCTCCGCATCCCTTACGAGCGAACGTGTTATTGGAATTATCAAAATGATTCAAAAGTAGTTGGTTTCATATAGTATACTCGTGTTCGTCTATGAGACTCGCGGTGTCTCGTCTCGGCGTGATAAGAAGATGTGAGAAATCGAGTCGAGGGTGATAGAAATTTTCGAAATTTACACAAGAAGGAACGAAATCCCATGTCTGACATCGAAGGAGGCGTCGTTTTGTCGCCTTTAATCCTTAAAGTATTAATAAGGACCGGCTTTATTCGCCATCTCTTTTGACTTAGGTATATTCCCACCGTTTCGAGCCTCGAGAAGTCTCCCTCAGGCGCGGCAAGCCTCCCGCTCGCTTTCAAACAAGATCGTTATTTTTGTAATCTCTCTTTCACTCCCGACACGAGCAAAGAAATGGAAATGGCATACTTAGCGTAATATGCTTACGCGGTATACCCCCGCATAGGTACCTCGTATCGCCTATAGACACCACCGATATTCCATACATTATATTATAATAATACACTTGCTAGCTGCGTTAGCATTATATCTCGTTTTATCATTTTCACCCAAAAATTGAAGAAAATATACAAAAGATACGTGATTTTGCCCAAAATATTCGTATTCACCACCACCCACCTACCCCCATATAGAAAAGGATGATTGGTACCGAGTGAATCGATTAACCCATAGCGAAGGAGTCAACGAATGAAGTGATTTATCATTTTTATTTCTATATATTTCTTTTTTTTTTTTTTTCATTTCTATACTATACGAAATTTTACGACGAGCTCAAAGTCTACCGAGACAAACTCGATCCACCCCCTACCCCCAACCTCGTTATGATTGGCGAGTCTAATTAGTCTTCTAAATATCAGCACTATCCGCAAAAGAGAGAGAAATATATAAATATATGAATGTATGTATGTACGTTATATATGTATACCTATACGCAAAAAGAGAGAAAGAGAGAGTGGGAGAGAGATGTGGGGGGTTGAGCAGGGAGGAGGAGAGCGAGTCACAGAACTGCGATATTTTCTAAAGCAACTTTATAATTGGCCTTCCGTCCCGCGGGCCACGAGCAGCCGGCAAGTCAGACCTCGGTAATTAACTTCGTTCATTAGCTGAAATTGTTTAACGCACCCCCGCCATCCCCCAGCCTCCTCACTCCTCACTACCCTCCTGACCTCCCCGCGAACCACTCGTCTATTTATGATATCAGCTTGCGAGCGGGGTGTACACTGTACAGAGAAAGAGAGAGAGAGAGAGAGAGAAGTACTCCGAAACCACCAAAAACAGGGATGATAAAAAATTTGACATAAATTCGAAAAAGAAAAAAGAGATCGGATTATTTCTGTTCGTAAGGTAGACAGGCTGGACTAAGAAACGGGAAAACATCCCTTAAATTTTGATCCAGAGTTGTTCTCGAAAATTCGGTTTCACTGATACAACCGATACTCGGGGGGGGGGTGAAGATTATAGGTACGCATCTTAATCGCGAATTGGGGTTTTATTGATTTATTTATTCGATAGTGATGCCCATACGATCATGACAAATAATGTAGACTTATCTCGTTCCCGAGAAACGGGGTGAAAAAGTAAGTTTATGCGAGGGCATATGTAGGTACGTCTACGAGTGTATGGTATGATATAATATAATATAATATAATATAAGATAATATAATGTAATATAATGTAATGTGTGTGTGTATATATATATATATATGTATACATATTATACAGCGATCCTACGTTTGAGCTCTTTTCGCTAAGCCTCCTCCTTTCGACGCAGGATATGGGTGGTAGTAGGGAGTTGTAGGGTGGGCTACGAGGGTGGTAGGATAGAGGCGGCCTTTAATTAACAGAAAGTGGTTCATTAGAGCTTATTCATTAGAGAGAGCGAGCGTAATTAGCAAACTCTACCCTTCCTCCAGACCTCCTTGCGCGTTTCACCCTCTACACACCCTCTTCCACCACCCGTACCTCACCTCGCTTTGCCTCGCCTCGACTCGCTCGGAGCTTTTACCCCTAAGCCCCTTTTACTCCTTTTCACCCCCATACCCTCGTCTTTAACCTCCCCGACCCGACCGCGACCCGCGTACAGGTTCTGGCCCTTACCTCCCCTATCTACCGGCTCTCGACTCTTTGATTATTGCCACAAGTATATGTAAGAATAATAAGGAAAAAAAGTAAATGACAATAAACACGGGGGTGAAAAAAAAAAAACCAAGTGCCGGTTTAGAAACAAGATATTCACATCATATAATAATCTAGAAACGCCTTAGCTAAGAAATCGGGCTATTATACGCCCTGTACATACAGAAAGGGGTTAGAGATTTAATTGAGCGATAGGATATACGCTTATAGCTATCGCGTTTACGGTTCAGCGCAGAACTTGGCGTACATATATAAGATTATCAGGAGTTCGAAGTAAGATTTGGTAATTTCGGTCACGGTGTCGCGTGGGTGCGAGTGATCGTCGGTTCTGTACTTCGTTAAGAGAAAAAGTAAGTTTGAGATAGCGTGACGGTGTAAAGTAAGCCAAAGATTTGAGATATCCTTCGGTGTCCCCCGTGCCTGATATAACTGTATACGTATCACTCGAATCTGAATAGTTATTTTCATTTCGAGATATTTTCCAAAGATTTTATATGATAATGATAATGATGATGATGTCGATAATAATCGCCGTTCAGTCGGCGAGGTCGATCCGTTGTTTCCAGATTCTTCCAGTTTTTCGAAAGATAGAAAAGGGAGGAAACACGATGATCATTCGTCTCAGTTTTCTCGTTACGATGAAATGAAAATTCTTAAACAACGTGCATGTAGATGTGGATTTAGATGTATATAAAATACCGAGACGAAATACGTAGGCAACTGTGCGACAACGAATAACGAACAGACTTAATTAAAGGTTTGCGAACTCGACCGACGCGGCAACAAATCTCTTCCTCCCTCTCTGATCACGGCAAAACCCGATTTTACTCGCGAACCAAATAAGATTGACGTGTCCTCGAGTGTTTTGTTTTTAATTAATTGAACAGCGCTGCTACTGCTATTGCTATTGCTATTGCTACTGCTTCGGATTCGGATTCGGATTCGGATTCGCATTCTGATGCGCCTGTGCGCGAAACTCTCTTACTCGGCTTCCAAATTGGGCGAACGAGAATGGACAGCATTCTATTCTAAATGCGAGTTGCCCCGGCACAAAAACCCTTTGTCTTTTCCCCCCTTCTATCTCTATATCGTATATATGTATACCACCGCAGTTAATTCTGTATAATACAAACAGCCCGAATAACTTCTAGCATTTTCTTTTTTTTTCTTTTTTTACTTCAAATTGTTGTGTTATCCGATATACCGAAATCTCGCCGTACCTATAATATCTACTATCCCTTTTATCAAAGATTATTAGATTATAAAATAAGGGATGGAAAATATATTTTATTAAGATTGTTTCAGAAACTATAATATAGAAAATAACGCGGCAGGGTGGACCGCCAGGACGTTATGTAATAAATCAGTCTCATTAGCGGAGGAAAGTTCGTTTTTGCCAGCGGGCCGCTCATTAGATCGCCACCACTGCGCAGTAATTAGAAGTTTTAGTCCTTTGCTCTCTCTTCTCTTCTCTTCTCTTCTCTCCTCTTCCCGCATTCTCTTCCCTTCTATTCTATTCTACTCTACTCTACTCTATTCTATTCTATTCTATCATCTTCTCTTCGTTGAGCGTTTCCCCCTGGTAACAAACGCAAAGCCAAAATAATATTGGCGACAAACTTGTTCGTTTATAGATAATCGAATGAATTCGTATTTATATTTTGTCTAATGAAAAAAGACAAAAAAGAAAACATTTCTATCGTTTATAACGTTATACACCGTATATACATATGTGTGAATGTGTGATATAGAATCTGCAGTACGTTAGTGAATCCTCGGTGACAACGAAGCGGACAGTGCGTTATAATACGTCTTCATTCGTGCGTAAAAACGGCGGGTAATTAGCGAGCTGTGGTTTTGAGCTAAAAGAAGAATATAAAAAAATTTGAAAAAAATTTAAAAAAAAGTACAAGGGAACTAACTGAACCAAAAAATATGTAAAAAAAAAAGACGAGATGATAAAACAACGGAATATCACGTCGCGTCCCGTTGCAGACATACGAACACGCGTATGCGTGTCCAATTAATGTGTCATAAGTTTGCATTACATTGTTTTATACGGACAAATTTATTACCCCGTCTCGACTGACAGTTTTCCCTCGTATTTCGGGTACCCTATGCTGCACCTCATTTTTAGCTAATCACTGCCACTGCACAGTCTGCAACAAAGTTTGATTCGAAAGTCTTCAATCATTGTTAGAGAAATATACGTGCAGGTATAAAGTTTGGTTTTCATCAAATTAAAAAAAAAAATTTAATTCCTTGTTAACAATTTCTTCGAAATTTTTTAATCTTAGGGGATTCCCTTGTACTGTCAATCCGGAAGTGGAAATGGAAGTGGAAATGGAAGTGGAAGTGGCGTCTGCATCAGTGTCGATGAATCGATATACCATCGTGCGATTATTATCGGTAGGAGAGGCAACTCTCGTTAAACAAATAATTCAAGAGGCGCATCCACTCGTCGGGTGTGCAGGGGCGAGAAGAGGCAAAAGGGGGTTTTGAGGGTGGTTGGAAATTTAATAGGCAGGCCACTAATTGGAGTTGTTCCCTTTGAGAGAACGGCTAAGGGTGCGTTGCGCGTTGTGCGTTACCGCTATGATGTACATATATATATACACACGCAAATACATATAATATATATTATATATATATATACACTCACAGAGTATAATACATATGCGTATATAGATATAATATGCATAACCCACGCGTTGGTACTTTGCGCAATCATCGAATGCTCAATTATCATGCACGCTTAGATACCTATATACAGGGTGGTCCATTTTAATTTACGCAGGCGAATATCTCGAAAACTAACAGTTATAAAAGAAAAAGTTTCATACAAAACTTGAAGGGTTTCGAGGGGGAAAGATAATGCTGATATGTGTTGACTTGTGGACTTCGCCAATTCCGAGATTTCGCAAGTAACTTCGGATTTTAGATAGGGAACACATGTTTTGGTTGGGGGCAGCTGATAGCGAGATCAAAGACTCATTCAAATACGGAAGCAAAAAAAATTGGAAAAAAAAAAATTTGCAAAAAAAATTGGAAACAAAAATTTCGCGAATTTTTTTTTTTTGCAAAAGATTGTTTTTTGTCTCTAGCTTTCAAACACATTCATTGTTTATTACTCTTGAGTCCGAAATAAGCTGTGTGTTATTGATCTACGAATTTTTTTTACTAATCTGGTACATTCAAACTTTCCAATTTCAAAATTGGCGAGAAATATTTTAAGCTAGAGTGATAAACAATTAATGTGTTCGAAGGCTAGGGACAAGAAAACAATCTTTTCGAAGAAAAAATTCGCGAATTTTTTTTTTTCCATTTGTTTTGCAAATTTTTTTTTTTTTCTAATTTTTTTTTGCTTCCGCATTTGAATGAGTCTTTGATCTCGCTATCAGCTGCCCCCAACCAAAACATGTGTTCCCTATCTAGAATCGGAAGTTACTTGCGAAATCTCGGAATTGGCAAAGTCCACAAGTCAACACATATCAACATTATCTTTCCCCCTCGAAACCCTTTAAGTTTTGTATGAAACTTTTTCTTGTATAACTGTTAGTTTTTGAGATATTCGCCTGCGTAAATTAAAATGGACCACCCTGTATACGTGTACGATGTGTATTTCTATACCGAACTCTAATTTTTTTCATACATTTTTCAAAATTAGAACAAAATCTCTGATATACGTGTAGTAATTCAATTTTGTCTTTCAAACGTATGTACATAGGTACTTCGAGCGGGTATATACCTACCATCTGAAAACTGTCAATTTTATTGATTCGAGCTTTTTCCAATTTTTTCGCTTTGGTATGAGAGCCGATAAACTTTACGACGTTTCATCGCGGATTTGCGATCGCGGTCTCTTATGGTTAAAGTTACGAATAACCTTTACATATTATAGGATATCTCAAGGTTCGAAGAATTTTAATTTATTTAAAATACTTTATGCCTTTTTTTATTTATTTCTTTTTTTTTTTCTTTTCTTTCTTCACCTATTTCCATACGCGAAAGCCAATCATGCTAATGACTTAGGCGCGACTAGAGGGAATAAATAAAGAATAAGAATAAGAATAAGAATAAGAGTAAAAGATAAAACCATTCGTAGTTCTATATAAAGTTTTAGTTATTTTTCTTCATCCTCGGTTATAATTGGTTAAAACTAATTACTGAGGTATATTACCAACAACGCTTCGCGTATATACCTAATATATACTATATACATATATATATATGTAAATTAATTTATCTATGAATTGTTTCGCCAGCCTTAATTCCCTGGCATTAACTCAACACGTACGATGGTTCTTAATCAGCAGCAAGAGGTGATCAATTAACTAATATATCAAGTCGAGACAATGACGAGGGGATGAGGGGGGACCCTCTGGAGACAGGGTGGGCCTCTCGAACACCCACAGATCTTTTTTCTTTAAACAAAACCGAAGAAGAAAAAAAAAAAAATATTACAAAACTGGGGAGTAGGTGGGATAAAATTGTACATATATATATATATATATATAAGTAAGTATTTATATAAGACATCTAGAACTTGGATGGTGCACGCCACGCGCGTAAATGTATGTACATGTACGTACATACCTACGTACGATATACCCGGCTTACCCACGTCGCAAGATAAAATATAAAGCTTGAAATATTCCCAGGACAGACAGCTTTCACACACCTCACATAATGACTGCTTTTTCTCATTTATACTTTACGCGAGGTAACACTAACAGTAACACATTAGACAATATTACTTTTGGGACGGTATCGCTGCTGCAGTATATATATCGCACAGAGAGCACACGTCAGTTTCCTTCCTCGCATCACTTTTTAAGAAGAAGTATTTACGAAAACAAAAAAACAACTATATTCGTTTTTAACAGAAAATTTTCTCTTCAAAGAAAAACCAATTGATATATAATTTATTATCATCATTTCTTTCATCTGCAATCAAAAAAGACAGAGATAGAGAGAAAGAGAGAAGCAAAGTATATTAATTTTTCATTCAATATATAATTGAAGAATTGATTATTATTTATGTTTGGTAAACTCTCGCGCGGTGGTTTGCTGTTTGCGCAAAGTATGATTTCTAATTCATTACTTCATATATATATATATATTTTCACATGTATAAGTATATTCCTATACACGATCTCGAATGCAGGAAAGGTTGTTCTTGTATCGTAATAATTTCCCTGGACGACTCTCTACGGCTCGTCGTCGGTAGGTAGGTAGATAGGCAGAGGTATAAGGGTGAAAATAGAGTATAACGAACGCGGGGGGTGGTGTTAGTCATTAGTTGATTGGCTCAGGAGTTTGTAACCCGTTCGAATCGTAATGTGGATATGAAAGAGGAAACCTTTTCAAATTTTATAGCTCATTGCTTATAACGATTCGTATATTACGGTGGTTCTTAATTTCATCATTTTACAATTTAGGAAAAGTTTCAGAGTTCGGAAGAGTGCGAAGTCTCAGATGCTGAGAAACGATAATACGATCGGAAGTCAAAAATAATTCCAAAGTGTTATACTGAAAATCGTGTGTTATTTGAATGGGAAAGTTCAAAGGCATCGAAATTCGAATTGTTAATAGAAAAAAATGAAAAAACCGTCGATTCGTTTACTCCGGAAGTTTCCTTGTTCTGATACTTGGCATGAAATGCCCCTTACATCAGAGGTGGGATTCTGCGAGTGGATGATAAAACGATTTCTTTCAATCTCTCCGAGGCCAATCACTCGGCGTGTATACCTACATGTATACGTATAAAGGTATACAGTGTAACATGTGATCGTATTCTCTATTTTTCCCTTTCTCGTGGTCGGGAAGAACCGCGAGCGAAAAGAAGAGAAAAGATCAGATGAGAAGAGAAGAGGAGGGAAGAGAAGAGAAGAGAAGGATCTCGCTCGAGTCGATTCGCGACCGCGGTGGTAATCCACTCACAGACCGCCGATACATGCCGCGTGTACGTCGCCGTACACATACATACATCGATATGCTTACACACGACGACCCTTTCATTCGTGTGCTAAAACCACTACGGCAAATTGTCCAGTCCCGAGTTGAACCCGGCCCTCTGTACCTATAGCTATAGTATCGCTTCATATACACTTTGATTAAAATATTGCCAGTTAGTATGATATAGGTCTTGCTCATCGCGTACTAGAGTACCAACGATATATCGCGTTATAGGGAAAAGAAAAGAAAATTCTTATTATTCACGTAAGGAGAAATTTATTTCGTGCATTTAGTTACACGCATGTGGATATTATAACCGCAAGGTATCTTCGAGTATCGTATTCGAATAGCCGAATCTCTATAGCGCGCAAAGGACTTAGCGAAATCGGTACATCAAATTCAAAGTTCGCTTCGAAGCCAATTCTATGAAATACCCTGCAATAACTCACCATAAATGGCCGAGGCATTACACCTATTGCGATACTTTATTCAGTTCATAAAACGTTCCAGCTATAACGTATTGCGGTAGTACGTGCCTCAATTTCATCTGAGATACGTATTTTTTAAAACTTCACATTCGAATATTGCCACCCCTTACCCCTCTACACCTCGAACGATTTTCAGTTTTGCTTATCACGTAAACGGGAAACAATATTTGTCAAAATTTCATGAAAAAATTTGCTGCGATTAAATTTTTTCTTGCGATTTTTCTTTTTCAAAGATTCTTAGACAGCGGGGTTGTAATTGTATTGTTAATAAAATGTTTCATTTACATTGGAACAATTTTCAGGTAGGTAGGTATGGGGTATATGACTATAGTGGTATATAATAAATTTGAAATAAAAAGATGAAAATGAACTCGTAACACGGAATATTATCTTTTAATTCGTTCTAATTTAACGTCGAGAATATAATCCACGAACCCCTTTTCTAATTACAAAAAATTAATTTCATTTCAAACGTACGCTCCGTTTCGCCCCATCAGCTCTTGGATAAGGTTGGAAACACGATGGTATGGGTTGAGGTGGTTGGGTGTTTTGTGGGGTTGGGCAGGGTATATAAAGGCCTAAAAAAACATTTGCCATTTTTTCCCAAAGGTCACACATTCGGAATTAATTAGATTTCCTCTTTTTCCAACGACCGAACAAGCTGCAAGCTTTTCCACCCCTCATCGAGCCCCTTTGAATTTCCCTTTCATCCCTTATTTTTAATTATTTCACGCAAACCACACGTTAAACTTCGCCCGAATACGATGAACGGGGGCAAGGGGACAGGGCTGGGTTTTGTAAAAAAAAAAAAAAAAAATTAAATAAAATAAATAAAAAGATGAAAAAAAGTAGGAGAAAAAATATAAAAAAAAAAAAGAAAAAACCGACCAAACCCCTTCGTTCAGGCGATCACGCAGCTCGCGACCCAAAGGCGTTCGGAAATCAAAAACATTCGGTCACAACTCGCCCGATGTGTACCTACTTTCAAAAGATTTGAAATTGAAATTTTTTTCTTTTTTTTTCTTTTTTTTTTTTTTCATTCCCCTCTTTATATACTTTGAAAATAAAATTTCAATCAATTACTTATTATCACAGGGAGTGGCAGTTCAAACATTACATTATACATACCTATACCTGTATACCTCGCTGCAATGTTTATTATTTCTTTTGCTCAATACAACTCCGGGTGATGTATATTTATATTATAACCCTAATCAGAATTGAGTTATATTTTTCCGAAAAGATTTAATATAACATTACCACGGTACGCGAAAGTTGAATAAATGAGTAAATAAATAATTGAATAAATATTCAACAACAAAAAATATGAAAATTAAAATAATGAAAAAATAGAGAAAGAGAGGAGAGGAGAGAAAAAAAGTAATGAGAAAATTTAAAAAAAAAAAGGATAAATGAAAAATGAAAAATCGTGCGCCGATTTACAGCTCGGCCAATTTATTATCAGGACTTCCGACCGCCACTGCACGCGGCACACCGTACAATTGTTTAAAAATCACATCCATGTACCCGCAGCATACTCGATCGTTGACCAACGCGATTGTTCATTCAATTTGCATTTTTTCCCATATACACCCACACATGGTGAAATTTTATCTCCGATATACGATTAATTTTATTTTTTAATTTTTTTCGTTCATTTACTTTTTTTTTTGTTCTCGTATTTTTCGTTTCCTCTTTTAAATAAAAATTATTACAACTGGATTGACATTTTAATGTCTCTCGTTAGGTTTTATAATTTTATCTGTTTATCCTATACGTACGCACCTTACAGATATAATTTGATATAATATTATTCGAATATACTATACGATTCGTATTAGTGGTAGACGCATAGGTACAGGTATAGGAGGTAAAATAAAAATATACAACTAAAGTGTTGAAAACAACAAAGAGCGAGGTTTTTTTTTTCCATTTTTAGTTTTAGTTTTTTTTTGTTTTTGTTTTTTCTTGCTCTTCGCGTAAATAGATTTACGACACGGCGACTGCGGTCGGAGTTTGCATCCTGCAGCACAGCCCGAATACGTCTCTCATTTTTGAACTGGTATATATGGACGTAACGTTCTTCCACCTAGTCCACCACCAACTCCACCTCCTTCACTATTGTTTCCGAACCTTTTATTTTTAACCCTGATGCACGGTCCATGCGTCATTGCCAAATAAATTTTTACGCCGACCCGTAAAATATCTGTCTCCAAACATCATTCGCAAACCCGCCTCTACTCTGAATACGCCGCAAAGTCTAGCAGACCGGAAATCTCTTCGACTTGATGTCTTAGGTCGGATAAAATGAGGGTAAAATTCAGGATATAGAAAGAGAGAAAGAGAGAAAGAGGTAACTGAATTTAATTTCTTTAACATTTGGTAAAACTAACAAATATATAATGTAAAAAAGTTCATTAAAGAAATAATAACAATATTATAACAAATCTATAATTATTATTTATACCTATATGTATATGTTACTAAAATAGCTAATCTACACCCGAGGCTGGGTTAAAGTTCCAAATTTTCATGGTATTTTTTATTTTATTTATTTGGGAAAAAAAGATTCCAAAATCCTATCAATTATCTATGACATCATTGAAGTTATCGATTGAAATAGATTAAATAGGGTTTTCGATTATTATGAACCAGTCTTCTTCTTCTTTGTCTTCGCATTCTGCGAAATAGATCGAAATTTTGGGGATCCTTTGGCTTTCGGAGCTTTTGAAAATTCGGAACTCAAACCCAGCCCCGAGAGCTCCCTATTACCACAAAAATCTAAAACAGTATCACAATTGGTTTTTGTTGTTAAAAGGCTTGAAAAGAAAAGAAAGAAAATAGAAGAAAACGTGAGAAAAAAAAAGTTACACCTGTAGATAAGCAGCGTAGCGAATCGTGGGTAGATTAAATTTCACATTTTAGGCAGGATCTACGCTTGTTTGTTTCAAGTGCGGTCAAAATATGACTATGAAAAGAAACATTAAGAATCGTATACACAGAAGTATTGAATAAGCCCTGAGACTAAAATATTTACCGCACTGCTAATGGTTTGCATTTTAGTTAGAAATATCGGATGTGTGTCAAGTCTGGGTTTCCACCCATTCAGGATGACCACTGTGATTTCTTTCGCAGACCATGAAATTCGGTTATCGTTACGATTGATTGAGTCTAAAAGTATAAACTAAAAACTAAAAAGAAGAGAGTAAAAAGTTAAAAGTTAAAATAAAAATCTGGCCTATTGAACTTAGCTCAATTACGCGAGGAGGCAAGAGCTAGTAACTATAGATTTTTAATTTAATGCTCAGCCTCTGCTTAAAAGAGAATATAACGAAGTTGAAAATTTTTAGGCGTTGACAAATTCAAAATCTCCGCAGATTTTTTGGGTGAAAATAAATTGCGTAGGCTGCATTCGCAGCCCTGAATTTCGACGTAACACTCGGTACAGGCTTTTCGATTTTGTCTTCGCAGTGATGAGAAGTGGATTTTTTATCCTCGTGAGAACTGAATAACGAGTTTTTTATGTGCTCCAATTTTTGAAAAAACGCCGAAAACAGGTGAACCTTCTTCTCCTCTTTTTGTGGGACTGGTGCTGGTGGCTGGAGAATAATCTCCTGATGAAAAGGCAGATGCAGAGATATATGAGTCTCGTGACGCGGCTCAACGCTATGGTGTTTCTGATTATGGGGATGGTGCGACTCTATCCCATGTTTTATCGCTAGAAAACGATAAAATAAGACTAGAAAATTTCAAGGAGAAACGAAGAGGTGAGTTAACGTCAAAAAATATTAACCAGCAATGTCGATTTGGTCCTGAAAAGTCAAACCATCCGAATTATGAATCGGATGATCCTGGGATGACCAAAGGTCAGAAATTATATCGCCGTTATGCGATGGTGGGATAATTATTTCCGGATGAGGAACGTGTTTGTACTCTTGTTCGGTCCATCCCGAAGATTTGAGCTCCTCTCTGAAAGTTTATATACGATTTGTTAAAAGTTCTATACTGATCCTGAAGCAAAGGAAAACCGAGGAAGCAATCACCTGTGCAAATGATCCAATTCCTGTTTACTAGGTCCGAGTTTGACATGTTCCTCCAACACCAGGCTGACCGGTACAGGATAGTAATGAAGATGATAGTGGTGAACGTCGTCGTGAGATTTCTTAGCCGCTGCTTCCTTTTTCTCCTTTAGAGAATGCAGGAAGTCCATAAGTGCTTTTTTCGGACTGTGAAAGAGAGATCGGTTGATCTAAATGAAGGCAAGTCGACGGTGGATTCGATGAGCTACTATAACCCGGTTGGGCGTTGATTCAATGTTTCGGGTGAAAATCGGCATCGATTTATTCATTAATAAACCATTAGCTTAATCGATGTACAAACAGCGCGAATTGTCCACCGTTTGACAAATAATAATTCGCACTAATTCCCGCTTCTCTAACGACGCTGGATTAACGATTGAAAATCCCGAGAACTTTAACAAATTAATAATAAACGAAAGTAAGAGCACTCCTCGGCTTAGCAATGTCCATGTGTTATTTACAGTTGCAGCTGAGAGCTCGCTGATACAACTCTACGGTTCTAACTTTTGAACCCAGTTAAACACACGCGAACCGATCAAAGCCCACACAGCGGTTAACTAGGATTAGCGCGTTGGGATTTGGTTAATTTATTGGCAAACCTCGATTCACCAATTGCAGGACCAAACAGTGCCAACCCGGTTTGCGGCTGGGATTTAGTTCGGAACTTTTTCGCGTACGAATTTGAACAAGGAGAGGAGATAGTAATAGAAATGAGAGAGGGAGAAGGAAGAACGGAGTTAAACTATTCGAAATTAAGATTGTAGAAGAGCTTTACTTACTAATCAAAAAATATAGCCTCTGACGCTGCAGTCGCTATTAGCAGCAGGAAGAAGGTCTGCAAAAAGAGAAAAAGGAGTAGCAGGAAGGTTCCCTCTGTTATTAACACGTTTCACCGTTCGGATGAGGAGATATAAAAAAGGTAATTCACCACAGGATTAAAATGATTACTTTTAAAACGAATCCGCTATCCATTATTCGTCGAGATTTGGTCCCTAAAGACTGACCGATGGTGTACCGACCGCGTGAAATGCATAACAAACTGAGAATAGGCTCTGCTTGGATCCTCTTATATCTAACCGAGTTCACTCTCTCTCTCCTAGATCGAATTTTTCAAATCCAGTCTTACCGTCGTCTAGGTCTGGGTCAAAATAGACAAGTGGATAGACAGGGACATCAGCGTCGCAGAAAGCGTGTCTTACTTTATTATAAGAATCCAAGTGAGTTAATGACCTCGCTTGAAAGGTAATGCTTGACATCCTGTCGATGTCAATCTTATCATTTATTTACATTTCTTCCTTTTTTATTATCTTTTTAAACTCTGCGAGGACCTCAGATCTTACCTTTCGATCCTTTCCTTACATCTGGATTTCTTCAGCGGCTCCAATTTCGAAAGTGAAGTGAGTTTCATTAGCAACGTGATCTATATATGCGTATATTATTTCAGAGTAGTAAAGATTTCGTTGCAATTAACCGCAAGATTTATTCTAAGCGTAATTAAGAATATGTGTCTCTTTTTTTTTCTTCTTTTTTCTTTTTTCTTTTTCACGTCCACGATTTCTCCCATATATGAGCGATAACACGCATGTACGTCTATCCTGTACTGGATAGATTAATCAGCGTACCAATAAATCAAGATACATATAGCCTGTAGCATGTTACTTTCATTTGAGAAAATGTTAACACGCCATTTGTTCCTTTTTTAGTTAAAATAATACACAGGTTTCACTCGATCGATGCTGGAATCAATAATATCTCGATAAATACGAGGTGCAGCTAATAGCGATCTTGAGATAGTTGAGAAACCGCGATTGGCAGCTACATAATTGCTCTCGTCAGAGACAAAAAGTATACATATATTGGAAAAATCGAAAATATTTATACATATAAATGGATTGAAAAACGAACCAATAAATATACACGGTATAGAGATCGTAGAAAGGAATTGCAGCGAGATTGATCATACATTTATACATTAAATGGACAATGAAATGTGTGGCAGAAGATTTATGGTGATAAATTAAACCAATAATTAAAGAGGCGATGAAAGGGATGAGAAGAGAAAAAAAAAAGATACAACTCGTACGGAATCTTCGAGATGGTTTGACCATTTGACAAATATATCCAGATTACTCTTGATGAGAAATATACATGACCTAGAATTATTCTATATACTTTCACGTGAATTAACGATTTAACGAGTATTTTTAAGCAAGTACTCGTATTTTCTTTCAATTATACTCATTTCTGACCTGCAGTAGACGTGGTTAATTGTGTGCAATTTAAAGAGCGTGTGATTGATGTGCGTTCGCACCTCGTAAAACCAATTCTTATCTCCACACAACGAAGAAATGAATAAAACCGCATAGGCTTTCACAAATTGCTTTTGCTTTACTCATGCAGGTGGTATGGCTGATCGTAAAATTGCGGTATATGGCGGAAATATATATATTTTTTTCTTTCAAATTAGCGGATATCCTTCTCTAGGTATGTCGGACAGAATGATTATACTTAGAGTATATAATAAATAATGGTCAACTCGTTGAGGGCAAATAAATATATGTACACTGATAGTATTACTTATGAAGGACGATCCTCTCTCCCTGAAGTAAATCACGTCGGGAAAATTTCTCTCGTGAAAACTTATCGGTATTATTTCATTAACCATGTCATGTATCATGGAAATGAATTTGCTGTGAGATTAAAACGGGGTCAGATATATATATGCGAATGCGATTTTTTCGAATGGTCAACTTGATGGACGAAGAAAACAAAACCGCGAATAATAATTAGACGTATAAGAAATGTGAAAAACTTTCTACCCATTTACAATCGATCATATCGTGTCGCGTTCGGACATATAGAATGTAGAAATTAGAGCGAATGATGAATTAATGAATAAATTAATGAGTAGGGATGATTTCGCAAAGAAAACGGCAGATCGGAAAATGACAAACGGTCAGAATAACTCGGACGAGGCGAGCTAATCAAATGAGAGGGTCTTGTTTTAAGTAGAGCTACAGAGTGTTTATTTTAAAATCCTCGAGCTAATTGACCGCAAGGTTCTCTGGACTGGTTGGCTACGAACGGGTTGAAAGGGGTTAAAACGAAAATAAATATGAACTCTCTTATTCTCCTATATATTTCTCTCTCACTTTCACGGTTTTCCGCGGGTTCACTTCGAAGCACTTAATAGGAGGCAAGGGGGCATATCTATATGTACATGTAGGTACAGTACCTGGGATGGTGCTTATTTAATAATACTACCACCTATACAGCTACCTACAAACGTCATGTGAACACATACGCATCCCTGCACGGTATAATAGGGCAGACAGTGACGAGGTAGGCACCTCAGTTGAAAATTGATGAGAAAGAAAAATGAGTTTGCAAAAAAAAGATTTTTGAGGTGAAAGATGGGAAGAATTTTGTTTTTTTTTTGCTGACAATTTTCGACTGAGGTGATGGCCTTACTTTGCTACGTTCAACTCTACGTAGGTATAGGTTGTAAATGGGTAATCCAGTTACGTTGTAACTATACTTGGTTTTTTTTTTTTTTTTTCTTCTTCGTCTTCTTCAAAGACTCAACACGCGCTTGCACGCGGGTTTGGTATAAAAAGAGAAAGAGAGAGAGAGAAAAAGAGGAAAGCGTCACGCTCACGCAAACCTATAAATTAGATTTCACCGTTTATTCGCGTTGGTAAAACCTGGACAAGTGGAAGAGGGTTGTATGTATGTGAGCAAAAGGGATGGTTTTGAACCACGTACGTCCAAAGTCACGAACCTTTCGAAATCGAAGTTTTTACCGAGAAGAAAGAAAGAAAAATGAAAAAAGAGAAAGAAGAGAAGAATGATTATGTGTATCGCTGTGAGTAATGAGGATAATTATATTGATAACTCAATAAAACTCGGAGATAATATAATTCGCAGCTCGTTAATGAGATAAGGGAAATAAACGACTCAAATATAGGTAAGACAGGGAAAGAAACGAGATGTATATATACATATGCTTACATTTTACTCGTCGGGGTTCAAAAAGAGAGCTGACAAAACAAAGTAGGTATAAAGGTATTAAATTTCAAGTCCTCGGGGTTGTAGCATGGAAAGAATACCGAATGAGAATGATGATGTCGGTTTTTGGGTGAACGTGGATAAAAGAAAAAAGAGAAGAAAAATTTATGGTAATTGGTTTTTGATCATCAGTCTCGCGCGAAATCTTCCTGAATACTTGATAGACTCGCGTATTTGTGATAATTATATATTTTATTTAATTACGTATATACGTGTATATATACGTAGAGCGGTATATATACATATATATGGCGAAGGTATGGGAAAATGAAGAAAAATTCTTGTCAGCTAATATCAATAAAATATGAAGAGAAGAAAAAAAAAAATGGAGAGAGAGAGAGAAAGACAAAGAGAGAGTGAAAACAAGAGGAGAAAGACAGGCTCAATTTTGCAAATTTTTCCCGTGGACGAAGCGTGTGTATTTTTCAAGCCAAGACCTCATATGGCGTCGAGGCACTGTATATATTTACCAGCCCCTCTATGAGCCGGAAGAAAAAAAAAATCTAATATGGTATAGTACTGCAGGTTTGGCATAGCGTTCCCTACTACGCAACGTTGTATTAAAGTAATACAATAAACTACAGTTTGCGGTGCTTTTCTTTAGAGTGTATATGTATTCGCAACCTGGCAGCTCGTGCCTTTCCAGAAAAACGTATTTATATAAATAAACAGCCATATTCACAAAAAAAAAAACAGAAAACAAAAAAAAAACACAGAAACTCGCGAATCTTTTACGTGTATATGTATAATAATAATCTTCACTGTATTTAGTACCTAATAAAAATCAGCTTATTGAATAATAATCGGTAAAAAGCATGCAATTGAAAATCTTTAATTTTTACTTATGAAAACGGTTCATTTTATCGACAAGTTTCCTCAGAATCTATACAGAGATATACGAGCAAAATACGCGTTTCATTCCGAAGTCTGCAGGCAACTTTTTTTTTATTACATATATATGAGCAAGTTTTTCTTCAAATAAACGGCTATACGGAGATAAAATCAAAAAAGTAGCTCTACTCTCGCTTTTAGCCAATATATACTACAAGAGATCGTTTATTTTTCACGAATTGAGATTCTTTAAATCGCCTTTACGATCGGTGATCGCGAGACAGGTTTTCGCCCTGCGGTTCCCGAGTCTCTCCTGTAAATTTTTGCAGCAACGATCGGCATATACTACACGTATACTATATATCTGTAAAAACCCGTCGCCCGACTAAATCTACAGCCGACATAAGAATTATTAATCTGCAGAAAGACGAAAGGATAAAGAAGAAAGAACAAATTATTCGTCAGCATCCTGCAACGATGTGAAAAAATAAAAATAAAAATGAAAATAAAATTCTATCGACGATAGAAAATGAGGGAAGTAACGATAAAAATTTAAAAAAATGAAATTAAAAAATTTTAAATTGCAAAAGAAATATTGAAAAAAATATTTGAAAAAAATTGAAAACGAGAGGAATAAAATAATTCGAATAAATATTATGATTAAATCAGCTGAGTAAATAGCCCGGATTAATTAGTCTCGCGTTTCTGGCAAAGGACGAAGTATTCTCATAGCTCGAAGGAAGCGACAGGCAGACGGGACTTTATAGCGATGTGAGAGAGATATATATATATATATATATATATATATAGGGAGAGATACTAAGAGCCTAGAAACTCAAATTGATAGGCGAAAAGCTACGAAACTAGAAATTAATCAGCTTTGCTTGATATCGTTAATTAATAAAGTTGCATTTCGACTTAAGTCGGTGTGAACTTTACGCTCAGCGCGGTTGATTATGAGATTTATATTTGTTTTTTCAGAAGCTTGAGAAGAGGGTTGAAGGGGGAGAAAATAAGGAGCGTGAAAAGGAAGAAAAAAAGAAGAATTTTAAGAACAAATTTCTGCGAACACATTTTTATTCGCGTAACTATATTTTATGCCACATGTATTTTGCGATTTTATCGTGTGTACGAGAGAGAGAGAGAGAGAGAGCGAGGGAGAGGGCGAGAAAGGGAGACTGAGGGGGTGCGGAAGATATGGGGATATGAAATTAGTTCAATAACTGTACGCCCACGCCCTACCTAACGACATGCAAGACACTGAAACAGATTTTGCCCTCGTTGTGTCCTATCGTTAACCTCCCACCACAACCAACCCTTATCGTTAGCGGGGCGCGTAGGTGGGCGTAAAATCTAACGGAGTTAACTACACCCCTATACTGCACCCGTTTCCGTCCCTTGAATAGCGATACGGGTGTATAGAGTGAGATAGAAAAGAATCTAGGGACAAAATGTTCGAGGCTTTTCTTCGCGAATGAATTTCCAACTTTTGAGTAGCTTTTTAATTTTGAAAGAAAATTTAAAAAAAAAATGAGAAATGAAAAAATTCTAGGCCATTTTAAAATATTGGCTGAAAAGCCGACGTTTCTGTAAGGGTTGGTTTAGGTCAGGTTAGGTAAGCCAAGGGAAGATTGAGAATTATCAAACAGTCGTTATCAGGACACGGAGCGATTCACTTGTTTGGCATCCCTTAGGGGGCTAGCTAAGGGGTTGTTAGCTGACCGTGTAACAGGCCTCACCGGGACTACTCCCACCCTACCATCCCCTTACTCTTACCCTTACCCTGTCCCGTTCCGTACATACCCCTACCTATGGGTATATACGTGTATATGTATACCCTCTTCGCTGCTCGCGGACGATCCACCCTCGCCCTCACTCCCCATCCCTTATTTCCACTCCGAACATTTCCAACATTTAGTCAAGTCCAGGGGTGCAGGTTCTGCAGGTTCTGGTGCTAGTCGACGTGGGGATGAACAAATATTTTACTACTATTAGCGGTGCTTTCATTCGACCTACCTACCTACCCCTGCACACCTGTATCCTGTACTCAGGGTGTACGTGGTGTCAAATCAAGTTTTACAAAGACTGAATTATTATAGACAAATAAATACCATATTGTCACCTCGGGTATGGGGATTTTCCTCTCTTTCTTTCACTTCACACTCACACATATCGCGTCTCTAATGCCAGAAGGGATAAATAGGTCTACCGCGTATAGATCTAACTCAAAATCCAAAAGGGGATAGAAAAAGAGAAAAAATCAAATAATCGAGACCAAAATTATACCGATGCCTTTTTGGCATTAGACACACGATTTTATACATCTATATGTATAATGTATGTATGCATGCTGGGGTATGGGGAATTTTTATATTCCAATAAATGGGGGGGAGATAGACAAATTGTCTGCGGTATAAGTAATTTACAATAAATATTTGACTTCGGTAAATCGGTACGAAATAGCCAGACAATATAACGAAAAGACTTTCCCCCTACCCCTAACCCAGTCGATTTGTCTTATTTGATCAATAAGCCATTCAAACACGTTCTGCAATACGACGAGCAAACACCAAAGCACACAGTCACCTGCCTGGTACACCCATAGCTTGATTGAAATGGAAAATATATCTTTTATAGTCTCTTAATCGTATCCAATATTCATTTCTTACTATTCGCTTATCGACAATTGAAATAAAAATTTTCGCATTGATCCGAATGGTCAATATATGACGTCCAGATATCTTGATCTCAGATTTTCTTCATTTTCATTTCTTTGACATTAACTAATGTATTTCGTATTGCCAAGTGGCGTGTTACTCGTTCTTCTTACATCTTCCGGATAACCAGGGATTCCGTGTCTTTCCCTCGTTTGGTTATAGTCCCCTTCGGCGAATAGTGCGGAGCGATGAGAGGTAGGGGGACTAATTTTAATCGAGCGTGACGACGCAAAGCAGTATGGGGTAACGATCGTCGGGAAAATATATTACGAATTTATTCTATAAATTTATGAATTGTGGAAAAGATTTTTTTCCCCGTTGTTTTTTTTTTTTCTTTTCTTTTCTTTTTCGTTTTTTTCTATAACCGTATTCGGAAGTTACAGAATGGTTGCCAACGTATTTCGAATCCTAAGGGCGAGTTTGGTCAAGTGTACCAGTTAGGTAGGCGCACGGTCAATTGACCACTGCCCAGGCACCGCCTTTTCATACGTGAACCAAATACGCGGTATTTGAAATATATAAACCGACCCTTGGAACGAAACAGATCTTTGTCCAATGCGGAATCATTACATGTATGGAAAATGCGATATAGTTCGCATGAATATTTCGTAGCTTTAATATAATTACGATTATTTAATCGAATCCGATTGAAAAATAAACCTTTTTCTTAATTACAGAAAATTGATAAACCGTCTAGCGATTTGTTGAAAATATCTATATATAATACATAGAGCATATGTGTGGGGAAAAAAGCTGACGTCATGTGTGGAAGAAAATTTGGTAAAGGGAGTTCTAGGTGGTTTTTCCATGGACTTTCGCCGTTCTGGTTACGAATAGTATAAATGTAAATGCTCGTTGTTATGTATATGTAAGCAGCACATATGTGGGTATACTGGACGAGCCGTTTCTTAAATTGGCATCCAATTTAAATTGCACGCTAGCAGTCCTGGAAGAAGTCGTAAGCTCAGAATCAGAGGGACCATAGCGGGTTGTTAGAAGAAGGTAAAAGCCGAATAAGAAAGTTGAGAGAAAAAAGAAAAAAAGGGAAGAAAAAGAAAAGAAAACACATAGGTAGGAAATTTTGTTGAACAAATTGTATCATTCTGCAATAATAACGAGAGAATTATAACTTTGATAGATTTTTGTAAACCGATAATAAACGGTTCTGATATCGTTCCTATATAGCCGCGATATCTCGACCTTTCTTTACCGCGTCTCTTTAATACTGGAATCCAACGTTGCTTGTGTATCATTTATGCGAACTGGCCATGCGAGCAAATTATAACAGTGGACATTGTTTGAAAAATACTCTCCCTCTTCGATTCTGGGATAACGGGTACGGGACTATGTTCCTGGACATCATTATCCGCTAAGGGGAAGTGGATGGAGTTTCGCTTACATATATATATATATATTTATACATACACAGATACACATACATACACATATACAGAGGCCCCAGGTCACAGGTCGTATATGATATGTATTATAAATATATACATCTCTCTTCTCTCCAGACTTCACGAATTCAAATTTACATATGGCGTCTCCAACCATGTATATATATATATGCCTCTTTCGCATACTAAAACAAAAAAGGCATAGGTATATAGTTTTCTCAAATTTTGCCTATCACTTCAAAAAAATAAAAATAACATCAAAAGTGGAAGAAAAAAAAAGAACCAAAAAGGCATTCTATGCATGATTATAGGCCTTTTGGTTTTTGATTCATTTCATTCTATTTTCAATCATCTAATGATGCTTTTTTATGTTACGAAATGTCTCTTAAGGTATAGACGTTGCCCAAGTTGGCTCGCGTAATCCGGGTGTCCAAGGCGATCAGATCGAGCGTCGATAATCCCTCGTCGACACTAATTGGGCCGAATCGTTAATTACTGAAATTGTTAACGAGGTAGGTAGGTAGGTAGGTAGGTAGGTAGGGTACTACTATAGGTAGAAAGCCGAGATATTTTCGTATATCTGTGTAAGGAAACAGTGAGATAAACTGAACTGTATTCAGGTTTTGCCTCTTTTTATTTTTATTTTTTTCATTTCTCTCTGTAATTTTCGTCATCATGCACACGCACGCAGGTATACATCACGCACGTACACATACATAAATATATGTTGCAGATAATTATATACTGACCGACTAACGAACTGACATTAGATATGCATATAATAAGTCCTTCTGTCTCTTTTTTTTTTCATTGCTTTTTTTTTTCATTTTTTCGTTCTCTTCATTCTTATAGGAAGAGAGGGAGAAGTGCAGGAACGATTTAATGAACATTATGCTTGTTAGCCTACCGTATCGCGAAGCGAGAAAATAAGGAAAAGCTGGTATAAAAAAAAAAAAAAAAAATAAAGAAAGAAAGAAAAAAAAACGAAGAAAAAAGACAAGGTGAGGGAAAAAATAGAGGGCGTTGATAAAAGCGCCTTTGTGGGTCAAAATGCTTTTAATTTCTACGCTGTTAGCGGGGATTAGAGGTTCCTGAGTAGTCGCCAACGTTATAGTATGTATATACACACAGACGCCTACACCAACGTTGCACATAACGCGAAACGACACCAAGCCCAAGCCCAAGCCAAAGCCAAAGCCAAAGCCATACCTCTCTATACCAAGCCTCGCTAATTCGAGTGTTGAGAAATGGTAGAAAAAAAAAAAACGAAAAAATCAAAAAAAATCAAGACGTTGACGAGTCATTACCTCAGTAAATAATTGACCAAAATATTGTCACCAATTTATAGGAATAAAAATATCGTTTATTCAATATAAGGTTTGAGGTAATCTGCCGCAAATCCCCTAACCCAAGTTTACCTAAATAATACCTACGATGTATTATATTTATATAAATATATGTAGGCAGGTATACGTGTGACACGATGAGTTATATGAAGATAGAAAATCATCTAACCAATTCGTTTCCCATTATCGTTCGATAGAACCAGCCATTAACTCTTAATACAGAACCAACGTGGCCGACATCGGGGAGGCAAGTCACGCGTTTCCAAGACCGATAACTACCCCTCTGTTGATGGGAATCTACTTTACCGAGCTCAGCAATCCGGGGGTGAGAGGTGATAACGGAATCACTAAATGACAAGAGGGGGAGGAGAGACTCTTTGACCTTTGATTCATCGGATTATAACATTGTGACTTGTGTATAGGTATTGTTGTAGCGAGAAAAGTGGGAAGAAAGGTAAGAAAAATGATTGAAAATAAAAGAATAAAAAATGAAATGAAAATTTTGTATAAATTAGAAAAATAAAAATAAAATAAAAAATAGACCCCTTCGGCACTTCACGCATCTCAAAAAGTGAAGAGTAAGGTACTTGAAGAATTAGCATGTGAGTAACAAGGGACTTCGAAGGTAAAGAGGGACCTAGAGAGGCAGAGGGGCGTATAATCACCCTCAACCTACCTCCCGTCGTCCGGCAGCACGTTTTCCCAATTAGAATTTTTTATTTTCGCCTTTCCACGCTGTACGGAGTACCGATAATGAAAGAGGATGTGAAAAAAGGAAAAAGAAGATACGAAAAAACGAAAAACAAACTTGTGTTCAAGATATCCGAAACTGTGTATTATATGTATACAACATGTACATGTACATATATATATATTTCTAGGGTTCCAAAAGGGTTTGAAAAGAGAGAGAATGAAGAAAAAAAAGTAATGAAAAAGAAAATAATAAATGAGGAGGCAGGGTCGTTAGTTATGAAGTAACAAGGACCGTTATAATAAGATATCGAGAGGGATGAGGAACAGCACCGCGTAGTCCTGCAGGACGATAATAATTTCTGTATTATTGGTAGGTATAGGTAGGTAGGTATATATATACACAGCTGCAGGGAGGAGAGGAGGATGCGAATTGGTGAGGGGTAAGCAAAGGGGAGAGAAATGATGGAAGGGAAGAGAAAGGGAATAGAAGGAAAGGGGATGCTTCGTTATCGGTAGCCCTGGAGGGACTGGGGAGAGTCCTCATTAGGACCTCTCCTGCGTGAGCCTGTCGGAAGGGTGGTCTCGAACCCCAAAGCCAAGCAACACCTTAGTCAGTCCGGCGCCCTGCCTCAATTTGCAAAACATTGTTTCGCATTATATTTACTCAAAAACACCCCTCTCGCTTCGTCTATGCGAAAGGGAGGGAATATGCGAAGGAAGAGAAAAAACAAGAAGAGTAAAACGAAAAAAAGAAAAACAAGTTGGACAACGATTTTTGGTCCAGTTCATGTAATATACAGTATATAGGTTTGAGCTTTTTTTTCTCTTCTTCTTCTTCTTCTCTTCGCTTTGGTTTGTTTTAGTCTGGTTTTCTAGACTCGGCTAACGAGGTGGTGTGAGATAAAGATAAAGAGAAAATTGAATTCCATTACGGGACTATTGGGTACGTGACGTCACGAACCGGGGGCAGAATGTCCGATTGGCGTAATTTCCCATAGAGCCAGAAATTCTATCAATTCTATTCTGTTCTTCTATGTTTCGGAGAACCGTTAGGCAACTAATAATTGGGAGAAATCGATCGCGAGGAGTCGAGGATGAAAGGGAAAGGGAAAGGGAAAGGTATATACAGCATAGGGGTAGAGGAGGCTAGCAATTAGCGCCACTATCGGATGAAAGGGGGTAGAAAAAAAAAAAAAAATACAAAGAATCCAAAAATATGTATAAATTGCGATTTGAAATACTGAATTAATTTTTGCATTCCTTTATTTTCATCGTCATTTTTTATTTTTTCTCTCTCTCTTTCTCTCTCGTTACAACATTTTCTCTTCCACCCCTCTGGCCAACGTTCGTCATCTCCGCTATCCCGTGTGTTTTTCCATATCTGAACGGACCAGGCTCTGGGACTGAAGGTAAAGGGAGTGGAGTGGAGTGACGTTCATCCCTAGGTGTTTCGTTATTTGATTAAAATCCCGAAACTGGTTTAATCTTAATTCGTTTAACTAATTCTCATATGTGAACGGGGGAAAAAAAAAAAGAGGAAAACAAGAAAAAAAAACAAAAAGGAATAAATTAATCCGACAGTAGAAGCATACAGCAGTCGTGTGAGCGTTCAAGCTCTCCCCTAATCTTCAAATATGTTTCGTTTGTTCTTTTTTCTTTTTCTCTCTCTCTCTTTTTTACTTTATCTTTTTCCTTTATTTTCACTTTTCTTGGTTCGTTTGATTTCAGAAATAGAAGAAAAAAAGAATCCCGCAAGTTATACCCGAGGAATAGTGTGCAAGCGAAGATGGTGGTGCTGCGGGGGCCAATTAGAAGATTCCTCCTCGCTCCTTCAACACCCCTTACCTCCTTTCCCCTTTACCACCCCGTGGACCCGCAGTGTAGATTGGATTGGTTTAGATTGGGACTCAGTGGCGTTGCCTCAGGAGAATCGTCTATCATTTCGCGAATTAACTGGACTCTGAAAAGCACCGAGAGGTGAGCCAGAATTTTTCATACCGGACCGTGAATAACACGTCTTGTTCCTAAATTTGATAGATTTTTCTAAATTATACAAAACTCCGACTACCCCCTGATATCCGGTCACATATTTTACCGAAATTTTCGCAAGGCTACGCCAGTGCGACCCCCATCAGACGGGTGGTGGCTCGTTAGTGACGGATTAGTGATGTACGTGTGCTCCACCTCGCCTCTACCTACCTACTACTCCGACGACTCGCCACCCTCTGTGTACCTACTCTCTCTCCCTTACCGAATCCCTAACTTCGAACTTACAATCTAGAACCCCGAAGCCACACGTCGTGGTAGAAGTGGAAATGGAAGTGGAAGTGGAAGTGGAGGCGAAGGAACAATGAGCCGAAGAAATCGGGGTGCAGAAATATCGGGATCCCGATGGTCAGATTATATCCTGGTAGTCCTGTGATCAGCGTATCCTATGTTCGGGTAAATATGAAGCCACGATGATAGCCAGAGGATCGGTTCAACCTGTTCCTTTGAATTTCCTCGATCTCGAGGGTATCGGACGCGCAAGTTGCACAATGCATAATTAAGGACTACATCCCTTTAATCCTTTACCCAGGTCTATATTTGCGTGCGTGAGACTGGATGTTGGTTCTAGAGTATCCTTTGACTTGGTAAAATCGACGAAGCGTGTGTATGTATATATCTATCCATCTATCCACGTCTATCTAAATATATGAAGGAAAATGTTGTTCTAATCGGACATCAAACGCACGGTCATTTTATAGAAAATTTCATTTCTGCTGGATTTCCTTCGAATAAACTCCGAGGACTTTGGACACACGTCAAAGCCCCCCTATATGCAAGTGATAATACGAAACGACCGGGGGATTTCTTTCTGATTTTTTGTTGTTGTTGTTGCTGCTGCTGCTTGCTTGCTTTTTCCACCGATTAACGAATCGATGCATCATTTAGCCACTGTCCGAACCGCGTAGCGGGCCTTTGGACGGAACCAGGAGCCTGCAGATACATAGAACGAAGCCAACACCCCAGATCAGACATTAGCTAAAAGCTAAAAGCTAAAAGCTTTCCCATATTTCATTATTTCTGGTCACAGTACTACACTGCGGCTAATTCTCTCGTTTACTGGTCTGTCTGCGGACAAGAATTATGCTTTCTTGTTGCTAATTCTTTATTTTATGGATACATTTACACCAGAATAAGGAGATGTTCGGATATATTTTCAGATTTCTTTCCTTATAATAATGTATGTACGTATATATTAGTTCGGGAATCGAGTAAGCTTCCAGGGTATTAGAAGAAGAAGAACCCGTGTATCTTGGTGGTATCGCGTACATTCTCGTGAGATAATAGAGTCACGGTTATAAAAAGATTGTTTAAACAGATTAAAACGTAATTCAATTTAGATTCAATTATTGATACGCGTTTTAATTAATATCATTAAACCTAAGTGGCACGGGTGCGGGGCGAGGAGAGAAATGGAAGCGAAGCGAAGGGAAGGAAAGGGAGAAGAGCGAACGGGGCTTGTGTAATGGGAAAGGGGGTTGAAACCAGGAGACGTAAAACTATGAATACAGGGAACGATGATTACGCCTGGTAAAAGTAAATTAGTTTCGAAGTAAAATTCCGCCAGGGAAAAATATCTTTTCGAAATGAAAGGGAAAAAAAAAACATTAAAAAGAAGAAATTTCCCAAAACAACAAGAAATTACCCATTTTTTTTCCCCCATTTCTCTGTATTTTATTATTCCATTATTCTATTCTTTCATTCTTTCGCAAACGCGTATGTACACATATGTCTATATCCTATCGCATATAAGACTAGCAGGTCGGCTAGGCTGTCTCACAATCGGCTCAGGGCTCCTGTGTAATTTAGATAATTGCCTTTTTATTACCGTGGGTAGTCTACCGCGTGGTAGGTACCCATATACCTGGCATATATACATATGCAGTGGGAATATGAAGGCGGCAACATGCGAATAACATCGACAACGAAGTGCTGCTGTACGGGGGCGGACGATGAAATGCTGATAAATAATTGAGTGCCGATAAGTATAGGTACCTACCTGAGCCCACTTATTGACACGCGACCTCCTCCCCACGAACGAACATTCGTCGGCCATTATTCACTTCCACCCACGTCCGAAAATTTATTTCTAATTTTTTCCTTCTTTTTTTTTTTTATTTATTTTTCTTTTTTATTTTTCATCATTATTCGCATTTTTCGCATTTTTTTTTTTCTTTTTCAACGCTTTAAGGTGAGACAATATCAAGTTACGTTGCCACAGGCCAGGGTACTTGATCTTGTAGTACCCCCGCTTTCACGTAAAACCACAAATAGTAGAATTTAACTTTATTTTAAACAGCGCAGAGCGGAATTAAAAGTTTAACAGATATACGATTCCATATATATGTAACCTATGTGGTTTGATAATGCATTACCCCTCCTGTCGCCGTTTATCCAACAGTAACATAGGAACTATTCGAACGGAATTTAATGCATTTGTGTATCTTTTATCCACCCTCGTATTCGCACTCGTCTAGTAGGTATATTTTTTTATATACCCGGCCACCTTGGATCGTAACTATTTCTTTCATTTATTTCAGGTAAAGAAGGATCCAGACCTGCGAGAGACGCGAACGAATACGTAATATCGAATTATATTGCCAGAATCGATCAACAATACGAATCTAACGCGGCTGTACACTGCGAACGCATAAGCTCTTCGTCGACTGCCAGGTACAGAGGCAGCTAGTGGATGACGGGTTAATCGATCTTGAAATAATTAAATCGAAACCATGAGTTTGACAACTGTGCAAAAGAAGATACTGATTGACGTATAGATTCGGACTCGATTCGCGGAGGAATACGTAAGACCTGGAGGTGTATGTAATCGGGAAAAAGCTATGGTTTCTGATACGTGCGTTACTCTCTGCTTATAATTTCGGGTCATTGATAATGATCCTGAATTTGGAACGAGGTTGATAATTCACCGTACATTTTCGCACCCCGCAGATGTTCGGTAAAAGATTCGGTATATATAAACTTTGGTACTAGGGGATTCGAAAGGCTGGCGATGCTGCCGTACCTGTACAGAATTCCTGGCGTGGTTTTGAAAATTAATTAACAAGGAATGTTCTAGAATCTAGTCCGAGCTGGGATTAATTCCTGGAAGAGGAAACTATGACCGTTAACGAGTTGGCGACATGAAAGTATCTCAAAATACCGTCTCCCATGGTGTATAGCTATTCGATATACTACCAGTATGCCGAGCTGTATAGCTCGTTATCTATCGATGTATTATCAGTGAGAAATTCTTGCGGTGGACAATTTTTCATTTTTAACAATTTTTTTGTTTTTTTTTACGAAAATTAAATCGACGACTCATACCTATACTTTCCGAAGGAAAAGAGGTCTCTGGGATACATCTTTCCGTATAGAAAGAGGTCTCTGGGATACATCTTTCCGTATAGAAAGAGGTCTCTGGGATACATCTTTCCGTATAGAAAGAGGCCTCTGGGATACATCTTTCCGTATAGAAAGAGGCCTCTGGGATACATCTTTCCGTATAGAAAGAGGCCTCTGGGATACATCTTTCCGTATAGAAAGAGGCCTCTGGGATACATCTTTCCGTATAGAAAGAGGCCTCTGGGATACATCTTTCCGTATAGAAAGAGGTCTCTGGGATACATCTTTCCGTATAGAAAGAGGCCTCTGGGATACATCTTTCCGTATAGAAAGAGGCCTCTGGGATACATCTTTCCGTATAGAAAGAGGCCTCTGGGATACATCTTTCCGTATAGAAAGAGGTCTCTGGGATACATCTTTCCGTATAGAAAGAGGTCTCTGGGATACATCTTTCCGTATAGAAAGAGGCCTCTGGGATACATCTTTCCGTATAGAAAGAGGCCTCTGGGATACATCTTTCCGTATAGAAAGAGGCCTCTGGGATACATCTTTCCGTATAGAAAGAGGTCTCTGGGATACATCTTTCCGTATAGAAAGAGGTCTCTGGGATACATCTTTCCGTATAGAAAGAGGTCTCTGGGATACATCTTTCCGTATAGAAAGAGGTCTCTGGGATACATCTTTCCGTATAGAAAGAGGTCTCTGGGATACATCTTTCCGTATAGAAAGAGGTCTCTGGGATACATCTTTCCGTATAGAAAGAGGTCTCTGGGATACATCTTTCCGTATAGAAAGAGGTCTCTGGGATACATCTTTCCGTATAGAAAGAGGTCTCTGGGATACATCTTTCCGTATAGAAAGAGGTCTCTGGGATACATCTTTCCGTATAGAAAGAGGTCTCTGGGATACATCTTTCCGTATAGAAAGAGGTCTCTGGGATACATCTTTCCGTATAGAAAGAGGTCTCTGGGATACATCTTTCCGTATAGAAAGAGGTCTCTGGGATACATCTTTCCGTATAGAAAGAGGTCTCTGGGATACATCTTTCCGTATAGAAAGAGGTCTCTGGGATACATCTTTCCGTATAGAAAGAGGTCTCTGGGATACATCTTTCCGTATAGAAAGAGGTCTCTGGGATACATCTTTCCGTATAGAAAGAGGTCTCTGGGATACATCTTTCCGTATAGAAAGAGGTCTCTGGGATACATCTTTCCGTATAGAAAGAGGTCTCTGGGATACATCTTTCCGTATAGAAAGAGGTCTCTGGGATACATCTTTCCGTATAGAAAGAGGTCTCTGGGATACATCTTTCCGTATAGAAAGAGGTCTCTGGGATACATCTTTCCGTATAGAAAGAGGTCTCTGGGATACATCTTTCCGTATAGAAAGAGGTCTCTGGGATACATCTTTCCGTATAGAAAGAGGTCTCTGGGATACATCTTTCCGTATAGAAAGAGGTCTCTGGGATACATCTTTCCGTATAGAAAGAGGTCTCTGGGATACATCTTTCCGTATAGAAAGAGGTCTCTGGGATACATCTTTCCGTATAGAAAGAGGTCTCTGGGATACATCTTTCCGTATAGAAAGAGGTCTCTGGGATACATCTTTCCGTATAGAAAGAGGTCTCTGGGATACATCTTTCCGTATAGAAAGAGGTCTCTGGGATACATCTTTCCGTATAGAAAGAGGTCTCTGGGATACATCTTTCCGTATAGAAAGAGGTCTCTGGGATACATCTTTCCGTATAGAAAGAGGTCTCTGGGATACATCTTTCCGTATAGAAAGAGGTCTCTGGGATACATCTTTCCGTATAGAAAGAGGTCTCTGGGATACATCTTTCCGTATAGAAAGAGGTCTCTGGGATACATCTTTCCGTATAGAAAGAGGTCTCTGGGATACATCTTTCCGTATAGAAAGAGGTCTCTGGGATACATCTTTCCGTATAGAAAGAGGTCTCTGGGATACATCTTTCCGTATAGAAAGAGGTCTCTGGGATACATCTTTCCGTATAGAAAGAGGTCTCTGGGATACATCTTTCCGTATAGAAAGAGGTCTCTGGGATACATCTTTCCGTATAGAAAGAGGTCTCTGGGATACATCTTTCCGTATAGAAAGAGGTCTCTGGGATACATCTTTCCGTATAGAAAGAGGTCTCTGGGATACATCTTTCCGTATAGAAAGAGGTCTCTGGGATACATCTTTCCGTATAGAAAGAGGTCTCTGGGATACATCTTTCCGTATAGAAAGAGGTCTCTGGGATACATCTTTCCGTATAGAAAGAGGTCTCTGGGATACATCTTTCCGTGGAGAAAGATGCCTCTGGGAGGCATCTTTCTGTAGTGAAAGATGCCTCTGGGAGGCATCTTTCTGTGGAGAATTTGAATTGATCGGCGATCTTTGAATTTGGGTGTCGTATTTTGTTGTGATTTATTCTTGTTCATATGCCTTTTTGGCATTAGTGATCATTCCGCCTAAAACCAAAAAGACGTATGTACAATTATAGGCCTTTTTGGTCTTTAGTTTTTTTTTTCTCAGAATATCCATTTCAAGTTATTCTGAAGCGATTGGGCGAAAAAAAAAATTCATATGCCTTTATGGCTCTTAGGGTAGATCTATATACAGCGTATACCTTTTTAGCATTAGGGACGCGAACTCTCTGTTAAAAACGAGGCTGAAAATTAATGACGGGGTAGAAGCTGAAGCTTTGGCTCGTTGTGTAAATAAAACTATACAAGTAAACTCGGTACCCGGCAGGTAGGTAGGTATGGGTGTATGCGTATGTGTATGTGTTATGCGGCTATTTCATTTACCACATCGTGCACGCATAGAGCAGTAGGCGGTTTTATTTAATGATGTCTAAATTGTCATCCGTTGGTTAAGTGCAGCTGCAGCAGCAGCACCACCACCATCACTAGCCAGCACCAGTGCAGCGCGTTATAAGTTCTTTCGAGAAAACCCGGAGCGGTTACAAAGTTCTTTTCTCCATTGCCGTTTTCTGAAAATTTTAATGACCGTAAGCCAATGCTGGGGTTCAGAAAATTCATATACTCAACCGTCGATTCGTAAGATCTTGTAATCGCTCTGACCGTAGGAACGAATATTTTTTTTCTCACAAAGAATGAGAAAAAAATATCGTAAACTAATGAACGTGGGATAAGAACGAGGAGAGAGAAAAATACCAGAAAGGGATAATTGAAATTCTATAAATTTCTCAAACGATTTCTCGTCGCGGGTGTAGAGTAGGTACGAAGAGGTTCTGAGTTTGGTGGATGGGGCAATGGCGAAACCTTCTCGTCGCTTCGTCTCCTCTCGTGTACCAGGAGCGTTTGTAATTATAATGACGTCATTAGAGTGTAACCCGCCCGGCAGCTCGTTGCCGGAGCTCTGTCAGTAAAACAGTATTATTTGTCACAAAGCCGGCAAACTACTCCGTTTATTATTATCATTATCCGCGCCCTTATATACCCGTCCGTGGAAAATTTAGCTTCTAACCGCTCAGCGCTCTTCGAAAGATACCAGCTCTTCTATCCTCCTCCTCATCCTCCTCCTTGTCGCAAAAACGTGGGGATGAACGGTAATAGGTATACAGAGAAAGTGCAGTTAACGCAGAGGTTTAATAACGCGCTGAGGGGGTGAACGCCTGATTTTGCAATGTATCACAGGGCTAGCTGTACCCTAGGTTAGATATTAAACTATAAACTCTACGATATTCGGAGCCGGTTTGGGGGCAATAAATTATACTATATCTACGATATTCCTATCTATCTTGGCGTAGCCAAGCCACCAAATAGTTTCTCGAATACCAACTAACCGCCAGCGGATAGCTGATAGCCTCTAAATAGTTCCGATTTAACCAGAAAGCTATCTCGATGCGCGAGAAACCTATAACAGCTCCTAACTACGAACGGGATCCAAAGATCGGCGATAGGGCTACTACTATATTCGCCCCCGCACTCCTAAACCTCCAGTAGAAAGGGTATCGAAGGCTATATCCTGGCCGAACAGGTCCAGGAATTCAACACTGCCTGAATAGTTTTCATCCTTCTAGAAAATCCCAAACCCCTTTCTTCTTGCTTTTTTATTTTTTTGTGTTTCCGATCTGGGACCACGATCTGAAGATTTTCAATCAGGCTTTTCCCCCATTTCTATATGCAACACCATGTACATATAATGTCTGACCTACGTGTACCTATAACTACCTGTAGACGTTAGTCAACGAGGTGAAGACGGGGCTGGGGGTTGTTTAACCACTCTGTTAATTGGCACTAATTACGCCCTCTAATTATTGTGCTCGGAGTCGACTTGGCGAGAAGTTAAAGGAGTAGAGTTGGTTGGAAAAAAGAAAAGAAAAAAAGAAATTAAAATAACCGGGAAAGAGAGAGAGAGAGAGGGAGAGGGAGAGAGGAGACGAGAAGGCGCCCTGAATTTCTATTCACGAAAAAGTGTACTATGCCGGCATATAGCTCGTCCTTTTGGCGCTCAGCTTACGCGCGTTGTTCTAGACCGTCCCGGCCGTAGTCGAATTGAAACGCGAATTCGCTTGGGAGTGGCTAGAAGCTAAGTGGACCTATTCAGAAACGCGAAATTAGTCAGTGTGGTCGGTCGGTCGATGTGTGGCCGGGAGAGTGCAGCCAGAGGCCCGTAATACAGGATAGAGGATAGAGGATAGAGGCTAGAGAAGAGAGGAGAGAGGAGATGGCTAATAGCGGGCAGCTATTAAAATAATTTATGCGTTCTTATTGTACGCTAAAAGCTTGGCACGCCGCGATGCCAGTAAAGGTTCAAAAGGACGCGTATCTCCTGCCATAGTATGGTATACCTACGAGACTACGACCACCTTACATATACACACGGCCTCAAGAACTTTGCCTAGGATATAAATACGGTTTCCCTATATCTCGTGGATTTCTCCAAAATTGTTGGTAAAAAATAATCAAATTATTCATCATTTAATCTTTATTTCTTATTTAGCAAATTCAGGCAACTCTGCACGATCAAAGATAACGCCGCAAACTCCTTGATAGGAGTTTGACTAAATCCGCAAGTGAGAATTTAGCCGCAAAGTGCATAAGTACACTTGGATATTGAGGGAGGATGACAATGAGGTAAGTTCAGGACTTTGAAGTCTGGAAATCGTGTGTCTCCGCGGTACAGGTATGAAATAAATGTTGAATATGTCTGGTAATTGAATCCTGAATTCCTTTAGGACTCGGTTGAGAAGTGACTGGGAATTTCTCACGAATCCAAATCTCCGACTAGCTGCATTCTGCATTTCGGTTTAGTCTAATCGGGTTTAATCGACGACAAAGCTAATTGAATAACTGAACTTACTCAAGATTCGCGATGTGAATTCACCCAAGGTTCAATATCCCACCGGGCAACAATGCTACCTGGATGACAAATAGGACTTTCGTTAAAACTGAACACGATTTTGGATCTTTATACCCTTTTGAAAATATCGCCGATTTTTTGGGAAATCTCGGACTGCATCGTGACTCGAAAAAAAAAAGAAACACTTTGATACATATAAATGCCACCTGAAATTGAGAATATAGAACCTGGAGCGTAGGATTACCGGAGGAACCTACCCTTCTAGTATATTTTTGACCGTGTATAAATAAATCATTGAAAGTTGGAAGGGGGTCTCATCCCTGTCTGGGAGTGGATGTTACATCGGACTGCTGGACAATACTTGTTTCGCTAATTCTCATCCCCATCTGCAGCCTACCTTTTTCTCGAACGGTTCACGAAACTTTTCTGCCCATGTAGGTATGGGTAGCATCGTTCGTAGAGCTTCGCAGCATTCCGTTGAGCAAAAGCTCAGGACGCCGAACAGAAGAGGAGGGTAGATATATCTGTGCCTAACCCCTTCGACGAAGAGGCTTTGCTGCACTGCTGCAGAATCCGAACTTCTCTCTAGCTGGGTACCTGCACCCTGCAGCAGGGGCAGAAATACCTATATGACCATCTATGAGAATATCTATCTATCCGTCTGTTAACTCGAGCTCATCCCTTCTCCATGTTTCATTCTTCTGGTTTAACTGACCCTTTTCCGTCCATTTATGTATGTATATGTGTCTTTTGGTGGAGAGATTCACGTCCTCTCTGCCCCCGCACACATATTACATATACATAGACGATCGTCAGAGAAGGAGAGAATATTGTTTGTGGATTTACCATTTGGAGATTTTCATGCAAGGGGGATTTTCGTACTTTATCATAAAATTTATGGTATACGAAGTCTGCTATTGCATGTACTCAGACAGGTATGGGAATACGGCGGACTCTTCTTCCGCCTTCATCCCTCGGCTAGCTCTAAGGCTTTCCACTTGTTTTTACCGATTCTAAATATAATTTTTCTACTCTTATGGGATTTGGGAGATACAGAACGGCGCGAGTTATGGACTGGATTTCGAGGGCGGTCTTATTCATATTCCAATTTTATCTCTCACTGCAGATCTCGATCTCTTCAACCACATGAAAATTAAATTTCCGTACAACTTATAGCGACGATGATGTTGTAGAAAATCACGTGAATCTATATGACGATAGAAAAAAAGAAAAAAAAAAAAAAACGATTAGAAAAATAAAAGGACAAGGAATAAACTACGGTGCTGGAAAAATTATTATTAAAAGAAAGAAAAAAGGAAAGAAAAAGTATAAAATAAAACCACGGGGTGCTGGGAGACTACCAGCTGCAGCAACCGATAAAAGCAATTTTTCGTCAAAAATTACCAAAGCCAGATAATTTATGACCATTATTATTTTAAGTAGAGGTTTAAATTGCGCCACTCGCGTTTAGTTCGATCGCCTTTCCGTGTTCTTTATTTATTTATTTATTTATTTATTAATTGAGTAATAAAAGTCCTATTCCCGAAGCACTCGCGATTAATTTAGCTAATTAATTTCGCATCGGTATTGCGTGGTAGAGGTAGGCAATTAGGGAAAACAGAGTCCTTGAAATAAGAGTGAAGCATAGGAGCTGAGCAATTCGCTGACCAACGCCAGTAGGCTTTTTTTAATTAAGTTCTGTATCGTTAATGCGGGAATAAAATATGCCGGAAATAAAATGAAAAATAAAAATTATAAAAAGAGAGGGGAGAAAAATTATAGTGACCTTTTCGTATATTTCATTCCCTATATATACGAGCGAGTCGAGGTAACCAGGCATACCATTCGCATATATATATGTGTTACATACAAGTTTTGGCAAACAACGGTAATGATCATTTGATACCTCGCCTATCCAGAATCTCCCTAAACACCGCACTAAATCCATAAGACAGAAACTAAATTTAAAGCCCATTTAACGACACACTAAATTAACTCGATATAGCGCCCTTATATACCTAACCACCCGCCTTATACCAAAGCACGTGCTTTTCGAATGAGAGAAAGAGAGATAAAGATGAAGATAAAGGGAGAGAGAGAGAGAGAGAATCGCCTGCCTTTTAGTCTGCACATACTCTCGTGTGATGGTGTCCCGTTTTCAACCCCCTCACCACTGTACCCGCGCCCACGCCGCGCCGCGACGCCACCCCTATATGTTAGACGCTCAAGTACTCCGCAGATCCCCTTCAGATAAGCTCAATTAAATTTACCACAAAGTTTATCAGCGATAGAGGTGGGTACCTAGGTACATACGTGACGTCACTAGGTACTAAAACCCAATTTTCGAAATTATCTCTAGGTGTATTATGTCATTTATACAGAATTTCAACGATGTGACGAATCATTTTTATCAATCATATGCATAGGGGGTACCGTTTTTAATCCCGGACCCATCCACCCTACGTTTCTCTTTTTTCTTCTTCTCTTTCTCGCGGTGATTTTACGTTTCAATTATTTCTCTAGTTCCTCCTCGTCGTCGTAGTTGTGCAGCTACTTTCGAAGGGTATAAAAAAAAAAAAAGGGTTGTGATAATTCTTCAACATTTTACATGCATTTTATAACCGTAAAGAGTCGAGTGGTCGCCCCCACACTCGTGTAGGTATAAATCTTCAACTCTTCTTCCATAATTCACATTTTCAACATTTCATATGGAATTAATTTTTTTTTTTTTTTTTCCAACAGAATCTTGAACTTGTCTGCATCCTCGATAGTCTGATGATAAGAAAAAAAAACCAAAAAAAAAAAATGGTAAATACTGAGATATCGAAATAATTTTCCAACTATAACAATAAAAGAAAAGAAAAAACGAAGAAAAATGAGTATGTGGCGGGTACCGGGAGTTAATTGGTATCGGAACTAATTATTGGTCTCTAAAACCAGTAATTCCTTCGTTCTTACTTATCCTTTGCGTGTTTTCTACCAGGCTAATGATACCTCGACACGCAACTAACCCACCATATATTGGTAAGGCAATAGCTATAACAAGATAAGAAAATTATTTAAAAATTGCCACTTTTAGTATGCATATAGGTAATATACCCTATACCTTGCAGATATAGGTGTACGACAATTTAGAATGAAATCGAAAGAAAGAGAAAATGATCAGCGGTCAGTGATGATTGTTTCATTTTATTTGGTTTATTTTTTTTGTCATACATTCATTTTTTCCTTTTTTTTTTAGAGACGAATGAGTGAAATCTATTATATATGATTTGTACTGGTACGAGGTAAAAATAATTCAGAGGTGACTAATGTAATAATGACAGGTGCGCGGGTTGAGTGCACGCGACAATCGCACATATGTGTTTATGATCAATAAAATACATTATTGTCATATAGTACGTGGGTACATGATTATCAGTATTTCGTGTCATATATTCCGTAATTATCTATGGTGGCAATCGAAACTATAATACAAGGTGATAGATGATAAGCTTTCGATTGCTGCGAAATGACAAGGGTCAGGCAACCTTGTTCATATAATATTCATCAAACTCGTATATAGTTATCGTGCTTCAATAAATTTGAAAAAAAAAAAAAATATAAGAACCATTACATTTTTCCTTTTTTTCTGCTGTTTTGCGAAGATATTGAACTAGACTATTTTCGGGCATAGATTTTATATATATATATTTAGATTTCATTTACTTATATATAATATACTCGTAGGGGATGATGTGTCGGTGGATCTAAGAACCGACATATATAAGCAACGTCGGTGCAGGATCGTGAGTATCCATCGTTTACACTGCTAATCAAATATTAATTCGTGCAACTGTTCTGAAAGTCACGCGATCTTGAATAATTAACGATCTGAGCGGAATGAATTTTTAAATTTTATTACCGCCTGCAGATAAAAGACCTCGCGTAAAAATTCTGCGGGTGGCTTATCACGTCGCTTATATGTATGTATGTATGTATGTATACCGGTTATACCTCTCTATATACCTATAACATTCGTATAGGTACTTATGAATATTTAAACGGATAATTATTATCGTTTGAATATCGAAGTGATAATATTTTCGAAATATAAATAAATTTCTATGAAAATGAAAAATGAAGTAAAATTCATTTCATCATTCATACGGTACAGATTCTGCGACGTATATGATATGTGAAATCATTTCGAAATTCGACTGGTATATATATTATATAAATCCTAGATTTGAAGGGGTAACGTTTTCCTATAATTAGGTAAAATAACGCGTTGCAGGCATCCCTTAACTCGGCTCTCTGTCTTCCTCTCTCTCTCTCTCTCTCCCTCGCAACATAAAGTACGTATTCAGCGGAACCGCTTAGCATTCGAATAAGCTCACGGGATTTTGAATCTCTGTTGGAGAGTAACGAACGCACTCCCTTAATCTGATAATAATTTACGTAATTTTGGGAAAGCGCGTGGACCAGTTTATACCTAGATGATCTCGTATTCCTAGCCTCGCCTTACCACGTGCTCTCTTTCCCTCTCTTACCGAACAAGCGTCATAGCGTCACATGTCGCTAACTAACTCTAACCCCTTTCATTTTCCTCTCTTCCCTTATCCCTTTCTCTCTCTTCATCTCTCCCTCAGGTTGTACGTGACCGCACCTTCACCGCTTCCCCGCTGAACATGGGCCACCTTCGGAGGCGCAATCAGTTCCCGTAATGCTGCGATTCAGGGTTCATCAGAGCGGCCATTTTCTCGACACCCCTTATTACCGCCATTTTGTCGACGCTGCGAGAGCTGATCTAGACGGTTGCACGGATGGTAGATCGTCGTGGTGGTGGCTGTGGCTGTGGCTGTGGCTGTAGCGGTCCATACCCCAACTCCGATCAACGCCAATGTGATTAATGACGCATTGTTTGAGGTGAACCAACCCCCCAACGTATACCTAATTGCTGACGATGCTCTTACAATCTTATTTTAAACTCTGACTATACGGGTATATGAATACACGCGTTCACCATCATCATCTACAGAGAGCAGCGATTCAACGCAAAAGAAAAGGTAAAAAAGCTCCGTAAGATTTGGCGATTTCAAAATTTCAGATCAAAATTTCGTCTATTCTCATGTGTGTATTCCTTTTCGACGAATATTTGCACGCGGAACACGATTACGTGATCCCCGTGTCTGAATATTGCCTAGTTTTCGAGATTTGAATGAAAAACGAAGATAAAAATTGCGCTAAAAATTCTGCAGGTCTTTTGATAAATGGAATATATTTTCTATGGTCATTCCCGCAGAAGAACCCTTCTCTAAATTAATCTGGGTATAGTTTCATCGGTATAGACGACAAGGGGAGAAAGAGAGGAACGGAAAATGCGATAGAGGAAGGAAGTAAGGGAGGGAGCTGAGCCAGCTGATGCAGGGAATTGTGGGGAATACCCTATTTAAACGGTGACTGTTACAGCGACGAAAGGCTCCCCCAGTACGAGAGGCGTAACAACATGCAGATTGGCTCAATGAAATTAGAAAGATAGATGTAAATTTAGCCGTCACCGGCGCGTACGTCCTAGTCAAATGTCGCCATGGCTAAACCACCCACGGGCTGCTACCACTCGGAAAAAAAAGGGAACTCCTCGAAAAAGGGAAGAAATCCGATAATAGAATTCCAAAATTTATCTCTTCTCTTACTTTTCGCGCCAGCAGCGTATGTGCTGCATATTTTTTTTTTCTTCTTTCCAGTGGCGAAACTTCTGTAATTCAAAATTGAGAATCGCTCAGAACTGGTACTCTATTGTCGCGTCTATAGCTCCCCATAGGAAATTGTTCGAATAATTGGCTTTTATCTCCGTTCAACTATTCGCTGCAGTCGTGGTAGATTCCCGCGATTCCATATCTCTTCCTCATTGCCTATATACCATAGCCGGGCTATTAACCACCCCCAAAGGTCCTTCGCAAAGCGAACCCACATACAATCCTTGGCACGCGCCATGAGAACTGCTTCAAGCATTCTTGACGATTAGTTAAGGAATCATAGCTCCGTATTTCATAATCTGAGAATAATTATTCCCAAATTCTGTAGTTCACCGTTAAATTTCAATCCTAATTCGAGGACGTTACTTACAGACTGATTAAACCTAATTAATAATAAATTTTCACCCTCGATTAGCGTTAGAGATAACAAACAAATCCTCTATCCTAAATTCAATTGGCTGGGGCAAGTTTCTCCGTCGAACTGCAGGGCATCCTTCCGGCGTATCTACTTCCGGATATTTCGGATAATACTAGACCACAGGAAGCTGGTATGGTATGGCCAGGCAGGCGACATACACTAGGTATTTTAGGTCAGTTTAAAACCGACTACCCCTTGGTCATAGGTAGGTACTGTATTAAATCCATACCGAATGATCGCAAGGATAACCGCATATATAGGTATTAATGTATACATACATGAGTTCGGGAGTATAGCTTGAAATTTTTCAATCCCTTTTCAACCAGCCTTCCGTAAAGTAAACCGCGATTTTTATTAACGATGGCAATATCGCTGCGGCACGGAATCAAAAAAGAAAGAAATAAAACGTATGAAACCGGGATTACGCTACCCACACCAATAACTAGAATTCATTTTGAGGTTGTCCTATTCTTTGTTAATTAAAAACAACAAAAAAAACTAAAAATATTTCACAAAAAAACTCCCAATTTCTCTTAACTTTTTCTATAATTCTCTTCTGTCTCAATCTCTTCGTCTACCTGTTTTTTTTTTTTTTTTCCGCCTCCACTTTTTCTTTTTCTTTTCCTGTTTTTTTTTTATTTTTATTATACTCCGCAGAGGAAGACTACTACTCTGCACGAAGCATCGAATAGCCGAGGGAGGGGGTTGGATAGGTTTTTTTTAGCCCATCAATAAAAGAGAAGCTTTTCCTCTTCGGGCAGTAGAGAGTATTTGATTGCAAATGCGAAGGCCGAGTAGGTACACGGTTTAATCCGCGTCCTGAATAACATTAGAGCGAGAGAGATACCCGGACCGTAGAGAGGGGCTAACAATTTGAGGGCAGCGTGGGGGTCTGATACCAGGACCACCCTTATTTAGTACCGAATGTACACTTGGCAATAAATTATTCTGGCTTAGGGAACCGACTTCCACCACTGGCTCTCTCTATACTATTCCTCTTTATCTACACATCCTCTCCGTTATATGTACCAATGTTCCAGGGTGCAAGTATTTCTTCCCTTACTTATTTTTTTTTAGTTCACGATTTTTATTTATCAAACTTTTCTTATTTCAATATCGTAAGGATAAATCGGAATTAATTATTCATCTTGTCTGCGAAGATCTGCTGTCGCCGCTTCTGCAGGGTCTAATAAATCTCCCATTCTCCACCCTCAAACAGTGAGGGGTATCTAAACGCATTCGAAACTCATCGTCCAGGGCTTCGTCCTAGTCTGAGGAACATCATCGTTCTGGGGAAATCCCTGGGTAATGGTTGAAACGTCAGCAAGTCGTTTGAACATCGACGAAAACCGATCACCAGGATCACAGCGGGATCACCAGGTCCGGTTAGCTCGGGGAGGAGCTTTCATCCCTGGTGGATATATAGATTCGACGACTTCCTATTCGACGAGGACCTCGCGACGCCCTTATCCAGTCTTCTTCTTTTCTTTTTTTTTTTTTATTATTATTATTATTTTACTTTTTTTACTTTGGTTTAGCTCCTCTTCTTCTCCCCCTCGGCATCCCCTATCCTTTTTGTTTTTCTGTTTTTTTTTCGATCCAGCTCTTTTTACCATTCCGTGGATTTCCGATCGCTCCCACAGACTTCTGGGGAACTACCGCGCCACGCCTGTTCGGTGTTCGTACGATCAGCGGTAGCGATGCTCGTTGGGATCATTTGATCAAATCTACAAACCAAAGCTCTGCTACTTCGACCCGGAGAAAAATCCTCGTCCCGAGGACCAACAGTCATGGGAAAAGGGGGAGGGGGGACAGAGACGCACCAACCATCTTTTAGTTCTTTCGAGGGATTTGCTCTTTTGCGATTTTTATCGACGACTAAGGGAACGGCGACGACTACTACCTACCACACGACCATACCCCACGATTCTTTGTCTTTTTATATCCCTACGTCGACAGTGACGATTCTAGGGGCTTTTTACCTCCCCTTTATGCCTCTTTTTCTCTCTTTTATACCCCATCTTCCATCGCGAGATCCCCAACGATTACTTATACCGATATACCCTACCAGGGATTTTCTTCACTTCGTATACTAAGCTTTTCGCAATTTTTTTGTTAATTTTTTTTTTCATTTCATTTTTTTTTTATTTCATCATATACGTACAGTGTATTATTTTATAAACGAACGCAAGCAATTATTTCAAACTTCCAATTATATGTATAACTTCGCCGGACGTTTCCATCGAAGGATTATCTCTAGGTGCTTCAAAAATCCCTGGGAGTTTCGTTAGCTGCAGGATTTTTCACCACTCAAAATTGACTGCACGTGAATTTATCCAGGGAAACGTAGAGGTCGAGTGGTTCAGTCTGCTAGGATTATTCAGTTGATATTTTGATCGGTAGTAGAAAAAAAGAAAAAAAGAAAAAAAAAACAAATAGAGTAAGAAAAAATGAAGGGGGATCAAAATCCCGATGGAATAATGCCATATCTATATACTCGTATATACTATTGTTGATATTAACGTAGGTATACATGGGATAAAGCCAGTGGGATGATATTGTCCATCACCCATCACGTACAGGTAAATTCGTTAATTGACAGTTACCAGCTGACGTTTACCAAGGACCAATAATACGGCGATAATTGATTGGAAAATTTTAATTGGTCAATTATCTGCGAAGGCATATCGGGCTATATGTACGCTAGATTAATAAAATATTGGCATTTCCAAATTTCCTCCTCTACTCTACACGCTCTCACCCTTTTCTCATCAACGCGTCAATCCCACCCAGGCCCTGATTAAACATTGACAATTAATTAGCTCCGATATCTGTGACTCGTTCTTTCTCTCTTCGTTTTTCCCTCCCCCCCGAAATCAACAGCTCGAAAATCTGTTGATAAAAAAATCGAAGAATTATCTTTTTGAATAGGAATAAAAATCAACAGGTTCTTCCCTCGATCATACATATATATCCGAAAAAATTCTGCTCCGATTCGGCTTTTCCCTATTTTTGGCACATGGGCTTCTATCTATTGGCGAAAAGCTCCGATCAGAGAAGAATTGACATAAGCTGCACTAGGTATACCCCGTTCACAAGCCCCGGAACGGCTACTACAGTCGGTGAAGCAGAGGCCCACGCCACCATCAGCCACCCTCGCTTTCGTACCTATAATCGCAAAAGCTCAGCATCTGTGGGTACCCTTAATCCTCGAGCTTTTTTAGCTGGATATATTCCTGGCAGTGGGCAACCCGACTATCTGCAATACGAATGATGAGAAATTGGGACTCGATTTTTTCCTCGTTTTGAAAAATTTATTAAATGGAAAAATCTCGTTCAGATTAGATGAAGGACGTGGGGGTTACGACCTCGATGATAGATCAGCCCGATTACTGCACTATGTATATCTTACGAAGGCCCCCCTTCGACGTTACTGCAGGCTTATATTAACGCGATATATGTATGTAGGTACGCAAATAGCGACGCGAATTATGCTAGTAGCCACGATTACACGATCACTTTATGAGTGAGTGCCTGGTCGAGGACTGATATACGGTACTAAAGTGCACTGGAGGACAGGGGAGGAGATGAGAGATCAGAGAGACTCCCGATATACAACTCTGGCCTTTGTGCTGTTTGGACTGATAGCAGCTGGTGGTTACTCCAGTGGTTATCTCGCTCCTTGATCAACTTGGAACTAGATACTTGAGAATAGAAGGTATATACCGTATTCGCGGAAGGGTAGAGTGATCGAATTTTCGAGTGCCGCTAATTAGTCAGCGTCGTTGAATTTCTCGGAGAATTAAAACGCGGAGGACATTTATCAAGAAATGATTAAACCTGAGGGGAAAAGGACTACGAAATAATAAACGAATAGTAGCTGAGTAAGCTGCTTTCGCTATGAAGGTAAGTTCGACGTATGATCAATGATCAATGATCAGATAATCTAACGAAAATTGACTAAAAAAAATTAACTAACACAGGCGAAAAATGAAACGCGGAGAGCCTCTTGGGGCAGTGTAAGTCGCCAGGACGAAGACGAACCGGAGAGAGGTACCTGGGCTAATAAAACCGAGTTCTTGCTATCGTGTGCAGGATATGCTATAGGGATTGGTAACGTCTGGAGATTTCCGTATCTTTGTTACAGAAACGGTGGAGGTAAATCTTTGGATTATTATGTGATAAATGAATTCATGTCCTTGGCTGATATTGCATGGTGCAACTCGATCGGAAGTCAGTTTAAAATGAATTAGGTCTGTAGCTAAGTGTGTCAACTGTCATTCAATATCAGCGAGACTTAGACCAAGGGAAGGGGTAAATGGGAATTGATTCTTTATCAGATTATATCGAGAGAATTTCGAAATAATCAAGGCTCAGGTGATCCGCGAATATCAGACGTTAGTCTCTTAGGCTCTGCGGTAAAATAGCAAAGAAACAATTCAAGGGCGAATTGACGGTAACCAATTTATGGCTACGCTTAAAGAGAATCATTCAATAAAAGTCTTCTAGCAATTGTCAGTTGTCACACCCTAACAGGAAGCATTTGTACTTCACATCTAGTTGTAGTAGAGATCAAGTAAAACAATTTACTAATAATACCACCCCACCCCCGCATTTATCACCGGATTTATTTTCATACCACAGGGGCTTTTCTCGTCCCGTATTTATTGATGCTATTCCTATGTGGGATACCATTATTTTTCATGGAATCTTCGATAGGACAATTCGGGGGTACAGGTTGCATAACGATGTTTAGAACCAGTCCAATTTTCAAAGGTTTGTTTTTAGAGTCCAGAGATTTGATGGGAAATGTTTTTACGTCAATTTTATATAATTATTGTTTAATTATAGGCGCTGGTTTTGCCATTGTTATTGTTAATTTAATATGCACGATGTACTACAACGTGATAATATCATACCCATTGATGTTCCTCGCGATGTCATTCAGGAAAAAATTGCCCTGGGAAGACTGCGACAATCATTGGAACACCTATAAATGTCTAAAGGTGAAATGCTCTACGAATATGGTTTTTTTCAAAAATTACTTATTATATTAATCACGAAAAATCCTTAATCTTCACGTATAGCTTGGCGCGGATGTATTCGGGCAGAAAAACGTGTCTGACCAAATCGAGCTGATCGAAAGAACTAAGACCCCAGCAGACGAGTTTTTTCAGTAAGTGTATTAACCCGCTGATAGATATGATCTCTCAAACTTCTTCGACAATATTTTATTCCATTTTCTTTTTTTTTTGATCTTTCTTTTTCTTTTTTACAGCAATCATATCCTGCAAATATCCGAAGGGATCGAAAAGATGGGAGGAATCGTCTGGCCCCTGTTTACCTGTAATCTGATATCGTGGATAATAGTATTTCTCTGTATATCAAACGGCGTTAAAAGCGTAGGAAAAGTAAGAAGATTTATCTTCTTATAATTTTACTCAAAAATCATTACTGATTAAATTTATAATTTTCAGGTAGTTTATTTCACAGCAACATTTCCCTTCGTCATTTTATTCATACTTTTAATAAGAGGTGTCACTCTACCCGGTGCCTACGACGGTATATTATTTTACATAATGCCAAACTGGTCGCAAATAACCAATTTAAAGGTAATTAGTTAATAAAATATTGCCGAATCAACAGTTTTATGATATAAATTATTATTCATAAATTTTTTGCAAGGTCTGGGCAGACGCAGCTCTGCAAATATTTTTTTCCCTCGGTCCGGGTTGGGGTGGAATCGTCAATATGGCCAGCTACAATCCGTTCTATAACAACAATCGTCTGTGAGTATAAAAATCACTCCGTTAAAATAATCTATAGAAAATAACGTGCGAAAAATTACAGAGATTCAATTCTCGTGCCAATTCTGAACTGTGGCACTAGCATATTTGCTGGATTCGTCGTATTCTCGGTTCTCGGATTCATGTCTCATCAAACTGGACTTCCTGTCTCCACGGTCGCTACCGGAGGTACGTAAGCCAACTCTCTTTATAAAATTAGAAATTGAATGAATTTTGAAATAATTTCAGGCCCAGGATTGGCATTCGTAACATATCCAGAGGCGATAACCATGTTACCGATTCCCCAACTATGGGCAGTACTGTTTTTTCTGATGTTGTATCTACTAGGAATGGATAGCTGCGTCAGTATTAATGAATGATAATAATTTCTCGTTTTATTATTGCAAATTCATTACTCATTATTTTCACAGTTTGTTCAAATCGAAGCTATAATATCAAGCGTAACGGACGCTTATCCAAAATTGCGAAAACACAAGAGACTAGTAGCCTTTGCAGCGCTATTCATCTTATTTCTTGGATCTCTGGTATTTGTTACAAACGTGAGTTTTACAACTGTATAATACTTTTTCACAAATACACATAGAGCTTCTGAAAAATAAAAAAAATAAAAAACTCCAACCGTTCATCCAGGGCGGAATGTACATTTTGCAACTACTGGACTGGTACGCAGCATCAATTTCCGTCATACTGATATGTCTGATCGAAACTATCGTAGTGGGGTGGACCTACGGTAAGAAAATTTCTTTTTTTTTCCCCCAGTAAATCTTTCCTTCGAAAAAATATCAATGTATTTTTTTTTTAATTTGTTCTAAGGGTGTGACAATTTTGTTCGCGACGTTGAGTTCATGATTGGTGAAAAGATACATCCCTGGTGGCCACTCTGTTGGAAATACATAACACCCATTATTTTATCGGTGAGTGACCCAGTATGAAAATAAAAAAAAATAAAAATAAAGTGCAACACCGTGGTGTCTAATCTTTTTGATAATTATTCGCAGTTCATTTTCGTAACTACGATATTATTCAATACACGTATAACGTACAATGGAATAGAATATCCAGAATGGGCACTGATAGCTGGGTGGGGTTCCTGTCTCGTCAGTATAGTGTTTATACCCGGATATGCAGTATTTCATTTCTGCGCAACTAAGGTAAAGAATAGATTTTCGCAACTTTCCAGTATCCGTAGAGATTGATCATTATTTTTTATTTTTTTCGTCCCTAGGGTGGCTGGAGGGAGAAACTTGTACAGGGCACGAATCCTACCGAAGAATGGGGACCGCAAAAGTTAGAGGATCGTATAGCCTGGGACGAGCATAAAAGACGGCTAAATAATGCTAAAAAGAAAAAAAGTTCAGCCGCCGCAAATGCAAACGGGGTGAAAGTCACGAGAGTTTGAGAGGTGGAATATTTATAGCAAGAAGAAGAAGTGAAAAAAAGGAAAAAGAAATTAACGCATATTATAATTGTTAAAAGAAAAAAAAAAGGAAAGGAAGAAAAAATCCAAACGTTATATATAATAAATTGTGTATAAATCAGTCGTTATTTTTCCACCCCGAAGTAGGCTGCGAAACAAAAAATTCAAAACGTTATAATGTGGTTATTAGTTTGAAAAAAATTGTCAGTTCAGCAGAATCTCCGCGTTTTTTCTTTTCCATTAAAATTTGATATCAAATTTTCCGTGTTAATAAACGATAAAAAAAAGTAAAAAAACGGCAAAATTTTCTGGTAAAATGCACGTCACGATGCAGACTGTAAAACGATCTGGAGCGGCTCGACGACGTACACCAAAGCATTCTGCTGACAGTCAAACTGACCGGAGCGACGAAAACGAGGATGACCAGGGCAAAGAGATGATAAAAAATCGTCGGAAAAAACGAAAACGAATGTCTGACCAAGATTTAGGACTGACTTTAAAATCGGGCAGAGATCCTTTCGCAAAATCATTAAGATGGTGGGAACGAGAGCCGATAAAATACGCGTAAGTTCTTGATAAACCTTCATGTACCAGTAAGTTTGATAAGAGTCAAGGGGTTAATGACATCGGTCCACGTTGATCGGTGAAATATTTCCTTAGCTTAAACGCAACGTATGCAAAGAAACTTTCCCTTATTCTTCAGGGTTAAAGACCTTGCTGGGTGCACGGCAGAGACAAATACCTGTAAATCAACCCCATGATTTAGTATGGATGATAAAAGTCTGTTTTAGTCGTGCATAAGGTTGGAATTTTTCATTGGTAAGGGAAAAATAACAGCCCGATCTCTCTCGGGCTTGTCATATCAGAACACGAAATGCACGACGTATGTATACCTAGGTATACGAAATAATAATCACAGTGAAAAATCATCCGCTACAAAATTCTAAGACTTTGATAATTGCCTGGTATAAGTATAGGGCGATGAAAATCGATAGGTTCTACATCGATCACAAGGGTCTCAAAGCATTATTCGCGATTCTATGTGGTGTAATATCGGTATATCTACCCTCATACCATATACGATTTACACAAACTAATACCAAATATACCAACACTTTGCGTGTCTATCGTGCAGCCCCGTACCCTTCCCAGGTGTCAGAGAGCTGTCAGAATGTCTGGAGTTAAGGGTGCGGGGGTAGCTGATACACATATTACCCTATTCTCATGTATGTGTGTGTGTGTGTGTGTCGGCTTCTGACAGTCCGTAATCCTTGTGCATAGACATAGACATAGACATAGACATAGACATAGACATAGACATAGACATAGCTATAGCTCCGTTCAACGATATTGCATTGTTCGATATAACACACCCCCATACCCCTGTTAGCTGTAAGGCGCGATGAATGTGGGTACAGAACACATCTACACACGCGGTAAGTAGTGGGCAGAGAATAATAGTGAAAGGGGGATCGTGCGGGAGAAGTAGACGAGGAAAGTTTACAAGGGTTGAACTCAAAGTTTCGATGTACTATTCCACCGGCATTCTTGCGCGAACGACACTGAAGCGAAGTCAGAGCGATTCTCGTTTAAAACTTTTGACAAAAGATTTTAGAGGGAAGGTTTACCAGGTTCACCTGGTTTCTGGTTCGGTATACATCAGTTTTTGGATAAACAAGAATAAGAAGATAAGGAAATATTAGACGTCGGTTGCTTCTCGGATAGTAGATTTCTTTCAAATATATATATATATATATATATAAATATCGGGGGAATAAATCACCATGTCATACGACGGTGGGTTTTGGGCGACTCTCGATCTTCTCAACGATTGCCGCCAGGTTCCAATGGACCCTTTCAAAGAAGATATTAACGACTGGTTGGAGAGCGTTAATACAAGGGTGAAGATGCAACTTGAGAGAGATAAACTAGCCAGAGATACAAGCTACGATAAAACAAGAAGGGATGAAGAGGAGGCGGATTATGGGAGCATGATAGACTGCAGGTATTAATTATATTGATCGTAGAGGTACGCCTGATGGCTTATTGCACGATTAATAATTAGCGCGGCTATAAACGAAGCTAATTGATAACGCGAAATATATATATTTTCTTCGCTTTTTCTCTTTTCTCTTTTTTCTTTTCATTCGAGCTTATCCCCGGCCATACTAAGGATAGGTAAACCCTGAATTCGCTCGTTGTACAACTCAGATGATACGGTGAGCTTCCGTTGCTTTCGGTTCTCTGCCTTATCCGCAAAAATAATATCCAAAAAAATTGGCGAAATCCGCAGAACCACTAGCCGAAATATACGACTTCACTAACCAGTAGCGACCGACGATCAGAAAAAAGAAATGTATTTTTTAACACGAATTTGGGACTTCAGTTTATCCGTTTTCAACGAAATTATTTAAGATCTTAATTTAATAAACGTCATTCACAACTCTCGGATTATGGCTGAATATCGATTATAAAATCGTCCGTTTTTGCGGAATATAAAATAATTATTGGGTGTAATATAAGTTCGATGTCACTTCATCGGTCCTTTAATTCTCTGCAACAGGGCGAAGATCGATAAAAGGTAAATGACTCAATAATAAGTTGGCAGGATATTTATTGCATAGTTATATCAATTTGTGACCGTATTAATTGATTGGGCCAGAAATTTATCCGTAGTCAATTATTTTCTATGGGTTTATACCTAGAGACAGAGAGAAAGTCAGCCCCCCCCCCCCATATATTAGACCGCGAAAAAGTGATTAATCTGTGTGGGTAATTATTTATTTGAAGAAACGTTTTACGGTTTTAAGAAACCAATCGATCATATCCATCCATCCCCCCGGGATTTCTTATATCTGTGTATCGCAAACTATATTCAAGATATCCGGGGCCGGAATCGACCCCGTTTTTTTGGTGCCCTACACATCCGCGTATTAATAACTTGCTGCCATGCGGATGTCAAGCTCAGTGGTTGTTCGATCGGTTGAAACTTTCATGCAACTCCTTGTGGGTATCGGTTCATTCTCAGTTTCCCGAAAACCTTCGCCGAGAAGGACACGTAAATTGTCCTCTCGCGAATCAGCAGGATTTATCCCTTGTTATTAATGAGAGAAGATGCAGGGTAGATATGGGTAAATAAATATGCAATATTGTGTTAAAGAAAATCAGTTTATTATAATAACTCTTCAAATTCTGTACAATTCCGGGTTTTTCTTTGATTATAGTTGGTCAATTTTTTACTTTTTTATTTTTTTATAATAAAAAATATATCATTTATTTTACAAACGATCGTCAGACTTCAACAAAATGAAAATATACGGACGTCTTGACAAGTGACATGGCAATTTGCACTCGATCAATTCCTCGCTGCACACCTGCAGCAGAAACACGCGATAATAAACTATAGTATAAGGTAAGCCGATATCAACCACAATAATAAATCCATTAAAGGTCATAAATGAATGAGTGAAAGTTTTTTTTTTTCTCTCTCTCTCTTTCGAATTTGATAAGTTAAAATGATACCGCATATCCTCAGCTGATTGAATTAATAATTATCATTCTAGCTGAGTAAGAAATCCCCCATAAGGTTTAAACCACTTATCTCTAATCCAAAATTCAAGTTAGTTAACACATACCGCAACGCTTTAGCAAACACAGGTCGATGTACCACTTGTGTAAATTGAACAAGATAAATATATGCAGATTGTAGATGGTCGAGAGTATAGGTATATACACACTTATGGGTATATAAAGCATTTTTAAAATTTTCAATCGTCTTAAACGAATTTGGAACTTCAACACACAGCCCCATAAAAATACCATTTTTATCTATTATTTCGATTTTTGTTTCTTTCTTTTCTCTTTTTTGTACGAAGAGACTACAAGTGTTCTTTGATCCCTGCTATCAGACTCGTCCTCCAGGCAGTTTCAAAGGCGAAGAAAACGACCGAACGAAGAATAGCAAATGCGAAATGAAAAATTGAAAAATGGATTTCAAATACGCATTCTGCTCTTTACAGCAGAAATGATAATAAAAAAATCATTCAAGGAGGAATAGAAAGACTATTTTTCGCGCCTACAGGATAATGGACAGGTCATAATTTACACCTGGACAAAATTTAGGTAAAAGGGTTGAGAAAAGAAGAAAAAAAAAAGTAAGAAAGAAACGTTTCAAAAGCGTGGATATGCTCTTATAATTATTCCCACAGGATAAGCTTGACAAATTGTATAAAATGCCAAAGTGTCGCGTCAGTATTTTCTCATTTCCTCGACTGTCGCTACACTAGGAAGAACAAATTGCTCTTTTATATTTTTCTTTTCATTTTCATTATTTCCAACCCCTCTTTGTCCCCGTTTTCCTTTTATGCATTATACGCGGAGACACGTTATCATTTATTCTTTCTGTACAAAAATTTTCCTCACAATTAATTCGTCTCTTTCTGATACCCTCCAATTTTACAAATAATCATCAAATTTCCTTCTCCGAATTATAGTCTGACGATTAAAGTTTATAAATTATATAATAATAATAACTAAAGCGAATAACACAACATGCTCGTCGTCTGACACGTGGTATTTACATATATCCATATTCGCGAATCATTTCTGAACTCAACTCATGGAAGAAGCTAATTAATTAATTCGTAGAAACTTCACCCTTAGCTTTGTACTTTCGACAAATTAATTGCGACTTATACTCCCACTGCACTTCGTCTCTTACCTTATCCTACACCTTTAAGATTATATTAAAACCACAGAATTCGTCTGAAAGTATGAAAAATTTTAAGTAGCTAATTTGTGGAATTTTCGTAGACAGTTTATCACCAAGTATGAAAAAAAAATATATTCAAATATAATCAGAATACGCGTGAATCCCTGAATTATTAGCTTCAAGGTAAAAGTCAGTAAAATTTTTAGACACTCGTCAAAATTATAGCCAATTATCTAATTGGCAGATCATTGACGATCGTAATTGAAGAATATGTTTCGGGGGGAGTAAATATTTGGATGATGAATTTCTGAGGGAATCACATTGTATATTCCTTATTCCATCTATCTTATTCCCTTTCTATGTCTCGGTCCTTAATCTATGCAAAGTATAAACTAGCCTAGTCATATGTTAAGCGCGTGTTTCGTTATACGTTTCGTGATTACAGTCGATTTCGCTTTACGATATACACTCTAGTCAGGTCTAGTCCTCTATCCTCAACCCCGTCGTGTTCCTTTCGAGGTCTTCCCCACCGGGACAGTGGGCGACTGCGACGGTTCGTCCTTTTTTAGCCAGATTGAGGGTGGATAAAAATTTAGTCGATTAAAAGTGACAGGAGGAGCAACATGGTCGATTTACACGAGTTTGTTCTACTCAGCTTCTGGTTGGTAAAGAAAAAAAAAAAACAGCAAAAAAAAAGACAAGAAAAAAAGAAAAGAAAAGTAGAAGGCAGAATATCAAAAATTTGTTAAAATATCTCGATACCGATTTTGAGACAAGGAGCTCCGAATATAATCGCAGCTTTTCGAAACCGTCACAATTATTGATTGTAGTTTAGCGAATAGATACACGCGTAGGTGTATATGTATGTACGTAGCTCCTAGAGGGTTTAGATATTAGATCAAAAAGTTTCATTCAAACTAATCTATAGCCACGTTAAACTACCTACGTAGCAAACCCCTAATCCCTCATCCCTAATCCTACATACACTGTATTATAAACTCTGACTAGGATGTTCCAAAAATTAGTCAGGCTAATAATAATAATTCTAACATTGAAGAGTATTACTTACCCTGCAAAATTGAAAGAAAAAAAAAAACATCATCTGACCGAGTAATATTATCCATTTCGAAATAAAAATTAGTAGCTCGCTCTTTGCAAGGATTTTTCTTTTCACCTAAATTCTGAAGATTTTTTAACCGGGAGTCTTCGGGGAAAAAAATAAAACATATCGATCTAAAATGAATGACCCGAGTGTTTATTCGTGTAAGTTTAGAATTCCTGTGAATCAGATATATTCGGAAACAGATTTCATTTATTTCTTTCTCTTTTGGTATCGTTTTACCTTTTGAATTGAAAGCTCTTGAGATGAGATAATCAGATCTGATTCTAGATCTTCTGGATCGTTAGGTTTTTTAATTTTCTCGACGTGAAAAGGCATCCTTTACTTTTATATAAAATATAAATCTTCTGATAACACGTTCAAGTGTGATAAGTATTTTGTAAGAAATAAGAAAACAAATTTTTATTATCTTGACTAAAACTGAAACGGAATGGAACAAATTTCTGACAATTTTTTCTTTTTCTTTTTCTCTTATACGTAACAATTTACTTTAACAACACAACAAAACGATTTAATATAATACACTGACGTAGGGGTTGGGGTTGAGGGTGGAAGTGGGTCTACGGCCATTACTGACACGTCACGAATTACCAATCAGAAATCACGAAAGAGTCAGCCTGAATGATATTCTTGGTGCTTGGCACGATGAGGTGTCGTAGAACTTATTCCGACATTCTACCCCAGGGTTCAGTTTCGTGTGAAAACTCTTCGCACGCCAGTCGCTGCGTTTTTTGGTAGCCGTTGATTACTCACCGTGAATTTTTGTCTCTAGTTGCCTTTTCGAAAAGGAAGAAGAGAAAAAAAAAAAACAGATTAACCAAATTTGAAAAGACAAATGGAAAGTGAAAGTTTCGACGAGTTTTACTCCGTAATTAAAAAAGTGCGTATATATATCTCGGTTCGATTTTCTAATGGATTATTATTTTATCGTCGTTTTTAATACGACGAACCGAAGCTGTGATGGATAAAATTTCGTTAAAGAGTTGAGGACTAAACGATCGATGGGATTATGTAGATTTTTAACCGCAAATATTTAACCCCCAGAATTTTGCCCCGGGGTCTCTTCTTCTTCTTCTTTATTAATTAATGAAATCTGTCAGATTAGTAGGAAATAATTAATGAATATAATTAGCCGTATATGTAAGACGCGTTTGGTAAATCGTAGAAGAAAAATCGCGAAAATTTTGAATGAAAATAAGAAGAAGAAGAAGAAAAGAGAGAAAAAAAAAACGTCCTGCGAAACGATAAAGAATTACTGCGTCACAATAACGTCAGAAACAATATAAGCCGTTCATAGTTTTTTTTTTTTTTTTTTTCCCCTCGAAAGATCAACAAATTTTCCGATCAGTTTCACGATATTTCTGTTCGTTATTTAATCGGCGAGCTAAACCACAGGGGTAAAGTATTGCTGACTTAGAAACAAGGTCCTAGAGGGTACTAGAGAAACAAAGGATAAAAATTTCTCTCCACATAACAATCCTGCACCCTTTTATATTGTACTGACTTAACGCACGGGTTTCAAACTTTTTCTATTCCCCATAATAAGAAAAAAGTTAAAAAATCTAAACCCAGTATATTTTTTTCTGTATTATTATTATCATTATTATTATTATTATTTTTATTCAGCTTCAGCTATCCCCTCGTGAGAACGAGACTGGAGATGCTGATGGGAAGCAACGTAGTCCGATTAACTGACAGAAGATACATGCAGAAATTAATAACTAGAATTCGCCAGGACTATGAAGCGTCTCAACAGGATCGTGTCGAAAAGCGAATGGTAATTAGACTCTGCATTAATATATTTTTTGATAAATTTGGAATTCGATAATTATATACTCGGCGATGATCGGATATTAGATCGCGTGTTAGAAGTGCCAGAAGCTCAACTTTAAACGAAATTAACTTAAGAACAGTTATTATGAAAGTGTAAAAACGAGATTCCAAAGAGGAAAATAATAATACCTCTAGGTATAAACCGAACAGAATTCTATCATAGTAGAGTTGAAATTCGGGTTTTCTAGGTATTATCGTATCGAATCGTACCTACCTCGAATTGTTGAACTCATGCATGTTTGCCTACCGTAAGATAGAAGTCGGATTTGCATGTAACTGTGAAAAGATTCGAGTTGCCGTGACAGGCGTGACCTGAATACATCGATACAAGAGTGCCTTTAGTTGGCTCATCCTGGAAGTGACATTATTTTTAGAAAATCGAAAAAATTAAAAAAAATAGGATGAAAATATCTGACCAACATTTTTGTCTTTTATTTTCGAATGAATTAAAAATTCTTACGAACCACGTATAACTTTTACGCTGTAAAACTATACGGCTTAATATCGCATGCGAGTTGTCAATTTGCAGGAAGAAATATAATAGTTGAGGACAATTTGCTTAACTGAAAGTGTTTTAATTCGAACGAAACCGGGGGCGGGGGGCAAAATTGAGACTCTTTAATTCCGAGGGGTTATTATGCTCACGAATATGATCTTGACAGTCGAATTAACGGATAAAATGGGTCCTTTGCGAGGTGCTTCTTAAGGCAAATAAGATTATTAATTAGGCTTTACTCAAGCAGCAGCAGCAGCAGCTTTTTGATAAGAAGGTGTCTCGCGTTTTAATCAATTTTCTGTTGACACTAGATCGCTATTATTATTATTATTATTATCGTTGTTCGTATTATTAGGCAAAAGAAAACAGCGATTCCAATCATCCCGATTACGCGGGACATATACGTTCGGGAATTTGTTCACGCGATAAGACTGTATCGATCTGTAACTCGCTCACACATATACGTAATACACATTGATATATATGTATACAGCTATTTTTCTTATTTCAAGACGAACGAACTAATGCGGACGAAAAAAATGATCCTCGAACGATTGATACCCGTCCAAGAGGCGCCCGACGAATTGCGGAGGTATCCCTTGTTCCAACTTTATTTATACTGCGACGCGATTATCGAAGAAAAGCAAAGAAAGGTGTCTTATATATATATATATATATTTTTCATTATCGTTTTGATCGATTGAAAATTATAACATATATCATTATGATCCCTGGCACAGCGTCTGCCGAAAAAAGTACGAGTGACCAGCTCTCTATATCAGCTTCTTTATCCGGAAAATAATCCCGATGAAGAGGAAGCCCAGACCGAAGATGACGAAGTTTACATGAAAAATGTCGTAGTTAATGGAGCACACCAGTTGGTGAGTCAGCTGATCGTTTGCATGATCGATTATGGGGAATAAGGAGAAAAGGGACTAGAAAATATTTGGAAATTTCTTTCAAACAGATACCCATGACACCCGAAGAAATTGCAGCTGTAATCAGCGAACAGGAGGCTGAGAAAGACATAGAAAACGGGTACTTACTAACCCAGGAGGATTACGACAGGCTTTATTTCGAAACTGACGCGATTAAGGAACTGAGAGAAATGCAGGTACTGGTGGAAGAAAACTTCTAGCTATAAAGATCATTCTCTGGCTTTTTGTGTTTGTACATGGTGTTTTTTATTTTTGTTTTTCTGTACTGAAAATTGATCAATCTTATAGAGCGTCGAGGATATGTACACAAAGGCTCACGAGATTGTTGGCATTCTTTACTCCTACGCGGATGAGGGTAGGTACAAAAAAGCTGCGATTGAAAAACAGCAGCAGCAGCAGCAGCAGCAGAAAGAAGCTATGGAGGTTTCATCCCCATTGGCTGAAGACGATGAGAAGAAGCCGAAAGGAGAAGAAGAAGAAGTGGTTGAAGACAAAGAAAATGTGGCAGCTTTAACCGGAAATTCTTGAATTTAATTAAAACTATCGAAAGGAACCGTGAGCTAAGCCCTCAGGTGCAACGCTTTAGTCTTCTACGATTATTTTTACGTCTCATGTATCGGGAAAAGCAATCAATCGATTTTTAATTGCACTCCTCTCGAAGCTGAGAACCTCTTCCAAAGAATAACTTAAGTCTTTCTATTTTTCAGACTAACAATCCGAGGATATAAGATCGTGGTAATAAGGAATAAGTGAAATGTGATGAAAATTTTTTATATACAGAAGGATAAATGTATTATCCTACCAACGACACCAAGATATATATTATTTAATTTTAATATGCAACAGCTATGGGAAAGATTTATTTTTAAAATAATTATAATAGTTGATATATAAGTTTTTAAGATGTAAAAATATTGTATAAACCGATTGCGATGTGAATATTATACGCGATAATAAATCAGCGTAATTCTGAATTCTACGAGAACAATTATTTACAGGTGATACTAAATATGAAGAAAAAAAGGAAAAAATAAAACACAATGGGGACATGACTTATTAAAATTCTTGGCCAATCGAGTAAATCGAGTGTCATCGATAAGTGATTCGAGTACGTATAGAAATTACCACCGTCTACAAGGTTTGTGCATTAAATATACTGGATCTATACTCGAGAATCGAGATGAAATTTATTCAACACCTTTTAAGATTTTAATCAGAATTTCTCAGGTTCTCTCATCAACCGTCATATAGCCCGAGTCAAATTATGGAAACGTGATTCTCTTGGTTGAGAAATCTTCTCAATTAGCTGTCAGGATGCCGCAATCGTTCGTTCATTAATTTATTTATTTATTCGTTAATTTTTTTATTCACATTCAAACATTCGAACAATTATCTAGAAAATTTGAGCGATAATTTGTTAACATATAACGTGGGCTGGTGCGAGGCCACACCTGGTGCATAATACAACTGCTAAATACCGGGGAAACACATTTTCCTCTATATTCTATTGTCCGACTGCGAAGCTGTAGCAAGTAATTAACAAGCTGCGTAATTAATGAAGTGTGCAAATGCCAGGATTACGAGAGATTAAAATCGATGAAATTAATTTAAAAAAATCTTGCGAAACGTGAGGGGAATAGAATGATTTTTTTATTATATTCAAAATTAATCCCATAAACTTTTTAGCCATATTTTCGCAACGTCCTTTCATGAAATCGATAACATTTTGAGCCAATATCTGAAGGCATGATTTACAATTAGAAAGTAATCGTTAATCAGTTGATTACCACTCGGGATAATAGCTCGAACCTTTAGTGCAATTCTTAGCAAATAAATCGTTCGATTTCATCGTTCTTCTCGTTTCTCTTCAGTCTTGAAATTGCAAGTTTTAGATTCAAATTCAAATTCTCTATTTTTCTTACATGGTATAGAAGTAAGAAAGTCCCTGAGGCGCGACGTGGTAAGAAATTCGCAAAGTTTGAAGAGAAAAGTATTCAGTAGTAGCTGTATAAAAGTGAATAGAAGTAAGAAGTAAGAAGTGAAAGAAGAAGGAAAGAAAAACAAATAAGTAAAATTGGGGAAAGTAGGTAAATTGAGGAAGAAAAGTGTCAAGTGCAAAGAGAAGAACATACACTGACATATCCAAATGCGTATGGTATCCGGATAAGGGATGAGAGTTTGTAAGGTGAAGAGGGGGATCGTATAATTTGAAAAATTGACAGTCCCTTTCTTCGCTTTACCCTGCACCAGTATTTATTCTCAGGCAATAAATTCGGCGGGAGTTGAAGCAATAAAAATAAAATGACAAAATGCTTGGAAAGCGAAAAATTGACATGGGTACGAAGTTATGGGGTTGCAGAATATCCTGCCTGCCATATGCTTATGAAACGGGGATTCGGATTGATTTCGCGATGAAAAATAAAGAAAAAGAAAAAGAAAGAAAATGAGAAAGAAGAGAAAATAATATTTCTGGTAAAAAAATCGTGAAAAAAAATTTCTGAAAAATCATCTGTCCTATAAAATTTTACGTACGAATTATTATCACATCGGGAAAATTCACAACCACGTCAATCAATCCACTAATTGCAATTAATTTTCACTAGAAATTACTTTATCGACACTTATTCGAGTGCATTTGACACTGTGGAGAAGATTCGTATTCGATTAACGAGTTCGCAATCGATTGGAAACATCGGGCAAACCTTTCGATGAAATTAATTAACGCTATTTGTAATTTGTCGAACTAATGTTAGAAGTGTGAGAGAAATAGAGAGAAAAAAAAAAGAAGCTTTGAAACGTTGCGGAATTCAATGCTTCTCGTTATTTCTTATTCTCATTTTGATTTGGATCTGATTTCGAAGAAAATCGGTGATTCTAAAAATCTTAAGAAAATGTGAAATGAGGAAAGAGGAAAGAGAAGAGTAAGATGCGAAATTTGATATTCAAGGTTGACATCCGAGTTTGAAAAACAATATCCCAGGTTGAAAAAAAGACGGACAGCCTCCTTGATCCACCTATGATATTCATCCCTTATATGGAACTTCTCTCTCCCTCTCCATAGCCGACGCAACCGACGCCTATATAAAGCGTCGCGACGCTTGCTCGACGCCAGAACTCCAACGATTCACACCAGTGCAGACGAGTTTCGCTCCGAATTGACTACAACCGATTCCTAGTTTGTTATTAAAGAAAAATAAATAAAACAAATAAGAAAAGAAAAGAAAATACGCTATGTAAGAGGAAAGATCGAAGCAACTTCTAATAAAAAAATTAATGACTAGTATTTCTACTATCGATATTATACCAATTTTTATTATTATTTATACATATAGCGCAGATATGATAAATCGAAATTATTTTTTCTTCGCAAACTCTCATTGAAAAACCAGAAAAATTTTAACAGAAAAATATTAACGGCATGATTTCTTTCTAGAAATACATTAACCTACTCGGAGTGGTCCAGCTAATTTTATACAGGCTTAAAAGTCTCGCTAACTCATTAGCGGAAAGTGAGGGGGCCCAGTGATTACAGTGTGACAAGTGTCTGATTATACCAAATCCCCATATACGACTTCATAATCGTATTTAAATTAATAAATATCGCAGGGTAAGTATACATGGACTTAATGTATACGCATGCATATTGGGAATTTCGTCGATCAAGTAGCAATATTTCGAAAATTTCTCAAACACTATATCAAAGTTACCTCCTCGGTTCCTACATCTCGATTTCTGATACTAATCTCGATCCTGAACTAATTTTTTCCCGAATTTTCAATTTACCTCGAAGGAATTTTCTGGGCTAAAAATAAAGAAAATCCGCGATAAAATAACAATTCGCGAACTCCATCAGCAGCGTACACCTTGTAATCTAATTAATGCTACCCATCCAGCACTGCACCTACGTTGTAGCTATACGAAGCTCTGGAAATTTCCGATGTATTATAATACGAAATCGATATGCATATTATCTTCATCGTGCATTATGATCCTGCAATGAGGATTCGGTTCTACAAATTCGGTTCGCGTTACAGATGTGGCCCTTTCTGGCAGTGGTGATAGCTTTGGTCGATGCAGTTACCTCGAGAACTGAATCTCTGGATTTAAAAAGCATCCAAAATTCTATGCCTCTAAGATTGAACAGCATGATTCGTAGACCAGAAATCAATCAGCTCGATTCGCTGCTAACTGGAGGTGGACAGTTTGCCGAAGATCTTACCGCCTTAGACGCGGGAAAATATCGAAGCGGTTTTGAACCGTTCAAAAAATTGTCAATACTTGATGACTTTGACGGAATCACAGGTGGGTGTTGATTTTGAATTCAATCAATTACGAAACCATCTACATATAAATTTTCGACTGAATTAGGTCAACCGTGAAGCTGGACCAATTATTGATATAATTACTTCCTACGAGATTTATTCTCCCGTAAATTTCACGCGAGTATCTATGCACATCGGCCAATCAGCCGAAAACTTTTTCGCGTTATAGATACGGTGGGTCATTTATTAATCAACTGATTAGATACGAAATAAATCGATATGAAATAATTCACTTTGATTCAGGAAAGAATAAAAATTATATTGGAGTAGTTAGCTACGATGCGATTGAGTTATCGGACAATTCGTTTCGCCAAACGGGTATGACAACTACTAATGGATTTAATACTGACCCCCTAACTCTCCCTCAGAGTGTGTAAAGCCTATAAATATCAAACGGTGAAAATCGATCGAATCTTTGAGTAACTTTTTAATAATATTAGACGGTCTTTCGTCGCGTTTCAATCCCTCGATGCAAGGCTTTTAGCTTTTAGACTGATGAAATTGTACGATTTTTTATACTTCTGATTAATTTCAATCGACCTTCAAAATTTTATAGAATATTTTTTCATTCATTTTTCGAAGGTATAAAGCGCGAAGGGGAATATCACACGATAGAATTATTCAAGTTTTAAATATCGAAAAAGTTTGATGAATTCTGAGTTGTAAACTCATTGACATCTATTTGACTGTAAAAGAGACTCGCAATTTCGAAGCTCTTTAACAAACCTCAAGCCTCCTTCCTCCTTCCTCATCCCTCATCCCTCATCCCTCATCCTTTCACAATGATATTAAGCGTGGGATTCACTTGGCGCAACGTCACCGTTCTCCCTCGACCTTTGAACCCTTACAACGCCCCCGCATCCCTCAAATCGATACAAGCCTTTGTTGGTACGATGCTATCGCAATTTTAGCAGCTTTTCTCTTTTCGCGATAATCGATATGCCGACAATATACCCCCGATCAGATAGTTACGAACAATTGATAATTATCCCTAAATCTATCGAGGAAACAAATCTTATATATATATATATATATACAGCTACAAGTCGATCAATCTTTCCGTATACCATGAGCTAAGACCCTTTTCTTATTTCCGCGTCAATCCCAAATCTTATTTTCCTCTCGATTAAACATCACGCCGTATTGAATTTCTCTTGACTTTTTTGGCAATCCGAGGATACTCGACTTCACAATATGGATATACCAATATTTACCAGACTCGTGGTAAATGTTCTCAGAATTATTATCATAGCTATTGAAGAAAGTATCAAACTTTTTTTATCCATTTTCTTTTCTTTTCTTTTCTTTTCTTTTTACGACCCTTTAATCCTGCAGTGAACTGTGAATCATCGTGTACCCTCGATATACTTACCAATACGCAATCGATTATCCTATCAATTAAAATTAATCAACTATAATACGTCATAGAATAAGGGTGAAACAAGCCGGGGTCGTTTTCAGATGAAAGGATCTCCCTGATTGAAGACGATGACGACGATACTGATATAGACCAATTATCCGCTTTTCTCACGCAATTACTTCAGGAACCAGGCGGATGGGAAGCACCTTTGGTTTTGGTTGACGAACCGATTCCGTGGGAAGGTTCGGTAATTGAAAATTCACCAGATGGATCAGAGGCAGTTCCTGCACCTTGGAAACGGTCTCGTTATTACAGACGTTATCCTTGGAAGCGACAAAATCCCAGGTTCAATTTGAGCATATATTTATATTGCGTATGAAAAAATAATTAAGGAGAGAATATCTTTTTCTCCTTTATTAATTTTCGTCTATATAATTTTATTGGTTTTTGTATTTTAGAAGTCGATACGACGACAGTGCTCGTTACCTCTGCACACCAACACGAGAAGATGTTTTTCAGCTGCTTGTTGCTCTCCACGACGCGCGTCAAGGAAATAAATCGCGAACTGTGAATTTTTGCAACCGCCGACGTCCGGCTGGTGCCGTTTTTACAAATATACGATTTTTGGGACGCAGGAAATAGAGGAATACGATCGGGCACACTCAATGGGACAGACGTCTTTCCGCATATCTTAATAATTATAATTAAATTTTTGTCAACTAAAACATTAAAGAAAAACACAGCTCGTCAATGAACGATTGATTAAACCTTAATATACCCTCAATAATTATCTGTTTGAAAAATAATTACGCGATTACCTGCCAAAATTTAATTAAAATCTCCCGTTTCAAACCAAATATTTCTTCACTTCTCATTGAAAAACAATAAAAATGAATAAATTTAAAAAAATTACAAAATTACGTAATACCAATATTGATATTTGAAATTCGTGATGATATTTTAGGTTTCGATTGATAAACCATTGCCCTCTGATAATAATAAATAAATGATTAAATAAACAACATTATTGTGTCTACAAAAAAGAAAATACTAATAAATCAATGAAATTCAATTATATTTAATTTGAAAATTTATTCAAGTTATAGCGAGTTATACAATCCATTTTCCTAAACCTATATACGGTAGGTAAAACAAATTTTATTTAGTCCCCTGAGACATTGGAGCTTGATCCCTTATCTGCATCGTATAAGAGGAGGAAAAATAATTATTTGTTTGTTCGGTTCAAACAGATCGAAACGTTTTCAATTTCGGCCTATTCCAATTCGGAGAGGCTTATGATACACTAAACTGGAAATATTCTCAATTGAAAAGGTAATACCTACTTTAACTTTTTATTTTTTTCTCGCCATACACTCGAGTTCGACGCCAACAGGTGGTTGGGATACCTTCAAAGCGAGCAAATTGAACAAATATACATGTAAATCCGTAAAAGCTGTTTTCAAAATCAATAGCAGATGGGATAAAGGGAAGACAGGATGTATTCTGTGCGAAATGGGAAAGAAAAAAAAACAGAGACACAAGAAATTTTATCGCGTAACCGCGAAGGGCTGAAACTAATTAGCTTAGATATATGAGACGAGGGAACGGATTAGTTCTGGGATTACAATCTAACCACCGTATCTCAGCAAGAGATTTGTGTAAATCCTGCTCGAAACCCTCTTCCAGTTCCTGAGGAATCGGTGACGAAATATAAATCCGCAAAGGTAGCTTGCGTCATGTCAAATATAGCTGTAATAAAAAATTGGGGGTAAGTAATTCATATTAATATCATTAAACATTATATATTAAAAAGAGTCATACTTCGAGTTCCGGCTAACGAACTCCCACAGTATCTTCGTTTCTGTCCACTAAACGACACGTAGTCCTTTCTGCACAGTGTGCTATTTTCCAAGTCGAAATCTAGGATAGCTAATTCGAGCTGGCAGTAGCCTGGCGCCTTGTAGAACCTGAAGAACGTTTCCGGTTATTCTAGCACCCTGGTGATTCTTAATGACGAAAATTCTTACCTATAGCACTGGTTCAAGTTGTTGGAATAGCTGCTCGGATAATAAACCGAAGTTATCGTCCCATCGACCAAATTTATACTCTGGCAATTAGAGTTGCTCGGGTAATTAATCAGCGCCGAATTTCCGGTTTCAGGAAAAATCGGGATTACTGATATGGTTGATGAGACACCGGTGGTCGTAGTAGAAGTCGTAGTGCTGGAGCACTGTGCGCTTTTCAGGTATACCTGCTTCGCGGCTTTTACCCAATTAAGGAATTTAAATATCCGGCAAGAATTTAGTAGCTGAAAATTTTGGCTAGTTTTTAAAGCCGCGGAATTCGCGGTATGGTAAAAATTCTCAGCGTCTCGTTTTTCCCGCGATTTATAAGCGTTATTTTCTTTCTCGTTTGCACTTCGCTTGAAGTTTCGGATGAAAATCGGGCTCTGATATTGCTGCTCGTTCACTACCCTGAGGTAACTCGTAGAACAGGCTACCTGGGTTACTTCGATGACAAATCCGCTGAATTTATTACGTGGATATCCAAGATATTTCACGGTTATTGTCTTCGTCGCGATATTGTCGAAAGACGATGTTATATTAGCGCCGGTTTTGCAACCGCATATTCTTTCACCGTCAATTTCCACGTAACCATAAGCACAGAATTGATCGTCTGACCCAAAGTTGAAAAATTTTAGGTACATTTGTAGCTGACAAATGTTCTCTGACGATCTTCGAATCGTATATTGGCACTCGTAGTTACTAGACGAATAAATCAATCCAGGAAAACCAGGACTTGTTAGGAGAAAATTGCTCGACGAGTACGTAGAACCGCAACATTCTGACAAACCGCTACCGTAATAAATCGTCGTGTCAACAGGACTGTAGAAATTATTATTGGGATAGTAGTTACCGTTTGTGCCAAAGTATCCTGGATTTTTATTACCACTAACCCCGAAGCTGAGATCGAATTCGCTGTTCCCAGTATCGGTGTTTCCAAAATTTGTTCCTGGTGAAAAATTCTCCCCAGGATTATAGTTCGGGTTTCGATTACCGTCGTCGTTATTACCCGGATAATAATTCGGGTTTTTGTTATTTCCCGGACAGTTTGGAGATACAGGATCGTAATTAACCCCTGGAAAATTATTGTTGTTGTTTGCAAAGGGGTCGAAACTGTTACCAGGAATTGTAGGATTCGGTACCCCATATGTAACCCATCTGTTTCCAGATTGATAAACCTCGGGTGAACTTTGAGGATTCTTTAACGGATGAATAAACCCTTTTCTAGTTTTATGAAAGAGTTCTCCGATGAAAGAGACCGGGTTCTCATGGGAAGGGAGGATCAAATTTGCTGGAGGTTCTACGACCTGTGACTCCTTGTCGAGGGATTTGATTACTACTCCACTTGGAATAGTTTCCAAGGAGATATTAGGCTCGGAATTTACCGGAGCTGTTCTCGCACCGCTGATTTTGAGAGGTCTGATTATCGGAGCTGGTGGCAAATACAGGTAAGATGTAATCGAGCCGATACCATCGTCCTTTACCGAGTGAACGTGCTTGCAATTTTCGTCGTGAAATTCGTGTCGTTGATATGACGGTAATTCCAGATTTCCTGAAGGATTCTTCGGCGACGATTCCTCAGTTCTAAATCGTGACGGAGGCTGATCTCCTCTGCCCTGATCTTCGACGTTGAAATCAACTTTGGGGCGAAAAACGGGGTAAGAATTCTTCACGTTTTCTATTTTACCGGGGTTTTTCACTTCCGAAAAATTCCTTCTCAATAAGGGAATTGAAGTGCTTTGGTTCTGGTTTTGGTCAAGTAGGGAATCCGCGGCGCAGGGTAAGGTTGTTACTAAAATCCTGAAACCTCTTGCCGTTGTGTTTGCGTCTGAGTGGAAAATCAGCTTCAAACTCCTGTCCTGACCCTTGAATTTTCTAATACCGATACTATTGCCACAGTAAATACTCTCGGTACCAACTTTAACATAGTCTTTATCACATCCTTTAGAAGCCTCAAGTTGAAAGTCGAGAAATTGCAGATGAAACTCTTGATCGCACTTCGCGGATTGACTTGATTTTAAAATGTAAACGCAATCCTGATCGTCCGGGTAATTATTTGGGTAATTAGGGCTGATAAGAGGATATTGAAAGCCGGAGAAATCGCCCCCGCAATTTACCGAGTCGTTTGAAACTTCGCCGCTTTTTTCATCGCATAAAAAAATTTGAAATAAATTGAACAAACTTAGATAAATCAGGATTTTCATTGTTCTAAACCAACGAGATGACTTTTTTTGTTTTTCTTTTTTGGGAGGTATATTATTCTACTTTTTCATTCGGAGGATGATCGCGTGCCTGGGAACGACTGATCGGTTAAAGCGTCGATTCCCGTCTCTTATGATATTCTTTGTTTAGCTATGTCAAATATTTCCCCATTATAACCGAACCAAGTTGTTTGCCGAGTCGGACGGTTCTTGAGGAAAAGGTGCGGCAAAGGATGTGTGTAGAAATCAATCGTTAAAAATTGAGAATAGTCACGGAATCGTTGAGTCAATAATACCAAAAAAAAGCGCGAGGATATTTTCGGGGTGAATGAACAAAATCTGCAAATTACACAAGTCGCAAAATAATCATCTTTATTCATATGCGATTCCTAAACGTATTATACATAATACAAATACTGAGGTATAAATAATATTCTCATTACATCTTTGAGCGTATAAAAGATCGAAAGTACGGAACAAGCCATATATCAAACATTTTCTCTCATTGTTTATTATTTCTTTGTTAATGAAGTAATAATCTCGTAAATTATTCCAAACTATACCATGGCATGGCTTGGCTGATGTTATAATTTCGAGCCTATCGTCTTCCTGTCAAGTTGGGCGTAAATTATACCCGCGGGCTTATCAACCGGAAGATAAACTTCTTGATTCTCGCCTTGAACCACCTTTGGAAACTTGCTCAAGTCTAGAGTGAAGTAATGCTTGTTTGGCATCCTCATTTCGATGCTTTGAATCTGGAACGAGATAATTAGTGTGATGTTAGATAGAATGAAAAAAAAAAAATATTCGAAAATTTCCACCGATAAATCTCTGGGCTTCCCCTAATCGCGATTTAATTACCTGTTGAACTTGGTCCAATACGCATTTCTCGGCAAGGTATAAAGTGTTTTGTACACTCGGTGAATAGATCCCGGTCTGTGGTGGTCCAGAAAAATTGATTAGTATACAATCTTTGACGGTTTTCCACACGCCGTCAAAGTCCACACCGTAAGCAGTGGAAAAATCCCAAGAAGCTGTGACTTCGGTGCTAAATATGCGATCATTTGCATCAGGTAAACTCCTGTACTCGTCCTGAATGAAATCGGTGAATGAACTCTGGGTAGTTTTTAAAACCCGTAGATTTTTCAGCCCTCCACGAATCCTGGGAGATTCTATAAAATATAACAACACTGATAAGGAACTCTGAACTCTTTAGAAAAAAAAAAATCAGTCACTCCACTATTGCACAATATCCGTACGCGTCATTATACCAAATGACAACAAGATATGACAATCATTAGTTGGCTCTGGGTCATATGAGCAAACATCTTAATCTTTACGTAATACGTTAATGCCTGAATGCTGATGGAAATAAAGAAATCGGTCAGATTTTTTTTCTAAGGGAAATAAATTTTCCAGAAAATATTTCTGTGTCTATTATCAATCAGTAAGATTTTCTTACTCACCATTCCTGAGTTGGGTGACTTGGCAGTATCTGGTTACCGTTGGTGTGAAGACAAACGCATGATTATGGGCTTCGCCATCAACTCTATGACGCTGCCAAGGGTATTCTTCGACATTGACATTGACTTCGGCTACGTGCCGGTAAGTGTAAAGAAAATGAGCGCATAGAAGGATTCCAAATTCCTCTGGGGTCTGTACCCCATGTTTTTTGGCTAGTAGATAAACCGTGTTTTTCTGGCTATCGGTAGCAATTATATCCTCGTTGTCACCATCGAAGTAATCCTTCTGAGTCGTGAGTCTGAGATGTGTGTCGACTTCGTACTCTCGTATCTCGTGTACAGCACCCTCTCTATGAACGTAGAGTAGTTTTATGTGGTTTTTTCCATAGCCATATGACCCGAGCTCGTATTTATCGCTTCCTGTTTCTCTAGTAGCGCTGAGATTAGGCTGTACTTGATTTTTCGATCGTGGTATAACCGAGTCTTCACTCATCACCGACAATCGCGAAGACGTAGGATTCGGGGGTCCGGATCTTCGACCGTTTATCAAACCCAAAGACCCGTTGGCCAATGATCCAAATTTACTCATTTTTTTCTGGAAAATGAATTATTCCAATTATCTGCGATTGAAAGATCAAATGGAAACCAACGCGCTTCCTAGATCTATGGCTCTAAGATGCAAATTTGTATCTAAGATGGATAAAAGCCACCTTTATCAACGTCGTTCAGATAATTAACAAAGCTATTAAATCTTTCTCACATTTTATCACTGGATTAACTAAGACCAACTCATTAATTACGGAATTTTCTTCATACTCGGCGATTGAAGATGACGAAAATTTGTATAAAAAGAATGTTAAATTTTATTCCGTTCGTACCTGGACCGCGGATTGCGACTGCAACAGCTGAGAGATACTCTGTATTCTTTATTGAAACGTAGTTTTGATATTTTATTTATTATGTAAATTAATTATAGAAATATGTACACTTGATAGAATCGAGTGTCTGACTGAGGCTGATTTACCATTTCGGGATATTGCCTCTGCTTTATATAGATGAAATCTCTGCTGTCCACGCGCGCTAACTCCCCACTACCATTGACATATTGCTGACCTGGTGAACCCGGGGCAACCGATAATGACATCCGAAACTAACTGTATGTAATTCTAAATTAGAATCAAACGCGTAATTCGTTAATTGATTATGAGAAGTATTAGCTTTGAGGCGACTTAAGGCCTTTCGCTTTTTATTGACAGTCATTAACTCAAAATTTGTTAATTTTTTTACGTCAAGTATTTGAAAATTATCGAATAAAACTGAAAATACTAAAAGTGATGCGGTTTAATCACGTTTTTGTTATCCGCCTGACAACCGAAACGTACGTAAGATATAATATCCGAAGTAAACCGGTAATTTCTTGTATTTCTAATCGTCGATTCGTGAACCCTGGATTTTCACATCTTCAAAAATTTAGAGCCACGTGAACAGGCAATCACGTTGAACTATGAGCCGGTATAAACTGGTACAAATAACGCAAAGTATGCATATAATTATTTTTGCAAATTTCTTGTTAGTCATATTGCTGCAGTGATTTCTCTTATCAATTCGCGTGCCGGGCTCAGTCCGTGCATGAACTTTTTCTTTGACGGATATAAATTGAATTAATTACTAAAATGAAAAAAATACACGTTCGATGATTTTTCTATATTAACTATATACAACGTAGCGGAAACTGTATGAAAAAACTATCACATATAGTATATGATACAGATATTATATAGTTGTATACTTGTCGATATTTAAATTATTGTACAGAAATTTACAGACACGTAATTAATTCGTTTTATATATTTTATCTCCCGAGCTTATTCATAATATATGAGACACCATTCGATTCTCGGTATTAATTGTTTACTCAATATCGATCAATAATGATCGAGCTAGACGCAATAGAAACGTGTCATCGACGTTATAATAAAATGTATTGTCGTTAATGATAGTTGACGAATAATTCATTTGATTTATAATAAGAAGAGTGTTAATGTGAATCGCTTGCGTTCATTTACTTTATCGCATCTTTTTTTATTTTATTTAATTTTTTTTATCTTCAATTGCATAAATTTCTTGACTTTGACTTATCGGTGATCTGTACGCTCGCTGTTTATCCCCGCGATTTACGTACTCACGCACAGATATGAATATATATTTTTAGCGAAACTCACACTTTGGAGGAGAAATTTTTTTTTAAATATATTGACCCTGATTATCATGACTTTTGATGATAAAAACGCCTTGGGGGGTCTTTATACGGCTGACAATAAACATAATACGTAATTTGCATAATTTATCGCGTATAGGGGAGAGCAGAAATCTTTAACAAGATACGATCTCCAGGGTTATTCGCAATTTCCACGAAAAGCAGATTGTGTTGACGAACAACTGATACTTGTTTATCAGTAGAATTTTTTCATGGCGTTAGAATCATTTTATAATTTACATACAAATCTCTCTCCCTCTCTCTCTCTCTCTGTATTCATAATAGCATGACGTCTTTGAACGAAGACAACATCGTATTCGTTTTCGGTAAAGAAATGATAAAAAATATAGATTTTTTTTGTTTTTTTTTCTAATTAAAAAACGGGGAATTCTCATCCGCGACAATAACATACGCGTAAAATTTTGCTAACACTATAGTATCAATAAATCGATATTTCACCCAGGGATTAACATCGCGCATCATTCATCAAGGAGAAACTCGTTAGTTGGTATAATTAAAGCCGCGTAACATTCCTGCATCACGTATCGTTTTTAGTGTAATAAATACGTTTCGATATGAATGATTCATTTTTTATTTTTTATTTTTTATTATTATTGTTTCGTATTGTTTCGCCGAGTGACATCCGCGCCAATTAATAACGTCACTGATGCGTTAATAAAAATCATGTAATATTTGACCAATTTGTTAAAATTTTCATAAATTTCTCTCTCTCATCAAATTTGCATTTCGCTTTTAGCTATCTGTCGACGCCTCCGCAGCTTCGGTGATGGTCCCAAATATCTGGCAAATAAAATAACGTATTGGTGAAGGCTAAGATGAAAATAATAAAACGTTTATCCCACCCCTTGATCGAAGGCAAGGAACCCGTCAATCTACGGAATGGTACTTCTCTCTCAATGAAAACAGCTCTTCCGGTTAAACGACCGAGGATTTCCTTCATGGAAACTGGATCTAGGGAGGATTCCCACCTGGGTAAAAGAATTCGTCATGAAAATAATCTATCGTTTAAATTTTTCGAACTACTTTATTTTTATAGATATCAGTAATCGTTGAGGCGAACTTTTCTTCTAGGAAATTTTCGGCCACGGTAACTGCTGCCTGATGTTTTAGGTAGTTGGAATTAAACCGATTTCCAATATCCAGACAAGCGATTACGATAGACTGTGGATGTGAAAGATAAAAACGTAACTGTAAACCGTATTTTCTATGCAAATCAGATTTTCTACCTGCGGAAAAAGCGCGTAAGTATCGTCAGCTAAATGGCAAAGGGCTGTAGCCACTATTGCGTTGATTTTATCGAACTCCATTAGGACTACAACCTTTTCACGACTCATACGCTCGTTCATATCCTCATAAAATTTCCAGAACTGATCGGAGTTCGTATAGCTATCGTGAATGACAAGTTACGCGATAATCGTGAGGAAACATCATTAATTCTGTTAGTAATACTAGAAGCATTAAAATCCAAAAATTATTAAATTAAATCCCACCCTAGTATGGATATGTGCTCGTATGTTACATACTTCGAACAATTAAGCGTGACTTTCTCTACATCGTAGCTTGGTTTTTGGAAAGAGGACATCACCGCGGAAGCTGTAGCTCGAGATATTCTAGCACATGTATCTTTTGCATCCGAAGATGCGAGGCATAAAAGAATCGATGGTCTTTCTGGTCTCGGTCTTAGGATATGAGATACGGCGGTGACGATCGTTGACATAGTCTCTGCTGACTGAGAGCGAAATTCACGTCTATGCAGTAAACAGGTGAGATTTATATAGAATATTTTAATCAGATTAGGGAATTATTTTTATCACAGTTTTCTTAAACAGTTTAAATATCATTCTATGCCCTCGTTCTAGTTTTTTTTTTTTTTTTTTAATTTATTTATTCATTAGTCTTATCGCTGTTTTTGCGTCTAGAAAATTAGAGTGCGTTAAAATACCTCGTTGTGATTGTGGGATGTGTTTTATATTCGACGAAATCGACATCACAGTAAGACGAAACAAATTGTTGAATTTAATATCTCGAAGATTTGATATTAAACCAAAAAATCACTAATTTTGTTACATTTAAAATTGACCAGGGGCTTCGAAAAATGAATCGACAATTTGTCTCGGTTTACTGGAATGGTGCATAGGCTCGATATTTACCGAATCCGATCTTCGAAAAGGGTGAAAAAAATAGCCCGTCTGTCAGACAAGGTGTTGCATCTAGCCATATTGTAGTGTTTTAATAAAACTGGGATTATCAGAGTTAATAATATCAGGGCGAATGCGACGTATAACGGAATGAGATACAAGGCTTCAAGGATGTAAAGAAACGCGCTTGATCCTTGATCAGGCAAAAATATACAGCTGCAATAATTTTTAGTTTCATTAATAATAGCTCATAAACTGTTGAATTCAAAGCAATTTCCATTAGCAAAGTAACCGAGACATTTATCCCAGATACTAGATATCAATCTCGATGTTCTCTGTCCTCGACAGTACGATTTTAAGGCGATTTACGACTTTTTAAAATTCCTGAAAATACGCATATCAATAGTTATATATATCAGGAATAATAGGACTGGAATTTTGAAGCTTTTTAAATTAAAATAGCGTTTTATTTACACAATAGCTACATGATGGTTTGAATTTAGGCACGAACAATCGAGCGTTTGAATTTTGCGCCTGACGGTCCGCTACCCACATTACTGATACGTAAGCGAGGAATCATCCAGTCATTCGGCTCATTTAATACCTCGATATATAATATCATAATACGTATGAATAGGTATCGAAACCTCAATTTCATGATGAATATAATATTTTGATGAATAATAATCAATTTCGCATTATTAATTGTTAATAACTTTTCAAATTTTCGCAACGAAAATAATCCGCAAGGTAGCGTTGTCGTAGTTTGCCTCGCAGTTGGCCATCTCGATAATCGAATTGTTTCATGGTGTGTATGTATCTCGTAGCTCGGAACGCTACGCCACATAAAGATAACAGATAATTATTTATATACACGATTTGACACACAGAACATACTCGTATGAAAATATGGCCAGTTCGTCAAGGTAAATAGAAACAATAATAAAATAATAATTAACCGATTTATAAACCGGCCATTAATCGGGCCGAATGCAACGCGGCTATTAACATCGTAGCCACATCGCGTGAAAAAATTATAGACCCATTCTCGCGTTTTTAAAAGATCGAAAGACCCAACTAAAAGGTTCGAACCTTTCACAATCACGATGATTATATCGCAACAATGTCGTTATATTTCATCGATAAAACGAAAAAGATACGAAAAAGAAGATAATAAAGCAAAATAACCTAACCTAACCTCTTATCCCGCTTATTTACTTCGACAGAAATGATACGAACAAGGTATGCTGCTACGCTCATCCTGACGCTCCCCTCATCGAAGATTATCGCGCAGGTGATCAAATCTGTTCGGAATGTGGCCTTGTCGTAGGCGACAGGTAAATATTAAAAAATTCAACGACGTTAGAGACATAACTAATTCCACGATGAATTTAGAGTCATAGACGTCGGTTCCGAGTGGAGAACATTTAGCAATGAAAAAGCTGGCGTCGATCCTTCCCGTGTCGGTGGACCGGAGAATCCGCTACTCAACGGTTCAGATTTATCGACAATGATAGGCCCTGGTACTGGCGCAGCTTCGTTCGACGCATTTGGAGCTTCAAAATATCAAAATCGTCGCACGGTATGTTATAGGGAAATTATATCCCATAATATAATTTATATCCCATAGTTTGAGTAAACGAGCCAATTATCCTTTTTATTTGTTTACAGATGAGCAGCTCAGACAGGGCGTTGATAAATGCATTCCGTGAGATTAACGGAATGGCAGATCGCATAAATCTACCCAAAACTATAGTCGACAGAGCTAATAATCTATTCAAACAAGTTCACGACGGAAAGAACTTGAAGGGAAGATCTAACGACGCTATCGCATCGGCTTGTCTTTATATCGCATGTAGACAGGAAGGCGTGCCAAGAACTTTTAAGGAAATTTGTGCAGTCAGTAAAATTAGCAAGAAGGAAATAGGCAGATGTTTCAAGCTGATTCTTAAGGCACTAGAGACCAGCGTCGATCTGATTACCACCGGGGATTTCATGTCCAGATTCTGCTCCAATTTAGGACTGCCTAATATGGTGCAGAGGGCCGCTACTCACATCGCTAGAAAAGCTGTTGAAATTGATATCGTGCCAGGAAGATCGCCGATATCTGTTGCAGCTGCGGCTATTTACATGGCTTCACAGGTGAAAATTAATTCGCAATGAAATCGGGTCCGTTTTGTTTGATCAGAACAATTTTACTGAGGCTTATTCATGTTTATTTACAGGCCTCGGAAAATAAGAAATCCCAGAAAGAGATAGGCGACATTGCCGGCGTTGCTGATGTGACTATTAGGCAATCTTATAAACTGATGTATCAACACGCGGCTAAACTCTTTCCTGAAGACTTCAAATTTGCTACTCCTATCGATCAGCTGCCTCAGATGTAAATTGTATTATACCACCGGCCTCGGTGAGTGTTTTATTTTTCATTTTAGATACTAGATTTTAGTCTGATGGTTATTTATCAACATTATTACAGTTTACATTCCTACGATGGCTCACCAGCTGCTGCATGGATTCAGTCGTCGATATATGAGTTTTATTCATCTTATTTTGTTTTATTTATATCAGTACATGCCCAGATTTATCATTCTGACTAATTACTTAGAATCCTGAACTCTAAGTAAGAGATTTCAGAGTTTTTATTTCGTTGAAGGAGCGAAGCGCGGGTTTATCTTCGTATTATTTAAGGGAGAAAGCTATTCTTCCGTTATTCTTTATCCTCGATTAAAAGTATTGGATGCTTAGAACGTTAATTATGTGACTTAGATAGTGTTTTCGGATATACATATAGCCAGCTGACGGAAAGTTGGGAGGGATATCTATCAGACTTTAATAATGATTATATATATTCAGAAAATTCTCATTTTGGTAATCGTTAATTAAACATACTAACGAATTAAAAAGAAGAGAAAGTATTTAATGAGATCGAAAATGAGAGAGTCAGAAACTCTAAAATTCATGTTTATAAAAAAAAAAATGAATAAAACAATGTATAAAAGTTATTTATATAGGTATGACGGTTTCGTGTGACTATCGTGAAACCGTTTATGGATTTAAAATTAAACTAACATTTTATATCTATATTCCAACATGCCTTTGTAATTATCAAATATATTATTTTAAAAAATGAGACAAGGAAAAAAAATAGATTAAAAAAAAAACATTAAACATTTGTTAAATACTGAAATTTTTATTGTCATTAATATTGTCTACTATCTACTCTCTATTAACATTTCTATAATTTACTAACTCAACAAGGTCGCGGATTAATAAAACTGGAGTCAATCTTTAATAAGAATTTATTAAAATAGAATAAAAATCATTAAGTATAAAGAAATACTAAAAATTTTGCTGTTGACTCGTGCTCGGTTTATCAGGGTCGTTAGCTTCTTCCCATTCTTCGTCAGATCCCTCAGGAATTACTTCCATATGTATAGAAGTAGAGTTGGGATTAATAAGATGGCTTTTCTTTGATCGTTTGTCTTTAAATCTCCCAAGCTTCAGTTTACCGCCGAACTTTCGCTTGCGTGGCAGTGTAGTTGGATCTAGAATATAATTCCTCAAATTTCATAATCTGCTTATTTGTTTAACTTTACCCGCAATAACTTCACAAGTAATTCACTCACGGTCTTCGGGAATATTCATTTGCTTTCTCAGCACACCTCGGACTTGTTTATTTATTATTTCTCTACAGTGATCGTCAAATCCAACTGGCAACCACCCCATTTTTTCATGGCACTTTGTGTCTGACTGTGGGTCAGGAAGCTTAGCCAACATCTCTTGAATCTCATTAACGTGAACGTCGCAGTACTGAAATCAAAGATTAATATCATTGGGAATCGGCCACAGATATTAAAATAATTCAGAACAATTATAAAAAGATTAATACTTGGTAGAACATCTGTCTGGAAGGAGGAACGGTTCCTTCCTGATAAATGTACACATTCTTATGCAGATGTTTTTCCTTCTTTCTATTTTGTTCAGGTAAAGTAGCCGAGAGAACGGTAGTCTTCGATTTAGAAGATGGAGCTAATTTATACGGCAAAATATAGTTGGAATAACTTCGTTTGCATTTGACCGTTGACTCTAAACCATCTGAAAAATATACGAGAATATTAGCCACATAAAACGTTAAAATGATTTCTGATTTTATCTCACTTACGCATTGCCTTCAGTCTGTAATCCAGAGTTTGATATATTCTAGCAGTAGGATCCTTTCTCGGATCATACCCTAGCTTGACCCACATAATCCTCCAAGGCCCAGTCATAAAGTAGTAGGCAACAGATGGAAGTAAAATCTTGAGCTGTTCCCCCGTGAATTTGGTTTCATACATCAGAGCGTTTTTGGACCACACAGGCCTCTGCTCAAAGAACTTCCTGACCCTTTCGAGGTGAAAATTTTGTAGAAATTTCACCCTCATTGCGTTCTCTATTCCCTTGGGTGGGTTTGTGGGCACGTCTGTAGTTTGAAAATTGATAAAGTTGGAATACCCCGCTCGTCTTTTCCGTGTCTTTCCTATAACATTCTCTGGGGATGTATCAGTCCCAGTTTTTGGTACATACAACTGCACATTATCCATCCGACTAAAAGCAGCCGGTGGTAAAAAATACGGTACTTTATTCTTGAGCCATTTATACGGCGGAACATTAACAGGGTATATCGACTCATATATGCATTCGTTCTCCTTAGGGTCTTTCATGCTCGGTGTGATAGGGAGAAATTGAAAGTCGCAGAGATCTGAAATTTGATAAATTAGAATCACATTAAAAAATCGATTTCTTTTCCCAGCATATGAAGAATCATTGCTTTACAACTCACTCATAAATCTAAATTCCGTATCAACTTGACCTAGAACTTTCAATTGCGGAAGTGTGTAGTCATCTTCTTTTGACAAATCCTTATATTTATGTTTTTCAAAAAGTGGAGAAGAGTTATCCTTAGATTTCAATTCGCAATTAGATTCTCTGTTACAATTCTTGTTCTCTGTATCTCCATCTTTATCCTTACAGTTTACGCTACACTCCGCAATTCTCTCTGTTAATTCATTCAATAAACTCTCCACTTCCACCTCAGTATCAGACTTTATTTCCTCTCTAAAATCAGGCGTAAGCTTTTCTTTGAATTCATTATCTTTTGTCGAACTATAACCAGTCCCTAAATTAATAACTTCTGTTATTTCGGAGTTGATTTTCTGCCCATTTCCTTCCTCAATCTGATTTTTCTTTATCTTTATTCTCAGTAAAAAGCCAGTTGTTATATGCCGGTCTCCACATGCTGGTTTACAATATCCATCATCTGGCCTGAACCTAAGTTCCAATCTTCGATTGTGAGCATCGACAGCCTTTAAAAAAAATATACTTAAATCAATAAAACAATTTCATTTTCAATTCTTTACGCATATTAATCAACAGATAATTATCCAACTACGAACCGTTGAAATTGATGTCAAACCACCCAGCGTTTCGATAGCTTTATCCTCGTTAACGACATTCCCTGGATACTTAATGCACAGAAATTTTCTATCGAATCTATGACCCCCTGGTAATATTGGCCCGATATATTCCCTTTCTTTATCATATTCGTCGTCGGCTGTACCTACGTCTTGGTCGAAATTATTCTGCGGAGAAAAAAAGTGAGTAAAAAAGTGAGTGAAGAATAAAAAAATAAAAACAGTTTCATAAGCAGAAAGAAGATAATTATTTATAATATAATAATAAACTAACGTCCTCGGTATCGTTACGAATATTTCCGACCGAGTCATCACTGTCAGGTTCGTATTCATCGGCGTTAAAATCGCTGTCAGTATCATCATTACCGAAGTTATCATCATCACTTGAATCAGTCTTAACGCTCATATCGACGAGTAATTAATAGAAAAAAAAAATTGTTTAAAATTGATCACGATTCTTTATATTGTTACGAGTTTAAAAAACACCGAACGATGCTCTGCTTGGTTGTAGTTGTATGTAAACATTATTTACTATTTGAGGTTAAGTCATACGACAGTGGCCCCTTCTCCCATAGGCAGTGACTTGCATTACCTTCGTGTAGTTTGAGTTGCGGTATTGCAGGAGTCTGCGAAAACACACGTGATGTGTAGATTTATCAGATTTATCAACGAAGCTATGCAACAAGGGATGTGGAAATTAAAATTAAGCTGGAAAATTGTTATGCATTCGATATTCTGTTTTCATATTATCTACGAATTTATAATCTCGCTAATATATACCCCACATTTATCTTTTGATATAAATTTTCTAAATTTACGATATGATACGACGATTTAAAGAGCAACATAATAAGTCTGTTTATCATGAATTGGAATGATAAAGGTGACACGGTGAGTGATACAATAAATACATAATAATACAAGTTTTCGGTCAGTATAATATATCACAGCAATACATAGTCATGTAGTATACATACGTATTGTTAGATAATAATTACTGTCATCACGAATACGAAATACTTGCGTTATATTGTGATTAGAAGCGATGGAGAGATGAACGCTATAATATGCGATAAGGTGTTGATAACAGACTAGTTAAAAGGTATTGTCTCGGTATTGACACGACGATGGATAATTGTGATAAAATAGACTGCAGTGCAGAAGTTTTTGAAAATACTAATACTACAACTGTAGTTTGTCCGTCTACTTCGAACGAATCATTGTCCATTTCTTCATGCAGGAGAACAATGTCATCGAGCGATAAGCTTAATTCTACATCTGTATATTGTAGAATTTGTCACGAAGGTAACGATTGTGAAATATTTCTTATTTAATAAGACAACAGGAACGAAAAAGCAAATATAATAGGTATATGGAATAAAATCATATTGAGAAGTTTAGAGCCAAATGATTTTTATCTAATATACCTACGACTCTTCTATACTATTTCGTTATCGGAACAAAGACTTCGTTATCACTGATAATGACTCAGGGACAGGGACAGAGACTATCTTGGTGTTTGTATTCTGTATCATCGTCAAATCAAGGCTGTTAATAGTTTGGACTATTTTTTTTTTTTCTTTGTCTCATTCATTTATGAACGTCTAGTAGATATTTTTATTTTTTCTATTCAACGCCGAGTTCAGATGAGAGTTTAGAGGAACTGGTTGATCCCTGCAAATGTGCTGGATCTTTGGGACTAGTACACGCTAGCTGTTTAGAGAAATGGTTGTCAACTTCGAACACAGACCGATGTGAAATCTGTAAATATGTTTTCACTATTCAGAGAACTAACAAGCCCATCACGCAGGTATAAATCATAGAAAAAAAAAATATATATATATATAAAATAATAATTAAAACGCCGATAAAATGGGTTGAAGAAAAAAAAGAAATAATCGTTATTCCAGTGGTGGCGAAGTTCGAGTGTTCATGGACCACGAGGAATGGCTGGTGATGCAATTTGTCTAATGATTCTAACGCCGTTATGCATCGCTGCAACATACTTGTGCGCTTTAGGTGCATCCGCTTATTCGCGATTAGGATATTGGGAAGGAACTGGACTCGCGATATTATGCTCCCTTTTGGTAGTCACGTATTGCCTATGGCTGGGAATCACATTTAGGTGAATTGAAAGAAAGAGAGAAAAGAAAATATTTAGAAAAAAAAAAGAAATAAAAAGATGTGTGATGTTATGTCTGTCTCGCGATTGTAGATTTCATTACAAAATATGGCGCTTATGGCGTAAGCAGAATCAGGACGTTGTACTTTTGGTAAAACACAAGATCGACGATACCGAAAATCAGCTGAATGCAAAATCACCATCTGAAATCCGCGAAATTCGTCAGGATAGAAATAATAACAGAGGTATGGATGGATACGATAGTATTCAAAATCGTTTCATTTTTAACGTATCATTTAACCACGAAGAGGATCCTACATATACCCTGCGCTATCAGACGACCTTTGTCTGAGAATAAAGAAAGCAAGAAGATAAAGAAGAAGAAAAAAATAAGGTTTTATATCGGCAGATTTTTATAAATAAGGCATGATGATTGCAGAATAAGGTTCCTATTATTAATATATAAATAACATTATAAGCGTCTAAAATAATAATAATAATTTAATTTTCTAGCAAATTTATATTATAAGGATGAACTCTCTTTTTTTTTTAAATAGAATAAGAAAAGGCTCAATAATGAAGATACGATGATATTGTGTGATCAGTGTGAATAATCAAAATTATGTGAAAACGAGAAGAAGAAAAGAAAAAAAAAAAAAACTTGGAATTACGTCGCTTTTTCCCATTCTATGATATTACTAGCCTTCAGAGTCGTCTCTCCCTCCCTCTTTCTCTCTCTCTTTCTCTCTCTAACGATAAGTATGGTATCATTTCTGTAACTCTGGTCAATGAATTTTTAACACATAGATAATAATATCTAAATCATTATTTGACGAATGATATATCCGTGTATTACAGTGCCTAATTTCATCTACCATTCGTTCTCCAGTACGGGAAACATCGATAATAGTAATAACCAACGCAGTGGTAAAAGTTTTCCTAAAACGTATGTGTATACATTATGAGAGGAGTTTGGGAATTAAAACCAATACCCTATACTACGTATACCAAAGTTTTGATAACCGATTTGTATATTATAGCAATCTCTTATTATCTCGTGTGGAATAAATTATTTCGAAGAATTGTAGGTCGATATAGCAAAGGGGGGCTGAATTTACGAGTTTCAAATTATTGGGTAAAAACCCTTCGTGAATAATTATTAATAATTGTCAATTTTTATTTTTTATTTTCTTATCTTCTCGCCATAAATAAAATATGATTCATGTTTTCGAACGGGATGTGTTCGCGACTAACGATACAAGCCTCGATGTCTCAGAACTCTAGGGTCTAAGATACGGGTATAACATATATTGTGGAAAGTTATAACTACGTGGGGTAAAATTATACATGTAGACTGAGGACATAGAGCAGCTGTTCTTCTCCTAGATTATTTAAACATATTTCCTATGCTTTGCCTCGCCTTCCTCCGGGGCCCACATAAATCTATTTCGTATATACACTCACGTCTATATATCGATGAATTAAAAACCTAACTCGATCTTATTAGCACACATCTTTTTTTTTTTTTATTTTTTTCTTGTCATCGACGTGTACCATCATTTGTATAAATGAACCCCATATCGTAGCTATAATATCGAGTTGTGAAAATACGATAACGTTTGTATAACGTGGCTGAATTTTAGTGAAAATTAAATTTTATCAAATAATTTGTATTCGACTGGTTGATCATTCGTCGTCGGATTATATGCTTAACGATAAAATTGTAGACTAGTTTGAAATTAACTCGAGGTCGAGGTGAAAATTACAATATAATAAGTCCTTTGGCACCTAAGGTATCAATTATTATAAACTTCCTTGAAAGAAATCGAGGGAATTAACGACGGTCTAAGTATTCGATGGATCAAGGTCTTGCCTAGAACGTAGACTGGGCTTAATTCCACTTTATCAAACCCCAATGAATATCACAGTACTAATTAATTGAACACGTATGTTGTACATACCTAGACTTGTACGCCCATACCTATAATGGACAGAAATATATACATCGACGATGATTCGGATTAGAAAAAAGAATAAAGGATAAAGAAATTGAATGACGTGGTATAGGTATATAGCACCAAGGCCTTATCCGTATATTTTCTTATTATAAACATCGTGGGGTGATCGGTCTTATTTAACAATTTACCCAAATTTCGAGACAATTGGTATATACACATTATCAATACTCGTTATCCCCTTGGTTCGTGTAATATTTAAAAAATAAAATCGAACAAGGTTATTCGGCATGTGTGGTCTACCAGTTCTTAACTTTAATTTATAAATCATAAGTATGTGGTATGAATAGTTGACAATATCGCAAAACGGGGTCAGTCCGCGGCTCACGACCCTCTCCTATTTAGCATATATCTATAATCTATATGTATTATGTATTTCCACCCGGCTTTCCGTTAATTATTGTCTTTAATACGTTAAGCACAAGTTGGTATCTACAAGGTTGCTTAATACTATTTTCAATAATCGATTCCGTTTGTTTATTTATTTATCTTGTATATTTTTTTTATTGTTTTCTTCAAACTGTTCATAATTTTATGTACCGGATCGTCTATAATGAACCGAAAATTTTCTTGATATCAAGTAATTTTCATATTTTCTTTTCCTTCTGTTTTTTTTTTAAATTTTTTTTGAAAAATTTTGACGGTCAAATAATATTTTCGGGTTCAAGGAACGTTTTCCGTCAATTTGTAGATACATGAATATAGTATATCGGTGGGGTATAATAAATGCGTTTATAATACATATTTCGGCGTATAAAGGCGCTTGCGCGTATCTATGGAAACAAGTAGTACAGGTAAACCACTAGTCGAACGTAGTTGAAGCGACCATAATTGGAAACGTCGTATAAAAGCTTCGTTCTAACGAAACTAAATTTCACAGTTTACAAATCGCTTGGGAAAGGTTCTTGGTTAATGAAATTTCTTAACGTAGATATCGCTCATCGTCAGTGGTTCACTAAATATTTCTGACAAACTCGTGAAATCGAAAATTTCTATAAAATATATATATACATACGTTCTATATAAGTTCAGACGGCGTGAACCTAATAAATTTTTTTCAATAATTTATAGTACGCTACCTACGTACTGAAAACATAACATTTCACTCAATTTCAAGACAAAGAGAAACCTACACGATTAAACAGAATAATATTCAGATTTTGAAGTTTAGTGAATTTCGATAAGCATAGTGCGAAACAAGTTGTGCAGTGAATCGATTCTTGAAAAAAAAAAAAGAAACAATTCCGTTTTCTTACACTTAAATTTTAGTTTTATTTTTTCTTTCTTTCTTTCTTCTTGTTGCTCGTTTGTCTAAAATTTTTGTTTTTCTGTAAATATCTGAGAAACAGAGAGCGAATATTTAAATTTGAATGATCGAAGTACCTTACGGGGTCTGATGAGTTCACCGATTCCCTTGGTTCAAAGTCAACCGATTCAGAGTCAGGGTCGAAGCTTTAATAGACGCGTGAACTTGAGGTCACAGTACTTATTTACGTGGCAACTATTAGTGGCAACGTGCGCTTGGTGTCACAGGTGGGGACTGGCCAAATATCCAGTCATGTGAGTATGCACATAAATGGCAGTTCCATCGGCTAAGGAAAACCCCGTACCAATAAACGGACTATGGGCATCTGCCTGGACACTGGTGAGTAAAATGATCTCCTCATCTATTCCATTAGTCAAAAATTCAATTAAAAAAACAGGGAGAATGTAACACGCGAAATAATCTGAGAAACTAGATGAATGGGATGGACCAAATTATTCGGCGTGTTGTTTTTTTTTTCCTTTATAAAGGCATATCGGAGATGTACTTATTCATTTATGGGGAGATTCGACGGACACACGAATCACGTGGACAGAAACTTTCCCTCAAATATACAGCAGCTGTGTATTAGAATGAATTGTCGTAGAACTTAACGAGGATATTTTTGATAGTGCACTAGTTTTTCTTTTTCTTTTTTTCCTATCATTGTTTATGATCTTTTATACAATATACAGAATCGTCATTGACATGCGATGGTTGAATTATCAGTATCGTATCTGATGTGAGTATAAAATCTAGTGATCACTGAATACCCACCCCCGTATTTGTTAACTTTTCTAACGATTTCACGGTTATTTGAACTGATGCGATTCGATCTCGTACGATTATCGCGCTTTATAAAGAATTAATAAATCTTTTTATATATGTGTAACACTTTTTCAGCTCAACAAGACATAATATATATATAACCACGCGCATTCATTTTTAGTAACACTTTTTACAATCTACATCTCCTATGCCCGATTAACGATCTAACCTTTATTAAAGGGAGAATAATTCCGAACGGTAATTTTCCATACCTATTCACATCTAGGGAGAATATTATTATTGACCCGGTGCATAGGTGGTCATAACATATTAATGAATAAATAAAACGCACAGTTGCGCCAGGTTAATTTACATATGAATTATATCAAAACCATGCACAGGTTTGAAATGAGATGGAATTTTCATTAAGCCTGTAATTATTGTTTTAAATATTATTTTCGCCTCTTTGTATTCGAAGAAATTTATTTCTCAAATAATGTGGTTTTCTCAGGGTGTAATTAGCCGAATTTGCCCTTGAATCATAAGGGGTGATTAAATTCTCCAAGTTAATTGAACGTTTCAAATCTACGGACGAGAGTATCAATTACCAATCGCTATATACCCCTACATGTGTGTATACAACCTACATACACATACGTTTATAGAATCGAACAAATATATGTCTCGCGAACATAATTCATTGAATTATTTAACCGCGAGTATTCATTTCTACCTCCCTCACTCCATCCCCCCTTCGTATTATATCATACATATAAAGTATGTGGATGTGTAGGTACAGAATTTCGAAAATTCTATACAGGTGTAAAGAAAAAAAATCTCTATCCCTATTTTTAGAGCAACAAAATGGATCGCAGGTGTTCGAGGACGGTGATAGGCGACGTACAGGAAGATGGCAAGGCGAGGCTGGTCTCCTCTCAACACCACCAGACGGTAATTTTCCTATGCAAAATGTTGGCCAGGTCATATTCGAGTCGCCAAAAGTACCTGTCATCTTCGTTCTCGGTAAGAAAATTATTCAAATTATGTATAAAAATAAAGATAAGAGAGAGGAAAAAATGTCGAAAAATTTATTCATAATTTCATAGGAGGTCCTGGAAGCGGTAAGGTGACCCATTGCGATAATTTAATGCACGAGAAAAAGGGCATCACGCATATAAATATGACGGATCTTTTGCAACAGTATGCAATGGGTAATGGTGAGTACATGTAATATAATATATCGATTTATTTCTTGAACTTGTTTTAGTTTGGTAAAAGCGAGTCGAATTATTAGTGGAAAAAATAAAAGCTTAACTTTATTAAGCTGATTAATATTCTACGTTGAATTTAATGTATGAGTAAATGATGAGTCACAGAACTGGCGCGATGATTAACATAGGGTAATGTGGGAGAAATTGATTATAGTCGACAGATCGATAGATGGATTGGTCTGTAGTGTCGTGTGGTGTGGTTTTGTGGAATATAAGAGAGTGGAGGTGAAGGTGGAGGTATATACTTGCAGTTTATTCATTGACTCCAATACCACTTATTGCTCATTGCAAATAAACACGCAACGTGTATATGATATATCACGTCACATTTATATCGTATATATTTATGTATAACTATCTGTGTTTAATGATGAATCTGTCTATTCTATCAAGAGTATATAAAGATTGATGTATTAGAAAAGAAAACGAAAAAAAAAAAGAAAAAAAAAAAATTCAATCGTTACAGACATGTTGGACTTTGGCCTTTTGAGTAGTAAAACTGTTACGGAGGTCCTTATGCTCGAAATGAAAATGTCTCCGAATGCTAAGACCTTTCTTGTCAGTGGCTATCCGAGAAACATGCGAGACGTTGTTGAGTATTCGGAAAAGGTAATGATAAAAACTAACAATTTTCTTTTCCTAATATACGATGATCATAACAGGAGACTTATCTACCGCGGAATATAATATTTGTCATAAAAGAATAAAGGGAGAAAATAAAATATGGAAAAGAGCCAGGAACCGATAGGCACCATAGACGACACCATGCAAAATGTTTGATCGATATAAGGGTCTGCTTCTGAATTATTTGACCTGTAAATTAATTTTCATCGGTTCTATTCACGTATTATTCATTAGTTTGCCGAAACGTATGAAATGACGGGAAAATAGGAACGGTGGGGGAGTGTAGGGGGGGAGGGGGTGGAAGAGTTGCCAAATATGTAGGTTGTGACCTAGTAGCCTACTCCGCGAAAATACTTCGTACATCGTGACGTAATTGCGTGCGAAAATCAGTTTCTTTACCAGGAGAAAGTAAGCTATTGTTTCTTTATTCTTGATTAAGGAATGACTGTGATATTCACGTTCAGAAATAATGAGATAATAAATTGATAAATGAAATAAGGTACACAGTCATATGTGGTAATCGCGAATCGCGCAATCTATATATCCACGCCATTCCCCAACCGACCATTTCTTTCTTCCTTCCTTCCTTCCTTCCTGCGGCTGGTTTGGGGATGGAAATTTTAATAAATTGTATAGCCGGCTTGACAATTTACGACAAACCACCAATCTTTGAAGCTTATTCTTGGATGGCGTCTTATAAATAAGGTATTCGACCTAAGGACGTACGTGGGTACTATTCGCATCGATCGATGATACAGTTTACGTGTACCGATGCATGGATATATATATTTGCGGAGACAAAGTCTCTTGAAATTTTCATTGGCATATAAATACACATAAGCAAATACAAGCCTATTATTTTTCTTCATTTTTTTTTTTCTTTTGCTAATTATTCGGGTTAACGCACAGATACAAATCGTCAATGGGGTCGTCCTCGTGTCTTGGAGACAGGAGATATTGGAAAGACAAATAGATTACGGAGCTCAGCTTGGTCACGTTATTCTTGGACTGGCTAGAATGGAACTTCACAATTTTTATCGAAACGTTATGCCTGTCGCCGAGTATTTCGATCAGAGCGGAATGCTGGTTGCGGTAATTAAAACGCATCAAATACCCAGCATGAAAAATAATAAATAATTACCTATCTATCTCCCCGATTTGTACGATCTAATCTTATATACGACACGATTTTAGGTAAACGGTGAAAGAAACCCTAGCGAAGTGTACGTTGATTTTCGCGAAGCAGTTATGAAGATACTCGGCATGTCAGACGGATCTAATCAGAGTGGAAATCCTCCAGGATCGGTAGAGGCCGAAGTAAAAGTGGAAAGAGGAATAATGCCTGCGTCTCCACCGCCGAAACAAACCGTCGTAGCTGATCTCACCCCTCCGCCACCAATTTCGCCCGATTTTAAACCATCAAAGACAGCAGACAGACCGAGAAAAGGCTTACCATACTTCCTCTGGGTCATAGGTAAGGATTAAAATGATATAAGAAAATTCGTTCGGGCTGTTTTTCTGCGACTCCTATCCTTTCCTACGTGTTATTTTCGTTATCTAGGTGGTCCAGGAAGCAACAAATCTGTTCTTAGCTCGCAGGCTATCAGCGAACAGAGAGGATGGGTACATATCAGCGTTGGAGGACTTCTCCGAGGATTAGCGAGCTCGAATCCGATTGTTCGAGACGCTATATTTTCAGGAGAAATGGTACCCAAGGATATAGTTATGCAGTTGGTGGAAAAACAGGTCCTTGTACATCGGGATACGGACGGAATTGTGATCGACGGTTTTCCTAGGGATTCGGACCAAGTTCGAGAGTTTGAAAACAAGGTATTATTCTATTCACATCCTCATCTCTGGAACAAAACCCCTTAATTCTATTCCCAATTTATTCTCTACGTAAAATTTTTCCAGTTTGGTCAACAACCGCCTCTGGTCCTCCTCGACTGTTCTAAGCTTCAGCTAGGCAGAGGACGTCTAGACGACAGTGTTTCGGCTTTCAGAAGACGTCTGGAAATATTCAGAGAAGTTTCGTTGCCGATGTTGAAAATATTGGACGAAGAGAATCGTCTGACAATCGTAAGTAGATAAATTTATAAACTATCCAATGAACCCGGAGTTGGGTTTGAAAAATTGTGAGAAAAATGGAAAGAGAAGAAATAAAAAAAGAAAAAAATTGATTCGATCCTCGACTACTTTTACCAAGGTGGACGGAGACACCGATTTAAAAAACGTCCAGGACGAATTTACAGCGGCGTTACAGCATCACATTAATAATTCGTCGCATGAGAAGAACAACGGAGAATCTTTAGCATCCGCAGAAAGAAACTCTAGCGGAGTCAGAGACCAGGATAGAATAGTTAATTTTATACCAAACGGTATAGCAAAGACGGTGAATCAAATAACAAAAAATTTTCAGACCCTGGCTAAAGATGAATTATCAAACGGTGTTAAAAACGGTGTTGAAAAAGGGGTAAACGGGGTTAATAAAGTGAAGGAAAAAACTTTGAACGGTTTTGCAAACGGTATAAATTCTATATCCAAACAGGTAGAACAGGGTGTTAAAAAAACCGGTGAAAATGGGGTTGCAAAAATATCAAACGGCATAGCCAATAATGGTAAAGAATTAACCGCTAATGGGGGAACTTCGATACAAAACGGTGTAGCTAATGGGATCGGGCATCTAGTCAACGGGCATTTACCTATGAACAAGGTTGCTCCTGTAAGGAACATTTTGCCTAATAATAACCGCGCGGGTGATCCAATAAGAAATATGTATAACGAGGTTGAAGGGTACCAGCAGGATCTTCACATTTGAATTTCTCTAATAATCGTGTTTGTTATTATATACAGATGATTAAACGATATAAGGGATTAAATCATACGATATGTATTTCAGATAACGTATGATGATAATAATAATAATAATAATCATAATAAATACGACGATTATAACTTACTATTATGTATATTATAGGAAAAAATGATAAACTCTAACTGAAAAATGCTCACCATGCAATTAGGTAGTTGGTATAAGTTATTAATTAATAAACATCTCGAGTTTTGTTTAATATTGAAATTAATTACGTACATTTATTAGAGTCAATTTATTGATTATAATATAATATAAAAAAGAAAGGAAACATAGCTATAGTCTGACAATGAAATATAATAATACTGGTAAAGATGTTCTATTTTCTAATGCAACTATAACTATAGTATCTATTGGAATGAGTCCGCGGGCGGATTTATTCGATATATAAACATATATATATATATATAGAAATTTGATATGACATTGTTATCGGTTAATTGATCAATTGAATCTTATTTGTCGACCGTGCAGGTATTTAAATAATAATTATTATTAAAGTATGTGGAAGGGTTGCGGTTATATAATATTTACGACATATGAGCGTAAGGATACGCAGATATTAGATAGTCGTAAATTTTTAATTGTAATACGTATATTGTCACCCACACGAAAATATCATATAAAAAAAAAAAACTATATTGAAATTGTTACGATTATTAAATTAGTATCGATTAGCGATGAAGGTGCCTTATATCCGATAGTCTGTAATCATTAGTTGCATTAAGTCTTACTGTTGTAATTTTGATTTTAATTACCTAGTCTTTTAAAGCTACATACATATTTAGATTTAAGTCTATTATACGCATGGAAGTTAATTAGGTATTATCATTTTAAATTTGAACGAGAAAACTACATAGCAACGATTACATAAATGCAATAGAATTACTAATTGACTGTTGATCGTTTTTCGTTTATCAAACATTGACACGTATAAATATGTTATACAGAAATAGAAAATCCAAAAATATATAAATAGATGGATAAGCGAATCCAAAATTGTAATTAATTGTATAAGAGTAAGATACCTATTACTTTAGGAAATATTTTATTGATATCATAAGCCGTATTTTTATTAATATCATTCAACTATTTTAATTTTTAATTTTTAATTTATAATTCATGTTGAATGTATATCTGGGATTTCAGAATCAAGTAAATGACTCGAAAGGTTTCATTTATTTGCAGATATTTAGTAATCGGGTCAACAAGGCGGAGAAATTCGTATTGATTACCGCCCGCTATTGGTGGCAAAATTAATTTGTCAATTTCGCGAAAATAATGGAATCGACGTCTAATCGATAAGTCAATAATCACGTAATTCACATACATAGTGAGAAATGGTACAGTCATCTCGCGGTCGAATTAACGAAATATTTTTTACCGCAAACATTGATGTCCTTGCCGTATGCAACCTACAATGATATTCATGTGATTTCTAACTTGAAAGCACTGCAATGAGACGCGTACATTTATTTGCGATATTACTCGCAAATAATTACAATTTGTTCATAACGTTAACAATAAGTAACATTGTATTGATGCTACAGCAATAAATTACCAGATATAGCATAATAATCAATCGCGATTATTATTATATATTAATATAATTTCCTGCCTGCGATTATCCATTTGAAATAAGAAATTTTTCTAGAGTCTTTTTACAATTCATTTTGAATTCTATTTATTTATCTTTTAGTCTTTATTTAATTAAATTGTTGCGATTTTCAGAGTCAGTGAAATTTGAAGTCGAAAATTTCTCCTGATATCAGGAGAACATCTGACGCGAGGAGGTGTGCTGAAATTTTTGGTGTGGGAAAGGAGTAGTGTATAGATATAGGCATGCATACGTTGCTTTATGCACCCTTGCATATAATTCAACAATTAGCGATTTTCGAAATTTTAAGTCCAAAATTACTCTTGGGTAGCGATTTGAGTTCTATAGTTGCCTAGCGGATGGCGCCACGGGGTAAACTGACCTACCACAATGGCGTCCCGCACCCCGCGCCAACCGTGGGTAATCCAAAGACGCCGTGCGCGACGTGCAGAGTTCAGTGCCCTGCGCGGCCTCATCGAGTGAACATCGGTAACGCGAGTCGAGGAGATTTGCGGCTTCGGAAGACTGACATCAACGGAGGAACGTTGGACATGAGTGAGTTTTAAATATTACGATCAATATTTTAATAAATATTTTAATAAATAATCGACAATTTTCAAAGCTCGTTGAAAACAAGTAAAATTGTATTCAATACTTTTCACACAGAATTCACGCGTCTCGTATTTTAATCGTCGAAGTAAGTAACCGTTGAATTGCTATCGGCAGACTTTGATTATAATTGCAGATATTGTTCATTTTCAAGTACATTCTATTCATATCAGCGAATAAATGTGCAAAAATCTAGTCCTCCGGCTAGTCCTGGATTAACGGTCGGCCAAGATATTGGTGAGCTTTGTATTATATTAGCCAAAGATCCAATTTAAATATGAATGTATAACAATCGACAAAAACAATCATTGCTGAACATACTTCGCACGCTACAGATCTCGGATAGATTAAATGATGAATATAATTGATAGATCTCGAGAGAATATGTTTACCTCGGTTGAATATAGTAGACTCACCTCGTAGTAGAGAAATATTTGAATAACGAGGATCAAAATTTAAAGGTTTGAAAATAAATACAAGGGTAGATTGCTGTAGGCCTAATTAGGCATCATATTTATTTTTCAAACATGGAACATAATTCAATATTGGTGATAAATTACTCCAGAGTCTCAAGTACCAGTCATAACGATTGAAAGATTGAAGAATCTATTCATGCATGCACCAGTAATACTAGCTTATTGACATTCTTGATTCTGTTGAATATAGTTAAAGGTTTATATCGCATTTAAAAATGGTTCAGGCAGGCTTACAAAATCAATGATAAGAAATATATTATAATAAATTTCATACAGATGTATAATCACAATTAGAAATTTGTTGGTACTTAGTTGAGAATGTTTGCTTGAAAAACACATAAACCTAATCTATCCAATGTACCCTATGTTTATTCAGTTTTTATCTTCACAGGCGTTGCTCATCAAGGGAAACTAGTTCCTGCCTATCTTCAACAAAACCTCTTCAAAATTCATCAGGACAGGGGATTCACACCAGGGAGTGAAGCAGTCCAAGCACCGGGGGAATGACCGCGAGACAACTCTGCACCGCGGAGTATCAATAAAGTAGCATAAGCAAATAGTTCGTAATTACAGTTCCTTTTGAATCAGTTTTGGTAGAATCTCGCATCCAGTCTAAGAATCAATTCCGTTTAAAACGTTGTACAGAAAACAAGCTAAGCTGGTTGCCACTAATATTCAGCCAGCAGACTTTGTAACCCAGTTGATTTGTGATGAACAACGAAAAACCTAATTATAATATTTTCTACGATTAGTGACAACCACAAGCTTTTATATCACAGCATCTGCTGTCCCGCTCTATGTAACATTGAAATCACAACGTCCTACCCGAAACATGTCGCATACTAGTTTCAATATTCAACAACAACTTTCAAATCATTTTACGAATCGCTCTACAGATTATTCCAAATCAATTCAATTATGGAAGCTATAAGCGGTAATATAATAACTCGTTTTTATAAAGCTCGCTATACTTGAACAGTTCATTCGGTCATATTATAATCGTACAAGGAAAATACTTGTAATATTACATAATAGATGAAAATTCGTGATGATATATTATTAACAATATGTTCTCTCGCATGTATTACATTGTATCTAGCCATTGGGTACTGACCCGAAGGTCTTGATGCTTTTTAATTGTTTAAACTCGTCGTATTTGGGATAGAAAAGTGGGAGGGATTGGGATAGTTGGGATTACCCATTACCGTACGAAATATTCCCAATAACTATTCAGGTACCAAAGCATAATACATGCATATACGATATATATTTGTCAAGTATAATTCACTCTTTTGTAAGTCATTAGTATCTTCGAGAGAACAACTACATTTATAGAGTAATGAATTATTGTACTATTCTCGTGATGAAATTACGTTGTTAAAGTATTATCCATGTATTAATAAGATTGTTTATGCAATAAACATGTATTATTATAGTAAATTGGCGCATTCTTGAATAAATATCTCTTGAAATTGTAAATTATCGATCGTTGAATCATTTTCCCCTGTCCTTCCCTTGCCTATAAGTCGAAAATCATGAAAATCGCATGATTTCATAAAACCCTGAACTACTTTTGAAATAAATTTTAATGCGCCTGAGTATATGCAACCTGCATGCCATTCGTGTAAACGGAAGGGCCCATGTTAATTTTTGTTGCCTATTTGGTGTTTTCCGAATGCCTATATTCAGGCGTATTGTAGTAACTTAGAAAAAAGGTCGAAAAAAAGGTTCTGGCAGTTGATACCTTATTTTAAGGAGTCGGATTTCTGGCAGTTGAGACTTTTTGAGAAATCGATTTTCTGGCAGTTGATACCTCAATTTTAGTCGCTTTATGATGAGGCCAGAAAATCGACCAATCAGGAGGCTGCTTGAGCCAATTTAGGCTCAATTTCTCGAAAAGGAGCCTCCTGATTGGTCGAATTTCAAATTAAATTAAGTTACGGCGTTTCATGGGCTAGCCATCAGGAAAAATTCTGGATTTCTGGCAGTTGATACCTTATTTTAGGAGTGTATTGATACATGCATGCATACGTTGCTCCATGCACGTCTCTCTCTACGTTCATTCATGTTAGCTATTTTGACATTTTTTTGAATTTTAACTCGAAAAATACCTTCTGGTATCAGGAGAACATCTGACCCGAGGAGGTGTGCTGAAATTTTTGAAATTTTTTGAATTTTAGCTCGAAAAATATCCTCTGGTATCAGGAGAACATCTGGCCCAAGGAGGTGTGCTGAAATTTTTGGAGGGGGAAAGGCATAGTGTATTGATACATGCATGCATACGTTGCTCCATGCACGTCTCTCTCTACGTTCATTCATGTTAGCTATTTTGACATTTTTTTGAATTTTAACTCGAAAAATACCTTCTGGTATCAGGAGAACATCTGACCCGAGGAGGTGTGCTAAAATTTTTGGAGGGGGAAAGGCATAGTGTATTGATACATGCATGCATACGTTGCTCCATGCACGTCTCTCTCTACGTTCATTCATGTTAGCTATTTTGACATTTTTTTGAATTTTAACTCGAAAAATACCTTCTGGTATCAGGAGAACATCTGACCCGAGGAGGTGTGCTAAAATTTTTGGAGGGGGAAAGGCATAGTGTATTGATACATGCATGCATACGTTGCTCCATGCACGTCTCTCTCTACGTTCATTCATGTTAGCTATTTTGACATTTTTTTGAATTTTAACTCGAAAAATACCTTCTGGTATCAGGAGAACATCTGACCCGAGGAGGCGTGCTGAAATTTTTGAAATTTTTTGAATTTTAGCTCGAAAAATATCCTCTGGTATCAGGAGAACATCTGGCCCAAGGAGGTGTGCTGAAATTTTTGGAGGGGGAAAGGCATAGTGTATTGATACATGCATGCATACGTTGCTCCATGCACGTCTCTCTCTACGTTCATTCATGTTAGCTATTTTGACATTTTTTTGAATTTTAACTCGAAAAATACCTTCTGGTATCAGGAGAACATCTGACCCGAGGAGGTGTGCTAAAATTTTTGGAGGGGGAAAGGCATAGTGTATTGATACATGCATGCATACGTTGCTCCATGCACGTCTCTCTCTACGTTCATTCATGTTAGCTATTTTGACATTTTTTTGAATTTTAACTCGAAAAATACCTTCTGGTATCAGGAGAACATCTGACCCGAGGAGGTGTGCTAAAATTTTTGGAGGGGGAAAGGCATAGTGTATTGATACATGCATGCATACGTTGCTCCATGCACGTCTCTCTCTACGTTCATTCATGTTAGCTATTTTGACATTTTTTTGAATTTTAACTCGAAAAATACCTTCTGGTATCAGGAGAACATCTGACCCGAGGAGGTGTGCTAAAATTTTTGGAGGGGGAAAGGCATAGTGTATTGATACATGCATGCATACGTTGCTCCATGCACGTCTCTCTCTACGTTCATTCATGTTAGCTATTTTGACATTTTTTTGAATTTTAACTCGAAAAATACCTTCTGGTATCAGGAGAACATCTGACCCGAGGAGGTGTGCTGAAATTTTTGAAATTTTTTGAATTTTAGCTCGAAAAATATCCTCTGGTATCAGGAGAACATCTGGCCCAAGGAGGTGTGCTGAAATTTTTGGAGGGGGAAAGGCATAGCGTATTGATACATGCATGCATACGTTGCTCCATGCACGTCTCTCTCTACGTTCATTCATGTTAGCTATTTTGACATTTTTTTGGATTTTAACTCGAAAAATATCTTCTGGTATCAGGAGAACATCTGATCCGAGGAGGTGTTCTAAAATTTTTGGAGGGGGAAAGGAATAGTGTATTGATACAGGCATGCATGCGTTGCTCCATGCACGTCTCTCTATGCTTATTCATAGTAGCGATTTTTACAATTTTTTTCCTAAGTTCAATACGCCTGAATATAGGCAATCGGAAAACACTCGAAAACAACTCGTAAAACACGTGGTAAAGGCTCCAAAAACACGTGGTTTTGGACTCTAATAACACGTGGTTTTAGACTCTAAAAACACGTGGTCCCGAAAAACACGTGGTAGTAAATAATATTGCAAAAATAGTTCGGGGCTTTATGAAATCATGCGATTTTCATGATTTTCGACTTATAGGCAAGGAAGGGGCAGGGGAAAATGATTCAACGATCGATGATTTACAATTTCAAGGGATATTTATTCAAGAATGCGCCAATTTACTATAATAATACATGTTTATTGCATAAACGATCTTATTATTACATGGATATTTGCAGTGTTGCGAGTCACTGATTACATTTTTAATGAAATTACTTATTCAATTACCCAATACTTTGGTAATGTGTAATTGAACTCGATTTATTTGAAGTAATTGTAGAAGTTATTCAGAGTAATTATAAAGTAAAGGTATTGAAAAGTAATAAACTTCATTCAATTACACATTTCTTTGGTAACGTGTAATTGAACTCGATTTAATTAGTAAAAGTAATTATAAAGTAAAGTAATTTAAAGTAATTATAGAGTGAGAGTAATTATAAAGTTATTTGAAGTTAATGAACTTGATTCAATTACACATTACTTTGGTGATGTGTAATTGGATCAAGTCACTACCGAAGTAATGTGTAATTAGATAAAAATGCAATTACACATTACGAAAGTAACGAGTATTCAAGAAATATTGAATTACAATTTTCACAAGACTGAATATTTGATTGGAAAAATTGTAGATGTGATCGTAATACGTATAATATATTACGTATATCACTGGAAACTACATATTTGACACTTTCCCAGTTTGTAAATTAGCTAGAACTATAATTGGACTATAATAAAACTATTATTATACTCTAAACTAATCGTTGCGACGATAATACATACATATACGTACGAAGGTATATTTTACAGAATGCCAAGTACAATGTTGGAAGCAGATAATTTTAATATCTGCCTCGTTGAGAACAGCGAGCTGTTTATATTTGTTTTCCAGACCACTGTTGATTTTCGACTTATACTAGCTATTTTCACGGTTTTGAAAATTTCAACTCGAAAAATACTTCTGGTATCAGGAGAGCAGCTGACCCGAGGAGGTGTGCTAAAATTGTTGAATAAATATTTGAAATCATATTGGATGAAGAATCTTCTCAAACATTGCAAGTTTTAATGGAATGAAAAGTAAATCCGATAAGGAAAAGTTTCCGAGGTTTTAATCCCAGCTGATAAACGTTTACCGCAAAATGACGTAGACACGGCTGACACCATCAAGAAATATAATTCAGAACTGTGAAATGACACGTACTCGCGGCTTATCGCTGCATCATACTTCCTGGGGATACCGCAGTTTCCGTCAGCTCCGTTCGACGGGGAAGAGAGAGAGCGGTCACCGCTATGTTGAAACGTAGGTGTATTCGTCACTGCTACTGTCTCTCTTTCTGGTGGAACTCAAGTAGACTTTGTCCATAAGTCCGAGTGAGAGCCATTGGTGCCTTCTCTCTTGTTAAGTAGAAAATAATGTGGTTTTCCACATGTACGAGAGAGAAATGAAGTGAACTCGTATTTCAAATCCCATGAGTGTGTGTCCTTCCGTCTCCTTTCTGCCTTCGTACTCGTCGAGGTGCCCCACCCGTATCCTAGTGTAGATTAGCCAGTTCCATAAAGAAGTACACCAGCTTCTGTAATCGAAATCAAAGCGGGATTTGAATATTTAAATATATTACTCCATAATAGTAAAACCGATAATAACAGAAATGCATCATACGCGGAACGCCGCGGTGCTAGTGTGTCTAGTGTTGATATCTCTAATCTCTATCTTCGCCCAGACAACAAAGACTCATACTGACGAGACCAATGGTTATGGAGAATGTACGACGAAGCAAACCTGCGCGGAATGCATCAGAACTCCGAGTTGTACGTGGTGCAGTGAGAAAGTAAGTATTTTCATATAATATGATGAATTCATCTCTGATTCTAAAAGAAGGACTTGTCTAAATTTAATATGCTCGGGCTACAGCGAGATCCGTCCAAAACCGAGAACGCCTCACGACCGCGATGCCAGAACGAGAGATCCGCGGGTATAAAGTCACAGAACTCATGGTGCCCAAAAAACATGATAGTGAATCCAAAATCCACGATAGAAATCTTAGAAGCGAAACAGTTCTCCGCGGACGAAAATAAGCAAGTTCAAATTACCCCGCAACATGTGAAGATGCATCTGCGACGCGGTAAGTATTCATTTCAAATTTGATTACGTATGGAAACTAATTTTCGAATTACTTTTTGCGTGAATCTGTGAATTATTATCTTCTCTTATAATCAATCAGGCCAGACGGAAACCCTAAAGATAAGATACAAGCAGGCGCAGGACTACCCGGTAGATCTTTATTTCCTTATGGATTTATCCGCCTCAATGGAAGACCATAAGAACAATCTATCAAAATTAGGGGCGAAGTTGAAAGCCGCTATGTTACGTCTGACGTCGAATTTTCATCTAGGGTTTGGTAGCTTCGTTGACAAAGTTATACTCCCCATGACTAGCACTCAGACAGAATGGTGGGTGGTCTATCATCGTTATTTTATAATAATTCCTCTATTGGTATACCATGTGCTGATATTTCACACCTCGTTGCGATTCAAGGTTGGCTAACTGCAAATTGAAGGATAGAAAGACAGCCTGTGCACGTCCCTACGGATACAAAACTACAATGAAACTGACCAACATCACCGACGACTTCCAGGTCAGTTCACCCGTTCGTATTGCATATATTAGCTATTGCGGTGCAGTTAAGACATCCCCGATTATCATGACCCACAGAAAAACGTTGAATCTGCACCAATTTCCGGAAATCTTGACACTGCGGAGGGTGGTCTGGACGCTATGATGCAGGCTATGGTGTGCTGGGATCAGATCGGTTGGCGAAAGAACGCACGCCATCTTCTAGTTTATTCAAGCGATGCCTCGTACCACATAGCCGGCGACGGAAGGGTTAGTTATTCTTGGTCAATTTTCTTACTTTTTTGTTCTTTTTCTTTTTCTATAAAAGTTAAATACTTTTCCTCGATCCCTCAAACTCTGTAACCAAATACCTTTGCACACAGCTTGCAGGACTGATTGAACCGAATGACGAGCAATGCCACATGAATGCCGACGGTTTCTACACACACGCCGAAATCCTGGATTATCCCTCGATATCACAGGTGATTAAAAAAGTCGTCGTGTCCACTTTGGCCCGGGCCCATATCACACGATATAGAAATTTCTCTAAAACCAACTACCTCTCTATTACAGATAAACAAACAAGCAAGAAAAAATAACATGAACATTATATTCGCTGTTACCGAGAGCCAGCAAAGCGTCTACAAGGATTTAAGCTCCTATATAAACGCCTCGTCCACTGGTATCCTTGACTCTAAGTCCGACACGGTTGTGGCTATCGTCCTTAACGAATATCAGGTAATATTCGATAGTGATACCCTGACGTGTATAAAATCAATTTTTAATCAATCTAAACTGAAATTTTTCTTATCATTAGAAACTGAGCAACGAAATAATAATGACTGACAATGCAAGCAAGATACTGGACCTAAAGTACAGGTCAAAATGCGTGAATACTGATGGAAGATCGCCACTCTTGGAGCGAAAAAAGTGCAGCGGAGTCCGCGTGAACACAATCTTGGAATTCGAAGTATCTATCAAGGTGTGTAAGGTGCTTACCTAATTTCAATGCTTCATTTCATCGCTGTTAACAAAAACCAAAATCTGTTTTTAAGGCGCCCGAGTGCCCTGAGAATATGAAGGACTGGCATCAAAGGATAGAGATCAAACCACAAGGACTGAACGAGAGAGTGATAGTAGATATCGAATTGCTCTGCGACTGTCCTTGTTCGAAACCGGGTAATGAGGTATGAGTCATTTCGAAAACCTAAACTGTACAAATAGAGAAAGAAGAGAAGAATTTTTATTTGCACTCATGAATCGATTGAACGTAGATATCCTTTGTTTATTATTATTTTTATTTTTTTTTAGAACTTCGAGCCCGATTCGCCTATGTGCTCTCGAAGTGGAGATCTGACCTGCGGTGTATGTGCGTGCAAATCAAATTACTTCGGTCAGAAATGCGATTGCAAAGGAGATAACCAACAGAGTGCGATATCGAAGATAGCCTGTATGGATAAGAACAATAAGACCTGCAGCGAGCACGGCGAATGTATATGCGGCGGCTGTATATGCAATCCTCGACCAAATAAGGAGGAAGAATTTTACGGCCCGCTTTGCGAGTGCGACAATTTCTCTTGCCAACGAATCAACGGTCAGGTAATAATTAAATACCAAGAAAATACGCGTAAAGAAAAATATAGTTTCTTTAAAAATATCAATTACATATTTACCTCTTAACCAGGTGTGCAGTGGTCCAAGTAACGGAAAATGCGAATGCGGTGAATGCGTGTGTGAACCAGGGTGGACTAATAAAGCCTGCGATTGCCAGATCTCAAACGACACTTGCATTCCACCAGGTGAAAACAAGACGGAATGCAACGGGTTCGGCGAGTGTTTGTGCGGTAAATGTAATTGCAAGGAAGGAAAGGCCGGAAAATTCTGTGAGATTTGCCCGGTATGTATATATAAATATATATATGAATATACGTACCCGAATATCGTATGAAAAACATCTAGCAGAGAACTGCATTCTGATTAATCGATTTCACAGACGTGCCCGAGTCAACTTTGCGACAGTTCAAAAGCCTGCGTCGAATGTCACACTCACCATTCTGGCCCCGAGTACGAAAAGGGAAAATTGTGTCCCAACTGTGGACACATTGAATTTGAAGATGTAAGTACTTACTCTGTACGATATAAGTCATATGATTACTGATATTTTCATGTCTTACTTTTCAGGACGTTGACGATATCGACGAGAGTCCACAGGCGGTGCACAAGGAGGGTACCCACGTTTGTCCAGTGCTCGATTCGTCCGGTTGCACATTCGTATTTACGTACATGGAAAAGAAAGAGAATGAAGGCAGAGGCGACATGCCTATTATATCTGTTACAGCAGAGAAGAGTAAAAGATGCCCTGAACCAGCAGTCAGTGCATTAGGTAAGATTAGAATTAAGATGTGATGTTGTATATTTCATACCGTGTATTTTACCTCATGAAATACAAAAAACGAAATTCTATTTCAGGGGTCGCAGGTGGAGCGATAGGAATCACCCTGTTTCTCGGTCTGGTGATTCTTCTGATCTGGAAATTACTCACCATGTTTCACGATCACCGAGAATGGGTCAAATTCGAGAAGGAACGCGTCTGCGCCAACTGGGAAAGGGTAGGGGAAAACCAATTGTCTGATAATTCCATAATTCATCGTCGTATAATTTCTGTGATTTTTTTTTTTTTTTCTTCTTTTTCAAGGGTGAAAATCCTCTCTTCAAAGAACCAACAACATCTTTCAAGAATCCGACCTTCGACACGAAAGGTTAATCAACTAAATACGTCACATTTAAATAAGTATTACAATAGTATAAGATATAGGATAAAAATATTTTGTGATTTTATGATTTTATGATTTTATGAAAATAAACTAACGAACGTGATGCATCACACTGATATACAATTTTTTTAATACTCCATTATACACCCATGGACCGATTACACCTGTAGACACCTGTGGTATATCTGTATCCCTTTGAGAATGACGTTACGAAGAAATGATGGAATGATACCTAGCCGTTCAGTAGTTAGACAACAAAGAAGAAGGTAAGGATTTTTTGTTCCCCCCCCCCCCCCCCCCCCCCCGAAATGCAGACAGGTACGGTTACGACGACGAAATGAATGGGATTTCTCGCTAGTGTACACAGAGGGCTTGATAGTTTGTAAAATACAATTAGCTGAACAAAAGGTTACGGTGTATTATGAATCCTTGGAACCCGCGGTGAATTATACCCGAAAGAAATTAAGACATCTTAATCGATATATAGACTATGGGATTCTTATTCCGCGAACTCGCGATGCCATTTCACCCCGATCTCTTACAATCGCATAAAGGCGCGTTAGGAAGATTTAATCCCGTTCTTTATACCTCGAGGACAACGAACAATCGGTTAACCAAATCGACTCATAGCTTTTAAGCTATGGTTATTCACCTGAACCCTGATCCCGTCCGATTGAGTCGTTGTTAGAAAGGATTGAGTTGCACCGTGGTACACGATCCGTCCAGGGATTCGATACTTCTTAGAAGGCGCTCGCTCAAACTTGGGTAAATAAAGGGTTGAAAAAAATAAATAAAAAAATAGAAAGAAGAAGCTGTATAACCCTGCTCGCGGCTCGATTGTCGTCCTTGATACTACCGGCTCTATTTATTATCTCTCTCTCTCTTTTAATACTGAACGGCCCGGTAGCTAAGGATTCTTCCTGGAAGTAGGCCAAATTACAAGATGAATCGAACGAATAAAATTGCAAGTCAGTCTTACCAGACGGCATTAAAATAAAGAATGGATAGACAGTAGGGTCTAGTAGTTCCTAGATCCATCTTCCCCTCATTACCCTCTTTAATTCTGATCTGACCGAATCCACTGTAAAAGTTAAACAATTTAAAGAAAACAATAAAGTTATACCTATCATACAACTAGTGATAAAACAACGCGTTTTCTACCCGACCACTAGCGCCGTTAAAGAAACCCCGCGAACCAGTCGACGGTATACGCCATGCTGTTTAATTGGCGCGTAACGAGTCGTCCAATCAACGAACGATGCGACCGAGCAAGAACGCGATCAGGGGTAATAGGGAATAAAAAAAAAAAGGGTAAAAAAAAAATAAGGAAAAAAAAAATTGATAAAGGAAAGAAAGAAAAAATAAATCGATATGTATACGACTCGTATACCCCCGCGTTGCTTAGAGTTTTATTTTGACCGCAAATCAAGACCCAGTCCTATAATAATCATTCATAGTTACTACACAATGACCATATAGATATACATGCTACTACCTACCGAATAAAGTTATAGAAAAGTAGATAACTCGAATTGTCGGAGATGAAGAGGAGAAAAAAAAAATAAAAAACGATACCCATGCGGTGTATGTTATTATATCGAGAGAGTATATACACGACGGGGGCGGGGGTAGGTGAAGAGGGGGGGGTTGCTCTCTAAATCACTGACGCGCGTCAAAAACGTCTTTTCTCAGGTTCAGATATTTTATTGATTATTTTATGACCGCGCGAAGAAGGTATAGAGTTAAAGTGGTGGAGGTGTAGAGATGTAGAGGTGAATACATATACATACAACATAGTAAATCTTAGCGCGTGGCGCGTCAAGGATATGCCTACCGCCATACCCATCTCTAAGAAGAATAAGAATAAGAATAAGAATAAGAAGTTGATCCCGGTACGGCGCCAATTATTATTTGTACCGCTCGCAGAAGTACATTGTTATAGCCTCGGTATAATAAATAAAGCATAACGCGTCTAGACACGAAATTCACTACTTATACTATATATACGTATGTGTATATATATGAATATACCTATATGTTTATGTGTTAGTGTGTGTAAATAGCTAATACGTAATCATCCCCTTGAATTACCACCCTAGTAGTAGTGGGATACGCGGTAGATTTAATCCATTTAACAAACTCATTACGGATGAGATATTTCTAACGTTTACCTTACGCTCTGCGCGATCCACACCGCGAACGATCCTTCGGGTATTAGCGGTTGGCACCCCTGCGGTTTGATTTACGGGCCCGTGCTAACGAGCCGGGGCCATCGCGGTGTATCTTCGCGTGTATGTTAGATGGGTAACGTGTATATATATATGTATTTGTATTGATGCACGTATGTTGCTACAGCGTTGAAGAGAGGCTGGAGGATAGCAACCCTCGAATAGAATGATACATGTGTTGGCTGTACACACATATATATACCTGATTTTAAACTTGAAGCGGTAGAGCCGGTCGTCCCGGGGCTGATTGGCCCGTATTTGGTTATAATTAAGGCCCCCGCGGCAGCCATTAGCGAGAACGCAACAAACAACATTGTTCTAAAAACTAAAAGGACCGCGTCGCGTAAATCATATCAGGCTCGTAGAAAGAAGAGAAGAGTAGCAAGCGCACCCTTTTACTCTGATGTTATAGCCATACGATGTACAGTAGATGGTTATAGGGACTTTGGTTTAAAACTTCGAAATCTTATATATACCGAGAGATCAGCACGCGTAACAACCTTACCAAGTGCAGTAACAGTCCGGGTACTCGTTATCACTGATCGTTCAAAGTCACGTTGTAGAAACGATTATTATATACCTATATATACATAAGAAAATCAATTACAGTCAATTTTTACATTACGATAATTGATACTCGTATATAACCAACGAGTTGTCCTGAACCTATACCTACTTATACGTATATGTATATACGTATGCATCGTGTATATTGATGGATTCGTTCCGGCAAACTATACGTACCTATATATATATATATACCGCTCCTCGAACCCAATTACAAACAACAAATTACACTCGCGTATAATCGTATTCATTACACATTGTATCATATGCTGTAGGTAGTATACATACGTGTATATATATATACGTACGTGTTCACATGCGTGAGCTGATCGTGAAGCCCTAGTCTAGGTTCGGACCACCGTGATACAATTTGAAGTTTGGTTATAGCTATAGAATGGCCGACCGAATCTGGACCGCTCTCTCGCCTTACCGAATATAATTAATGAAGCTGGTAATGAGCTGATTATTATTAATATTATTTAGCCGGGGTTAAGCCGGTGCGACCTCAAACTGGAGCCGTCGAGTCGAGAGCTGGACCTTAATTGAATCTGCCAATCACCGTAATGAGCCCTAGCGCCAGTCTCTCCCTCATCATCACCCTACTTGAATACTAGGTATACGAGAGTACCTCTCGGAGATCCGGAGTTACTTGTAACCGATCCCGAAACTCATAGCTCCTCGATATCACTAGAATAGAATAATTCCGATTAGCTTTAGTCCTTTTGAAAGTTAGATCGGTAAAGATTGTAAGACGATGACCACTTGCCAGAGTTGCGAAACGATTTTATTTATACCACATCCATAATAGTATATACGTCGTTTTACATATATATGTGTATATAATAAGGGCTGTGTGGCCTGGAGACGAAAAACACGAGAGAAAGACTAGCTCCGATGTTTTTTAAGGGCTGAAAGACGGATGGGTTTACTTATTGTATCGTGGGTCAAGCGGGATGTATAAGTAGCAGTGATAACGGAATGAGAGACAAATGTTTACTCTTAGTTCTATAGATAAGAGACCTCGACTGTCCGTCGTAGGTCGCCCTGGGGCCAGTCCGTCGCATTCCATGATGACTCACCTAAACCTCTCTTTCTCTTTCTCGATGAGGAGCCCGCAAAGATTTAACTAATGTAAGAAACGTAGGGATAAATACGGCGCCCTGTTCCAGTAGACGGTGATAATAAACGCGATAATTCTGTTACACTCTAGAGCTATAAGAAAGCGGGCAAAAAACGTTCGCTGATTACCCATATACGAGCAGCATCCTAGTCCTCGATGACTCGATGACTCGATGCTGACCAACGCCCGGTGATCATTGTCTTTATGCCGGACTGAGTGGCAGGTAAAAAAGATAAGGGACGCGGAATGTACTCTCGGTTTCCTACATATATATATAGAGGCTAGATTATACAGTCATGGGTTAAATAAATCAAGCACAACACGCGATAACATTTGTCTATACCATAACGTGGTTCTAATGGTATTAGTCGCGTGTTACATATATATATCCGAGAAAAAGCCGCAGGAGTTTATCTAACTACATTTGTAACAAATAAGAAATCTTAATACGGAGTAAAGTAATTTGAGAATGCATTCTTTCAATACTTATATACGAAGAGGGCGCACATTTCTCGACGACTTTTACGACCGTTGAAATATCGGTTAAATAATTTATAATCCATCCCATGTATATTGTCTACCGCGTCTTAGCTTTCGATAATAATTGTTTTTGAAAAAAATTTCACGGAATAGAAGAAATTTCGAGAGAAAAAAATCAAGAGAGAGACGCGTTGCGCGCCTTGAGGAATTAATAGATTAGCAAAGGGCACGTCTCCTCTTAATTTCACCCCATTATACCGCTGGCGGGGACCGACCGAGGTGGTATCGCCGATTACTGAGTCGGGTAGAATCCGGAGGCCCCGGCGTCTCGGTCTCGCCCGTACGAATTAGTCGGAATTACCTACTACGTCCCGAGATTTTGGTCCCGCGGCTGCTGGCTCCAAGGGGTATATACCTACCAACTCGCACATATGTGAAAAAAAATTAAACTTGTATTAGTCGTTACAGGTGTATACGTACACCGTATTGCTACCGTCTACGGAGTAGGCGACGACGTGAGATTAGCAGCAACCGATAATTACCTATCAACGGATAGGTATATATTTCAGGAATTCCAGGTAAAACGATGCTATTAACGATAAACAGCTACCGACAACGGGCCGATTGTGACTTCCGTCAGTTTTCTATATACCTATACCTTCATCTTGCACTAGCTTAGGGTATAGATGTGTATAACTATAGTATATGAGGACTATAAGGATCGAGCATTATATCCTATGAGAATTGTTTTAAATACACAGCAGGAGATCGGGGAAGCCCCAGGGCGGTCCCGTCTTCATCGAGATTATTTATTGATAATCGTAATTGTCCGTTTCGAATAGTAGATATACCTATACCTATCCCGCAAGTCAGATATATATATATATTTGTACCATCGGTTGACCATGTTTGCCAGCGATCCTTATCCCGTTCGTTGATATCCCGTGGCGTACGCGCGGTGTCAATCGTAATAAAGGTAATTGCATCCGTCCGACTCAATGTGTGATTTTATAGTGTCGTTAATTCGCGTTTACTCAGAACTGCCGAATAAATATATTAGAATTCTCGTTCTCGTTCGCATCCCGCCGAGTCGTAACGACAAAAAAAATTATTTCATATACACGTAGGTATATATGCAAAAGAAAGAGGTAAAATTTTTGTTGACGGAAAATCGTGAAGACCCGAGTCCTCAAAAACGCGGCAGGGCTGTTACTATCGAAATAAGATAGAGTCGCCCGATCCTCATAAAATAAAAGTCTAAATAATTTATTGTCTTGTATATGTATATGATATATATTATATATTTTTTTTTTCGCGTGCGTGGGCGGCATATCATTGTCGAACGAATATAATATTTCTTCTTACATAGCGAAAAATAATATGAATAAAATTTCGGCTGTGATATCGACAAAGTTTTAAAACCCCCCTCATCCCATTGAAAAAAATTTTCTGAACGTCACACCAAGGTGTATCTTAGATATAAGTACGCGGGACAAGACTTTACCTTATACCCGGTATACAGACAGATGGGTAGGCGCAAAGGCATAAATGTTACCTTACTCTCGGTTGTAAATTTCCAGTATTACGACTCGGCACATATTCGAGTATGCCTTACCAGTTAAAATACATTCTCATTTGAAATATTTCATGATATATAGGTAAAATGATCGTCGACAATTTTGGTTCGGAAGCATATGGGGGACGCGTCGAGGTATACGTCTATATAGATATATATATATAACATATCTAGTTTTTGGGGTAAAAAGACGATCCTCGTTATATTTTATATATCACATAGAAATAACGATTCAATATGACATACCTAGCGTAAAAACTAACAAGTTATTGAATTAGGGATGATTATAGGACATAAATGGAACTCACGTTAACGAACCCCCGTCCAGTTAATCCTCATCCCCTCATACCTACGGGGAAACTCCCATTCCAATTCCCATTCACCCTGCTGGTATAACGAACAGAGCCAATCAACAAGGATCGTCTTTACTCGGGGTGGTCTTCGCCCCGTTTGCCACCTGTTGCACGTCCCTTAATACAACATCCGTTAATACAGCTATCATATACTTATGCGCTCAGTTACACAGAGTTATAATATAAAGTATTGGCAAAAATTATACATATATATAATATATATACCTAGCTGCTGTGTAGTACTATATAGAATGAGAAACGTTAATTTTCATTCAAGGTAGGTTATTTATGTGTTTGGTGAGGCGACACGGCGTGTGGGTGTCGAAACCCGGTGCGCGCCCCGGGAGCTCGACCAAGGTGTAGCTGTACCGGTGCGAAGCTAAGCTCATCGCGCACGTCCTGGACATGAAAAGACACGCGTGCTCGCGCCTACGTTGGACAGGCGACAACTCCGAGAACACCGTGGTCACAAGTCGCGAGGTAAAAGGATATGGGAGAAAATAGAAAAGAGAAAGGAAGAAGAAGAAGAAGAACTCCTTTTTTTCTCCCCTTCATATATATATATGTATAATGGATATAGATATACGGCAGGGAAGTAACATAATCCCGAAGGTAGATCTGGAATATATTGGTACTGGGACCAGAGTCAGATACTATATTCTATGAAAAGCATCTAGCCGGAAGAAGAGAAACAATGTTATGAATTCGAAACGCTCAGCTTGGCGCCACTACAACCTTTAAATTATCAAATTACGGTCCCATTATTTCACGGTGCACTACGTGACGTTTACCTGTCGTAAAGTCGGATTTTAACGGTTAAAGACGACGCGGACACGGACTCTATTTGAATGAAACCACGGGGGTAGTAATTCGTTCTTCTTCTCCTCCTCTTCCTCGTTTCTGTTATATTATTTTCTCTCTTATTCATTTTATCGTTTTATTTATTCACCTTCTTTATGAAAACTGTTTCAGAACGAAAACTTACGTAGTGCAGCCTGTTATGTTATAGCAATCGAGACCGTGATATACCGCTTGCTGTCTCATATCTTCCCGGCTAATTTCTTACCTAGCTAACTATTACACACACATATAACGCCCGCTAGCTTACGACTAATTTCCATATACCGATCAGAACTTAATAACAGTCTGTCTTAATTAAATTAGGATTCCTTAGGAGGGCCCGTCTTGTTGGGCGTGTCTGGACCGATCCGTCGTACCTCTATACCCTACACATTCATATAGGCGTCGGAGTTGCGTATATGATTTGTTATATAGGTAGTAAATAATAAAAAAATAAAAAAAATGTTATTCCTTATGTATATCAATGGATTAATCTGGTATTTGTTGTATCCATATCGACGCCACACATTGTCTGACCTATTCGTTTATAATAAAAGTTCCCTGATATACGCGTATAATCCTTGCAGTGTATCCGAGTTAACTTAAACGGCTAGCATAATATTCACATTCTTTATTCTTTAACGACCGTATGTGTCGGTCTCGCTCGACGGAATCCTTGACTGCATTTGTTTGCATTGGATCTTGAATTTTTACGATTATATTCCAATTTATTACGAGGAAGGTTTCCCGACTGACTATATATGCTTTGCTGTTAGAAGAACTGATTTCGTATTCATGGGTCGGAGAGAGAAGCGCCTCGTCCCTTAAACCAGACTTTGGTGTGCGTGCAGCGTTACCAGTTCAACTTTATTATATGTACCTGTATATTCCAAAAATCTCGAAGAAACTAAACTCAAATGTTGTATTCATATATATATATATATATATGATACCTCTTAGCGGATAGGAGGTTCCCCCATAATCGTATAGGGTATAACGTTCGACTGTATAACCAAGTTAATTACGGTGAGATATAACTGATTAAAATTTGAGAATGGCCGTCGTATCTCAAAGGCAAACCAGACTTTACGACTTGAAAAAGAAAATTCTTTTTACTAAAACTCTATACCGACTGACTATAAAGCGAAGTTAAATGACGTTAGACAAAATTTCCTACACTCAATATTTATATTTATAAGACAATTATAGGTCTAGTCATTCTGTCGCCAGGTTATTGTATAGTTATATACTCGAATATCTCAACATTCGAATGTGTCTCAGTTTTCTTGACCGGTGTAAAAAAATTAAAAAGAAAAAAAGAAAATTTATACATTTGGCAACTTTGACGCATAAAGGTATCAAGTTTGTATACATACCTATACACCGTGTAACTTCGTCCGTACGTTAGCTTATGGTTATGCTTCTGCAGTATATATGCAGCGCAGAGAGTAGACAGGCGATACCCAAAAGCGTGATCCTTGTTGCTCCTGGTGGCTGTCAGCGCGACTTTGAAATATCGTTCTACCGGCCAACTAGCAGCCAATAATTAGTTTACTCCTCATTACGGTTGGCCCGAGTTATTAGGGGGCTCGAGCTAAGAAATCGAAGAACAAAAGTCTAATTAACTCGACGTTTAGGGATCGGGGGGGTCAGTCGTCCCTACGCTTCGACGAACCACCGCGAACACAAACCCCGCGCGAAAATTCTCTAATAACTTGAATACCTGTATAATTTATATTATATTATATTATATTATATTACAAGAATATAATAATAATAAATAAATAAATAGGTAATTTACATCTGCTATGTCTATATAACCAAACCGAATAGCGATACGATGACAAAGGAATTATCAACGCATCGATGAACTAGCTCCTGCTGGTTCTTCGACTGCATAGGAACGAAGAGAAGTAAGAGGAGTGGTGCGCGGGAGCCGGTCCCGTTAATCATCGTGTAATTACCCTCCGAATGATCCGAAGAAAAGATAGCAGGTCCTGCAGCCGGGAATCTGTTAACCTTACTGATATTTTGTAGTCCGTCAATCGTTTCGATATCGATTTCTGTATATATATCAGTACGATAAAAATTCGTGTAAATTTTTTTAGTTAACATCTGATATCCTATATGTATGAATGTGCGGTTATTTATCGATGAAAAAAATTACCATGATATTTATATAACGCGATAAGTTGCGATTCTGTACGATATAACTATGGACAATTTTTTCACCGTCTAGTGTGTTCGTCGTTCAAAAGGTGTAGGGCGTTACCCGACATTCCAGGGTAAATTAACTTACCGAGGAACGTAGGCAACGGCTGGGACCCGGTCCCCGCGAAATATTCATTTAAAAAGGTAAATGCAATTTTGGAGTTTTACGTGATTGAGATAATGCCTGCCGATTAGCGTCCCCCTCATCCCCGCTAACGTGCCTCGGTAGCGAACGCGTTATTACCAAAATTTCACCCTTTATTTTATATACCCGCCGCGCCAAGACCCGGGCGTATACAATACATATACATATATATAAGTACACGTATCTACTCTTACTTTAAACTGAAACACAGTACAAGGTATACATACGTACGTACGTACATACATACATACACACGACCAGAGTTCCGAATTGGGAGGACCGATAATTGGATTCCTAATTCTTATTTCAAGTAAAACTTTGGAGCCCACCTCCGCCATCATCATCGCGTGTCTCGCTATGGTTAAGGCGCCAGAAAGAGCGGAAGTTCGATACGAGATAGGAGTTAATTGGTGAAAATTTATCGCCAGAAGTTTACCTATTTTCCACTAAGCTTACAATTTATAGATTAAAAATCGTGATATTTTTTGAAAAAAACTGGAAATAAAAATAAAGTACTCATCACGTTTTAAAAATAATTCACCAATTTATTAATTCCCATAACCGATCATGTATCAAAATTTCTATATATATATATTCAGAGACGTTCGATAATTCATCCCGCAATGATGTAGGTATTTATAAGTATGTTGATTGTCCGCGTTGGTCTGACATTATCGAAGATATAATTCATCGTCGTAACTCGCGTCAAATTAACGGCATAAAATCAGAATGAATTCTCTTTCAAACAATGAGGCTTAATTTAAAGAAACCGGTGGCACACAATCTACGAATTAACCACGAGCCCGTAGCTTCCTGATCTAAACGACTTTAAGATCCTGATTGATCGCTCGGCATTTGACCCCGCGAACCTCTACTCATATTATATATATATATATAATGGAATATAATTCTCACCTACGCGGTTAATGTCATTATATAGACATATAACCGTGCCGCTTCAAAACCTGAGATTTTCATCGCAGCCGCAAATTGCAGTTGAAGTTATAGACGTTGCAGCTCGCTTCTAATGACGGCTGTGGCTTCGAAGTGCACGCGGTCGCGTGGGCGAATATGGGTGTCGTTGGCAAATATCTTAAATATATACACATACCCATATATATAGATATACCGCATTAAAGAATTTCGCAAACTTTATCTTTCGGTAAAGTCGACAAAAAATAATTTCCTTTACGTATATGTATCTATATGTATGTATGTATGTATGCATTTATGTATGTAGATGTATAAAGTTTTCATTTTCCCACAGAACACGCGCAAACGTTGACCACCGCGTTGGCAATTTGACTGACCACAACTACGTCTCGCACTCCTCGTCGTCGTCGTCGTCGTCGTCGTCGTACCAAGTATATATTATACACGGTACAGTCGGCGATAAGATTACGTTTGGCGAAAATTTCGCACTTTACCGTTTTGCAATTAATACGTGTAAAAATTCACACGCGAATATAATTTCTATATTGAAATAAGAACGAAAGATACATACATATATATATATACAGAGGTATTCGTGTGTTTTCGCAATGATATTTGACGTAACATACGTGTATGTATATATAATATATATACTATATATAAATGGTATGGAGGTATAACATACTCGTGACCCAAGAGCGTCCTGCACGTATAACTGCGGTGCATCACATCACATCAGTAAGTCCGCGGCGACTGCAGCAGGGTTCCGCTTTTTAAATAAGGAAATAAATTAAGACGTAATAGCCTTAATAAGGCCCGAGTGCGTATAGCCCATCGCGTCCGGCTGTGGTCATTCGAACAACTAACGCGATGCGTTTTCATATTTTATGATGGTTACCCGCGCGCCGCAGGTCCCAACTTCACATAAATACCTTATACGATACGTGTATATGTATGTACAAATATATATATCCACTTATCCATGTATATAATAGACACAATATATACCTATATAATTAATATTTCACGAACATGATGGAAAGGAAAAAAAAAAATTATTAAAATATATCTAGGTGACAAAATTTTCGCCACAAAAAGTCAAAGAAAAGGATATGGGCAGGTACACGATTTTGTATAACTCTCGTAATACAAGGAGACCTTGCAGACGGTTGTTGCACGTGTATAGTCGCGCGGTTACCCGGTGAGACCCGGGTGCAGGATGCATATATATATATATATGGACGGGAGGCAGCGGCGGTGTAAATGCAATCAAGAAGGCCTCAATTAGACCGTCACGGCGCGCATCCTTCATCTCGGTGGCCAGCCTCCCGCTCGCTCGACTGTATACAGACTCTTTCATATTATCGGATCTGCGCGCAGTTCATCGTCAGCCAGCAGTCACTCGGCCAACTTGACGTATACCTACTTGTACCCATACTACCTACTATATTATGTACATCTGTGTGTAGTATAGTAGCACCTGGTATAAGTCAATTCTGTTCAATATCTCGATACATACATTTGCTATGTATGTTTTGTTCATATACAGCTAAAACCTATTTCACTTTGCAGATACGTATATAGGTAGATCTCGCCCAGCCTCTCTCGTCTCTCCTCTCTTTTCTTCCTTCCTTCCTTCCTTCCTACCTCCAGCTCTTACCTCGAATAATCTCGGTACGTCCGTAAGTCTCGATGATAGGTAACCCGGACTTGAGTAGCCGTGCTAAGTTGGTTACCGGATAACCCATAATCGAGGCTTCTTAATCGGGGATAAAGCCCGGTCGTACGTGCGGATAAAAAGGTTGCCTAAGGGGCTTTTGTGTATATACACTTACAGCTCTACTATATAATATGTATAAGTGTATATATGCATTACAGGTATATAAGTATGCGTGGAGTAGCTTTGACAGAAATTCAAAGTATACACGTGTAGGTAGATGTACATATACATATATATAATAATTGATCGCGATATATAAAATATATAAAAAGGAAGAAAAGTTTAAATATTATTAGCCACATTATCCTTAAGAATTAAGGTTCAGATCACGCGCTCTGTATCTCATCAAGACCCCTGAGGGTAGATGACTGAGAGGAGAAGAAACCGATTAGCAAATTACTTCGGTGTAAACAACTCTCTCTCTCTTTCTCTCTCTTGTGTACGGGTGTATATTCAGCTAATTTAAAGTTCGTTATACATGTAGTAACATATATATACATACCCACCTTAAAATCACCTCGATTAACACTTTTAGCGAACTCGCGAAATTGCAACGATAAACCATCAAATATATATATATACATATATATACCCTTTATAACAGGTATATAGTTCTTGTGTTCTGGCGACACGTTATCACACACGTATAAATCTATATATATATATATATGTTTGGTCATGCATGTAGCAGAGGTAGAAAGAGAAAGAAAGAGTAGGGATATAGCAAAGTCCTTATCGTCCCTCGGTAATTACTACAATATCGCAACGGTGTAGACTAATAATTATGTGTATGTTATGCGGAGCATGGTATAGTTCACTTCCGTTGTTTGCTGTAGCGGCTTAATTTCCAGCCTGAACTACTATGGCACAAATAGATTAGATATAACATACTACAAGGAATTACAATATTACGAGATACTATTATAATATGTGCCTGTAAACTGCGAGCAATGCTGCAGATATTAGTAGGTAGTAGTTATGTACCTATACTTTACTTGGACGTCGTGGTACCAGAATTTCAATGAACATATATGTAGATAAATGAATATACCGAGTTTTTATATATCTGCAGATATGTGTGTATGCTTGCATATATACGGAGCCGGGTTGATGTTCCAAATTTTTGCAATTTCGAATCACGATACAACCTAATGACTAATTTTTCAGAAATAATATTTACCAGAAAGTGTACATAGTGGATTTGAGAAATTTTCAAAGGGAGAGAATCTGGGGGATTAAAAATTCCGAAATCTAAAAATCCAGAAGGCCAAATCTCCGAAATTTGAAACTCGCGGATCCAAAGTAGCTTCAGTGTTTGATAAGTCTGACTGTATTGATCGTATCGATACCAATAAGTGGTAAAATTAATCGTCTGATTAAGATGCAATTTTTGGAAAAGAAGAAAAAAAAAACGTTTCAAAATCGTATCAATTATTCCTGACACCGTGAAGTTATCGATTGGAGTAGATGAAAAGGAGTTGACCGAAATTTTCGAATCTTTGGTCTTTCGGTGGTACCTGAACTTTCGGAATTTCAATATTCGAAACTTGAACTTTTCTGTAAATTCGAAATCGTCTCGAAAGAATACGGAACTTCGAAAATTCGTAACTTCAACCTGGCTCCGTAAATATATATATATTATATATAATATATATCATCGCCAGGTATATAGTTTTGTAGACATATATTCATCGCATATATTAATAATAATAATAATAATAATAATAATAATTTTTAGGGAATAATAAGGTTATTTTTATATAATTGTAATAAAAGTAAAAACAATAATAGAAGAGACGGATATTTTTTTTTTTTTCTTCTTTTTTTGTTTCTTCTCAAAACTTTGCCCCGGTCTAGCCTAATATAATATATAAATATTAAATATATACGGAGAGCACATAATGGGGACGGTGTTATAAGTACGGGTTAATTTTTTTTTCTTTCTCTTTTCATTTGGAAAAAACAAAATTTATTTAGTCGCTTCAATAGATCGCAACTGAAATATGACATTTTTTTTCTAATATATATACATATATATATATGTATATATATACCTACGTCCGACTAAATATACATATTAAGTCGAAACACGTTCGTAATGAATTATTATCATTTTTTTTTTGCCTGTTTTTTTTTTTCTTTCTTTTTTTCACGAGATTTAGTGCGGGAGACCTTCCAACTATCTATACGTATAATATAAGTCAATACGATATCTATTAACAGGTTTTTTTTCCTTTTTTTTTTTCATCGATATATTGGAAGTTGTTTTGACAAACTATTTACAATCACTCGTTACGTGCTCGTCAATTAAAATAATGATTGTAATATTAATAATAATAATAATAATAATAATAATAATAGTAATAGTAATAATAATATTAATGAATAATGATAAAAATAATAACGATATCCGTAATAATAATATACTGTATATGTATAAATATCTATATCTAATAATATAATACGATATATATATATATATATATGTAAGTGAATAGTATAATTAGAGTTTCGACATACTTATGCTGCTGGTGACATGATATTATGATATTATTATGCAATGATTTTATACATATATATATATATGTTGTTCACATTATATTTAGAGGACGAATTTATTATTATTATAATATAAGGAACTGTCGGACGGATATTCCAGATTATGTTAACAGACAACCGGGTAATTCGATGAGGATATAGCTGCGGGGTGCCGGTATACCTTATATACCTCTATCTCTATCTCTACCTACCTACCTATCTACCCTGGACTTTGTTGAAAGATAATAATATACGGTGTACGGTATATAGAATATAATATAATATGTATGTACATAAGGCACGTCGTGTATATTCGCTGATTTTTTTTTTTTTTTTTGTGCGTAGAACAGTTCCTTTATAGTCAATATATATATATATATATATATTTTTCATAGGTATTCATGAACATTTGCATATTATTAATACGAATTCTAGATATTGCGTGATATCTATAAGACTGCAGTGGACAAGTCGTGTATAGAACTTCGTATTTGTAATTTTTTTTGTTTTTCATTTCACCACGTATACCTATGTTTTGTTTCTTTCCTACTAAAGTATAGTATATACATATATCGTATATTTATGTATGTATGTACATACGTTTGTGTGTGTGTGTGTGTGTATAGATAACGTAAATTAGTGTTAAGAGAAAAGAAAAAAAAAAAAAAAACCGAGAGAAAAAATGAAAATGAAAAAGAAAAAGAAATTAATTTATGTATAACAATTCGTCATCAAGTCAATATTATAGTTTACCGATTAAGGTGTAGGTATAGTTAATCTATAAATGTAGATATATACATATATATCCACTTACACCCGTATAATATAATGTATATATTTAAATAACTGTAAATAAAGAAGGTTTTAAATTGAGAAAATTATTTATGTATATTGATGATTCTAAAATATATATATATATATATACATACATATATAATATAATATATGTGTGTACCTCTACTCTCAATCAGCTCTCTCTCTCTAGTATATAATTATGCGCGAAATTTATTTATACTTAGATCAGATGACTTCGTTAAATAGCGACGACGAATTAATCGAATCCAAAAAGGAATGTTAAAACAAATAAATAAATACATTAAACGTCGTATCATTGCCTATATGGATTCAAAAATTCGTCAACGAAGATCTGACCGGAGTATAAGGTATATATATATATATATATATATACACATATATACCTATATGCTAGCTAAAGCTATATTCCTTGAAAAAAATAAAAAAAAAAATAAAAACGAAAGAAAAAAAAAATTAATGAGGAAACTAACAAGACCACTTTTGGCTGTGATAATCCTTAGCGTATGAGACCCCCTCATATAATAAAGATCACTTTCCACGGATTAAAAAAAAAGAAAAATAAAAAGAAACCGAAGCGACGCGTTAAAAAAAAATTGTCCGGGAACCAGTCCGGCCGAAATTTTTTTTCTAAATACAGCAAAATTATCGCATATTTTTCTTATTTTTTTCTTTTATTTTTATTTGTTGCGAACCGATCAACGGAAAATCCGCGCGATCTTATAACGAAGAGTCTGAACACACCGAATTTTCACTTACCACGGTTCAGCTGACGAGATCTCCGTTCTTTCTAAGCATTTCAAGTCGTATCTCATGCTCACGTGCTTTTAAACGAAGTTCAGCAATGCTGTGCGTTCGCCGATCGATATCTGCAGGTGCTTGGGTAACTCCTTGGCCTTGGCCATTGCTACCCCCATTGCTGGGTGAAACTTGTGGCGAATTTGTCGTCCTAGACGTAGGAACCGTAGGCGCGTTCGTTTGTGTCGGACCTATTCTAGGCTGGGGTGCAGGCGCCGTTACATCGACAAGTTTTGGTCTTTGGGCAGCCGATATGTTTGCTAAAAAACTTTGAAATGACTGCGCCGCGCTTGTGTACGAAAGAGGTATACCGGGTGGAAGAAGTGGTGATAATGGCGATAACGGGGGTGGTGCACGATGATAGGGATGCGGTGGATATCCAGCTAGCGGTGGATATCGAAAAGCGTCAAATGGTTTACGAAGAGCGAATGTTCCCAGGTGTGCAAAAGGGTTCGGTAACGTTGGTGCCACAACCGCTGATGGTGGAGGTGCTCCTCCGCCAAGATACGGGTTGTAGGGATGACCCTGAGGTCCAACTTTTTCTTGTTTCCGCCACTTAGCTCGTCTGTTTTGGAACCAGACCTGAAACATAGAAAAATTTTCGCTATCAAGTATAGGGTTCGTCAATGTTTTGTGAAATCCTGATATATGCAATGTCCAATAAGAACCCGGAAATAAAATACCGACTAGTTCTGTATACACCCGTAGTAAAGTCCTGAGTTTGTTGAATCGATCGCGATTCCGTGCCGCAAACCAACTATCATGCGATGGGGTTTTGTATATCGGTTATATATATATATATAGGGAAACGTTCAGACATGTATAGGCATATAACGAATGGATATATCGTGACGGTTAGCAATCGGATTAACGATGTCAACAACGATTCAACTCGATCTTTTATACGTAGAATTTTAAGGCGCGACTCACGATCGTGCAAAATATATACACGGTTCGCGGTTTTTCTCGTTTAATCAATATCTCACGCTTGTATAAAGAATTATACTTTATATACGATGCGATAAAGTTCCGGGATTTTTTTTCATCTCTATCGTATTTGGTATAGACGCGTCCGAAAATTAAGGTACGATTTAATATAGGCAACATCATAGAGAAACTGAATTATGCCGTGTCAGGATTATTTCACCCCCGTTGGTTAAATGACGATGCGATAATAGAATTCGAAGACGAATCGCGGTCTGTATCTTTGAGTATTAAATTTGATCTGCGATTGTGTGTAGAAAAAATGTTCAAGTTAGATATATAAATTATGAAAGATAAAGGACGAAAAATCGAAAAGACACGATCATTCGGTTCGGATATAGGAACAATATTCCTTTTCTTTGCTTTTTTTCTTTTAATTTCGCTCCTTTGAGTTTCATTACTCCCGCATATAACGACGCCTCGTCACCGCCCCTGCGCTGGTAAAGCGGCAAGGGTATAGCGACCCCCTAAGGCGACGAGGATTGCCCTCAGCAGGACGCTAAACATCGACGGGTTAAAACAAAACACGCCGCCGACTAGGGGTCGGGCGGGATTCGGTAACTTCGGACCTTAATTGTACCACATTAATTACACGAACACGATTATAAAACCGGGTATCTTTACTATACGTGATAGTTTATCGCGTTCACCTATTTATACCTGTTCTAACTTCTAGCTATATGACTATATACATCATCCCCTTGTATATGGATCCTACGCATAGTTCCGAAAAATTGAAACGAAACGTCGTGCGCCGTGTATATAAGTTCCTATGTATACATATATAAAAATGACTTTAAAATAAAAGTTAAGAAAATGTTAGATTCGCAAAAAATGTTTGGTCACGGTGGTCCCCGCGTAACCGTGCGGAGCGTTGATGAGCGTTTGTCGGTCTCTTCTATAACAAAACCGCCCTTTCCCTCGGTTCCAGATCGCGAATCGCGGCAGTTTGGTATATTCCTGATAGTTGTCCTCGTTTCGGGACTTTTCCTGGAACTAAACTCGCGCGGTATTATAGCTATAAGGATCGCGTGCGTCGCGATGCCCCTGCAGGAAGCGGCAAGGCAAGGCAAGGAAAGGCAAGGCAAGGCAAGGCGAGGCGAGGCAAGCGGTTAAACCGTCGCGCCGCAGGATAGGTATGAGACTGCATAGCGAGTTTGTATAGGAGTTGGCATTCCTCTAAATCGAGATAATTAAGAGTATAAGTCGTTAGACGTAACCCCGTAGAATAAAACAGTCGATTTCTCGTTCGTATGGATAAAAATTTCGTATGTATATATATGGAGGAATTGAATCACTGCAATCGACACGCGCGTGTATACGAGTCAATATAGTCATGAGTAGAAAAAGTGAACAAGTTAAAAAGGTAATCCGACTCTATAACGCGGCTATCTAGGTAGAAAATTTACTACCGGTCATCCTGCAGGGACTTCTACCACCATTAACGGTTCCAAGATTACGTTTATCTGGCACAATCTGTGAGGTACCTCGGTTAAGTGGTATCTTCCTTTTTCCAAGCTTAAATTCTGTTATAAAAGAAAGATAGGAATTAGGATAAATTCCAGCGTGTTACAGTCTGCTTAGTTCCGTTCCCTTACCGCGGCCCATTGTATTAAATATTTTCATGCGCTGAGATAGAAAAAGAGAGAGAGAGAGAAAGGAAGAGAGAGTTGAGGATTAGATTAGATTAGATGTGAAGAAGAAGAAGGAGATAGAGAGATAGATAGATAGATAGAAAGAGAAAAAGAGATATACGAGTAAATACGTAGGTAACGTGTATAAATGTACGTCGGGCGTGCAGGAAGTTGTTCGATTAAATAACGATTAGCGACAGCGTCGAGTAGGCGATAGAGAGGAGGATAAGATAATGCGAAGAGATATGGCACCTTGGTAGTCGCTAATGTACATAATATATGCGTCTGTAGGTATACCAGTCATACACAAGTTCTGTAAAGGCCTTGGCCTTAAACCCATACAGCGTAACGGTAGTGTAAGAAATAAAAATACATAAGGTACGTATTTAGGGTATAAATATAATAAGGGCTCCCATTGCAGTATAAACGATTTTTAATAAATTTAATTAGCCACATTTCCCGCGAAACGTTCACGATTCTCAAAACCTTGTCACAATTACGATGATTAATCATATTACTCATTACCAGAAAAGCAGAGGCAAGCCGTGTGTCGTATTCTCGGAACACCTCAATGAATTAGTATAAAAAAAATTACTGTCTGCTTCTTCACACACAATACCAACACACGTAGAAACATATTAGTTCAATTGTCCCTGCGCGTATATATAATCCTATATAACTAATCACGAGGAATATATCCAATCTATTCGGTTATGATGTTGTATTAGACTTGATTAACCAACCAGGTGTCTAGCTAGAGTGTTTCGGAGTAGGTGCAACCCGCGTTGTGTTAATTTATCGTCGTTTTTCGACGGTTATTTCATTTCACGACTCTCGTCCTCGTCCTCGTCTTCGTCTTCGTAATCGCGGCACGGTGTTCTTAGCCAAGGCAAACCATAAGAGCGAACCGAGTCTCGCGGGTAGACCCGGTTCCTAATTGGCGACGGCGGCTATTATGGTGGTATTACAAGGTAGAACGACTACTGCCGTGGTCAGGGTAAGTGCCATGGGAGCATCGAAGAGAAGAGGACGAAAGCCCACCAGTTTCCAGGACCTAATACCCGCCTTGCTCGCTTGCTTACAGCCAATAAATCAGCACTTTGCATAAATTCTAAACGGTTAATGGATTCACGATGAAAGAAACACCATATAGGATATCGTCGTTTTTTTAATAGAGAAAATTAATTTTCAGTTTTACTTTTACCCACCCCCCCCCCCGTGCATATTCAACCCATAAAGAAAAGAGAAGAAAAATAAAAGAAGAAGAAAAAAATAAAATAAACACATATTCGATCCAAGTACGTCGTTTCTTACGGCAACAGGTAAAATCGAGGTAAAGACGCGGGCGGTTGAACATCATGTCGGAGAGAGAAAGATAGAAGAAAGAGAGAAGAAGAAAAAGAAGAAGAAAATAAAAAAATAAAAAAAATATAGAAAGAGGAAACAAAGATGGAACGAGAGAAAGAGAGGGCGGTCGAGGGAGCTCGGAGTCAGGCTACTACTTAAGACTTTGAGTGATTCCTCGAAATAATTATCCGTTGGGCCTTGATGCGTGTCATTCCATCAGTGGTTCTCACTACTCGTCGTTAAGAATAATAGCAATATAGCCATCCGGAAGTTAACAGACACGGCTACAGACTTAATCAAGAATTAAAAGATCTTATCGGTAAATTCATGTCGTTCTCCATAGGTACTGTCAAAAAACAAAGAAAGAAATAAAGAAATAAAGAGGAAAGAAAGAAAAAGGACGAAATTAACAAAAAAAATAATTATAATTACGATAAAGAAACGCGATGAATTCGATGCATCGATAAAGATATCGGGGTATATATTCGTGGCAATGTCCCTCCGAAATGAAATGGACATTTTTTTTTTCCTTTTTCCTCCTAATCGCAAGTCATAGTCGCATTATAACGACAGCGTAGAATTAGCCGATCTAAATCGGTTCCAAGAGTCCCGAGCCGTTAAACCTCGCGGTCTGTTGCGCGGCGCAGTTCTGCAGCCTCTCGAAGCGAGGCGCAATTTAGCGTTGCGCAAGATGCAGCAGCAGCAGCAGCAGCAGCAGCACAAGCTACGATCATTTTCTTTTGCACATTTACTTTGTAAAGATAAATTATAACATTATAAGATATCCGAAGGTCGTTTACAGAGAGCGGGGAAATGGGATGGTAATAAAAGGTATAAAATAATACCAACCTGAATGCGAGCCTCGGTGAGTCCGATCTTCATGGCAAGTTCTTCCCTGAAAAATGAAAAGAAAAATTAAAAAATAAATTATAGAAGGTATACGAATCGCGGGTATGTATCAACGATTTGATACAATGCATCAGAGCGAGATTTGATACAATGCATAAAGCTCAGATACGGTTTGGTATATAAGGTATAAAAAGGATCGATGGAATATTAACCGGATCCGTATAAGACACGTCCTGAAGCCCCGCGGCTTACCGGGTCGCTAATTTGGATCGCAAATTGGCCCAGATGTTCGCAAAATCGTCGGTAAATGTTCTTGATTATACAGAAGCCCGATATCCAACGTTTAGAATCACTTGAAACAGCATAAGAGCAGAAGGAAAAAGCAAAAGCAGCAAATAACGCGTAAGAAATTCGAGACTATAAATTACAGGTTGTAAATGAATATCCGTTGCATATATATATGTGCATGCATGTATAATAGCGTATCACGGTGCAACGTTGCCGATATGTATATAGATTGATGAAAAAAAAAAAAAAAATAGAAAAAAAACTTATATTATGTACGTATCAATAATTATATGAAAAATTATAAACCATCTTCAATTCCATAACGGTTTGCAGTATGCTATGGAAGGTCGATGTTGGGATCAAGACCTACATATAGCTATGATAAAACTAAATGTATATAGAAACACGATAGTTGGTTGGCACCATCATGACGCTGTTCGCAGCAGCAACGGCAGCAGCAGCGGCAGTAGTTAACAATAATAATTAGGATTGCGGCACGAACAATCACGGCTGGATGGGGCCCGGACCCTGTAGAGGTTAATTAGATAATGTAATTGTGTGGCAATTACTCGAATTGCCTGCAACCCCGAGTAGGTAGATATATACAGCATATAGTATATATACCCGCCTCGCGTATATATATACACCTTATTCATACATAGAGTTTGCTGCACGCACAGGTATATAGATATATGTATACGCAAAATTTCCAATCTCAATATATTACCGAATGACACATTTTCCGAAAGTGTATCTTCCCGTATTTCATTTTCATTGATAGACAAATACCAACGTATGTATATATACTAATAGTCGCGCTTTGAATCTCGCTATCCATATTTTATAATCCAACGAAAAGACACACACACAAACACATATCGAGATATCTATAATTAGAAGGTAAAAAGTAATCGTTCAACAAAGTATAACCGGTCTTATATAATTACGTTTCCTATTAACACCGTATTCAGCCATCTTGGTTTCTCGCGGAGCGTGCAGACCCGGTGCGATATGTTCGAACGTGTATCATATATAGGGATATGGGTGCATGCGGGAATATGAGGCTGCAGAAGGCGATATACCATACATACATACATACATACATACATAGATAGATAAAGAGAGATGAGATGAGATTAATAATTCAACCGTGTAATGCACACACATGAAAGTTATGCACGCAATAGAATAGTGGGTATATGTACCTAATAATATATACTACTATAGACGCGCGTCCGGGGTTGGGCAGCACTGTAAATTTATCAGTGGATGACCATACGAGCTGATGTCCGGCGATCCACTATCGATAGAATATCTATAGTATTGGATTTCTACTCTACGAAGGATCTCTATATAATACTGTGATGTATCCGTTATCAGTGTTATCCGTTAGTGACTATCCCACGTTCAGAACTATTCGTCTAGACCTATGATATATATATATTGAAAATATTGTCTCTGCGCACCTGTCAGAACAGTAATTTGACTTTTAATGAAACGTTGGGTGGTCATAAGATACGTACATGACGTTTACGTCCGATCATGAAATTTATTGCCAATATAAAATACACCGTGCGAATTTACCAACGCCTACATAGTAAAGACTTGGAGGATATGTGGTATCAAATATATTTATATATATCGCGCCGAAGGATTTACCTATGCAAAAATTCTTAAGGGTATATAATATGATGATACATGATCGTAAAGTAAACCCGGTATTCTACCGCCGTCAATTCTCGCACGAGATCTAATTTAGATAAAGAAAATAACTATCCGGCTACCGCGCCCCGACGAATCACACTATATATAGGTATTATATCGCCGATACCACATGATCGATGTTAGTTTTTGGCCATTATTTATCGAGCACATCGACGAGGAGAGATCGACGTGTGTCCATGCAGAGACGAATTGAAACATATGTATATAAATATATACATAAAGAGAAAGAAAGAGAGAGAGAGAGAGAGAGAAATGTGTATCGGTCGGAGAAAGACAGAGTGCTCCTTTACAATATATGAGATCCATGGCTACTATAGACGGTCAGAGCTGATCTTAGTATGGCTCCCGAGACTGCAGCAGCGAGATAATCTATCTTGAGATTTGAAAAACCTGACTGGGTAACTAATAGCGCCGTAATCGTTGGTAATAGGTGCGCTCCCTGTACACCGCGGTGTGGGTTCTTGTAATTAACGCTGATATAGTATATAAGAGTGTTCCTATACTAGTTAAACGTGTGTATATATATAATAAATGCATATGCGCTAAGTCTGCATATTATCCTCGTCATTTTTCATTTTTCTCAATAATCCCCGGAATCAGATATTTAATAAATAAATCCGGTCGCATAGTGAAACTTGCCTGGTGAATACATCGGGGTAATGAGTCCTCGAGAAAGCTTTTTCAAGTTCCTCTAGCTGAAAGCTAGTAAACGTCGTCCTGTAACGTCGCTGCTTCCGTTTAGGGGTGTAGTCGTCATTCTCTGGCTCACTTTCAGGACTAGCAGGTGCGGCGGCCCTCGGATGACCAGGTTCATCGTCGTGTCGTACATCCTCGGAAGATATTCCCATTTGGGGTGTTTGTTGTTGTATGTTTTGGCCCGATGAGGTGTGATTTATCGCAGATGTTGAACCGTTCGAGCTGCCCGCGGGGCTCGTCCGTGGGACGGGCTCGCTGCTGCCTGGCACCGAGTTCTCTGAGACAATAAAATTTTTTTTTTTTGTTGTTGTTGTTTTTTTGTTGTTTCTTAAATTGACACTTGTATATTAATCATCAAGAAATTTATTGCCCGTTGGTATTTATCATTATATACATATGTATAGAGAGTAAGCGCGTCTGTGTAAAGAGCCAGTAGTATATAGAGAAGACCATTAACCTCATTACCGTTTCGTGGGCATCGAATTATCATAATTGATTCCCGGAACACGCGGGAAAAGTTGCGGTCTGGTTTCCGGAGCTAAACCCATCCTCGACCATAAACCAAGCTTCTCGGTCTAACCACAATCCGCCTAGACTACGCGAGGGTCTCAAAAATGGAATAAAATAAAAAATAAAAAATATATATATAACGTCCGAATGAAAGAAGAGAGGAGAAGATATTATGCTCGTCGCACCTAAGCATTCTTTTTCCTCCACTCCTCTTATCTTTCTCGCTCGTTTATTTTTATTTTTTTCTTTTGGGGGAAATTTCATGGGAAATTATAAACTGAATTATATTTTTATATACGTCCCTGAAGCTACGGGGGCGTGGGTAGATGATACCTGTACTCCTTTTACACGTATAAACGCGTGTTCTGTATAGCACGAGATGATCATGGTCATCGCCATATAACTGCTGGATCAGGTAGGAATTTGTATAAGATATATATACACGTGTATACATAAGATATATATATATATAGTACAATCAAGCAGCACGCGCTTATAATACAACCCGCGTGGTTATACTTTTTAATTGGTCTGTCCGTCATTATGACTATACAGGTATACTTTCGACGTTAATAACGAGGCAATCAACGGATCGTAAATACCAAATGAAATGTTGAATAAAACACCCCCCTACCCACCACCCCACCCCTCGAATAGCCGTGCATTAAGATCATACCTTATCCCATATCTCGCCGCGGTTATATATGTAATCGCGAAAATGCGATTTTTTTTTTTCACATTTTTTTTCTTGTCGATTTGCAAATTTTGTTACATAGTAATGCGAATTTAGGTTGTATATAGGTTATACACGGGTAGATGTGTGTGTGTGTGTATATACATGATCGTGGTTTTGTATATAGGCAGCCAGGGAGCCCTCGGGTCTCGTTCGACACGAAATATTAGCGTTGGTAGGTGTATTATGGCGGGTATAATCAACGTCCAATTACACTCGACTACCCGGGTCGATTACTCAATTACTTGGATAAGCATCGCGCGGACCTACTACGTACGTATACACACGTCATATATATATATATGGATGAGTTTTGCACGTGATGGTCGTGAATTGCGATTGGGAGATTGTCGGGTGGTTTACAGGTATAACGATATATATATGTATATCACGACACGTTAGAATAATACATAGAATAGAAAATTTCAAAGGTGTGTTAATTCGAAAGTGACTGTTAGTATTGGTACACCAATCTACCTACCTACTACAATATTAAATAAATATATATAATATATTGTTGGCTTTACATTGCCTCGAGGCGACTTCGTCACCGTTCGATAATAAACCTCTCTCTATATGTATATATATATATATAATATACGTATACATAGGTATATACTAAATAGCATAATATCATACAATTTCTATTACATCAATATATACCTTTCCGCGGAGAGATCATGCAGTTAGATAAATGTAAAAACGGTATATAATGAATTCTTGACTTGTGAATAATGTGGCTATATGTAGATGTTATGTATTATTATAATGAATAAAATTTTCTAATCAATGACAACGATTCAAATATAATTAACTTTGATTGTGAAATGAAAAAAAAGACAACGCGTTTTGAAAAGGTATATAATATAATAATTTGTATGAAAAGTAGCGGTGCACGCGGGCGTGATACGCAAGGTGGATATAGGGATACGTATACGTACAGCGGTATATTTACGAGTTTTTGTTGTTCACCGCGAAGCGAGCGGTAGCTTCGAGCACAATCGCAATTATCTACGGCAGGTAATTACCTACAATGTCACTATTAATTACTAAATTACCCCCGCGTTATAAGTGTGTAAGCTAAGGCAGGTATAGGTATAGGTATAGGTATATAACGCAAACTCTATAACGTCCTTATAATATATAGAGATTCATAATGTATATGTATGTAATATACATACATAAATAAATAATCATTTTCTCACACACAATATATAACCACCATCAACATATGAATATATATACATATATTTTCGAGAGACACGTGATTCAGGACACCGTCGTATATAATTTCCAGTTTTCCTTCTGCACTAGATAGATGCATGTATATATATATATATATATATATACCTGTATGGCAGAAGAAAGAGAATTACGGTATACACACTTCAATATAGCTGCGGTAGTCCGCGATGTGGATTCGCATCAATCAGTAGCGCGAAGCGGTTGATTTACGAAGAGTAATTAGACTTTTTTTTTTTCTTTTTTTCTTTTTTTGCGCTACTCTTTGCGCAGCAATTCGTTATACAATAATTGATAATAATTAATACCTACATATAATTTTCTTTCTTTTATTCTTCTTCTTGTATACATCGCGCGCGTAGGTGCTACGAGTATATTATAAAAAGTTTAAATTATGGATATATGATCGATCATCTATCGTATAGGCATATAGTAATAATTATTAGCGAAAGATCGAACCGACCCATTAGTATAACGATAAATGTTTGAATTTTTTTTGGTTGTTTTTTTCTCTCTCTCTTTCTATTTTCCCGCGATATTAAACAGCTATGCATATCCATCCATCCGGCGGATCCTTGCGTAATTATTCCGCTTGGTATATATATATACACGCGGCTGCAAGCTAGCCTGCGGGCAAGTCGGTTATACATATACCATCCCTCTCTTTTTATCTCTTTTTCTCTCGACCCTGCGGGTTGCTTATTCATGTAGGATATATAGGTAGATAGGTAGGTAGATAGATAGGTACGTACCTACATACAAACAAACAGCTATATGAGATATACCGCGGCAAAGTAAGATACTAGAAGAAGAAGCTTACCCAGCTAGTCGAACGGATGTTAACTATTAGCTGATCGTTTTATGATTAATAAAACAACAGAATTTTTATTCATTTAGAATTATATCGTACGTGGTGTAAAGATATATATACATATATGTACTGTAGCAAAGAGCAATTAACGCGATCAGAGAAGATATAATAAATATACTTTAGAAAACGAAAATAAAGAAGAAAAAAAAAAACAACTAGTAACATATAAGAGAATGGAAGAGAGGAGACAAAAAAAAAAAAATGGAGACCGTAACGCGTAACAATAACCGGCCCCCATTGTGTGAGAAAAAAAAAAAAAAAAATTTATCTTTTCTAGCAGTAATTCTAATTTGAAAGAGATCGTCCTGGGATAAAGCGCGGGCGCGAGTGCGAGTTATTACCTCGTGCTCTGCTCGCATATTATATCTACATGTGTTAAATCTGCGTAGACTTTCACCGTGAGGGACGTCGAGCAAGATAGGTAGGTAGGTAGGTAGCTATAAGCTAGGTAGCGCGCGGGGCATGAGCAATTATTATTCAATTTCCGTAACTATATACGCTTATCTCAACCGCGAGTAACAGCAACAGCAACAGCAAGAGCAAGAGCAGCACAGTAGGTACCATAGTATCATATATTCAGGCATGGCGCGTCCTGAAAAGAGGCTAAATTACACGTGGTCACAATTAAACTCAATTAGAAATAGAATTACGGGTTTTATACCGCCGAGGCGTGACTCTATGTAAACTGCATCTGTATATATACATATATATACTAGGATATAGAATATAATCAGTTTTCTTGGATTAAGAATGTCTAGTAAAACTCTAAATGGGACGAGGTCGTCGAATTCTCTATAATGCATACGCGAGGTGCACCGGGGGTCGCGATAGAAACAATTTATCAAGTCTGCGAGACGAGGAGTAAAAAGGGGGGAAAGAAAAAAAGGTGGGGGACCCGGGAACCATGCGAGGCAATCCATCGAGCGGTCACATTCTCCTGTCTAATTCGTTTAACGTGTTTCCGAGGAGCGGCTCCTTTTCTTATACCCTATACCTACATCAAGGCATTTCGCTTCTGCTGCAACAGCAACAGCAGCAGCAGCAGCAGCAGCAGCAAACGAGGACGAGTCAATTCCGCGTACCCGCGTGATCGGGGCATCCGAGTGCCGTGCCGTGCCATGCCATGCCATGCCATGCCATGGAGGGCCTCTCTATACCTACAGACTGGTGCAGCAGGTGCTCTCTCGGAGATAGATTTCGCGGTAACGAACTGCCGAGAATTTTTCACCACCCTAATGAAAAAACTCTATAAGATAGTAGAAAGAATTCTTTTGACCAAGTTGTCGCTGTTGCTGTCGTCCCCCTTCCCCTCCCCCACCTCCTCCTATCTCATGAGAAATCCACGAATGTGTAGGTATGCGTCTCGTCTCAATATATATATATATAGATATATATACACCATTATTCGCGGATATATTCGCAATTTCTTACTAAAAGTATCTCTTCTGTCCGTAGAAGGAACCGCTCATCGCGATCGCACGAGCTACAGGGGTATATAAGCTATAAAACCAGAGGGTAGGTAGGTGTATATACAAAGTTTGATACAACAAGGATGAGTATATAATGGATACAAGGACAATTGGAAGTTGGTTTTGCGGTATGTAATCGGTAATTCTCGCCGTCAGTATCTACTCTCCATCTCTCTCTCTCTCTCTCTCTCTCATCTTGATCTTCGCTTAATCGTTGCAGAGAAGCAGCTTATAGTCCTCAGTCGGGGCCGTCAGGTCCAGTTTTTTTCACCTTTGAGAACGAGATGAAGTCGTCGCGCGCTGACGATGTGTATCTATACCTTATTCTCCTCTTATCCTACACGTATACCTATGTATATAAATATATATATATATATACATATCCCAGCGCCGGTGAAGATGTCGATTTCCTGCCTATTCTACCCCCCGCAGATTATTGTAAAGAAAAAATAAAAGAAAAATTTGCTTTTCATCTCCTTCGTTCGATATTTTTTTTTTTCTTTTTTTTTTTATATATAACAATATTTTTTCTAACATATGTTTTGATCAAAGAATTCAAAGCTTGTTGGTATAACTAATTTCGTGGCTCGTCGATCTCTCATTCCTCACCATCAACTCACTCGAGGTATAAGATGATGTATACTACACCGTAGGAAGGGAGGCAGGGGTTGTCATTAACTGGGAGCTCCGACCTCGAGATAACCACTAGCTGCCAGGACAGGTCTAATTCACCTGGCTCACCTGTTCAACTCGCTATAGTTATTAGAAAACGCGCAAACTTCACCGATACAGAAGCAACAAAACCCACCCTATTAAATTATTATTTTATTTTTTATTTTTTTACACGACGAAATCAAAGGAGACACTATACGATTTTTCTTCATATTATCTTTACTTTTCCATATCTGCAATAGTATAATTATTCCGAAACGAAACTATACCTACTGAAAATGGACTTTCACCTGAAAGAACCCATTTCCGAATGAAATATATCGTAAATTAATATATAAGTAGTTTGGTATAGAATTAGTGGTCATAAACGTGTATGAGGTTCGACATATACGGGCTGTTGACGAGCCCGTCTTGATTCCAACCGTTGCATTTTAATTCTTTATAAAATCGAGCCGGATGCGGGTTCTCTCACACAAGAAGGCGGCTAATAACCGTAATATTATTATTATTTTTTGCTTTACTCGACTACCGCGATGCAAGCAATTAATGTAGATAAATACATATTAGAAAGAAATGACTGCTGCACGCCATAACACAGGTATAAGATGAGGTGTGTAGTCATATAGTGTAGGGTAATTAATGCCCGCGTACACATTACTGGTATACATATAACATGATGATGATGGTAGTAGGTGAATAACACCTTGAGACTAAAGGGTTGTTGGTTAAAACCGCTAAGTGAAATTCAAAGTACCTCTATATGTACCCAACATAGAAATAATAAGAATAAGAATAAGATGTTAACTTTGGTACCACGATACCGCACCCGGTTCTATTTACCGCAGGTGTCTTAGTTTCCCCGTTTCCGTAAAATATAACGAAACACGAAACGGTCGCTTTGGAATAACGTCGTATAGGTACAAACTTGTACATACCTATGATAGATCTAATAATCAAATCTTCTTATTTAAAGTAGTATTTTTTTTTTTTTTGTTTTTTTTTTTCATTTCTTAAGTTAGTTTAGCGATCGTATAGAAAATTCTCCTCATCGCTTGATGCCAGCTAAGAAGAACAATCAATTTTTTTCGATTACGTGGCGTGCAGGTAGGTAGGTAGGTAGGTAGGAAGGTAGGTAGGTAGGTTGTGTTGATTTTTCGCTTTTATTTATCCATCACGCCCTACTCGCTCCGGTCCGATCAACGAAACGCAACGCAACGCTTTTTCTACACGGGACGATGTCCGTTTTTTTTTTTTTTATTTATTTTTTTCTCCCGAAACCCCGCGAGAGGTGGAGAGGTGTAGATGCTTTGTTCGGTAAACATCCGTAAAATGTAATCAAACTCCATGACGTACGTTATTAGAGATTATTTCCGAGGTTCGAGGTATCAAGTGATTGTATACGGTCAATATATATATATAACCGCACCTTGAGTCATTAAATCTACTACTGTTAAAGGCTTGGATATTAAAATTGGAATGTGCAAATTGTCTTAGAATAATCTTGATTAGTTGTAAAAAAAAAAAATCAGACAATTTATCAAACAGTTCAACGGCTGTATATAGATATAAGTGGAAAAATTTGGATAATGCCTTTCTTGGATAATGGGAATCCGTTGCGGTGGTGGCTAAGAGATAGCTAATAAACTTATAGATATAGGAAACCTAGCGATGGAACGAACTGGACTGGACTGGACTGGACTGGACTGGACGAGAGACTTTTAACTTTAGCCTTGGAATAAATTTGCAATTCATTATATCATCAAGCCAAAGTATAAACGGACAGGTTTGATAAATCGCTCGAAAGACTGTTATTCTATTGCGGGTAAAACTCTCCGCACTAGGGTTCCACACTAAGTAGGTATACGCACTTCGAAGTATATATACCTATACGAGCTTGTGTACGACTATATTACATATTCCTACACGGTTACTTGGGTCTTGGTGTTAATTTTGAACACATCCATTTGTTAACTTCCCTATCTTTAACGAGCTACTAATGTTCTTTGCATTACATATGATAATGCCGCGTCATCATTCCACTACAACGCGTCTTTCTTTATAAGTAATTTTCAACAATTTTACAAATGCAATGCGAGTTATTCTCTCCTATCGAACTCTATCTAAATTTTATACTAAATTATACGCTCGTTTTAATACTCACACGTTCATATCCTGTAAACAAAAGGTCGGAAATTATCGTCGAACGAATTACACCTCGAATATATTTTAGGCGAAAGAATAAAAAAATAAAAAAATTAACTTCTATAAGTATAAAATGTCCAGGTTAAATACCGCGCGGAGACCGGAAGCGATGTAGTCGATAATAAGTATACGTTATTTCGTCGGCGAAAACTTATATACACGTTCATCTCTCACCCCCGTATATAACTGCAGGTTAAGTTTTTATATCCATTTAGGCACAGGGGTCCTTCTACATCTCTTATTTTAGAGAGGGAGGTGCAGGGTAAAGGAAAAGATACCCTTGAAATGTTACAGCCAACATGAAATAGTGGAGCACCGCAAACCCCCGGAAATAACAGAGCGGCGACTAGACATCACAGTGTCAAAAAATTTACGACTTATATCTCTTACGTGAAATTTGAAAAAAAAAAAAAGAAAAAAACCACGACGAAATATGTTTCCCAATTACCAGCTTAGTAAAATTAACATTTCTCCCAAGTAATCGTCTTATTCGAATCAGTAGCATTAGATATTGATGAAAAATGATATCCATAGAAGAAAAAGGGTGTCAGAATGATTATTTTTTATTTTTTCTCTCTTTACGCGAAACGAAAAGTTTGACTATAGAACTGCTGCATAGGCTTTGAAACGAGAATAACTATATCAATTCCTTAAGATTTGGAGAAAAAAAATAAACCCCTTTTCACGTTTTATGAAACAGCCTGTTAATTCCGCTCTGAACTGAAGATCGAAAGAAGTTATTTATTGTCTTTATCTTAGGCTAGCTATAGCGTCAGTACCTATATAGCATATACCCTCCGTTCACCTCTTATTAATACCTGGTATTCTCGAGTCAAGGTACAGTCGATACCGGCACCCCATGATGATTTTGGTCAGGGTTTGATACAAGCCAAGATCAGTTTCTGAATGCATATGCACTCCGATGTGACCGTTACTCTGCTCAAAGACTATACGTTGCCCCATTACGCTAATGGGGATCCCGAGGACTAGTTTCATATCAGCTGCACTCCTTTGGCTCTTCGGACTCTGGCGCTACGTCGAACCGTAAGGAAATAAGAGGATATCCCACCGCGTTACTCATAATCTCCTCGCTCGCGACCGAGACAGAGATTGTATAGTCATTCGAGGAATAACTTCCCCCACAGGATCAGAGCTCGCTTCTTTAATCCTCAATTCTTATTAGCAATTTTAATTATTTTCCACCTGCGTTCAGAAAATCTCTTCTTTGATTTTTCTTCTCATTAACGCGTGTTTCAAGATTTTCTTCTATTTTCTCTTTAAAAAAGAAACAACGAGAAAGAAAAAGACTAAAATTTAGTTGTTGTTTTTTTTTTATTTTCTTTCTCGAAAATACGAATGACCATAAACTCACCGAGAACATGAATTCGTTCGTTCCATATATCTTATCTAATCGGAGTACAATTATATGTTTTTATAGATTCAATCTTGGCTAGTCTGATCTGAGGCGCGGATTGCATCAGGGTCGGGTAGCAATGAACGCTCTTTTCTTATCGGGTGGTTCTCTTCAACGAGTCCAATTATTGTATCGATACAAATATGTTAGAGTTATTAAAAAAAAAAAAAAAGTATGATACATCATCCTTACGTATCTCGTCACTGCACAATATATTTATTTATACAGCACCGTATATCAGACGCGATTTCTATACCCACCCGAATCAGAATGAAGACAAATTTGATAATAATATAATGACAATCGTGTTCCCAACTAAATCGTCTATAAAATTTGAAATTCATTTTACGGGATATTAAGACTAGATGGCCTTTGATTTAAAAACCATCACGATTAGACACGAAATTAATACGAGGAGGTGTAGCTGGGTATTCGACTCGTAAATTTCGAGGCATTATAATATTAAAAAATAAAAAAAATAAAAACAACTAGGTTATACAAGGTAAAAATCAATCTCTCTCTCTTTCTCTCTATTTATCGACCTAAATTTCCCCGTTCAGCAAATCTCGAGACATTAAAGTTCAGCCTTACATTATAAGAGAGTGGGAATTATAGGGCTTGTAACCCCGGCGCGTTGTTGTATACCTGCATATAACCGTCCTCTATGGGTATTATTAGTCACGCTTGGCGCCACTTCTTTGTCGTTCCATTAGCGATTGTGAATAGTAGTAACCAGGCGAGAGGATACACTAAATAAATTTTCATCTTTTTTTTTTTTTATCACGACAGTAAAGCTGCTTATACATAAAAAAAAATGAAATTATTTTTGTCTATAATCAGTGCATTGAATGGTAGATATTTTCGAAAAACCAACTCGTACATAGACAGCTGGGGGGGGGGGGGGGGGGGGGGGGGTATAAACCACTCGAAAGAACGTGCAATAAATACGTAGCGGTAATTGGAAAGCATAGGTACTTGTCGATAACGTCATTTATTGAAGTGATATCCAATTAAGATTGCTTATCCAGAAAAACAGGATTTCAGCTCGACTCAATATTTATTATACTACGGTCACCATACGTGCAAATAAATTATTTCAATGATTTAAAGCTAGAGAGAGAAAGAGAGAAAGAAAATTCAAAGATATGTTTAGTTTTCTACTATATTTTATATACCACTGATATTGTATACACCCTTCGTACATTTCTCGCACTATACGATAACCTGACAGGTGTATTGATCGAAGGTTGACCGACGCGTAGGAATAAAAGACTAACTAAAGAATAATTCACTGGTCGCGTGGCGTTACGCGTGATTATGAAAAAAAAGAAAACATTAATAAAAATATCACTGACTCACCCTTATGCGTCGACAGGATTACTCTTGACCAACGACGACGTCGTTAATTTTATATATCGTATTTTATTTATTTTACGAATGTCTATATATATATATGTATTTGGGCAGTATATCAGAAGTAGTTGTATACAGTTATACACGTAACAGAGCTGAGCTAGCAGTCAGTCGTTACCGCAGCTACAGTTCAAACACAGTTGGTTAAATAATGTCTGTTCTATAGTTTGTTATTATATAGTTGTCACAACACCGTTATATATTTTTTTGTATACTACTCCGCTCTCTCTCTCTCTCTCTCTGTATATATATATACATATATATATATATCTCTTTCTCTCGTTAAAGATGATCGATTTATATATTTTCTATCTTATTAAATTAACGATCACGTAAACTTGCAACGACTCGACGATAACATATCTGGTTTAAACGTGTGTATATTAAAAATGAATATCTTTCTCGTTATACTTAGGTATACGATGGTTATTAAACCGCGATATTAAACCATCTACCTGTACAAGTCAACGCGTTATACAGTACGCGACGGAGTCACGATATTTTATAGGGATAAAAATATACTATCTTGGTTTTGCGGTATGTGTAAGGTGCGGTCACTGCGACTGCGTGAAACGATGTGCCTGGCAGGTAGATGGAAGCAAGCAGCACCACGGAATCCTGACTCTTCGTAGCCCCACCTCACCTTCCTTATACCTTTGGCTTGCCTTGCCTTTCCCCATACCTTACCTGTACTATCGTCAACGGCGTCGCTTCAAAGCACTCTATTATATATTTCTATCTTTCTCTCATCCGCTGAACGTTCACCTGGATTGAAACGCCCGTGAACGGCGCAGGTCCTCCCCGTCGAGCAGTAGACAACCAATCCTGGCTTTAATCCCATACCTTTAAACCACTATTTTGCTCCTACGCATACGCAACCCGCCCATGACGTAGCAATCTTTAGTGCCCTCAGGAGGGACAAGGATCGGAGTCAGGGAAGGGAGAGAATGTCGCTTGAAATGGCGCGCGAGTTATACTATATACTGCATGGTGCGACTATCGAAAACTTCGAGAACAAGAACAAGAACAAGAAGAACAAGAGGGGGAGGAAATTGTTATTTTCACTCCAACACATATTATGGTATATGGCCGCATTTCATTATGGGTATTATTATGGCGAAAGCAGCCTAAGAGATATTCAGGAGCAAAGATCCATAGCTGATTATCATATGATTAAGGATCGCGGCATCCGAGCGATTCTATAATCACGATGCGCTTCTCTCTTATCTGAAGTTTAACCTAGGAACTCTGAGAGGAACAACCCCTTTACCTCCAACCACGGGGTGGCTCTAATCTGATCAAGATGATCGAGGCTAGCTACCGAGTAGAAATTATATACGATTATAATTATCGACGATCAGCAGCCGTAGCCGCAGCCGGAGCAGAAGCACCGCGCGATGCAGCTTCCCAATAACCTTTTTATCCTCCTCTTCTTCTTCTTCTTCTTCAATCTTTTTTTTTTTTATTTTTATTTCGTATTTTTATTCATCTTCGTCGTCGTATCTTTATCCATATACTTAAACGCGAGCTATATACAAGTCGCCGTCTTAGTTCTGATAAGAACAGGATTTGATAATCGAATTTTCCAACGTTCATTACCCGCAATTAGATTGCAGTATTGGTTAGATAGAGATACGGTGTGCCGATGTGTACAACATGTTTCTCAGGGACGTGTAACTTTAATCAGATTATCGCCAGTTTGATAGAAACTATAGATTACACGGAGAAAAGTATTTCGTGAAACTTTACTGAACTGTTGAACAAAGTTGGGATATAGAGACAAGTTGATGAGTTTTTCACATGTTTGTAGTAATCAGTGACATACTGAACGTTATAAAATACATGACAGTTTGGTAAACTTTGATAATGTACAGTAAAATTCTCATATGAAGAGCGTATAGCAAACTTTAAAAGATTCACGTGAATTATTCCCTTAAGATTAGTTAAAGAATGACTAACGTTGACGAATCATTCTTGTTAAGGAATTGAAAAAATACTCAAAAGTTCCGTAAAGTTTTACATCGATAGGCAGAGAAAAGTTTATTTTCCCTATATAAAACTTTACTGCATTTTAATGAAACTTCTCCCTCCTAGCGCCTCAAATTTTACTGGACAGTTCAGTAAACCGATAGACGTGAAACATTTCGCACCACTCCCGTTCGCTACTAGATGTCTCTGCCGCCTTTTCTTTCTCACAAGCGCTAATATTTCTTCCAGTTAGTATATAAAAGAGTTCCATTTCTATGATATCAGCGATAGGCGTGCGTTTGCGTAGTCTATAAGTATTGGATACTACACGTGTATAGGGTTTACATGTCATCACGACCACTGCGATGCGTTTCATACAGGCGTTAGGTTCGTTCTATAGGCGTACTACTATAGGTTTAGATGTATATATGTCGAACTATGGGTAACAGGTCACCGGTTGAATGTGTATGATTGTGTATCTTTACAAAAGTTAACCGACAGTTCGGGTTTATACCTGAGCAACCGATACAATTTTTTTACTGCACAAGAGCTTACGTTTTACCGAACTGTTCGGTAAAGTTTCATCGACTGTAAGTCATTCATTCATTCGTTTCATGTAAATCCCATTAAAATTTTCTGCTATGTCCTCAATCGCGGTTTACTGAACTGTTCGGTAGATATTCTTTAAAATTTATCAAAATTTCACGTTCTATGCATGAGGTTTTTTTGAATTTCACTTTACTGAACTGCAAGTGAATCTTTACAGAAATGTCCCTATGTCCCAAGTTTACTGAACTGAGTTCGGTAAAGTTTCGCGAAATACTTTTCTCCGTGTATATATACCGCGACAGCCGACCCCCCTGGAGCTCAAGCTCAATCATATATATATACAACAAGATATATCGCTGTATACACTCGAATATACATATAATAAAAATATATATATATATATATATATGTATAGAACCCAATTGCAGAAAAGTTTTTTTCCCTAATTTTTCGTTGAAGAAAAAAAGAGGAGAAATTAAGAAGAAAAAAAAAAAAACTGTTAGTGTGGAACGAAACTGCGAAATATATTAAAAAAGCCCGGATGGTCTGGAACCACTTATACATGGATACAGGCGGTATTATAGTTTCAGGCTATTTTTTAGTGAAATTTTTCTTTTTTTTTTTTTTTTTCTACCTTTCCACATCCTTTTTTCTCCCTTTTTTCTTAGCCCGCCCCATCCCGTTGAAATAATTACGAGGGTTTAGACTCCATTAGGGTGGATAAATTACATTGTTTCTTTGGTAAGTACATTCACCTGCCTACATTCAGCCTGCAGCCCCCGTAACTCTGTCAGACGCACATGGGTTATGGCGTGATCGCTGTAACTCTGTACACCTATACTAGAATAAATGCTACCATGTTACCGGTATATGAGTGAGTCTAACCGGGCTATAAGGGTATATGGGACGAAGAACAACCCGAAAACCAAAGACCGATCTCGAGTCATCGGTACGATGACGCGGCGTAACGGGGTAGCGCCGTAGGGGGCGTGGCGCCCGCTAATGACATCATCGTGACGCAATCATTTCCTTTCAACCGATTATCTCGCGAGGGCTAATTCGCTCTCTTATATACCTACGCATGCGGTGAGAACAATTATTATACTAATATACTAACATATAAGTATAAAAAAAAAAAACCGCCAGGAAGAAACTTGTCATCGTCTCGTCGAAAATTTTCGTAAGAAGTTTTCTTATATACAGGTACGAAGATTTAAGTTCCGAATTCATTCGCGACTACATATGAAGAATTTTCAGAAACGCTTGAGTTTAGGAAATTAAAATTCCGAAAGATTTGAAAATAGTTAATTTTGACTTTTGAAAATCGGTACTTCAACCCGATCTTTCCAAATCATCGTTGTTTTATTTTTATCTTTTTTTTCCTCCGTGTTTATATATCTTAGGATTTTCTGACTGTGAACAAAATAATAAGTGCATATCGTACGCGGTTGCAACTGCATGCAGTAGGTGTAGTTAGGATATATATCCAGCTGCGGCTGCTGCAACCGCGACCACGACGTGGCGCGGCTTATAATGATCCTTGGTTTGCGGTCGAGCCACAGCATCAGTTCTCGGTCCAAAACGCTGACGTACCTTGAGATACGTTATACACCATATATAAACTTCATATGTGTGTATATGTATCTCACGCGCAGATGGTTGTTGTTGGTTTAGCAAGATTATCGATAATTTGACAATCGACTGCGGCCAATCACGGCCATTATACACACGTTACCAAGAGTTTTAACTTCGATATAGTATATATATACAGGTATACACCACGTATATCACATAATGTAAAATGTAACTACAGTATATCAGATCGGAAAGATGGATCTCATTTTTCTCTTTTTTCTCAATTTGTCACTACGTATTATAATAACCACGATATAGAATATAACTCCCCTGTGCAAAATGTTATAATTACTTTATATCATATAGAAGAAAAAAAAAACGAATAAAAGAAATAAAAAAAAAAAAAAAAAGAAACAGTGCAACGAAACATTATATCCAGCTGTCACACGTGTATAGGTATAACTTTTTTTTTTCTTTCTTTCTTTCTTTTTTTTTTATATATAACAAATCATCGTCTATATGTGGGTATCACGCCCGATACCAATCAAGATCCAGCTATATGTTACGCACGTAAAATTTCGAGATCGAATTATGTACAGTCCGATACTTTGGACGCAATTGTATATTGTAAACGTAGTTCTTAGGACATGGACCGACGTTTAATGGCTCTAAGGTATATCTAGGTACAATAGCGACGCCTAGTCTGTTTCTTTTTTCTCCTATATCTTCTGCCTTGCCTCTCTACCACGACCTCTTCTTCTACTTCTTCTACTTCTTCGATGCATCGATGTGAGGCTATAGCCTCAGGGGGAAAACGAACGAGGATATATATATATATATAGTGGGGAGGCTATTTGTACATTCGAACCGCGATGGTTCCTCTTCGACGAACGACGTCGGCGCACCAGGTCCCGCGCGCGAGGAACGTGCACCAAGCACCGCACACCGCACACCGCACACGGTGATTGATGGCGGCAGCCCCCGCGCGGATCCCGCGACTCAAACTCGAGAATCAATTACCTCAGCTAAAAGGTATAACTTAGTGTGGGTAAGCGTGTGTGTATATGGCTTAAACAAACCGAACGACGTGATACCATCTTGTCTGTCTGGTTTTTGGACTAGAGGATCAAAGACGCAGGATTTTTCTACTCCCTTTACCTAATAGGGTCGTCGAAAATTCTATTTATCATTTTTGGTGCTGTACTGCAATAGAAAGTGAAATGAAAATATCACAATTCACAAATCAGTGTTTGATTCTAATGGGGAAACTTCGAAGGGTTTAACTCAGTACTCAAAATTGAGATAAGAACCTGGGGTTTTGGCTAATCTTCTCTCTTTTTTTTTGTATATATTTGGAGACGTCTTGGCCGATGGGAGCATTAAATTAAAAAATGATCAAATCAAGGACTACCCTAATACCTGTATCCTACTCCTTCAGGTATACCCAAAAGACTCTCTGACTTCGAAAAAATTATTTTCAACTTTGCAGTCCGCGTGATCATGGAAACCGCAACAGTCCCTGTCGGCCTCAATGCCTTGTCATTATAAATGTGTGCAGATATAACCATCGTACACTTGCACCTTTCGTGGGTGGCCGTTGGTACGAAATATATCAAAACTCACGAAGTTTGGATGAATTTTTGAAAACAGAAGGAACTTGACTATTAGTATATAGTAGATATATATAAGAGAGGCGCAACGACCCGTGTTAGAAAAAAAAAATGTACACGAGTGTGGGTATACCTATCTCGATTGTACATAAGATGTGTGTGTGTGTGTATATATAGAAATAGGTGGGTATATAACTCATTACCCGGTATAACTTCTGTTCAATCGAGCAGAATAACGAGGTGGAGAAATATGGTAGTAGCTGCAGAACGATCGTGTCCGATGCTATAGAAAAGGCACACAGTAGTTTTATCCACCGCGTTTCACTTCCTTAATTTACCTGATCGTCGTCGTAGTTGTTTCTGTGCTACAAGGGCCCCCCGATCTAATTTCATAGACAATTGGCTTTGTCCTGGCATTCGATTTTTAGTCAGCCATTGATCGACACCTAACGGCAACTTCCGGTCTATAACTTGTTGTTCTATAATATGGATAATGCTCGGTAACGCGTTGTGAACAATGAAAGACGTCGGTCATAATACACCTGTTATAGCCTAACACCTCCTCCACCTCCACCTCTACCTTCTCTTTCACTTTTTCTTCCTCTTATTCTTCAGCTGTAGGGATTAACGATCCCCTGATGCGAAGGTGGAGCGCCGGGATACGAGCCTAGAAGGCGCCAGTAGGTATATAATAAAGGTGGAAACGGTGGAGTAGCTTCTCTCGTTTGGCCTAAACTTTCCCATGCATTAATTCGAAAAGATACACAAACCGCATGATGAATTTGAAAAATATTCATTAGCCTTCGCGCATTCATCATATACAGCTAGCATCGCGGTGGAAGAAGAAGAGGAGGAAGAAGAAGAAGAAGAAGAAAAGCGAGAAAAATAAGGAGAAGAAGTGGCTGCGCCTAGAGCTACGATAATTCTGACCCCGGGTCTGGACCCCGTGCCCACGAAGGAAACCGAATTAGTTGGCAATTTCAAAGGAGAGAAAAAACAATTAGGGTATAGACCTCGGTCGTCGCAGGTGCCTCGTGCGGGATATATACATATATATATTCACCGATAGAGAAAGAGATAAATGTTTGTTATAGCGGGGAACGATGTGGCGGGGAAAAAGGGCGTTATATCTATAGCTGTTGAAGTAAATAAGTAAGTAAGTAAGTAAGTAAGTAAGTAAGTAAGTATAAAGTAGAAATATAGCCGATGCTTCGAATCCCAAATCCCGAGACGAATCGCGTCGAGTGATGTGGCATCTTTCTCGAACGTCGCGGCGTCGGACAAACTCCTACCAATTTCACGCCGACTTATTCTCCTCGACTGATGGTATTAGCTGCAGTAGCTGGCGAAACGAGGATCATCACTAGTGTATATACCTACACCGTGTCTAGTAGTATAGACATTACGACAATCTTGTAAAAGTCCTGTGTAAAACCGTCGTTAAACGCTCGCATCCCCTACTAGACTTATGGTACCATAATATAATGTACAATTGTTTAAATTAGAATAAACGATAATACAGTATATAACGTAACTTGCGTACATCCTGTTCTCAGCTAAAAGAGTACCTTGTTCCTGTACATCCTGAAAAATGTCCATTAGCTTGTTAGCCGGACATATTGATATCACGTGCACTGCATTTCACCCCGTGCGTATACACACACACACACATATACACATACACATAACCGTTATGTTGTAAAATGGGAAACTTAAACTAGCTAACGGGGTGAGCTCGTGCCTATCCTCGCACGTGTACGTGCGTGGGACAGACCCGGGTAGTATACATGGTTAACCGTAGATAATTAGAAAGCCAAAGACCCTAACACACAATACGGGACTAGACGCTAAACGATTATCCCTCAGTAGCTAGCTGTACGAGAAGAACGTGGACAAATGTAATAGAAGTAAGACTAGTCTAATTTTATCGAAGTAATCCTAAACCATTTCTTTAATCTTAACACGTCCTATCCTTATACCTTATATATTGTGAAAAATATCTGGTATCTGAACAGTAGCGAGTAGACTAGAAATATCCTGGTGAATATTGCCTGCGGGGGAGGCAGGCAACCAGGCGCCAAATAACAGGTCTCGTGTTGTGGGGTCCTGGTGATGATGATCGTAGCTTTACCTGTACTACTAGGTATAACATTTTGGGTTTGGTAAAATCGGTAGCCGTCTGTTTTTCTACGCCGTTAGTTTTCTCATCGGCAACGCTATTTAGACGTCGTAAAGTGCACAAGCGTCGCGGTCGTCGCGTTAAGGTATGAGGTATAAGTATAGTTTTATAGATTCATATCTCAGTCTGAATCGGGAGAAAAATATAACTGAAAAAATATAATGAGTATTTTTGCATCGAGCCCCTAGTCGATCTGATTCAATAAAATCGTGACGCGATACAAAGGTATAATATTTAGGTGTGGATCTTTCTCAAAGACTAGATCCGACTGTGGTTTAAAAAGAAAAAAATAATAGAAAAATAGAATTCTGAGATTATAACAAGCGCCCAGGTGCAGCCTGCCCGTGTAATAGAATGAAATACTAGATTACCTAAATAGAGATGAAAAGTGTGTATTTCCACGTATAAGTCCTAAGAGATGCTCACAGGTCTTTGTTTTTGCCGTTTCCGCGGCCGTCGAATAGGTGGTTTTTTCACCAGAGGACCGAAACTCAAGTCGTTACGATTTCCGGCCGAAACTTTTTGCCGAGGGCCTAGGCTTGGCCCATGTAGCATCGTCGTGAATAAAAGCCTAGCGATGATTCTAACTTGAGTATCAGATTTATATAGTGGATAAACGCCCGGAAAGGACCGTAATAGAACGAGGTATATGTTAGGTATATATAAATGAGTATCTAAGGATACATCAACCGCAGAGTATAGGTAAAGCCTGTATAAAACCACAATACGAGGACGTTAGATGTATATATATATATCGCGCAAACTTTGTCCTAATTGCGATTCGACGGGGAAGATTACCGATTCGCCCCGCGGTGGCTCTTGTGGACTGGAGTAAAATCACGATTCGAGCCTCTCGTATCACGGTTCAATCGACCGTATACCCCCGGTAGGATCGCGCAATAAGAAACGGTACCTGCAGCATCAGCGATGAAAGAATCATGAAAGAGTCAAGAATTGAGACAGAGGGATAAATGACTAAAGAAGTAAATAAGTAAAGAAAGAGATCGCCGTTTTGTCGGTGTCCGATTGACCATTCTCAAATTCGTACCTTCTTCTTCTTCTTCTTCTATACGATATACACATTCCCTCCGTCTCCCTATTCTCTCCTCTTTCCACGGCCTATGGTCATCGGTCGGGGGTAATCACGTAAGTGGATCCCTTGGTGAGGTTAAAGCATCGGATATATATCCCTGCAGAGTTGGAGAGGACGTAAATATCGGTGGATATCATACCATGTATATATATATATATATATATATTCATATACCCTTATAGTATATACCTCGGTCATCCCGCATACTTCTTATACAGAGAAACGATAATCTTATGCCGAGGTCCAAGTAAGTAGGTGTATGTATATCCCGCGATCAGATCTTAACCGACGTAGAATATACGATTGGCTATTCGCTTTGTGTATAAGTATGTATGTATATATATATATATATATACCTTACTATAACTAGGCTCTGTAGACAAAAATAATCAAGTGTGATTGCTCGTAATGACCGGGCTAACCTACCCAGCTTAACAAATTATATAGGATTCCGGGTGATAGTACGGCGCGGGCGCGGGCTATGGCTATGGCTATGGCTATGGCGATGATCGATCTGCACCGCGATCGGTTTGAAAAATGAAATAAAAAACAAAAATCTTCTATCCTGTCCTATACGTGAGTGAACACTAAACGAAACCATAAATCGAAATCGTCCTCGTCGCAATAGATGGTTTCTTATTAATAGTAACATAACGTCGATAAAGAAAAACCAATGTAAAACGAACGATTTAACATTATTATAAAATAATCTAAAGCCATGCACACCTGTAATCGGATGTCGAAACACAATTTCGAGTCTTTTTTCGTTTTTCGTATTGAAAAGAAAAAATGTCGAGAGAAGGGTGATATTATAACTAAGTAGTTGTAAGAGTCGTAGTCGAGGAGGCTTGGCGGTATACGTTCGGCATGGCCGAGTATAGGACCCGTAATCTAGGAGTAGGGAGTAATAACGTTTAATTGGATTTTACGACGTCCCGGTTTCATAGTTAATTATAATTGCTACGTGAGGATAGGCGGTGAGGAGGGTAGGGTAGGGTAGAAATGGTAACGTAAGTATCAAGGCAGTACAGTGTTGTGATCGTTTCTTTAGGAGCAGGAGCAGCAATCAAACTGCCTAGTCGCGCTTTATATACTATAATACTAACATGCAGATATCTATACATATATATATATAAAAAAGTAAAATAAAATAAAGAAAAAAATGTGAAATAGCGCGAATAGTTATAGGTATACATATGTAATACCTTGATAGACAGCTTTATGGGTGTATAAGTATAAAGACGACGAGTAATGGACGCCGACCCAACTAATTTTCCATCGGTGCCGCGGCGTCATTATGAATTACAACCACAGACTTCTAATTGTAAACCGACCCGAGAATTTCCACGTTTCAATGCTCGAGGTATATCCTGTACATATATGTTATAACAGTTACATCGTCGGGTCACGGCGTTCTCGGCGATACGCCTTACGTATTACGATCGCATATTACAAATTACCATACGTCAATTTAACTGTGAAACTTATAGCCGCGAATATGTTGCAAAATATGTATGTATATAAAAGGTATAGTTTCATCACATGTATATATATATATGTCGATTATAGTATAGACTATATGAACTAACGATATAAGTCGTAATATAATGTACGAGAGATCGATCGGTGCAGTACCTGTAATCGTTCGCTCACGTAATACCGATAAATTCCCTCGTCGATTATTTTATACCAACGTATATATAAGATTAAAGATTTTCACAGCTCTCTTGCGTGCCCCTATCATGTAAATAGGAATCTGTACCTACACGCTAGAGGCAAATAGATTTTACAACAACGTATGTTAATGACTATACGTGTAATACAGATGTAGGTATATATAATTAATCGAATATATATATATATACCTATTACCTATACGTACATGTATATGTATATGTATATGAATACGACAGCGCGGGCTAATAACAACAACGCAGAATCCCGCGGACGGATCAAATAAAGGACAATCTAGATTCTAGATTAGGTTTTAATTGGTTCGGTTAAACCGCGCGGTCCCGGGTACTGGTAATTACAAATTAGGTGGTGGTCCGCGCGTGGGATCCATCGCTATGTTGATCAATCGATTTCTCAACAGGGGCTCGGCGGACGTTAGGTTTCTTAATATATACGTGTATATATATATATATATATATATATAGGATATCCTAGTTATATATACGATGTAGTGAAATTATAAGATACAATTTTTTCCATGTAGGGTACGTAAGATACTTGATAGTTTATATTTCACACATAATATCCTGCCTTTAGCCACATACAGTAGTCTGTTTGATAACTGCATACACGTATATATGCACCAAGGAATCACATTTTCCTACATAATACATCAACCTTGATCGTATCTGGGTTGTTGTTTAGTACGGCAAAGTGCGTTAAGCCCGTGTCTCGACACAGAGGGTATAGATAACGGCAATTAATGTTACCTCGCGTTGATTAGTAGATCCGCACGCGAGCTTTTCGCTCTCTTTATACCTTATGGTAGTACCTACATACACTTAGGATATAGGATGAGAATTGTTCTATAAAAATGTGTATAGAAATATTATAAAGAAAGAGTTGTTTCTTTTGAGCGTCTAACTCGCTGTGATATACGGTTGCAAAATAGGCGCCAGATAAAGAGAGTAAGAAAGTATAAGAAAGAGAGAAAGAGAGAGAGAGAGAGAGTATTTTAATAGCATTATTAATAAGGTGTCGATTAATCAGCGAAACGGAGCTCTAAGAGCTTTGATAAAAGAGTCTAAAGTAACCGAGAAAATAAACCGCAGAACCCGATATAAGAAAAAAAAAAAAAAAGAAATTTCGAAATATATCCGTATACTTTGGTTATGTTAAGGGGAACGGGATTAATCATGCAAAATAAGTTCGGGGAATCCATTAGTTTCGAGTCCCGGTGACATATGACGCAACTACAAAACTTCGGACCCGTGCCCGCAGTCACGCGCGTTCAAGATCACCTCTCTAGATATAGAAATTTGTGGTCTTTAACCACAGCTAGGGAGAACCGGGGGTATATATAAATCTCATATACCTATATATATTGTTTAGTTTAAAAACGATAGAACAATTATTTTATACAACCATATCTATGATATATTAGACCCTGATATATATTCATCTCTTCGTGATATCGCGAACCGAAGTACGCGGGCACGTGTCGCGGTATAGGTATTGGTATATAAACGATAATTTTTTAATGGATTCTCGGAATCGCTGTTTTTTTTAAATAGACCCAAGCCAACAAGCGCAGTCCGGTTTTCATCGTGATCGTGTATATATATATATATATATACAAGGAGAGAAGAAGAGAAGAGAAGAAGAGAAGAAAAAAAAAAATGATTGAAAAGAAAATTGATTCAATCATCTGCAGCGGATAAATTGTACAAAAATTTAGCCAAAACAAAAAAAAAAACAAAAAAACAATGATTGGGTAATTTACTTCATTCAAATAGTTCAGAAACAGCTCATTGCGTTAGACTTCGTAGAGCTGGAGCAAACTGCAAGGACCTCGTGGTAGATTCAAGTTGTAATAGGTGGTTGAAAGTGGAGTAGAGGGGCCTCGGTTTTTACTTCTGTCTATTTTGTATTTTTTATTTTGTATTTTTTTGTTTTTTTAATTTATTTTTTTGTTTTTCTGATGAAATTTTAATCGAGTCGAATTACGTGACAGGTAGATCGGTTCTTGCACGGGTACAGCGTTACGAATTCCATCACATCTAAATCAACAAGTCACAAGGAGGCGAGTTCGCGTCGCGCCAACTTCCGTTAGGTTCGTGTTTTGTTATTAAAATTTACCGTGAAGCTATACGGTCTGCCTGCGCCGTTTCTTCCCTAAGGCGTGTACCACCAAGCCATATAGGCATATATCACGAATAAGTTTGAGAGAGAGAAAAAAAAAAAACAAAAAAAACTCCCCGATCTATATATCACAAACGATATATATGTAATTTGAAGAAACGAAAAGGAAAAAAAAATGAAATATTTTATTCTTCAGATTGTCGCAAAAAAAAAAAAAAAAAAAATTCACTAACTGCTATAATTTCTCTGCAAGAAAGTTGCCGAATGACCCTAATATGGACACAAATATCCCCGCAATATATACCTACGGTAAAGGTAAAAAGTACGATTCAAGTTTCTTTCCACCCCCCTTCAAGTTCTGTAGTATACAATTTAATACCTTATATAGAATCATGTAAGAAATCATATATATTTATGATTAGAAAAATGTATATATCGGAACGTAGTCCAGAATCAATATAGGTATATAATTATGGTCAGGTTTAATTGAAGTAAGATTAAATTAAACATTATTCCTATATATATATATATATTTATCCAAGGGAAAAACGAGGAGATCTACGATCGAATCGAATTAGAAATCGATGAGAGAAGGTAAAAAAAAATTGGCAAAAAAAGACGGAAGAGATTACTGCATATGATATGTAGTAGTATATGAATTTGTATAGAATTTAAAATCTAATTCTAATTAATATTCATCCGTAAGTATAAATCGAGAGTTGGAGGTAGGTAAGCATAAACTCACTCATTGGAAAACCTCGTTACACTGAGCACCTGACGGCGGGCGGTATAATTTCATTCTCTCGACTAGATTGACGATGTTGAAGAACAACTCGTCCGGCTCGTCGCGATCCGGGCGGAACTAATGACAAAAAACTATTGCCGGCTGGTACAGCTAGTTCGAGGGAGGGCTCTATATAGTTATACAGTATTATAGTTTATATATATAGGTATATAGGTATAGATATCTGACGCGCGACGTAATCGCGAACCGGAAGGATCAGTCCGATCTATAGCGGTCTTGAGATCTCTATAGATCCGTGGGGACGGCCCCGTTGACTGCAGAGCTGCTACAATGCGGAATGGGAAATTAGATGAACAATAATATTCATTATTATTATTATTATGATTATGATTATCATTATTATTATCAATATTATAGTAAAAAATGAAAATAAAAATAAGAAATGGAGAAAGAAAAAGAAAAAGAAGACGAGGATTCGGTCGCCGCTAATTACACGATCGCGATCGATTGGTTTTTCTTAAATCCTGATCCGACGATCCTCGGCGCACATCGATTGGGGACGAACAAGCGTTATATACCTATACCAACACCTACTCTAATATATAGTGACACCTGGAACTTATTATACACGATGACCGCGACGGCAGTCAATTCGTTCCTAAATTAACTCTCCGAACCATATAGCGTCGCACGATAGGTATAGGTATAGGTACATACCTTATATACAACGGGGACGATCAGGTTTTCCTTTAGTATACACGAAACGGCAGCTCGACAGATTGTATTAAAACCTTATATATATAACAAAAAAATAAAATAAAAAAAAAAAACAGTAAAAGAAAAAAAATGGAACTCGTGTTTCCCTGCACTTCCAAGCTTTACATATTGTATTATACTATGTATATATTATATCCTCTCTACGTATGTAAGAGAAAAATCTCTGTACCTAAACAGATCTCTTTCATGGAGATTAAATATGTAGTATGCGAACAGGTGCGATTTTATAGATATTAATAATAATAATAATAATGATAATAATGATCAATTGAATCGGCAAATATATTGATGTGTCATAAAAATAATCTATTAATATTAATAATATAGATAGAAATTTGTGTGTGTTGCGATCGTGTATAGTGTATAAACTACCGATAGCTTTTGTATAATGTAATATAATCGTTAATTCGTTGTAGGCGTAGGAGGAGAAGAAAAAAAAAAAAAAGAAAGAAAAATATAGAGATAAAGTAGGAAGAGGAAAGAGAGGCTGGCGTGGATCGACGGGTCCCGATGAAACTCAATTCATAGGAATTTCACGGTTGCTCGACTCGCGTCGAGATATTCTGCTGCATAACGCGGACTGAATAGAAATTAATTATTTTCGGAAAGGTATAAGATAGAAAATAAGTTTTTAAGAATAGAAAAGAAGGAGGGGGAAGAAAATAAAAAATAAAAAATAAAAAAAAAATCAGAAGAAGAAGAAGAAGGATAAGACGACGAAGAAGCGGAAGAAATTCGAGGGGATAGAGAGGGAAGCTGTAAGCCAGGAAAGAGCAGAGAAGAGAAGAGAAGAGAAGGGCAGGAAAGGAAAGGAAAGGAAAGGAACGGAACGGAACGTCTCGTTTGCACAGCTACGACTCTATAACATCTCTCCGCTCTCTAAATAGCATAACACTGATCCGTATAGAAGAAAACCCTACGGAGTAATCGCTTTGTTCACGACTAACCCCCGTCTTCACGCGGTTGAGTAAGAAAAGGGAAAGATACAAACTCGATCTTATATCGAATCGATTCAAATCAAACATATAGATTAGATCGATGTAGGTAATTACGAAAGGGTCAACGTACAAACATATATGTGATAATAGTTTCGTGGCTTTTTAATTGGCATCATACCACATGGTCTTTATATATTCATATATATATATATACATAGATGTATATAGAAAAATTACATATATCTACACGCACGTATAGACTTTGGCGGGCTATGTGATCGTTGCTAACGAGGTGAACGCGGACGGTCCTGCGGTTGATTTTTTGATACCCGATTACACCGCATTGGCTCTCGTTTTATTGAGTCATATATCATATCAGGCCGAGCTCGAAAGATGCTGAGGGGGGTTCCTCGTGTGGATAGTAGGTAGAGGTAGGCACAGGTTATATATATACGCTTGGAATATGCTTTGTTCTAAACGGAGGATCGAGCTTTAATTTTTTTTCCATTTTTTTAATCATTTTTCTTCATCATACATATCTGATTTTTGCGGATTTTTGCACAAACATATTTCGCAAAGCAATAAAACTATACACGTAATGAAGAAGGAAAAAAATTGAGCTTAAAGATTTGGACCAAACGAATTCCAATAAATAACTAAACAAAGCGATATTTACATTCGTTAACGAGCTGCTGTAAGATATTTACATTTTTAATAACGTAAGGCGCGCAAGCCCCGTCGTCGTCTGCGAGGGTGATCGCGGTACGAGAATAAAGAATAGGAAGAATAAGATTCGACCGAAAATCTCCACCCCCGATAACCATTTATTAGTCCTAATTGACCGAGAGGAGGGATCGTAGCTTGTTTACATTTTTGTTAGACCGAAATTTAATTAGGTAAAAATAAAAAAAAATAAAAAATCCCTGTTATTTATTATCCGGTTCACGTACGGCAAATGGCGATTTCTTTTATATATATATATATATACACACTCCTTATACCCGAATACGATATAGGTATATATAATATTCAGTATATAGCTTCAGGACGATACAAGCTCGTCGTATTTTCCCTCTTCTCTTAACTCTTACATATACATATAGGTACATATACCTATATGTATATAATAGCTAGATGTCTCGAGGGTTAATATAATATCGTTGAATAAATGATCGTAATATATTATTTATGTATCCGTATAGGATATTTGAATAATAAAAGCAAAAAACAAGTACTAAGAGAAAAGAAGAAAAAAAAAAAAAAATTCATCTAGAATTTCTGTTCAATACTTATACATTTATATATATGTATGTATCAATGTAGGATATATTGATAAACGAGTCCATCTCAATTCAGTAGTAATATTATTATCCATAGAATTGCGTGACGTATCTATATATATATCTGTATACTAACCGCGGTATTAGCGAATTGCACCATTAATCGCTCGATCGGAGCAGCCGGTACGTAAAGTACATACATACTTGGCTGTAACATGCATAAGAAGAGACTGGCGCTTCCATTAGGAGCAAGTAATTGCTAATCGCTAATTACGAACTGAGGGAAGGAGGTAGAGACCGAGGGTCGAATAAGGCACTCGATCCAATTAACTCCTATACAGTATTAAATGTACGGTATATATATATACCTAGATGTGTATAAAACGGAGCTATTATAGGTAAATACATACATGTACCTGTGATACAACGTACCCCCCCCATTACAATATCCGGCACCCCTGCAACGGATGCACCGTATTTAACAATTCTTTTATATATATATGTATGTGTATGTATGTATTTATATACCTATACGTATATTGCAATTATTATTATTATTATTATTACATATAGATTCGCGGCAATTTAACCGACCTAACGAACCTGATCCTGGTTCAATCAGCGGTTCGAGTCCTTTCGGACAAAATAAACGGTTTTTTTGTTTTTTTTGTTTTTAATAGTATAGAGGAAACTGAAAGTTGCGGAGTTATATACCCGATAAAACACAATTATAGAAACTTATGTTGCACTTGTAAACTCGAAAATTGATTTCCCACAATCTGCCGCAGAATCACATACGAGTATATAAATTTTATCGCAGTTATATCTTGACAAAGAGTGTATATATATATATATATATATACAACGGAGAAACGAACCTCTAAACGGAGTTGATTTATTCGCGGACCTTCGCGTATACTATCGAGGATGCAGTAGACGTTTTCTGCAATTAGGAGAATTTTACGATCACCATACGTCGTTAGAATCTATACATACATAAAAAATTTCTGTATACATATAAGTATAATATACATATGCCAGAATGAACGAAAATTGATTGTTGAATATTATTTTTAAAAACACTTATCGCGGGTAGATAGGTATATATATAGAGGTTATAATACACCAAATATGAAAAATGAATTGAATAGAATTCGAACACCGTAGACATAGGTATTAATTAATTATCACAAAGAATTTCATTACCAAGAGAAAAACAATCTGAACGGAGGAGGTAAAAAAAAAAAAATTGAAAGATCATCAATCACTAAAATTCAACTTTCCCGGCATGCAGAGTGTGAAAATAAATATGTCCTAGTCCTTGACACACGCTCTAGTTTATAACCCTTGAGAATAAAATAGAAAAAAAATAAAAATGTTTAATTTAAAAAACCGCATGGCATATTTTCATCCCCAAGAGTAATGAAATAAAGTTTCATTATTACGATATTTGATGGGGAAAATCCCGAAATCCACTCTCTAGTGCAGAAGCGGATAAATATGTATAAATATGTATATATATATATACACCGCGCGCATCATCGTAGTCGATCAGTTTGATTTGATTAATCGCTGGCACGTGGAAGCGAAATAAACTGATTGTAATTTCAAAAATATTGTATACATACACCTATACGTTGAGTCTGTTTCTTTGATCGAGTAGCAGCTATCTACACGTTGTATAATAACGGGTAATTACTTATCTTTTCAATTACTCGAGCCCTGCCGTCAACACCGATTATACACCTTCATAGTAGTAGTAGTAGTAGTAGTAGTAGTAGTAGGCATAATATATAGTATAATAATAGAGAGCACATAAGAATACTAATACATCTTTTAAAAATGCTACTTTTCGAATTCGTTATATGATCACAAACTAATCAGAAAATCATTAGGTACCCCCAGGGGGGTACGAGAGTCGAGTATATCGAAGACGCAAAATTTTCATTCGGTAAATAGTTTCGACTTAAGTTAAACGAACGGATGTAAGGAAATTATGAAACGAGTATTAGGAAGAACCAAAAATTTTGGAGAACAATACTTCATGAAGAGGGTAAAAAATTATTTCTTGATAAAATTGAAATTGAATAAGACATAAGCTATGTAATATGTATGTACGCTTGTCCTCAAAGGATTAATGCGTTTTTAATTTGACGCAATTTTGATAATTAATAACACTATGTGTATAAGTATGAATTAAGTTTTTCCTATGTCCCATGAACGTGTAAGTACACATGGCAATGATACAAAGATCTCGAGATGCGGTACGATGATTCAAAGTCTGGGCATACATGCATATAGATCGTAATCTGCACAGAGGGCGGAACGCTGCAGGTACTGTATAACTATTCATGATTCCATGATTCCATGATTCCATGGTATGTGAGTTGTATAAGAGTTAAGATTCGCATATATATGGAATTTGTACAATTTATGAGAAATCAATCGTATAATAGTTATTATTTATAGACAATAAGGGGTAAATATATACTCGTGAGTAATAATTTCTGAATAAATTTTACCTGGTGTCAAAAGAGAGCGTTCTTCTTGCTTTTGTGAAAAGTCCGAATCCCCAACATCAACGAGACTTCGAATACTAAAAACGCTCTTTGCGACACGAGTCTTTTGTATATCCGGGGGTACGGGACCCGTACCGTCGGGCGGTCGTCGTTGGGTTGTACTCAAATCCATGATCCTAACTCGCACAATAATTATATGTTAAACGCGGATTAACCGCGAACAATAATATATTATGTTATATTAGAATCTCGGTGTTATCATGTACAACACCCGTCACTCTCCTCTACATGCATACGCGTAGATATATATTTGTCAAAATTCACTTTATATATACCTTAATTCGTGTACATACATGTGTGTGTATATATATGTATATTTATATATACAAATATTTATATGTAAATATAAATAAATATTTGTCAATAATTATCAGTGACTAATTAAACCTGAATCCCGAAGTCTACGTAGTTCCACCGTCTTTATAACAATACTTGTTATTATTTAAGCCGAAATGATAGCGTAAATCATTTAATTGATTCTTGTCACACCTTTCACAATACATTATTATAAAACATCGGCGTTATCACCGTTCCAGCAGTTTCTTTCCTATTTTTTTGTTTGTTTTCCGCGTGTGTGTGTGTAAATAAATTGATATACAAAATAAGTTTGTAATGATTATAATATTATTATTCCGTCATTCAGATTATATAAAATCACGTTATTTATTTATTTAATTAATTAATTAATTAATTATTCAATTATTATTAGCACACTATTTTGTTCGAACAATTGGATGTATATTAATTAATTGCACTGCTGGATTATGGGTATCGCAATTTATGAAAGAACGTAGTTTATAGGAAGTTAGCTACGTCCGCACTTCGGCACGTCTATTGAAATAGTGAAATACAAAAGAAATTCTATACACACACCGCCGGCGTTCATGTAAGACTAATTTATTGAATTACTATTTGTCCTACTATTACCCTACAGTTAGTTTCTCTGTAATGTTGCCATTACATTACACGATTTACGAGAACCGCACACACGAATACATAGGAAATCAGTATACATCATATACCAAAATCGTAAACACCACACGTAGAGTCGTCGTCTATAGTATACAGGTTCGTATTTAAGAAGCTTACAGTAATTATTTAAGCACACAATCACCTTGGTTATTATTTAAACTTTCATCAATATATTGTATGTTTTTTTATATAACTGTGTCCCACGTATGTATATCTATTTCGTATTATAAAATCACGATAATCGATCGCAAGATAGAAAAATAAAACAAAAAATTGACTAATTTTCAAAAACCTGGTTCACAATTATTTCTTACACTATATAATAACATATATACATATGTATTCCGGCTACATAATATTAGAAAAGAAAGTAAGTAAGTAAGGAGAAAAAAAAAATGATATTCACGTTATTTTATGTATTAAAAACGCGAAATTAAAAACGACCGGCGATCGCGAGCGTGTTATAAATGACAGGTGAAGTAGATGAAAATAAATAAAAAATAAAAAAAAATTATTTTTTAAAATTTGATCCTGTTTTTTTTTTTTGTCTTCTGCTTCTTCTTCGTTTTTTTTTTCAACTTTTTTTTCTACCCAAAGTGTACAGGTATGGTTATAAATATAATATACGGGCGCTGCGGGCGAACGCGTGTCGCGGACTCTACTCTCGATCCGAAGGGAATGTGCGCGCGGGCCAGGTGGACTCGCAATCAGGAACGGTGTTCCTTCTTTGCCCTGCCTTGGTTTGGCTTGGCCTGGCTTGGCTTGGCCTGGCTTGGCTTGGCTTGGCTTGGCTTGCCGTGGCTTTGCCGTTGATGTTGCTGCTCCTGGTGCTGTTGCTGCTTCCTCCTCCACCTTTGTCTCGCGGTACCGCGACTCTGACTCCGAGGTAGGTATCAGGTAAAAGCCCTCCTCCGCAGGTAAACGCCCAGGTTATAACTAACACCGATCTTACAAAATGGCGATACTTTTCGGCTACGCCTACCAGATCGAACAAATTTACCTGAATATAGGGTGAGACTCGTGGCATAGGGGACCCAGAACGTGGGGTTGAAGACTACACCCTTTATTCCGGCAGGGGTAATATACATGGGCTTTCGGATACACGCGGAATACAATCCCATCGTTAAATTTCGATTTCGATTTTCACCGATGAAAGAAAAAAAAATGAAAAAAAAAATTTATTCACGATTGAAATATAAAGATATTGAAAAATATGAAAAATATATGGAAATTGGAAAATATCCACGGACGAAATATGAAAGAATTTCAGGTGATTTCTATCGACGCAAATACTCACGTCATAGCAAAAAAAAAAAATCGTGTATACGATGTTTTATTATTTTTTTTCAAATTTCAAGACGAAAGATGACTGCGATTTCTCCTCAAAATTCATAAAATAAAAGTACCTGTATCTACATGGCGTATTCATATAAATCGATGTCACATCTCAATATTGAAATCTATTAATTAGGTTATTAATTACATAAGCTTATATAGTACTGTAATTTTCTGACTACACACTGGCATTCGAATCTCCAAAACGACGTGTATAGTAGTACAACCACATGGTCAAGATTGTCTCAAAATATGAAGCGCTATCTGTTGGAATATGGTCTTTAAAGTTCTCTACTATACTGTGTTAAAGTCCGTTTACCAGCTGTATTCAATTTTCACGGTTGTTATACCGACTTGTGGATATATATATATAAATCGTATTACCTAACACAAAGTGTGTTAAGTTCGTTAAAGTTTCAACAGACGGCACCACTGGCCGGGGATATACTACATAATCGAAGTGTGTAGGTATATGCCATGGTTCGTTGACCTTGATGTGACGAGGATATTTTTGAATAATTAAATCGCGGGCTAATAAATATTGTTCAAATATTCTATTAATTAGAAATCGAAAAGAGGAAAAAAAAAAAAAAGAAAAAAATGAAATGAAATAAAATAAATTAACCGGAAGTAAGTCGACTATGCAACGAATAAATATAAGGTACGATATAATTAATCAGCTGATGTATTAAATCTACAATATGAATATATTTGATCCGCATATTTAATAATTACCTATATATAATACCGATATGCATTTTTCTATAGACACTGGTGCAGTATAACTGCATAACGCATATGTATAATGCATTGTCAAAGAATATAAGATAGGATAAAGAATTCGCCTACACCCACAAGGATACGTATCGGTTATAATTATGCGCTTTGGCCATACTCGGCGAACAATCGACACCCGCAAGCGCAAGGCTTGGCTCACAATCAGAATCGTTAATGTCTCAACGTGATTGGGAATTCGATAAGAAAGCAGAGGTGATACTGCTGTTGGATATACTAAACTAAGAATACGTATGTATGTATGCATGCATACTTCGTTAATCGGAGTAATAATCCGAAATTGCATATATATACTATACATAAAAGTGTCAAAATTTATTTTATCTAATTCATTATTTATTCATTTGATGCATCCTCGACAAAGGATACCTGGACTCCCTTTTTCCCCGTATCTCGATCTTCACCCACGCGTCTGTCTACCCTGGTGTTTCAGGACAGAGGTGCAGCAGGGCGGGGCGCGGTGAATCTCGATCCTTGTAAATTGTCGCGCGGCTCGCGCAACCTGTAGTCAGTTCGTCGTCGACACTTCGACAGTTAGTTTCCTCTATATCGCATGTGTGTATTTTTTTTTTCCCTCCGATCACGATCGATTAATCAATAAGTGAAATTAATCAAGCGATATACTATACGCCATCGTATCTCGTCATTAAATAGTATCTTTATTTATCTCTCTCTCTCTCTCTCTCGCGTCTAATTGATTTTTTTATTGTCGATCAACCGGTTGTCGAATCGTCGAAAATTTAAAAAAAAAAAAAGTTAATCACATCAGTGACAAAGAATACATTCTATATCACAGAACGCACCGAGCCAACTTATATGTGACTTTAATGTGAACAAGAAAAAAAACATGTGTCACAGAATCGTGGATTGACGGTGAGTCGTAACTGTTCAAACAGTATCTGGAGTCTAGACCATTATCGATATTAAACTACCATAAGGGTTTTAAATTTCTTATATACACTCGTGACTAAACAGATAGCAATTCACCTGTGCGATATTATACCCCATATAGATATGTAAGTGATTCGATTATTCAAGTGTAGTCTGAACCTTATCGTTAACTCTGGTTCGAAGTAAGTTATTGGAACGATTTATACGGGAAGAACAGTCACCGGTTACGTCATGATCTTGTATGGGGGGGAGGGGGGAGGCTATTGTTTCCATGAATTGATGAGAAATTTGATAGATAAATATAGAGGGAAGTGTGTTAATAACTAATCGAAATAATGCGCGGATAAATACAGTCTCAATTATAGCCTGAAGTAAAATTTTTTTTATATAAATAAATTCGGTGTTATTTGAGATCTAGATTAAATTACCTCAACGATATCAGCTAGTGGTAATCTTATCTCTAAACTCGCAAAGCGCGTATATACCACGAATGGAATCTCCGCATATTATCGGACACGACTCAATACACGCGAGTTTATAGCAAAGTATAATAGTGAGATATGTATAATAATGAAAAGAAAAAATACGAATCTAGAAATGAAAAATAAAAAAATTCCCATATTATACGTCCGTAATCGTTGTATGATAATAATTATTATCATTATCTATGTGTATAGGGAAAGAATCTCTCCGTTTAATTTCCCCACCTTGTTTGTCAGCGAATAAAATAATAATTATCACGTTATTTAATTAACAACATCCGTAAATAAATTCATATAATAATAGTGGATATATATAATTGACCATTTATTCTGTAAACAAAATAGTAAAAAAATAAAAAAATAAAAAATATACACACAAACGCGTAACCTAATGATCTATTTTTAAACGTTACGACGCCTCTTCTACTATCGCTCTAGCTCTCTTATACTATACGATCTCGACTCATCTCTACTCTCCTCTACTCTCGTAAGAGCGGGGAATTGTAGTAAAGAGCAGCTAATTCTATAAGTACGATCTTAGTGTATGTATATCCACGGTGTATTAAGCAGCTGATTATATAACACCCTACGGCGTTTACGATATGTTCATTTAAACTCCCCGTAGATCTCCTTCGACCATATGAAAAATACGTATATAAATAAATAATCGCGAGCTTAAATTTAATAGCTGGCAATTGGCACCGAAATGGTATTCCTAATCGGCGATAACGATAAATTATGAATACAAACACGTACATACGTTTGCCAAATGCAGTTCATATATACTTATACCTATAGACAGACACGTATAGAGGTAATAATTCCATAGATTTTTATATATCAAATAATTTTTATTTGAGAATCGAGTTAACCGGACGTGTGGGAAGGCTCGCGTTTGTTCGTCCACAGATACAACAACACATTGACCGTGTTTTGCGTGGGAGAATTTATTAAGGCGTTGGTACTTGGGGTATAGTGAGATGCTGCCGTTGATGCAGCTGCAGCATAATTAACTATACGTTACATACGCTTTATTTCCCTATACATAACTGAAGTTTGATATATATATATTATATAAAATCGCTTGGTAATTTCTATAAGAGTTATGAAAAAAAAAAAAAATTAAATAAATAGATAATAAAATACGCACGACGACGTATGTAACTTGACGGAAGGGCGTCGATCGGTCGTAGGAAGGAAGTGGCTTTTCTTGTCACGGAAAAATGAACATTGACAAACAGTATGGATGTGTTTATACGAATGATATTATTAACAGGAAATTTCCTTCATAATATAAAATATTTATCAAGATTCTAAGTATAATCGATGTGATGTAGTACGCCTATATACCACTGCGGGATTAAATAGACGTACATTTAATACACTAAGTTGTAAAACACGTATACACATGTGTTACACCGTGTACTGAGAAAATTCAACCGTCATTCTCTCTCTTTGTAATTATCCATTCTTTAATTATCCCTCCCCTCCCCCCCGTTTCATTCTCGTTGATAAAGACGTTAGTCACGCTCGGGCTAAATTCCATGTCGCGTGAGGCTACCGATTAAAGTATAATATGCATACTACACAATATATAATATATAGTATACAGTAATATGATAAATAATAATAGTAATAAAAGAAGTAGAGAAATATTCGTATTTTTCTTCTTATACCCTCCTTGTATGATATATATATATTGAAGAAATTATATACACGAAGCGATACGATATAGTCCGACGAGGCAATTAGTACAGTAGATAATACGACTCATTCGAGTCGACTATTCGACGACCCTTTTATCATACCACGATGCACTCTTTTTACACATATAATTATATAGTTTTCCTTTGACGGTCGCAGTAAGACTAGCATTCATTCGTTTATTCATTCATTCATTAATTCATGCATTCAGTAATTATCTGTAGCTGATATAAAACTGTTTAGGTACGATGTAGCCGCGACACAGAGAGATATAAGTGCAGAGTGAAAGAGAGAATAATATTCGGAGAATAAATACGACGAAACGGTCCTTTATGATAACGGATACCAAATAAACCAACGCAACGCAACGTAACGTAGGCGAGGACTTTGAAGAAGAGAAACGGTCTCTCATGCAATGTGCGTTGGAAAGGGATCTGACGGTACGTATATATTGGGTGTAGGGTTCGAGTGGATTTATATAGAATTAGAATTATACAACGAGACGACACGACCTACCCGAATACTACATTACATCCGCGGCATTGATGACTGAGAAAATATTTATATACGTATAAGTATAAAAGAACTCTCGGATTCGATCTACTTGAAATTCTCACCGTGATCATTGTATTTTTAGGTAGAATAGAAAAAAAAAAAAAAAAAAAGGGATACGCTACGTGGATTCATTAATTCGTATAACTTCTAACGATGTAAGAAGAAAACGAGATGTAGAATTATTGTGAGATAATAGGAAATTTCTCGCGTCGGGACTAAGAACCACGGTGTTGGACATATAAGACACGGTAAGAAAAGGTCGGTTTCTGATTGTCATGCGACGCGGGGCGCCGCACACGCTGTGAAGACGGTATATACTCAATGGTTAGTCGCCGGATGCACAACGAACGTTACATGCATATACCTACACACATTCTCAACTACGTATGTGTATCTTATACTACAGCTGTTTACAGGGCCGGCTGACGATCGAAAATATTGTCTTTTAATTCATGTTTCAATATTTAACTCGTCTTTGAATAAATGATTTTTTTCTCCAATTTTTGAACACCGGAAAGTATCTCAAATTTTATTGTTTTTGGCTTTATATCTGTGCAAAGTTCAATAATCGATAAACCTGATCACTATTTACATCGCGATATTTCTATCCTGCGGTTCCCGACCCTGGATGTATCTAGTATCTAGTCAAGCGCGCCCCAATCTAATAGAGCCTCTAATTTTTTTCTGACAATTAACTCGTCGCTGACACTTTGTTAAACATTATCGCTGCCTCCGGGTCTCCCGGTTCTAGTGCACAGCCTGTGGCGCCCGCATTCGTATATGATATGATATGATACATATTTATATTACAAGTATTAAAGCGAGTAGTCGAGGCGTCCTGACACACGTGCCTTTTAATCGCGTATCAACTGCCTTAATTGTAGTTATTAAAACGCGTCTCCATTCTTCCGGCGCCGTACCAAACGATATTATAATGCATATAATAATATGTATGGAAAATAGTGTGAGTTAATTGAATGGTGAATAATCTAGCGTTAGAAAGGGGTAAGAAATTCAAGTAAATTTCTTTTTTCATACATGTTAGATATTTTTTTTTTTGTTCGAAAATTAAATTCAAATAATGTAATCCTCCCTAATATCCACGCGGAGAAATGATATGAATAAATAAACTAGAAACGTTAGGTATAAATTGGAGCTGTTTAAAAGATAAGAACTACGGCGCGCATCATACATGCGGAGAGACAGGAAACGTAGATTGAGGGACACGAGCGAGTCTAATGAATTGGTTTCGCGAAGGCGCGGCTGCTATGATGCGAGATATTATATTATACACTTGATACATAGATGCAGTGAGTAGGTGGGCGCGAACTTTCATCAAATAATTCGTTAAACGAAGATAAATTACACATGGTTGTAAATTAGTTTAGCGATTACGAGTTTCGATAACTTCATATAATTATTATTATTTTTTTTGTTGACACTTACCAATGAAATGTCTATAGTATATACTTTTTTCATTTTTCAGAAGAAGCTAACATGGTGTCTAGGATTAGGCCGATAAAGGTCACCGCAGTCGGTGACGGTATGGTCGGAAAAACTTGCATGCTTATCACCTACACGAACAAGAAATTTCCAACTGAATACGTGCCTACAGTGTAAGGAAAATATCATTCTAAATAAATTGAAATTTATCCTTAGGAAAAAAGGAAAGGAATTCAAATATACCTTATGAAATGATCTTCATTATCGTTTGACCATATACAGGTTCGACAATTACGCGGCTAACATATGCGTCGATGGCCAGGAGTTCAATATGACACTTTGGGACACAGCTGGTCAGGAAGATTACGAAAGGCTTAGGCCTCTCTCCTACCCAAGCGTAAATATAAAAGCTTTTAATATATGAGGGATGGATTAATTAAAATTTGCTTGATAAAAACTGTTTAACAACAATATACACTGTTTCAAATTCACCGCTCTTGAACTCTGATAACGATCAATTTTTATTTTTTTATTTTTTACCCTATTTTTTTTTTTTTTTTTCACATTAATTAAATTATTTCTCTTTATATTTCAGACTGACTGTTTTCTGCTATGTTTTTCCATAAGTTCTCGTAGCTCTTACGAAAATGTAGCTAGCAAATGGTATCCAGAGATAAAACACCACTGTCCAAACGTTCCCATCGTATTGGTCGGTGAGTTTGGAAAATATACATGTATACGAAAATTATACTTCTGTTGATATATATTTTATCGTTTATAAAAACTGACCGATATTCAGTGTACACAAAAAACAAAAAAAAAAATTCTTTTGGTTTTATCTTCCATATATACTATATATAATATATATACTATATATAAATATACCATATATTTTGTTGCATATAGGTACCAAAGGTGACTTGAGAAACAATGAAGATCTCGACATAATAACACAGGCTGAGTGTAAGAAAATGAAAAAAAAAATCAAGGCTTTTAGATATATAGAATGTTCAGCTGTACAGCAAGAGGGTCTGGAAGAAGTCTTTATCGAAGCTATAAGAGCTGTTTTAAAAAAACCAACGACCAGAAGGTTCTGTGGTATTCTTTGATTTTATATCATATTCATTTAACACGTTCAGCGTTATTTCTACGATATAATAATAATTATTGTTATTAGATTTACATTTATTATTATTATTATTATTATTATTATTATTAATATTATCGAAAGAGTTCAATCTTCAAAGTCTCTTTATATATATATATATATATATCGCTACGTATGCGGAAAGAAAAAATAAAAACGAAATTGTAGCCAAAGACTTCTTCCCGACAAACCCTGCCCGTATATATGATATGTATATCCACATACCCATGTGCCTTTTCTGTACAAAATATAATAATACTGAATAAAGAAATTTTGTGAAAAAAAACAAAACTCAAATATAATGAAAAAGAATTTATCCCATCACTATTATTCCTATTGATATTATTAACATTAAATTAGGAGAGAGAAACGTTGTTAGTTACTTATTTTTTGTTTGTTTTTTTTTTTTTTCATTTAATTTCTTACGAATCTGTTTATTAGTCACAATGTTTCAGTTTTATATCTTGTCTTATAATTAATAGCTAAAATTAAATAATATAGAAGTAATTACGTCTTTGTTTGTTTTTTTTTGTTTTTTTCTCTTTCATTTATTACTTCATCGACCAAACGCCCCGTCGACAACTGGCGTTACTTTTTGTTGTATTATTTTACCATAGCCACCCCTGCCGCCGTCAAAATCAGACCTGTATTCGTCCCTCACCTGGCAATCATTGAAGAAAAATATAAAAATAAGAAAAAATAACAGAGATTTTTCCTCTTTAGAGATCAAAGAAAATTTATACATGTAACTTTTTTTTCTATTTTTTTTCTTCTTTTTATCATTATATCTCACCTGACCACCTGTCTTGCCTCGACCATATTGTCTGCCTTCGATGAAACCCGCGTCCCAATCGGTACGAATAATTCTATCATCCAAACGAGTTCCATTAACATATCTCATACAGTGTTCTGAATCCTGTCTCAAATAATATTCAACGAAACAGAAACCACAGGGTGTTTTCTTGTACTTGTCCAATCCCATTATTATTCTTCTAATATCACCGCATTTTGAAAATAATTCGTATATCTGTTCCTCTGTTGTGTAAAACGACAGATTACCCACGTAGAGAGTTGTTGAATTTCTCAAAAGACGATCTTGTTCGATTCTCGATCCCTGGTAATGAGAAATTGATATAAAGAATTCAAAATCTTGACCGTTTGTCGAAATCTAAATTCTCTCGTTAAGTTTAACCGAGAAAAAACAATAGAAGACTAACGACATTCAAACGATGATTGATTTTTAGGTTATGGAAGAACTTTTATTTATACCTTGAAATGCTGGTCACGGTATGAGCTAAGGTCAACCGAAGGGGAAATCGCATTCGATGTCACTGCCACTGCCATTTTCCTTCGTTATACCGTGAGTCTGGGTTACGAAGGTATGATCAAATTTCGGCTATATTTTCGACGAAGAAAATTCAGTACGTTGTTATAATACGACATAAGTTGTTTGTTAGAAACTTCGGAACTCGGATCGCCAGGTCCATTGGAAATTGGACCGGAACAAACGGAACGGAATGGAACGAGATGGAGCGGCGCGTGACGCGCCATTTTTTGAATCTCCAACGATACAAAATGTTAAATTATCAGTATTAAAAACTTCGTAAAATACAAATATATAAAAAATTCTTAAAATAATATCAAAGGATGAATGATATCGTGCATGATATCCTCGAAACAACAGTTGGAAATATATTTGGGAAGGATATAACGTGCCGAGAGCCGGTTGATCGTTGTGACGATTACCAGCCAGGAAGTTTGGTAGAATTTGGTCGTACCGGTGTGAAAGTATGTATTTTTTTGTCATTAATTCAATACCGCAGGTATAACTTATAAATTAATTTACTGTATTATGGAGCGAAATTTCATCTCCAAATTTGAAGACAATGAATTCTATTTTAGTTACCTTCTCTCTCCTCGTGTCCCCCTTATGTTCACCATATACGATCTAGATAGTTTATAAACGATAAAGATCACACGATATGTGAAAAATATTTGAATTTTAACAATAGAAAAAAAAAATTAACGATACGTTCAGCGGTAAACAAAATCATATGTTTTTTTTAATTCTTTCCTACTACACTGAGTCTCACATACGATAATTACGATTCCGTAATGTTTTAAAACTTTTAATTGTTTATTTAATAACACCAAGAATTACACCTTATAAATTCTCGTTAGAACTGGCATGGCGTATGTAAGTATGAGACTAAACTTTTGATTTAATTGAACAAGAACGCGACGCGACTTGTTTGAATCTGAATTTGGTTCAAATTCCGTTTTGTTGATTTCGTTTTGTTGATTCCGTTCCGTTCAGTCCGTTTTCGTCGTTTCTCTCGTTAAATTTTATTCTGACATTAGAAATGGCCGGTTACGTCACCAACATGTAAAAAAAAAATAAAATAATATGACGTCTGCTAGCACAGCTGACTGACTACTGCCTCGTCCGAAATAATTTAACTATACGACTTTTTATAGTTCGACACGATATTATATAAAACGCGATATTGTCTTATAAATAAATAAATAGAAAGCAACAATTTATCGAAAAAATGCACGGAATAAAGGTAAATATCAAACCTAACCCTAACCGGGAGTACCTTTGATGTACGACTATTTTATTTCCTTCCAAAAAAACACCGGAAACCCTCGTAAAATTGCGTAGAAATTTAAAATGAGAAAAAAATGAATAAATAAAAATCTACATCTATACAACCCATCATCAATTATGTATTTTGTCAAGTTTTTCAAGAAGTTTCTGATGCCTTGTGGACTGTGCGCGGCAGTACCAGTCATCAAGCCAGCCCCACCCCCGTCAAATTGTCCAACACCTTGTGAGGCGGATGAAAAGAAGTTAATTCGCCCATCCGAGCTTCCGATATATACTCTAGGCTCACCTTCAAAAGTGGACCCATGGTAAAGCAAGTAATACAACGCTCAAAGAATAATTTATCAGTCAATGATCGGATCTTTGGCTCCAAGACGAACAGTCGAACGATTGTTGAGAAAAATAAAAAACCTAGTAAGGAATCTTTCCGATCGAGTCGCCATTCCATTCCATTCCCCCTTTCCCCCGTATTTTATTCATTGATGAATTTTTAAAGATTTTTTTAATATGTAACTCATGTCAGTCTATGCAATTTAACGTATCGGTTTCATGTGTTTCAGCCCGACACCGGTGAACTGTGAACCCTCTTACTTGGAACAAGGTTTTGGAACGGTCAGAAAATCAGTCTCTGGTATATTGACCCAGTATCAATTCCTCAGCGAGTCTATAACGGATAAGATAGACACGGGAGTTGCCCATAGCCAATGTGAGTCGATCGGCTCATTATTAAACAATGAAATAATGTAGATAAGAATTTGATCCCACAGCTGAGCTGATAGAAGATAATAAGGAGTCTGATAATGGATACTGACAATCGTCGTAAACATGTTAAAAAAATGTTGCTCAAAGACGCAAGAAGCATACAAGGTTCCCTCCTCCTAATCCTCTATTCTTACAGTTTTTATAACAATTCCTATTAATCTTGTAACAAAAGCTTTGAGATATTTTTTCAATTCCACTTACAGCTCTCTATGAATACTTGAAAGAGGAAAGCAACACGGCACCACGTTTGGGGGCAATTGGTATCGGCGCACTTTCGGGACTTGTACTCAGCCTTAGAGGCGGAGCCTTCAAAAAGACAATCTATACAACTACAGGGGCTCTGGCGGTGGCTGCTCTGTGCTACCCAAAACAAGCTAGAGAAGGAGTCGATGTAGCTAAACATTACGCTAATATAGGATATAACTTTGCCTATGGAAGTAAGTATCAGATTTTGGTGGCTCAGACCTTGAACTGATAACTTTTGTACCTCTATCAGTAGAAACAGAAGATCCCCTGGCGAAAAATAGTAGCGGTAGCTCTTCGATTATTTCTAGTTTAAAGAAAAATGCTCAGAAATAAAGAAAGATGACAATTCCCAACCCTTTCCCTGTTGATATACCGTTAATATTGTCCAGTGAGTTCCCTCTCCTCTTTCTCCGGTTAAAATTGTATAAATTTGTGAATTGAATTATATTCTTAAGAATAATTTACCCAAATTTTAGTAAAGCCAGATGATCCCGATCAGCTACAGCTCAGTTTTCCAGAATTCCCTAAATTGAAAATGCCGACATCATTTGACGGTCTGATCGATCAAGTGATAGAAACTTCAAGTGCAGCTGGAGAGACGATTGGCGCGCTGGCAAGCAAGGCAACAGAATTTCTGTCAGAATCAAAAGAAGTAAGATTTTTTCATATAGTTGAATATCAATACAGGAAGCAGATTAAACGATATTAACTAAAGGATATTAATTTTGGAAATTTTCAGGAGAAATCATCCGAAGATAAGCCCAAGCAGAGTTAAAGAGACCAGACCATTCTTTAAAAAAAATCGTATACGTAATGACTACTGTATATTTGAATTCTAGTGCAGATGATAATAAAGCAATAAAGTAATAAAGGAATCATGTAGATTGTTAACGTTTGTATTCCTCAGATCCTCTCCTCCTATTTTCTCCTTCTTTTTCTTCTCCTTCTCCTGCTCCTTCTCTTTCTCCTTATTCCAAGTCAGAGACTGATTACAATGAGATAAGTACGACTCCTGAATGACTATGATATTTGACAAGGTCGAATTGGTCTGGTCCGAAACTCTTCACCTAGATGGCAGTGGTAGTGATTAAGACTAGAGGAGGTTGACAGGTTAATACTGTGCGGTAAAACGATCGATGAAAATAGTAGTCGAGTTAAGCAATCAGTAAACTGAAAGGAGTGAATCCTAACAACAAAAACAACTAGAATGATAATAATAAAAAATCTAAAACGCTCTAAATAAATCCTGATATTTAGAAAACGTGCGCAGTTATAATATTCATATCACAAAGTATACGTTGCAGTGGAGTGCAGTGGAGTTCTGTGCAGTGCAGCGCACATCAGAGACCCAGACCGAGACCCAGAGACCCAGACGGTGATAACTATACTTGCACATATTTTTCTCGAACGAAAGAGAGTGTGAGGTATATAAAAAGTAGGAATATAAATATCATACCGATGTATGTATTGTACCTCATATATAGCTATAAACATTGAGTTGGGAATGAGAGAAGAGAATGTGGTCAACGCGGTGATCCTTTCTTTCGCGATTGAGGTACAAGTTGCGTCGATTTAACGCAATGAAAATTACATTCCCTTGGTTATGAAAATTGCGAACTTTATTATAATACACTGCGATAATTAACTACGACCTGCATTTACAGAGAACTACAAAGTGTGTACATGTATATGTATACGTGGGGATACGTGTGTATCTATGTATACTTTCGGTTCATCAGCGGAATTTAACACGTTATGTTGTTTTCTGTAGACTGAGGGGGAAAATTTACAACACGTTAGATACGTGGTACACGTCGTCGAGACTTGACTCGGTGTCTAACTAACTATACAGGGTTTTTTTAATAACACATACGATTCTCTACTGAGCTGTTGCAGATTCATCGTGCAATTATTATCATCGTTATATATACTATATATGTTAAAGTTTGAAATTGAAATAACCGAAATATCAGCACTAACGCCGGGCTCGTCATCGTCCAATACTTCGAAGAAGATATACAACTTCTACTAAAATGTAAGTAAACCACATTTCATCCACGTGACATCTGTGATTCTCTGATCTATCGTTTATTATTCGGGGTATGTGAACCGCGACAATGACGAAATGATGTATAAGTAGGAGAACCGCCCCGTTTCATATTCCAAAAAATATGATAAAAAATATATATATAACGATAATATCACACATGGTAAGCTGTATGAGAATAATAAATCTGCGAAATCATGCATGTGTATGTATGTTGTGATGATTCCGAAGAGTCGTAGTCGTCGATGTGCTTTCATTTCGACGTTAGTATAATAATTAGTCGATTTGTCTATTATCGGTATCTGGCTGAGATGATCGATACGTGGCGTTTTAATTGAACGTTTATAAATTAATCTTACATAAAAGACGTAAGACAGGTAAAAAATTAAACGCCTACACAGAATTTTCGATTCTTCATTATACATGGTATATTAATTTGTAAAATAAGATACACCATATAAGTCGGTTGAAAATAATCGACTTTGGTAACCCACTTGTCATTTCGCCCTCGTGCTGCTACCAATATATAACAATAAAATTCGATTACTCTCGCCGTACGATTAATTGGCAATATATTTACAATCAGCTACTGGGCGTCAAATAAAATACATTTATTATTCAATATTCATTTATGTATATAAACCAGAACCGGTCATGGTCATAAAACGTCGAACTTGATGAGAGCAAAATAAGCCTTGATCATTTTTTACTATAAATATATACTATAATATATATAAATAAATATAATATAATGATGAAATGATGGTGCAGAAACATTGATATTATTTTATACGTCTATAGGTTTATCATCGCAACCGGAATATCGATCCTTGACTAAAGTTGAAGCCGGAGCTAGCTAGCTCGCAGGCGCACATATACCTAGTAGCCAACATCGGTGTATCGTCGATGTGGAAAGCGATGTAATCGGTTACGTTGTTGAGTGAGTCCGTGGGTAGGTCGGGTATGACAGAACAATTATACCTCTCGGTCAGAGATAGAGAATTACCGTAAATCCAACACCGTGTCATATAAGTATAGACACATGGATATACACTCGCCCATATAATACGCGATAGAAAATTCATCCGCGTATAAAATAATACCTACGCGATTAATGTATCCTTACGTCTATAGAACCCATCGATCGATGAATCTGAATTCAGGATGGGGTCCAACAACGACGATGTTGATGTAGATACGAGTAGCACGCTTGTAAATGCCTGCCTTGCTTCTATATCTACATAAATGTCGACGGGGGTTTGGTACCCAGTCGTCCAATAGAATCCCTGGTATCCCGTCCGCGTGCGCCGTTTTACAGGGTGAATGTTGGGGGGTGAAAAGTAAAATACGGGGACTACGGGCAGTGTTTCGAGGACAACACCTACGCGCGGGTCCCATGCCCTTTTAAACCAAGGGCACGACGTCTTTACTGTCTGTGTTACCGGTACGAAAGTGTTAGTGTACCGTGTGTCACTCAGTTGCGGGGGTGTGTTTTTGGGGTATCCTTAAACCCGAGGGACGTCGAGCTTACTATCTACACCTTAGCCTACTACGCGATTAAATTCTCAAGGTACAGAAACGGCGTCGTGGCGAGAAAAACCGCTCATATATCCCGCGGCGTTAAATCGCTGCACGTTAATTAAGACGTTTTCCTTTCCATTGCCTATTTATTCTGTTACTTTTTTTTCTTCTCCTCATTGTTTTTTTATTTATTTTTTTTTACTCTACTTTACTTTGTCATCAATCGTCCTAGCTGACACATACGTGATAGATCGAAGCGGCAATAACTCATACATCTGTGTATACAAATTTCTTACTCTGGTGTCCACGCAAATATTTCTATCCGTAAGTCTGTACTGGTATAGGGGCAGCTGTTGGCTAGTCGCCAGTGGTACGAAGGGGTCGCGTTACCTATACCCCCCCCCCCCCCCCCCGTTCAGAGTTTAAAAAGAATCGATTTGTCACACGTACGTATATTAAATGCCCTATAATTTAAAGCCGCGATTGATAACGAGGAAATAAATGACATTATAATATCTGCTATTGTGTCTATGATGGAGATCCTCTCGCGGTACGACCTTCACCTCGAATTCGATCGCGGAGTCGTATACCTGGGGTTGGGGGGGTTGGGGGGTGTTGAAAAATAAAAAAATACAAGAGAAAGACTAAAAGAAAGATAAGGTCTACCGATGGACTAGTCGAATGGATTCTCGTCGTCGCGTGTCATCGGTCTGTCTGACTGTCTAAACCCACCTGTCATATCGGATCGCTAAACAAATCCATTTGCGCGATGCGAGGGTGAAGGCGAGAGAAAAATACAAGGTCAATGTCGCTATACCTCGACTATAGTATCCCGGGGGGGGGGAGAAATTTTGTCGCGATTTAATCGCAATTAAGGTGTAAATAATCGGGTTTGACGATCTTTTTTTCTTCATCTTTATCGAGAATTCTGAGGATGATTTAATATTCTAGAATTTACTTTTCGTTCGAATGGGAGAGAGAGAAAAACAATATTTTACGACGATACTCGGGTGTGCATGTTATTAATGAGATTAATAATCATCGCAGGTATAAAAGTTAAACACAGATGTAGAAATAGAAGAAGAGATGGAGGTGGAGGTGGAGAACAATTCGCTTCCCCTCCCGTTAGTAATTGGATGATGGGGCTCAATTGGCTTCTTATTTAATCAAACAATGTTACGCGAGAGCTATACGCAATGTTCTGTACTAGGCATAGGTATAGGTATACGTATAAGTCCCGGGCGCGGCGGCGGCGGCGGCCGTTTAATGGATTCCTGATTGTCCGCGTTACCGCCCTATACATATATAATAATATATATATGCATGTGTATGTGTGTAACTTCCCTCTCTGTACTCTCTATCTTTCGCAGACCCTGCACCTACACAGGTATAATTATATAGCCAAAGAACGAGTGAGTACGTATATATCTCGTTTGGAAGTAAAAAAGAGACTTGAAGATCTCCCCCATTGTCTTCTTCTCTTCTATAAGAGTTACCGTTTAATGCCACTCGACTAACGGTAAGTAGGTATAGAGATCCTCGAAAAGGATTATAGAATTAAGGTTTGACGTAAAGTGTGTACGTAATCTGAGAAACGATAAGAGTAAGATGGTTTGGGGAATATGATCGAGGTTGTAGATTGATTGTTGGAATGATTAGGGAAGCTCGTTCTTCATCATCTTGCCCCCCCTACCCCCTATTTCTCAACTGTGCAGAGTACGCGAATAAAGCTTTTGTCTTTAGTCGCGGGGGGGTTGTATAGAAATAGAAGAACAGTGGGAATCTCGGTCAATCGGTGCTCCTTCATTTCTTCGTCCCCTTATTCACCTCTGCGAAGAATCGATACCCGACTCTGTCTCTCTAGCTTCTTATTCAAAATGGAAAACACCCGAGTTCATAGCTGTGCTCAGGTATAGATAACATCTTTTTTTATTATCAATTACGAGTATTAAAGAATCGGTCATGCGGTGAAGAGCCATATATATATATATATATATTTCGCTTGTAATGATAGTGTCTCTCCCTCCGATACACACAGAACCTTTATATCACAATCTCTTATTTCCTCTCATTGTGATACTCCTCCTCTACCCCCCGGAGTGAGTAACGATAAGAGATGATGAAAACTGTTGTATCAAAGACGTTGGTAGCTCGCGCAGCAGCAGCAGCAGCAGCATCAATCGCAGGTCGAATATCGGTTTTCAGAGAAGGTTCAGGAGTTTTGGTTTGTTGCCGAGGGCCTAGAGGAAGTAGGATGAGGTGGTGGAAGTGCGGGGTTGGTTCGGCCTGGTTGGCGGTAGCTAGGACGATCAATACCCAAGGGGTGGGGATGGGGATGGGGATGGGGATGGGGATGGAGAGATATCTTTCGGCACGAGGTGGGTTTGGGGTAGAACGCACGTCACAACAGCTGCTTCTCCCTATACGATACGAAGTCGGATTAGGCCATCATTCATTTTTCACCTTCTTCTCGCATAGCTGACCTAGTATCAGGATGATTATACATACATATAGGCATATATACAACTAGACTCTAGATATATTCCGGGTCAGTTTTACCACAGGGATCTATGCCGTCTATACATATTTATCATTTCATACCCAACCTTTACGATAATATCAACTATTTGTTTTGAATCAAGTGATTTAGTCGTTACGTATAATATAATAAATATCCTGACGAGTTTAAGTCACGACGAAAACAATCACTTCTTAAATATTTATCATCGTATTAATATAGAATCAATTTGAAAGCTAGTTTCTATAGGGTTCGTCAGAAAAGGTATATTGTGATCGTTTATACCGTAATAATATTCGATAAATTCATTCTTCATTTTAAAAAAATTGTATCCCAACCGTAAGGGTGATTGCATTTCGTAATACGTAGTTATAAATTGCTAGGGTCGTATATAGCCAAGTGATACGGTGGCAACGGCAAGATGTTATAATTGGTGACTTATGTCCTCCGTTTTATCGATTACAGGTAATTACCTACTCTCTTATCCTCTCGTTCCCCGCTTCAACGTGTCTACAAAACTTACTGTTCTAATATACCAAGGGCGGTGTTTATTATTATAAACAGAAAAAAAAAAAAAAAGGACAGGGGATATTCTAAAAGTGAAAATAATTATGTGAGATAGAATATTGAGTGTGCCGCTTTAGTGCGGGTAAAGGCGTATGCCTAATCATATTCACGTTTTATATGAAACAATATATCGGATAAAAACAATTTGAATCCGTGTAAAGAATAAAGAAAAGAAGAAAAAGAAAAAAAAAAACGAATGCAGAAAGTTTGAAAATAGACAATTGATTTATAATTCGATCAAGCTATGGCACTGTTTCCTGGTAATGGGGATCAACCACCGACTGGATCATCGACAAGCGGTTCGGAATCGTTGACAGGAACCGGACCGTCGAGACAACGTAGTCTTCGAGATCGTCTTCGGGATGGAATAACCGGAGGATTTACATGGCAGTGAGTAATTGGAATATATCTCGGGATATCCGTGGCATTGGTAGTAGTGATTAACTCTTAACTTTTAGTTCTTAATTCTTAACTCTTAATTCTTAACTCTTAACTTTTAATTCCTAACTTTCAACTCTTGCGGTAAATTGGGTTAAAAAAAACGTCAAGTACGTCCCAGAGTTTTCGTGTCGGGGGAAAAGGAAGGGTGGAATAATAATATGTACGTATATATACATAGGTATATACATAAGTATACGTGCTACATTACATAGCCAATTACGCGAATTATGCTATACCACCGCTATACACGATCTTCTCTTCTCCTAAGCGGTAAAAGAACTTAAATTGGACGAATTGTAGAAATTAACAACCGCGGTCCTGCGAAGCGACGCTGCATCATGCCTATAGTATAACATATGCGTATACATACGTGTAGAAATATTTATACGTAATGGTGGG